>OY728137.1:1329049461-1330291497 GCA_963277665.1 Viscum album | reverse complement strand
CATGTAAACTTGTGGAGGAGAATTATTTAGGATTTGAGTAAATTTTAGATCGATGAAATTTTATATTTTAGTATATTATTTGAGTGATCACATACACTGCCCAAGGGGGTGGTGGTGTCTAGGAGTTGGGTGTCCATAGGTTGGGGGGTTGTCTCGGGGGTGGGGGCTATCCAGGGGGTGGGGGTGTCTAGGGGAGTGGACAGACCCCCCCCCCCACCCCCACCTGAACACCCCCCACTAGATAGCCCACCCCCTAGACATCCCACACCCCCCTCCACCACCTGGACAGCCCTCCCATGACCCCACACCTAGACAGCCCACCCCCACCCCCACCTGGACAGCCCACCCCCACCCCCTGGACAACCCACCCTCAACCCCTGGATATCCCACCCTGACCCCCCTGACTTCCCATACCCCTCCTTAGACAGGCCACACCCCATCCCCTACCCCCCTGCATCCCCTACCCCCCTGCATCCCCTACCCCCAGGGAAAACTCACCCCCCACCTGGACAACCCCCCACCTAGATAGCCCCTACCCCCCTACATCCCCTCTTAGGGTGATTTTATTTAAAACCATTTTATTAATTAAGAAACTAAAACCACCATGCATTATCCATTTCTTTCAAAACAACCCATTAAATTTATCAAAAAATGAAAAATTCAATTTATAAGGCCCTATGGGTCACTTAATAAATGTCATTGGGTAAAGGGGAAATCATCTACATGGTTAATTCCAATTTAAAAACTGGTCCAATCACTTTGGAGGTGGGGTGGCGTTCGGGGGGGGGGGGGGGCTATCCAAGGGGGTTGGAGGTGTCCATGTGGGGGGGAGGTCTAGGGGGTGGGGGATATCAAAGGGGGTGGTGGTGTCCAGGTGGGTGGGGTTGTCCAGGATGGTGGGGGCTGTCTAGGGGGGAGGGGGAGGGGGGAGGAGGATGTCCATGCCGAGTGAGAGGTGTCCAGGGGTTGGGGTGTCTAGGGGGTGGGGTGGGGGTGTTTTCCAATGGGGTGGGGGTGTGCAGGGGGGTGGGGGTCTATCCATGGTGGTGAGGGGTGTTCGGGGGGTGTCATAGGGGAGTGGGGGTGTGCAGGGGGTGGGGTTGTAGGGGGTGGGGGTGTTTTATAATGGGGGGTGCCCGGGGGTGGGGTGGGGGTGTTCAAGGGAGGAAATACCCATATAATACCTTGAAAATTACCTATACCCAATCAAACCAACATCAAAATTCCAATCCATCACCCAACCAACAGCCAATTCATCCTTAATATCACTACCCTTCCCATTATTCCTTGTAAAAAAACTATAAATATAAAATCCAAATATAATTTTCAAATAAACTAAAGTCCATATAAACTACCATATCACCCCACTAAAAAATAGAAAACCACCTACATCACTACCCCAACTATCCCTAATACCTTCACATGGACCATCCTTATATCCATTTCCCTTTACCATTATTGAGTGGGGATACATATCAACCACACCCATTAGTTCATATGGATCACAAACTCTACACAAAAGTAGTGGGTATGAAGACTTCAAATAAAGGTGATTAACACAATCATAACACTTTATGTTTAGAAAAAAATAGAAAAAAAAACAATTTGTTCGGTAAACCATGCCATAAAACACACGGAACTCTAGTTTGGGCCAAATCATAACAGAAAACCAAACCAAATAGATGTAGAACATTAAAACTAAGGTAAAACTTAATAATTTGAAGTGTAGAAATGAAACATTTCTTGATTAAAGATGTATCTATCAGGTGGAAGGAGTTTCGAACCCTAGGTTAAAGAGAAAGCTTCGGGAGTGGTTCAGATTTGGGCCTTCAATCACACAGATGGGGGAGCTCGGCTGCTGTGTAATTGGGGGAAACATCCCCCCCCCCCCGGATAGCCTCTCACCCCTGGGTGTAACACCCCAAGATTTCATAGTGTGTTAGTTCTTCAAAATAATTCAATAACTTTCACTACATGCAACACAAAGTTCAAGCACACCATGACTTACCAAACAAGCCGTTCAAAAGAGGTTATGAATAGTATTAGATAAATTTTAATGTTTATATAATCCTTATAATTTTAGAATCCATATTATGAGTTTCTTAGATATAATGCAAGAACAAATTCATTTTCAGTATTGCACTTTTATCAAATTTAATAGTGAACCCTTTTTAAATACTATATTTTAAACTTTTTGACTAAATTGGGACATCAAAAATTTAAAATGAAACATCCCAAGCTTCTACGGTACGCTTCTCTTTGAATAATGTGATAGCGTGTGTTGTACGCAACACCGAGTTCTAACAACCAATTAAACTAGCCGTTATGAATAGTAATAACTACTTTTTAAAATTATATATATTTTATATTTCAAAATGGACTTTATTTTTGGATTCGGAATATCTAATTTAGCCTAAGGTGAAATTTTGGTACTTTTCGGATAACATTCATATTTTGATGAATAGTGAAAATTACTAAATTTTAATTAAAAACAACTTTTTTAATCAAAATAATTAATAGTGATAAATTATGAATTTTAGTAGTTTTAAAGTATATTTAGAATATATTTTTACCATTTAATATAATGTTGGTCATTGGACATAATTTTACAATTAAACCGAACATAAACAAGTGTCAATCTTTTGATAGTTATTACCTCTTAAAAACACGCTTTTTGTTCTGACAGCGGGAATTAATTTTAAATTAATTTCTGCCACTTCTGTGTTTTGAATTTAGAAAAATGGATTCCATATTTGGAATCAGGATGTCCAAATTGTGTAAATAGGTAACTTTTATTTTTAGACATTTTGAATAATTATTGTGGTAAATATTTTATTTACCATGGTTAAGGGTAAATCCAGTAAATAAGGGTTAAAAAATAATATTATAATAATACAAAATTACCCTAAAACGTGTCCTAACCTTATTGGTGGACACATACCCGACCATGATCATCCTTGGGTCAATTTGGGGACCCCTTGTAGCCACTTGTATGTGGTAGGGACACTTTATATTAATAAAGTTAAAATAAAAATAAAAATGGCATAAGCTTACATCTTTTAGAAGAACAACTTTTACATAGAGTTATACATGTTGGATTTTCGATTATAAATATTCATTAGAAAGATAAAAATATTTCCTACATAATGATATTTTATTTATAATTTTTAGACATTAAATAATTTATTTTATTTATGACACAATGATGATGCGGTAATTACTATAATAGTGAAAAATTAAAATAATTGATATTATAAATACCAAAATAAATAAAATATGAAACTTTTAATGAATTAAACTAATTTTATAGGATAATATGATATATTAGGATTGATTTTATTGACTTTGTTCGAAGTAATCAATCTGTTATGAGTTTCAAAAAAATCAACTATTGAATAGTGTCAAAATTGACATAAAAGAGTTCTTAAAACAAATATTATATTATTAATTGATATTAAATTCCTAAAAATCTAAGGTTCGGCCAAGAGACTTATATCATGATAGGTTAATCATTAATGGACCACTTGGGGGTCTCTTGGATGTATATAGTAAGTTTATTAACCATATTATATAAAACTACAAAGAGACATTGTAAAAGTGAAACTAATTAACTTAGAGTTAATACTTAAAGATAAGGTTAATATAAGTACCCAAACCTGTATAACTTCTATTGGTTGAGTTGTTTTAGACCTATCCCCACCTTAAAATTTAAATAATCAACTTTGGAGCCATTAGAAACCGAATATGAATTTATTATAATTTAATATTTCTAGCTTTTCCAAAGGTGCCCCTCACCCCTCTTATAAAAGGGCACTCCTCCTTCTCATTTCTTCACACCTCTAAAGCCTTTTGGTTCGGCCAAACTCTGCCCAAATACTCTCCCAACATCCCTCACTACAACCTAGAGGCCTTATTTTGATCAGAAAGCCAACCTAAGGAGCCCTTTTGATCAAATCAAAAGGAAGAACCCGAAGAAGAGGTAATGATTTCACCACCCTTTTCTAAGTTCATTTCTTCTTCCACTTCTTCTTCCTTTGTTCTTACCATTATAAAATAATAAATCCAGTATCTCACATATACTGTGATGTTATTATAAGTATGGTACAACCATATTCAGTATTCTATCCACCCTTTGAATAACATGTCACCATACGTGCGTACGTACGGCTTACCGTCTCCACGTCGTGGTGTAATTGTTATTCAATATAATATTATTTGGATGGGTATAATAATGATGTGTAACTCATGTAAATAATAAATATAACATGTTAATGATTCTGTATATATGATATACCATTCATTTATATATTATTTTAATATCAAAAGAATGATATTGTCGCTCGTGCGTACGTACGGACTACCGTCTCCACGAACGCGATGAGATTCATTCTCCATCGTAACCATTCAAGTATAATTATCATTTGATGATTTAAAAATGATTTTTAAGGACTAGATATAATTCTGGATATGAATAAGATACAACAACCATGGCTTATGTAACAAAACATATAAATAAAATGAGTAAGTTAACACCCGAAACGACGATAATTCTAAGATATTATTAACAAATCAATGTTAAAAGATCATATATGATATCATATTAATATATATGATTCTTGTATAATTTAATAACAATTATTTCACCATTATACAGGAGGTTAACCTACCCCAACAAAGGAAAAGTACAAGGTAAGGGATTTTCTTATCTCACTTTCAATTCCTTGATATTTCCATTGTTCGCCACTAAATTATTGAAAGTGGTGTATTGTGTACTGCCATTTGATATATATTATCATGATTCTATTTATATTAATGTTATTCTGTAAATCATTTGGTGGTTATTAACTTTTGTCCATACGACTCAGTTTATTAACATGGTAAGGGGTTTTCATCTCACTCCTTATTCTCATGAGATTCATGCCATATTGCCACCATTACCTTTTGTGTGGTGTATGTACTGCCCATAATTATATTCTTTGTGTAATACACTCTAATTTATGTGTACTTACATATTCATTGTATGATACCTCTTTCATGGGTTGTATGTTTCATAAGTTACCAAACTGGTAAGGGTTATTTCACAATCTCTTCATTATCTGAGGTTGTTTATACGTAATAATCTACTGGGATCTCGTTATCATCCACATCCATGTTTCTTCAAAATGTATTTCAAAACATTTTTAATATTTAAAAGAATATGGTTTAAAGTCATTTATACCCTTTTTTGACTTTTTATAAGAGGTTTATAAGGGAATCTTTCCGTCGTTTTCCAAACAATGTGCTTTTTAACCTTTTCGACAGAATTAAGATAAGAATGTTTTTTTAACTTATACGGCGGGTGCGGTTATTTTCCGCCGTTATAAAATCGTCAAAGCTTCCCTTAAAAGCTTATAAGATTATTTTCAAAGAAAATGTTTGATTTTATATGGATCTTAAATGGTTTCAAAATAAAAGGAGATATTTCTTTAAAAAGAATTTTGATTTCATCTATGTCAACATACTTTGATGGGTTTTAAGATTATTTGAAGTTGATTTATTATGATACAAAACTTCTATATTGTTTTGAAGGTTTTGTGATATGTTTGACTGTGGATGTTCTATTTTTATACCATTCATAGTTTATGGTGAAAGTATTGACATTTCGTATGCTAGTTCCAATAAGAATGTTTATGTTATATTTCAATCTTTACTTCATATGAATGTGTTGGACAAGTATGTTCTAGGTTGGGGACTGGTTAAAGTAAGCCCTCCAGGTTGGGGACTGGTAAAAGTAAGCCCTCCAGGTTGGGGACTGGTAAAAGTAAGCCCCCCAGGTTAGGGACTGGTAAAATTAAGCCCTCCGGGTTGGTGTCCGGTTATTAGAGGCACTCCGGGTTGGTGTCCGGTTATTAGAGGCACTCCGGGTTGGTGTCCGGTTATTAGAGGCACTCCGGGTTGGGTTCCGGTTACAGTTAGCCCCAAGGTCTTGGGACGAGGCCTTGAAAAGTAATTAAAGTTTAGCATTATGCATTCCAACATTATGAAAGTGGTTATTCATTTTTGCATGTGATTATTCGATTAGTAGAATATCCATGTGAATAAGTAAATGGCATTATTTCATTTTATTTATGCCATACCATGTTGAAAGTTCATGTTTGAAAGGCTTTTGTTTTAGTTATACATTGCCTTAAAAATTTATTCTTATTTATGAAAGTTTCCGCTATTTTGTTATCCTTACTGGGCATTTGAGCTCACCCCTTTTATATGTTTTATTTTTCCCAGGAAGTGAAGAAGTAAATTATGAATGACCTGTAGGGATATTATGTGGGGATATGAGTGTGGATTATGGAGACATTATGTTGTTGTAGTAGTTTTTCATTTTATGATGTAATGTAAAACCTATGAATATATCTAGTGTTTCCAAGGCTACTAAACCAATCGGCCTTTCGAGATTTGATCTTTCTTGTGATCATGCCAATGTTATGTAATAATGCACCGACTCTGGGTAGCTGGGGTCGGGGCGTTACAGTTGGTATCAGAGGAAGTTTAGTACAAACCTTGGAAGCTAGATTTAGATAAACTCTGATTAGAGCACGTAGACCTAAGATGAACTTTGAGGATTAGTATAGAAGAACTTCCTAGAATTTTGGTATTGTAGAGATTTTGTAAATTTTCCGAGCAATAAATCCCTGTCTGGATACGAGCAGGTAGAGGCGGCTCTGGCACAAATGTACCTAGGGGTAAAACCCGAAAACACCTCTTTGAGCTAGACTCGAACGGGAACTGGTGCACGACAACGGGCCTTGCTGCACTCTTGGTTACGACACTCCCGGGGGATATGCTTAGGATAACTCTCATTTTCTTTACAAATCATTATGAAGGGTTTATGAGTATATACTTTTTCAAAGAAAACATTTTTATGATTATGGATTATATCCATAAATAGTTCAATTTATGTTAAGTGTTTTATAAGTATGGGATTATGTGTTTTGATTCATAAACTGATCTAGTTTATGCCATGGTATAGAAATGGCGCCCAGTAGAAGGAATGAGAACTCCAGAAATACACATGATTCAAAGAGAAGGAAGGATCATATCTTTCATGGTCTTAAGCTAGAATTTATAAGAGAAATAGTCTCCCATGTATTATCATCATATGAAGAAATAATATCATGTGTTGATAAGATATGTAAAGAGTTTACTGAGTCCTATGGCTTTGAAGGGAAGCAAGAGAAGAAAAGGATGGAAGAGAGAAAGATGGATAAAGGGAAGAGGGAAAAGAAGAATTTTCCCATATGTGGTAACTGTGGAAAGAAACACCCTGGAACTTGCCTGAAAGGAATGGGAGTTTGTTATAAGTGTGGAGGAAAAGGGCACAAAGTACGTGACTGCAAGGGTAAGAAAATGGTTTTAAATGTACAATGCTTCATTTGCAAGGAGTTTGGACACTACGCGAACCTATGTCCCAGTCATCAGACTATGCCGCAAATGATGTTATTGGATAATAACCAAGTTATGATACTACCACAGATGAAGAGGAATGATTAGAGTTCTTATGTTGATTATGTCAATTGAGTGTTGTATCAACAATGTACTTGTTATAATAATTATGGAGTATATAAGGATTGTACTGCAGTACTATTTCATTGAGGACTTGAGATTGTGTAGAACAAAGAAAAGTGACTCAATAGCAGGATAAATTTTTGGAAAATATATGGTTGAGAGAATGATAAACCATAATATAGTTCTGATACCGAGGTAGTGATTTTGGAATAATACATGATTGCTTTGGATAAATTATATTGGATATTAATGACTACCTTGGAACTAATTAATGATTTGTTTATTCCATCATTGTTGGGGTTTAAAACATTTTTTGGATTAATGAAGTATATCCAGCATTCTATATGGAATAAGGGAGCATGAATGTAATCAATAAGGAATATGGTAATACATGATGAAGGTATTCATATGCTATTACGGGGTAAAAAGGATATATATTATGTTTACCTTCCTTATAAATGTTGGACTGTGAGTTTGGATAGAATTATTTTGGATAGTTCTTGTTTGGATTATTTTGGATTGCCATAAAAGGACAACCCGGAGGTCGGGCGGCAACCCGTCGCGTCCGGCAAGGCTGCGAGACTTGAACCCGCAACCGAAGGGCGACAAGGGTGTATCACCTACCACTGGCCCACGAGATGTCCTGGATTAAATAATGTAGTTTTTATTAAGAGATCTTGTAGATGAATTATAAATTCATTTATTTTGGAACCCTATACAAATAGTGTAAATAGAATTTTTTTTTACATTCTATTATCTTTTAGAGTGAAAGATGAGTTTGTAGTAGAAATTTATTAATGGATAAAACTCTAATTATAAAGTAAGTATATCTTCTTATGATCTTAGCCAATCTCATAAATAAATTCCTCAACATTAAGAAAAGAAACTTAGAATAAAAATGTTTTCCTAGATGGTACCTTAAATCATCACTAATTTATGGCTTTGGGATTGTTGGCCTTTTCATAGCCATGTTCTCTACCACTCTCCATCAGATAATTAATGGTTAGATTTTTCTTCCATATCCATATTTTCCAACATGGAACCCTAGTATGTGTTATTTTCGGTAATCTTCATACTTTCGACTCTTTATTTTAAATAGAGGCCTCACTAATTCATTTTTCGATATGGGATTTCAACTAAGATATTTTGAAACATCAAAAATGTGTTATCCTAATACCCTATGTTTTGTTGAACCGATGGTATTTCAAATCATCATAGATTGATGAATTTAAGGACCTCAATTTTACACTTGTTTGTGATTGATGACCTCAATCACTACCTATAAATATTTACGTTTTTCCTCCAATTATATGTCTCTAATTGCCACCAATGTTCTCCTAATCGAGATCATAATTTGGTGGTGACCCTTTCATTTCTCTTTTCCTCATATTAAGACTAAATTTTAGTAACCCAATTTTCGATGTGGGGTTTCCCACAAATATATTATATATTTTCAACCTTTTATTTTCGAAGAACAATTTCAAATTGCGAGGACGCAATTTATTGAAGGAGGGGAGAATGTAACACCCCAAGATTTCATAGTGTGTTAGTTCTTCAAAATAATTCAATAACTTTCACTACATGCAACACAAAGTTCAAGCACACCATGACTTACCAAACAAGCCGTTCAAAAGAGGTTATGAATAGTATTAGATAAATTTCAATGTTTATATAATCCTTATAATTTTAGAATCCATATTATGAGTTTCTTAGATATAATGCAAGAACAAATTCATTTTCAGTATTGCACTTTTATCAAATTTAATAGTGAACCCTTTTTAAATACTATATTTTAAACTTTTTGACTAAATGGGGACATCAAAAATTTAAAATGAAACATCTCAAGCTTCTACGGTACGCTTCTCTTTGAATAATGTGATAGCGTGTGTTGTACGCAACACCGAGTTCTAACAACCAATTAAACTAGCCGTTATGAATAGTAATAACTACTTTTTAAAATTATATATATTTTATATTTCAAAATGGACTTCATTTTTGGATTCGTAATATCTAATTTAGCCTAAGGATAAATTTTGGTACTTTTCGGATAACATTCATATTTTGATGAATAGTGAAAATTACTAAATTTTAATTAAAAACAACTTTTTTAATCAAAATAATTAATAGTGATAAATTATGAATTTTAGTAGTTTTAAAGTATATTTAGAATATATTTTTACCATTTAATATAATGTTGGTCATTGGACATAATTTTACAATTAAACCGAACATAAACAAGTGTCAATCTTTTGATAGTTATTGCCTCTTAAAAACACGTTTTTTGTTCTGACAGCGGGAATTAATTTTAAATTAATTTCTGCCACTTATGTGTTTTGAATTTAGAAAAATGGATTCCATATTTGGAATCAGGATGTCCAAATTGTGTAAATATGTAACTTTTATTTTTAGACATTTTGAATAATTACTGTGGTAAATATTTTATTTACCATGGTTAAGGGTAAATCCGGTAAATAAGGGTTAAAAAATAATATTATAATAACACAAAATTACCCTAAAACGTGTCCTAACCTTATTGGTGGACACCTACCCGACCATGATCATCCTTGGGTCAATTTGGGGACCCCTTGGAGCCACTTGTATGTGGTAGGGACACTTTATATTAATAAAGTTAAAATAAAAATAAAAATGGCATAAGCTTACATCTTTTAGAAGAACAACTTTTACATAGGGTTATACATGTTGGATTTTAGATTATAAATATTAATTAGAAAGATAAAAATATTTCCTACATAATTATATTTTATTTATAATTTTTAGACATTAAATAATTTATTTTATTTATGACACAATGATGATGCGGTAATTACTATAATAGTGAAAAATTAAAATAATTGATATTATAAATACCAAAATAAATATAATATTAAACTTTTAATGAATTAAACTAATTTTATATGATAATATGATATATTAGGATTGATTGGATTGACTTTTTTCGAAGTAATCAATCTTTTATGAGTTTCAAAAAAATAAACTATTGAATAGTGTCAAAATTGACATAAAAGAGTTCTTAAAACAAATATTATATTATTAATTGATATTAAATTCCTAAAAATCTAAGGTTCGGCCAAGAGACTTATATAATGATAGGTTAATCATTAATGGACCACTTGGGGGTCTCTTGGATGTATATAGTAAGTTTATTAACCATATTATATAAAACTACAAAGAGACATTGTAAAAGTGAAACTAATTAACTTAGAGTTAATACTTAAAGATAAGGTTAATATAAGTACCCAAACCTGTCTAACTTATATTGGTTGAGTTTTTTTAGACCTATCCCCACCTTAACATTTAAATAATCAACTTTGGAGCCATTAGAAACCGAATATGAATTTATTATAAATTAATATTTCTAGCTTTTCCAAAGGTGCCCCTCACCCCTCTTATAAAAGGGAACTCCTCCTTCTCATTTCTTCACACCTCTAAAGCCTTTTGGTTCGGCCAAACTCTGCCCAAATACTCTCCCAACACCCCTCACTACAACCTAGAGGCCTTATTTTGATCCGAAAGCCAACCTAAGGAGCCCTTTTGATCAAATCAAAAGGAAGAACCCGAAGAAGAGGTAATGATTTCACCACCCTTTTCTAAGTTCATTTTTTCTTCCACTTCTTCTTCCTTTGTTCTTACCATTATAAAATAATAACTCCAGTATCTCACATATACTGTGATGTTATTATAAGTATGTTACAACCATATTCAGTATTCTATCCACCCTTTGAATAACATGTCACCATACGTGCGTACGTACGGCTTACCGTCTCCACGTCGTGGTGTAATTGTTATTCAATATAATATTCTTTGGATGGGTATAATAATGATGTGTAACTCATGTAAATAATAAATATAACATGTTAATGATTCTGTATATATGATATACCATTCATTTATATATTATTTTAATATCAAAAGAATGATATTGTCGCTCGTGCGTACGTACGGACTACCGTCTCCACGAACGCGATGAGATTCATTCTCTATCGTAACCATTCAAGTATAATTATCATTTGATGATTTAAAAATGATTTTTAAGGACTAGATATCATTCTGGATATGAATAAGATACAACAACCATGGCTTATGTAACAAAACATATAAATAAAATGAGTAAGTTAACACCCGAAACGACGATAATTCTAAGATATTATTAACAAATCAATGTTAAAAGATCATATATGATATCATATTAATATATATGATTCTTGTATAATTTAATAACAATTATTTCACCATTATACAGGAGGTTAACCTACCCCAACAAAGGAAAAGTACAAGGTAAGGGATTTTCTTATCTCACTTTCAATTCCGTGAGATTTCCATTGTTCGCCACTAAATTATTGAAAGTGGTGTATTGTGTACTGCCATTTGATATATATTATCATGATTCTATTTATATTCATGTTATTCTGTAAATCATTTGGTGGTTATTAACTTTTGGCCATACGACTCAGTTGATTAACATGGTAAGGGGTTTTCATCTCACTCCTTATTCTCATGAGATTCATGCCATATTGCCACCATTACCTTTTGTGTGGTGTATGTACTGCCCATAATTATATTCTTTGTGTAATAGACTCTAATTTATGTGTAATTACATATTCATTGTATGATACCTCTTTCATGGGTTGTATGTTTCATAAGTTACCAAACTGGTAAGGGTTATTTCACAATCTCTTCATTATCTGAGGTTGTTTATACGTAATAATCTACTGGGATCTCGTTATCATCCACATCCATGTTTCTTCAAAATGTATTTCAAAACATTTTTAATATTTAAAAGAATATGGGTTAAAGTCATTTATACCCTTGTTTGACTTTTTATAAGAGGTTTATAAGGGAATCTTTCCGTCGTTTTCCAAACAAGGTGCTTTTTAACCTTTTCGACAGAATTAAGATAAGAATGTTTTTTTAACTTATACGGCGGGTGCGGTTATTTTCCGCCATTATAAAATCATCAAAGCTTCCCTTAAAAGCTTATAAGATTATTTTCAAAGAAAATGTTTGATTTTATATGGATCTTAAATGATTTCAAAATAAAAGGAGATATTTCTTTAAAAAGAATTTTGATTTCATCTACGTCAACATCCTTTGATGGGTTTTAATATTATTTGAAGTTGATTTATTATGATACAAAACTTCTATATTGTTTTGAAGGTTTTGTGATATGTTTGACTGTGGATGTGCTATTTTTATACCATTCATAGTTTATGGTGAAAGTATTGACATTTCGTATGCTAGTTCCAATAAGAATGTTTATGTTATATTTCAATCTTTACTTCATATGAATGTGTTGGACAAGTATGTTCCAGGTTGGGGACTGGTTAAAGTAAGCCCTCCAGGTTGGGGACTGGTAAAAGTAAGCCCTCCAGGTTGGGGACTGGTAAAAGTAAGCCCTCCAGGTTAGGGAATGGGAAAAGTAAGCCCTCCGGGTTGGTGTCCGGTTATTAGAGGCACTCTGGGTTGGTGTCCGGTTATTAGAGGCACTCCGGGTTGGTGTCCGGTTATTAGAGGCACTCCGGGTTGGGTTCCGGTTACAGTTAGCCCCAAGGTCTTGGGACGAGGCCTTGAAAAGTAATTAAAGTTTAGCATTATGCATTCCAACATTATGAAAGTGGTTATTGATTTTTGCATGTGATTATTCGATTAGTAGAATATCCATGTGAATAATTAAATGGCATTATTTCATTTTATTTATGCCATACCATGTTGAAAGTTCATGTTTGAAAGGCTTTTGTTTTAGTTATACATTGCCTTAAAAATTTATTCTTATTTATAAAAGTTTCCGCTATTTTGTTATCCTTACTGGGCATTTGAGCTCACCCCTTTTATATGTTTTATTTTTCCCAGGAAGTGAAGAAGTAAATTATGAATGACCTGCAGGGATATTATGTGGGGATATGAGTGTGGATTATGGAGACATTATGTTGTTGTAGTAGTTTTTCATTTTATGATGTAATGTAAAACCTATGAATATATCTAGTGTTTCCAAGGCTACTAAACCAATCGGTCTTTCGAGATTTGATCTTTCTTGTGATCATGCCAATGTTATGTAATAATGCACCGACTCTGGGTAGCTGGGGTCGGGGCGTTACACTGGGAACCGCCCTACCCCCCTGGACACCCCCACCCCTAGACACCCCCACCCCCCTTGGACACCCTCACCCCCCTTGGACAACCCCCCACCAATGGGACACCCCCACCCCCTAGACAACCCCCCCCCCCCCCCCATGGACAACGCCCCCCCCCCTAGACACACCTTACCCCCTTTGACAGCCCTAACCCCCTAGACACCCCCACCCCCAACCCCCTGTACACCCCCACCCCCATGGAAACCCCCCACGCCCTGGACAGCCCCCCACCCCCACGGATAACCCCACCCCCCTTGGATAGCCCCCACACCCTGGACACCCCCACCCCCTAGACACCCCTCCACCCCCCCATGGACACCCCCACTCCCTCGAAACCCCCACCCCCAAGACACCTCCACCCCCTTGGACAGTCCCCACATGCCACTGGACACCCCCAACCTCATAGACAACACCCCCTAGACACCCCCACCCTTGGACCCCCCCCCCCCATGGACAGCCCTCCCCCCACCCACCCCACCTGGACACCCCCCCTCCCTGGACAACCCACACCCCCCTTACAACCTTCACACCCCCTCCCCACCTGCAAAACACTACCCCCCCCCCCCCACACACACACAACACCTAGACATCCCACACCCCCACCCTCCCAACCTGCAACCTGCACACCCCCCTCCCCACCTGCACAACCTACCCCCCACCCTACCTGGACAACCCACCCCATCAATAAAAATAAATTTAGAATGAAATAACAAACATTTAATTCAAAATGAAATAAGTTCACTGAAACACACACCTTAAAGAGGTGTAAATTGACTTAAAACTTCAAGGATGAGCACCAAAAGTAAAAAAATTGAATTCTGATTACAATGAAATAGAATGAAAATGAAAAAAATAAATGGAGTAAAAATATAACACTCAGTTACCACATATGAATTTGAATTGTAATAGGACTCTTTTTTAGGAGAAAAATGTCTTCTTATGAAAGAAGGAGGCTGGGGGATAGAGAAAAATGCGGACAGAGGCTCACGACTAAGGAAAATTGAGGACAGAATGCAGAAAGATCTTCGGGAAGCAGGAGGGTCATGGGAATTTGGGGGGTTTTTTATTCCAACGGATTTTAAAAACCATTGAGATAGATAATATATACAAATGGTTTTTTAAAACCGTTGGTATACCCTTCACAATTCCACCCCTATACCAACGATAGTATTGAACTATTGATAAAACCATCTATTAACTGACTTATACCAGCGGTTTCATTGAACCGTTGGTATATGAAACATATCCCAATGATTTTATAAAACCTTTGGGATATTTTTATTTTTATAGGTGTGGTATAGGTGTGGTTTCCACTAGTGACTCAATCTATAGTGAAGATATTTTATTCATATAAAATACTTTTCATTAAAAACTATATTTATTTATTTTAAGAAAAAAATATTTTTAATTTATATAAATATTTTATATTTTTTATAATTTTCACAATTTTTTAATTAAACAAATTAAAATACTGCTAGGATGAATTTTTTAATATTTTCTAAAAATACTTATTTTCTGGTAAATATTAGAAAATAGAAATTTTATTGAAAACCATTTTTTGTGTTTCAGGGGAGAAAATAGTTCATTTTAGTATTAAAATAGTTTCAATGTAATATTAGTTCCCTAATATTTGATAAATATAACAATTTAGTTGATTTGAAATAATTTTATTATTGAAATTAGTATAAAATATTTTTTATAAAAAAATGGATTTTCTCCAAAAAACAGTTTTATGGGTCCAATGTGTTTTTACCCAAATAAATTAATGAAATCCATATTGTCGAATCATTTGAATTAAATTTCAATAATATATAAAAAATAAAAAAATTACATTCTACTAATGTTTTTCCTAGAGATGGGATAAGAATAAGTAAGATTTTATGTTTAAAACCCATATTTTTCTAAAAGATGGTTTCTTCATTTTTTAAAACTATTTTTAAAATTAATTTCATCCACTTATAGGTGTATAAATTGAAAAAATGGATTCCATATTTGTAATCATGAGATTAAAATATGGAAAATATCCTCTTTATATTTTTGGACAATATGAATAGGAACTGTGGTAAAATTTATCATCTCGGTGAAAGGTAAATCAAATTAATTTAGGATAGAACTATGTGATAATGGAAAAATTATATATACTAATTCTTATTAGATGAATTTAATTATACCCTTATCAATTTAGGATTGAAAATGAGTGGTTTAATATAAAATATTTCTTGAAAATGACCTACATAACATTTAAAACAAATATATTTACAAAATGTCATTCTATTAGTTTTAAATATAACTTATAAGCCCACATAGGGATAAAAAAGTTTTGAATGATACTAAATCTACATTTTTATCTTATTGAAGTTATATTCATTATATAAATATATTTTTAATTTTATAATTTATATAATTACCCAAAATCCTTGTGCAATGCTAATACAATATTTATTCAATTAACTTAAAAATAATATTAAAAATATTAAAGATATTAAAAGTGATGTAATTTGAATGATTTAATATGTAAAATTATTTTTACAATTTTAATTAATAGTAAAGTGTGTTTTTAAATTATTATATTTAAAATTATCTGATTATCATTTTATATTTAATGTCAAATTAAATGAATAGTTTTAAAAATGACATTAATGATTTATTATAATAAATAAAATTTTATTAAATATTATATAATTAATAAAAATAATATACACATATAGATGAATTTGAGATGGTTTTAAACATCAACCATAGTACATTTGTGGGTTTTTTTGTCAATTTATTATTTAATTATTAACTCATTAAGTGTAGGAAACATTAATATTGTTGTAATTGTCAAAAGAGACAACAAAAGACTATTTGAAATGATAAGGGTAAAAATTTGATCCAAACAAGTAATTTTTTAATACGAGATGATTTAAAATCATATTATTCTTATTATTGTATCACAAAAATGGATCCATTTGGAAATGAAAAGTAATTTAGAGTAATTTAATATTTTAATAAATTCCAGGAGTGACCCTCTCCTCAATTATAAAGGGTCTCACATCCTTTATCTTATTATCACAACCTTGATACGTATAGCTTAACCATACCATACAAAAATCCACTCTGAACTTCATTATTCAAATTCTAGAGATTATTTTTTTACAAAAATTACAACCATTTAAACCTTAAGAAGAGATAAAATCAAGTTATATAAAATAATAGGTAACTGCCTTATCTGATCAAATTATTTTTAATTATTTTATTACCTATTAAAAATAAGATATATTATTCATAAAATAATTACTTCATTATCCTAAATTTATTGAAATGTTGTTATGATTACAGAACCATCTTTATTTACCCTCTTTTAATCAAATGGGGAGTGAAAATATTTTGTGTGCATACATAAGACTTACCAACTCTACATTGTGATACAATTAATTATCCTTCACAAACTTTTACATATAGGTATTATTGTGGTTTTAGTGTTTATATATGATATTAATGAAAAAACTATAAATCTATAATTAAAATATCATATCTACCTTCTTAACTTTTTCACAATTGCAAAATGATAATGTTGATCGTGCAAACATGTGGACTAACACCTCCACAAAGCGATGTGACTAGTTTTGCATTTATATATTACATAGATGGTAGGAATGGTATGTTTAATGAATATTATATATATATACGATATAATAATGATTCACTATAGGTGATTTCTTATTTACCTCTCTTTTTTTCCATTCGTTGAAGAAGAGAAATAGTGTTCATACGTATGTACACCCTACCACCTCCTTGAACGGTGTATTTCATTTTACTATCTCAGTATTTTATGAATGAATCTAAACATGTATACAAGGAATATATAGAACATTTTTTCATGATTAAAATTATATATATTATGGATACATTATCAAAATTTATGGATAAAAACTACCAAACTAGATCATACATGAAAAATTATGTAGATATCACACAAAAAGTGATTTTAATAAAGTAGTGTTAAAAAACTATTGATAATTGGTTATAATTAAATAATATATGGTATAACATGTATCATTATGTTTTTTTAATATGGATATAATATATCTATATTTATTATAAAAGAGGTCCTAATGTGTATGAAGGATAGCAGACCAAAGGTTGGTGATATTCGTCAAACTATTATTTCAATGAAAAACATGCACTATAAACCATTTGTTACATTTTTCAGGTCTATATATTATCCATGAATTAATTTTAAAATGACTCTTATAAATTTTATTTGAATTTACCTATCCATGTATGGTTTTTTTATTTATGGGTCTTATTTTCAAATTGATACCAATGTATCAATGGTTTTATGTCACAATCTCATTCTTTATCATGAATGTTTATGATTTTTTTCGAACAATGAAATATTATGCTCTACTTATCATGAAATTTTGAATTTTTTTCTATTATTGTTATTTATTTAAAATAATGTTTTTGCATTATTTTCCTCCAAATTTTATACTCAAGATAATGAAATATGTTTTTATGAAAAAATTACATTATTTTCAGTGTCTTTTGAAAAACCATTTTATTCCAAATAAATATTTTCTAAAAATGATTTAAATATGGTTTCTTTTTTGTGAAAATATTAATGGTTAAATTAACATTTTTCCTTGTTTAGTTTTTTAAAAAAAATTACAAAGGGACTTTCTTGTCATTTTACGAATTAGGGACTTTTAAAAATTTTCTACAAGAAACTAAAATGAATGTTGTATTTTAACTTACATTGGATGAATATAATTTTCCACAATCATGAATGATCGAGGTTATTACATATTCCAATAAAATATTAGCCTGAAATTTTGATATAATATTATTTCCATAATATTGTATAAATATTAATATTTTAAAAGTGAATATTAAAAGGGGGCGTATTTTCATCAAAAACATTTCAATGATATTTTAAATTAATTTTCATATATCATAACATCTATTAATGTTAATTAATATTTAATGATGATGTGATCTAGTGATACCAATGTTAACTTTCTCTGGATGTTTAATGTTTATATTGATTAGATTATTATGAAACTAAATTATTTTCCTTGGGTTTTTTTATAATGTATAAATGAAATGACTATGAAACTCTTTTCCTTTAGGAAAATACCCATCCATGATTGATGTATCACTGAGAGGGAGAGGGGTTGAATCAGTTATATCTTTTATTTTTATGTTACCTTTATTTTGAAACAATGTCCACCTCCTGTTAAATATCTATATTATTTCTGAAAAACATTCACAGATCCATTGGAGCACACAAATTTACAATGTTCATCACTCAATAAGAGTATCTATGTCCTTATCGTGGTTTTGAAATAATCTAATACCACACAATTCATAACAAAAAAAACCTTTTATTTGGATTTTAAAAGTAGGATATACCCTTACACTTTTCTAGCACTATGATCAATACAACTGCTCATGTTATTCATCTAGAACAAATGATATAAAACAATTTTGTGTAACAAGTTACTAAAGCTTCACTATATTGATCAAATCAATTTATTGTGCTTCCAAATAAAATTCCAAAAAAAATTAAAAACAAAATTATTCACTTTCAAAACTCACAATATTTTAAAAAAATAACTTTTTAAATTGTACAAAAACTCATCCAGATTGATCAGTCTTATTCCTCTATCAAATTGTTCAGTCCAGAAAAAAGAAATGAAATAATAATTTGGAAACAATAATGAATAACTTCAATATTTCATCATAAATCTGCATCATATTTCTTTGTCTAATTTTGTAAATCCTTATAATATTTCACCTATATAGAATTCAATTTTATGAAAACTATATCTAGAAACTTCTTCTCTCCCCCAGAATATTCATCACTATATCTCTTCACACGTGAAAAGTAATTCAATGTTAGAAAGTAAAATTTACTTACTTCTATTTACAGCTACGCCGGATGTTTTTTGGATGGGATTATGAACTATTTTCCCACTCAATCTAGTTTACCAAGATACAAATTCACCTTAATTTTGAATTCAATATTGACTCGTTCAATTCTTCTCTTATCTTCTCAATTCTTCTCTTATCTTCTCAATTCTTCTCAAATCATCTCTATTATTCTTAAAACTTCCTTCTTCTTAAAACTTTTAAACACATTTTCATTCTAATAAAATGTTCATTCTAAAACATTTCTTTATTACTATGAAATCTTATATGAATTGAATACTAATCAATATGATTATTCATAACCAAAAAAATACATTACGATTAGTATCCATTATTCCATGAAAATTGTTTCAGCTTCATTGGACATGAGTAGATTTTACATTTACATATAAAACATATAAAATTTCAAATATATCAAAACATCTTAGAAACATAATTAAAATATATTAAAAACCCCCCATTAATAAACATTTCAATATACCTCTTTAAAATAATTATTTTATTCTCATATTACTCAGACTGATGATCTCATGTCCGATGAAGTCTGGTTTCTGATGACTTATCAGTGTCATCCTTCATCTGATGAACTGGTCTCTATCTAACTCTGAGGTATTAAGGTTAATAATTTTATGATGAATTAGTATAATAGCTTTTTTGATAACTATTTACCCACATTCAAAACAAAAAAACCAGATATCTATTTCTATTGACCCAATTAAAAATAACTCAACCAAAATTCTGTTTATCTTGACCCAAATAAAGGAAAATATAAAAAAAATCATGAAAATGATTGAATACATTATTATTTGTTATCTATTTAACATGTATCTAAATATCCTCATTCATTATTCCCAACAAATTTGGTCCCAAAAACTCCAAATATTTAATCGGTGTTAGAGTTCATCTTATGGACTGGTGTTAAAATTGACTTCTTTCTTCCATAATTTCCAATGGATGGTATATCATGTGAATTTTTTCATTTAGTGAAGTAGACAGTATGATGGTTCAGGAAATCAGATATATTGGTCGATCTATACTTCAATAATATCAACATTACCAACATTTCATATTATAGAAACACTTTCTTATATCATGATAACTCCATGACTTTGATAAATTTAGGATCAGAATAGAATCAATTGACATAAGGTACCAAACACATCTTCTAACCCTTTCTATCATAGGGCTTTCATCATATGATTCTTAGATAAATTTTGATATTTGAGAACTGTGAAAATAGAAAATCATATTCATATTTGGAATAGAGACATTAATTCATTGATACATTTGATCATACCAATAGAAATTTTCCATCCATACCCAAGGTGATTTCAAATAACCTTTTCTCCAAGAAACATTATTTAGAAAATAAAACTTAAACCATTTAATTTTCTTATCATTTCTGTATCTGATCAAATAATTAATATTCCCTTTTCGTTCTTTTCATTTGATCAAAAATAAATTACAAAGTGAAATGATTTTGTCATAATGTCAACAAAATACAAAAAAATCAACAAAAACATCTTTAGTATCCAAAAGAACATCCACCCAACTTGGTCCAATCACATTACATAGGTTATGATGTGATGATATGATGAATGTTTTATTATATTATAGAACAAATATGTTTGGTTTTAATTATGTTTTAGTGATTTCCTGATAATCAAATATTGGGGATACATTATTACTATGGATTATTGTTAATTTATAACCATGGAAAGTGGTCAAATTATATCCAATGATGGGTGGGACCTAAATCTCCATCAAACACATTGGGTAATGAATGATAACTCATGAGATAACTTGGGCTAGAATGAGGAGTTAACCAATTTTTTTAAGGGCCTTTTACACTATGATATTCTTGGATGTGAACCTTTTCTACTATGATGGTTTGGGGAGTGAACCCATTCATCTATGATATTCTTGTAAATGGATATCCACTTCAAATGAAATGATTATATATGCTTATTTTTTTGCCAAAAAATCATGTCTTATTCCATGGTTATTTTATAATGGATCATGATCATTGATTATATTATGATTCATGTATTATAACCAACCATGTATTATTCCATGAGTAAAGATTATTATCTATTATATGAAGGTTATGATTTTAAAATGTTATGATCATATTCCCATACCAATAAGATAATGTTATTCTCTAGTTATCTTTCATATATCTTATTTATAATTACTCAGCATGTGAGCTCACACAATCTTATATTTTATTTCCTAGGTAATGATGAATGGTTCTAAGCAAGATATATTTAAGAATAGTGCTATTTATGATAGACATATTGGGATATGATTAAACAAGTGTTTTATAATTTCAGGATTCTAAATACACCATACCTATTCAATTTTGGTATTGATATATATGTTACCTAATGAATATTGAACTATCAAGATGTGATATCTATGTATAAAAATTATAGGTCATTATAGTTTTTATTAGAGAAATTTTTAGTTAACCATCGTAAAATAGGTTTAGTTGTCATTACTATTAACCCTAGGGGTAAGTGTAATTTTTGAAAAAAAAAACTAATGTTTTGGTAATGATCGTGAATGAACTTGGTTAAACCTAAGGTTTTGATAAACGATAGTATCAAGATTTATACATCCTTCAAATCATATTTTAGGATTATGTGATTTCCCACTTGGATTATTATTCCTCGTTCTATTATTTTTTTAGTCAATGGACAGAACCTGAATGAATCATGCTAATGTAGAATGTGATAACTGATGGAATGATAGTCCTATTAATAAACCATGTGTAATAAGAGATAGAATGTCATACTTTCTTATTATACATAATTATGTATCTCATTATATGATTAAAATTTTCAACATTGATGGGTTTCCTAACACAACTAATAAGAGAAATTTATAATTCATTAAGACCATAGGGGAAATAATATGGAGCTTCCAAAATGCCAATATAGAGTGAATAATACACAATTGAATGTCCAAAGGAATGAGAAGATGTTTTGAGTGAGGAAATAAATTTCCCAAACAAAGTAATTACTGAAGAAAAATTAAATTTTTTATTATTTCAATTAATGAGAATAATTTAATCCCTAAGGTATCATTGATTATTGAATGTTTTAAATGTGAAAATATAGTAAATATTAAAATCAATTAACAAGGGGGAATATCAATAATAGAATCATCAATTTTGTACAAGTAATGGTTTAACAATTTATTGTTAAGAGACTATGAATGATCCATAAAAGTAATGGTATATTAAAATATTAGTTCATATGTTACATGTAAAAAATAATTATTAAATTAAAGTTGATATATATTATATCGTGATTCATATTTTATATTTTGAGAATAATATAATGAATCCTAGTTAATGGTTTAATAATGAGGTGGTATGACTAAAGTGTTTATGTATTTAGGTTCATTAATTATGTTAAATAATTTTTTTAATAATGAAATTATAGTTATAAAATGATGATACATTTAAGGATATATCCAAATTAGTTTTTAATTAATGGTATAAAAAGATATTTTTAATGGTATTAATATCGATAAAATTTGATTTAGTGGTATGGTGATATTTTATAGAACACATGATCAAGGGAAAGGTAAATGTTGATATGTGTTTATTGTTGACTTAATAATATTTATTTAGGTCAATGAAATGATAGGAATTGAATGTATTGTTGACCAGTAAATTGGTATTTAATTTATACAAACATGATTTAGGTAATCTTTGACGAAGTTTATTACTTATTTGAATTTATGGATTATAATAAATAGTAGTTAGGTTATCTAGGGAGTATGGGTTATGATAATTTTAGAAGATTATATGTTTTCATGTAACGATATGATAATGATTTTGGATATCATAATGGGTTTTATATTTTTATGTTTGATCATATGTTTAACTGAATCAACACTCTAACGTCCCAGGTTTTTATAGTAACTATAATTCCATTCCCCTTTTGATTTTTTGGAGTTTTGTGGACAGACCAACTTCTATCATGATTTTTAGAACATAAATATTATTGTTCCTTTAACGTGAGGACTTTTTATACATGGTTGTATATGAGAGAAAACTAATAACGGGGTCTATCTGTGTTTTGGGTTTAGAGGATCCTAAAAACACCATTTCAAGAATTGTGTAGATTGTGTTGAATGATTTGGGAAAATAATGCGACCTCCTCTAAGAAACTATGAGGAAATCTAGGTGAACTATGAATGGTTTAACAAACTGTGATGGAGGGGGTGCATGGGCACATGAGAACCTATTCATTTTTTAATAGAGGAATTCACATGGCTTGCACAATGTTTGGAAAAACTGTGTACATTGCCACACACTTAGTGAAACAAAACTAGTGTGTGCACAGGGGTTCATCATGGGTTGGCCAAACCATGCGGCCCAACTATGTGAGGTATTTTTCCAAGATTTAGGAGTCACATAGTTGGCACACAGTTATCCAAATAGTATAGATAGACAATTTAGTCCCTTAATAGCGGGAAATTACAAAATTATCACTGCCTTATTTATCTAATTTTCATCATCCATTCTCCTAAAAATGTTATGAAAAATGAGGGAGAAAACCATTTTTATTTTATCTAGTCTTTGAGCCAAATTCTTTATCTAATCTCTATTCTTCAATCCATTGGTGCATATAGATTCAAATCTATAAGGGAAACAATCATTTAACCTATTTTATAATTTTATATTTCCATGCATAGAACTAAATCTATGCGAGTTTTTTTCCCAATTTTCATGGATTTGTTTTATAAAACACTGATTTCATCCAAATTATCTTGAGTTCGAGTCCAATTTCAGATGAGTGGACATATCCCATTATAAGGTACGTGGTTCCCAGATTATTTGTGATTTCACTCATGTTTTGGGGTGCATTCTAGATAGTTTTGATTGGTAGTATGAGAAAAAAAATAATAAATTGATCTATTTTCATAAAATTAATTAAATTGGACTCTTGAGATGTCTAGGGGAATGCTCCCTCAACAAGAAAAATGATACAAGAGTAGTAATAGGATTTGAAAATTGGGAATATCATGAAATGGGTTTTTATATATAAGTATAATTGAATTAATTAATTATATATATATATATGATTTTCTTGTGATGAGTTCCATGGGAATGGAATGGGATTGGCCTAGGGACAATGGTGGAATTGAAATATGAGACCAAAGAGGAATTATTTGTTATAACTATCTTGGATTTAGATATATGAGGTGATGTTGATCAATGGGTGGGGTATCTTGGTCAATAGATTGGGGTAAAAATTCTATTAGGTTATGAGAATCAACTGTTTTATTTCAAATGTGTTGAACAATAACTGAGTGACATTTTCACAGGTGCACGAGGTACTAGGTGTTATTTCTTAGGTAATTTGTTGGTGATTTCCACTCACGATGATTTTATGATGTTCCATTGGACTTTTTTATAGATATACTGGACTCAGATGATGAAGTGGTGATTACCACTAGTGTGGGTAGAGGCCTATGTCATATTTGTGTCAGTATCTCTTTGGACATCAATATTGTTGGAGGCGATTTCTGTACAGAGCCACATAGTTGATGAGGATCAATCGATTGACGATTTTGATACCATTGGTTGGGGATTAGGTTATCTATATATTAGGGCCATGTGATAGGATAGTTTTGGAGGTAGATTCCATTATTCCTCAGGAAAATGTATGTTGAGTCGATGGTGATATCATTTTTTAGGATAGAAATTGATATTCATCATGATATTGGACTTCAAGGAAATAGGTTCTTTTGAGAAAGGTTCTAAGGGACCATGTTTTTATTTCATGGTTGTGCCTTTGGGACATTATCCATTTGATTGATGGAATGAGATTTTAGGTGATTCTTATAGGGGTGTAACCTGATGGTTCATCATGGATTATTCTTCATCAGAAGATTTCATAAGACTCAAGTAATATATACACTCTACTGTAGTTATTCTAGCATAGGAAAAAGCAGGTGAATGCTTCATTGTGGATGTTGATCGCTGGGTAAGATGGTTATTATTTCAACATTTTTAGTACAGATTTATGTATTTTAGAATACACTTAATTATTCCCTAATGTAAGTTATGATCCAATTTGCGGTGCCCTACTAAGATTATTCTCATGCCCTATATGGGAAATTCAAGATTATTGTAGAATTTATACCTGTTTTATTTATAAAGGGACTAGGATTAGGAGTTTTGAAATAGGGGTAATGTTGGAACTTTTTCATGGATGGGTGGATATGTACCATAGAGGTTCATCAATTAGTTGGAGTTTATTTTTGAGTATTTCTTTTATTTCATCATGCTATTGTATGTATATATCGACACGTCCATCCATGAGTGACCCCTTATAATTTTTTTTCTTTTATGACCTACATTGTTATGTATATTTAGTTATAAATAGTATCTTGTGATTTTTTATTCTACAAATTTCTAATTTCAAGCTGTTTGTTGATTATTATTGCGTCTGCTAATATCATTTTTCTTCCACTATGGTGGGCTGGGGGGTCCAATGTCTTAGGGTATTAATATTCCACTTCTATATTTATCTATAGACTATTATTATTTTTATTTTCATAAACAGTGGGTAGAGTCTACCCACTGTTACTTATTTACAATATTGCTTCTAGTTGGCAACATTTCAAATAATGGGATCCATTCTTAAGGTCCAGTGGCCCTATGGCCTATATCACTGTTCGGGTGGCTAAACAGGGTGGGGAGATACAAATTCTATCGATGGAGTATCTATTACCTATTTATAGGTTTTAATATTTTTAATTTGGTAGACCAGAGACTAATATATAGTTAGAACTGGGTTTAGATATTATCTTTGGGTGCTTGTGGCCCTATGCAAGGGGGATATACCAAGATGATATGGGTGTGAATTTCTACTCTACATTATAATTATATATAGTTTATATGATATCCACCTTGATTGGTTCAATTTTTTGTTAATGTTTTCTTATTATGATATGTAAATAATTCCCTAGAATGTAAAGGGAGAGGTTATTTAACCTTTAGTCCAGTATAGCAATGGATGCTTTGTTATGCATTAAAGTTGGGTACATAGAATCTATTATATATATAAAAATGTTCCTATGATAAATTTATTTTATTGTAATTGGGTACGTGAATTGCACTATGAGGGGTTCTGTAGTTTAATTTTTCAAAAATGGATGTTATACGGTGTTTTCCTACCTAGACTCTATTTGGTCACATTATACTCAACCATCCCAATAATATGGTTCCAATGAAATATATCAGTAATGATTGTGATATTTGATATATAAGTATGGGTATAGATCTAATAAGAGAAGACAGGGTTGATGATAGGTGGTGAGTGATTTAAAATGTCAACAAAGGAAGCTAAATAATGTTTTCCAACATAGCTTCTCTTTGGTGGCATATCAATAATCTGCCTCAGGTTTATATATGATTCTTGACTCTAATTTTCATAAGTGAGGGGTCATGATGCTGGATTTATATCTCACACATGGCTCTAATATAGGTTGGTATGGGGCCCAGAGGCCGGATATTATTGGACATGGTTGTGTGGGGAGGGTGTAAGGGTGATGATATGTCACTTCTTATTACAGCATTCCCTATTTTTGTTATATATATATATATATATATATATATATCTGTGTGTGTGTGTGTGTGTGTGTTATTAGGGATTTATAACTATTAAATTACTAATCAAATATTTTCTACTTGGATCTCTTATGATGGAGTGTCCAGTAGGTGGTGACATGGTGCCATAAGGGCATGAAAATGGTGAGGCCCCAAAGGGTTATGTAGAGCATGAGATGCAGGTACTTGATCTGGTATAAGCGATTCAGACGCATGATAAAATAGATTTTTAGGCATGGCATGGTGAGTAGCTCAGGGTGATCTCGGAACATTTCATCTAGGGGATTGATAGTAGAGATCAAAGATAGAATCATTCAATGGAATATCTTACATGGGAGTTCCAGTTGCATTACCCACTGCAATTTATGGGTGATGGTGGACCAAAATAGTGTTATAACTAGAAAGATTCATTGCAGAACATCATCAAGTAGTTTGAGACACCCCCTAAATAGTGGGTGAAGCTGGTGATGTACATTCTCATAGGACATAAAACGAATTGGTGGGATGTAAAGGTACATGTAGGAAGAAATGAGGGACTGGACTAGAAAGGCTTTGAGGCCTGTTTCTTTGATCACTTCTTCCCAGAGATTCTAAAGTAAGAAAGTGCTCATGATTTTTTAGACTAATTAATGGATACATGTCCATCATGGACAATGAAACTACCCACACTGATTTTCATTATTTCACACCCAGTATAGTGGCCGATAAGACATTTAGGGTGAAAATTTCAATGATTTTTTACATTATAGTATTCTGGTGAAGGTAAATATATTTAGGTTGACTTCATTCTAAGAGTCACTAACTCAAGCCTTGATAGATGAGGTAAATCTGACAAACATGCCTTATTCAATATGGATGGAATTGTTATTTGGTTATAATAGTGATGATTCAGACATTAGGAATTGAGTTTGAGAGGAGTCTCAATAGGGAGTTTTGGATAGGGACTCGAGAAGACCACTAAGGATTGTATCTTTGATGGGGTTCTTCTAGTGCGAGAATATTTGAAATGAGTAAAAATAGTGTGATTGGGAACCAAAGGTGTTCCGAGCATGCATAGAAGTTTGTAATCTTGAGATGTTCTATAGGAAGACTTATTGGATAGCCAAATGTTATAGAAAGTGGTATAATTAGGGTTCTAATATTGGATCAGAAGTGGTACTGGGGGCCAGTATTCGAGATTCAATTACACATGGTAGTCGTGGAAGGGGAAATAGGACCCAACATTGGGGTCTATTTTCAGTGGATGGTACATCACCATAGGAAGGACATGCTTCATGCAATCAAACATCGGGCTAGTTGCAATCCATTGGGATACCAAGATTAGTGTAGGATGAGGAGTTTACTACTTCTATAGGTACTCCATCTACATTACTAGAGTTATTTTTTTTTATAATGGCCTTTATATATTAAATTTCTAGTTTTGGGTGAACAAGGTGAATGTGATATTTTTTTGGATTAAACTGATGCTAGTTAATATGTTGGAATTATCTCAGATGCAATATATATATATATATATATAGATGATTGGAATGAAACTAGGATTTAGTATCCATGTAGATATTTTTGGGGTTATATATTAGGTGTGCTGGCATTTCGACATCAATGTGATTCTATTTATATATTAGTTTCATTGCACTAGGACTGATTTTGGTGATATAATGATATGGAAGATTATGGGTTTTGTTGAGAAATGAGTACATTGAGCATATATTGATATGTGGGACGTCATAGGTGCCATATGTGAAATGGGAATGAGGTGGTAATCTTTTAAGGTACAAATATTGATGGGTGTCACATGTGACATAGATACGATTTTCTCACCATATGAGGTGCATGAGTAAAGTTGCATCATATGAAAGAATTGAGTTAGGGTATGGTTGGTGGAAAATGATTTTATTTTATCTTTTCCATAGGAATCTATGGGGGTAGGTAACTCATACGGTGAGGAGTTCCTTGAGATAGATTACCTATTAATTAATGACCAAGGTAGATCAGTTAAATATTAATAATATGGGTATGTTTGGTACCATTTAGTTGTAATGATTTATAGCTCATGGATGATATATGTTAAGGTGGGGAGATTTAAACATATTAGGTTTTTTAATCAATTAAAATTCCTTAACCATTAGGAATTTTTGGATTCTTTTGGTCCCACAAACATCTGTATTGGTTTTTATAAATTAAATCTAAGAGTTTCATTGAACTGGGGCCTTCTTTTTAATCGAGTGTATATGATCATAAACTTCCAAGGGGTTATGTGTGTGTTTTGTTTGTGGAGGATATCAAAAGCATTATTTTAGGAAGTTTGAAAACAATGGAACACAATTTGGGACAACTATGAGGCTTCCCAAAAGAAATTGTGTGGCCTCTCAGGTGAACAAGGAAACACTAGAAAAACAATGAAAGATAGGGTAAACAGATGAGGGAGAACCTATAAAATTTTTAAGATATGAATTCTCATGGATTGAGTATGTTTTGAGAAAATAGTTCACATAGCCATGCACTTGGTTCCACATAGCCATTAGGTGGGCACGAGCTCAACATTGTTTGGCCAAACTGTGTGTGCCAACCATGTGAGGTATGGTTCCATGTAGTGGGAAAGTCATGGTTGACACACGATTAGCCCAACCGTGTGGACAAATAGTGAAGGTCCATCAAATGTAGAAAATTGTAATATTTCTTCTTCCACATTTACATAATTCTACCATATTTTTTTCTCCAAATCACACACACATCTATGGAGATATCCTATTTCCTTCATGGTAGAATTTGAGCCAAATTCTACATCTAATCTCCATTTATCAATCTTTAGTTTCAATAGATTCATCTCAGTAGGATCCTCAATCTGCTAACCACTTTTCTACTTTTCTCTCACCATCCAGAGCACTAAATCAGTGATTGTTATTTTAGCTTATTTTCAAGGTATTCTTCTAAAACACTGATTTCTTCAAAATCAGATCGAATTTGAGGCCAATATCGAGCATGTGGTCGTCTAAGAACATGAGGTTGGAGTACCACATATTTCTTATGATTTTACTCTTCTATTTAGGGTACGTTATTGATCATTCTACTAGTATGTTTGAATGAGACCCTATATGGCGAATATTTTCCATATAAGCAATTAATCTGATCTAGTGAGATTCCTATGGTAATTATCCCTCAAGACAAAAAATAGTATGAGCCTCGTGAGATACCTCAGACCTTGGGCCAATTAGTCTAGGGTGTTTATTTTTTAAAATAGATTTTGATTATGTATATATGATTTCCTTATGATGAGTTCCATGTTTCCTAAAAAAATTTATAAAACATTTGTAATATTATCATTTAATTTTTTAATTTTTTTTACACATGTTTTAGTGTTTATAAAATTTTTTGAAAGGCATCTTTTTTCATTTTCAAAATGAGGTACTTGATGAAGTTTTTTCCTAAAATTTAGATGGAATATTTCTTAATATTTATGACATGAGCGGATTTTATCTTCGTCAAGATGCTTTAGCATCTTGAAGATTCCATTACAAATTTACAAGTTCCTTTCAATAATTTTTTTAAAAATATGATCATCTTTTAAATAAATAATTTCAATGTAAAAATATGGGTATGTCCATCAAGGATTTTCAATGATTTTATTAATGTATTTTAATTTATGTCATAATCCTTTGTTGAATTATATGCTTCATTGAGGTTAATATATTATGATATCCTTCTACATATTTTGTGAACTGATTTAGAATCAGTTTTACTATGGATGTTTTATTTTGATACCATTCATGGTTTATGGATAATGTTTCTGATTTTATATGTTGGTTATTCAATATGACTGTTTATGTTGTTTATTTTTCATCCAATCCATACGATGAATGCATTAGATAAAGTATGTGATGTGTGGGGACTCCTATATCCCAATGATGAATTTGTAGATCACATGATACATACTAGTTTGTGTGTTACTTGAGGCCTACCCCATTTATGTATAATGTCTTTGATGATTCCTTTAAAGTGTTTTTATGATGTCTATCATTATGAATTCCATAATTATGAGATTATTAATTTATATTTAATATAATTATTCAATTAGTAAAATATCCATGTTATTATTTATATGGAATTATTTGATTTGGTTTTATTATTTTCATATGATTATCAAGAATATTTTTAGATGAATTTTATTTCAATTATAATCTTTGGAATAATATTTATTCTTATTTATTTATAATCGATTATGATGTATGTTTACCCTTACTGAGCATCTGAGATCACCCCTTTCCTTTGTCTTATTTTTTCTAGGATGAAAAGATGAATTCTATGACTGATATGGATGGTTAATATAGAAGAATAATGTTGTTAAAAATTTATTCTATAATTGGTAATTTATATTTTAAATTGTAATTTAATGTTTATTGTGTATATAATTTGGTTTCTAAAACTAATAAACTATTTGGTCATTTGGGATTCGAATCTTGTATCTATGTTAATTCAATAATGTGAGGCCTAGGTTTCTAGATAGTGGGGTTAGGGTATTTGCGTATTTTTTCCTTATAGGTTATATTATCAAATAGATAGCATATTAAAGGTGGTATTCAGGTAGAAAAAATGGCTTACTACCATCCTGGGTTTATTCCTAGTAAGTCAAGTTACATTAAAAATAAATTAGTACAGTTTGAGTCCTAGGAATGAATAAATGAAATATTAATATTGTGAATAATGGTTTAGTATTTTAGGATAGTTATTTTAAGAGTGTACTATGATTGGTTATCAGACCATGGATAAAAGTGTATATAGGATAGGTGATATATATTTATATTAGTGCATTCGTAACTTTGAGGTTGACCCGAAACTCTATAGATTCATTAAGAGGGTACATATATATATTTATATACATCATTTTGTGGTCATTAATAATATCTTATTTTTTATCCTATATGAACTAACCAAGATATATTCTAGTAACCATGGGAATATATAGCCTAATATGGGATGGAATTTGTAGATAACATTCATGAATTATAAGGTAGGATCCAGAAATAGACATTCATGTGTTTGATAAATGATTCCATATAATAGTTGAGAAATCAAGAATTGATTTTACGACATACATGAGAGGAATATTTTCAACATGTTATTTTGGGTATACCATAAACCATTTATTATCAGTGATGTATTACTTTTTTAATTCATTTTAGTTCTAATTTATATATTGATGATTTATTTTTTAATAAAATTTTCTTGTGAGTTTCTAAAATAAATACTGCATACTAATAAACTGAGTGGATTTGATAATTTTTTTTAGTGGATTAGTTGGAGATTATGTCTCACATTTTATATCTGGTTAGGAAACCTACTATACATATAATGGTTCTTACTATTGATTTCTAGCTTATTTTGATATGATCCACTTGTTGATGTTTACCATAACTCATGATGGTATTACCGTACCATTTTTTGAGTTTTAGATTTTGATCAAGAAGATATATCTAAAACATTTAGGATAAATTGATATCAGAAGGTTCTAGAAACTCTTTAATGTAGTGTGACTTTTAGCAACAAGAGAAGAATCTTTTTAGATGTGGTACACCTCTATCATGATCTGAAATTGATTTATTTTCTCATTGGAGTTCAATCAATTACATCAAGTGAGTTTTGATTTTAGGATTGTTCCATTATCATTTCCTATTCAAAAAAGAGACATATAAAGGAAGTGAAATGTTAGAAAAAAAATATTATTAGGTAATTCCAGCCTATGACATGTTATATTTTACATATAGATAGTTAGGGAATAACTTTTTGTGATTCCCTTATCTGATACATCATTTAGATTAGATGATTTCCAATTATTTTCACACTATTTTCTAAAGGGTCATTATTGGATGAAGTGGTTGGGGAATGGGAGGATATAAAGATAAAAGATGCTTCTGAACATTTCTATCAAATTCATTATTATATATAGTTTTATTATTTTTATTTTATATATGGATGATTATGATAGATCACATTGAGGATTTGGTACCCATTAAGATTCAGGGTTTGATTTTTGTCCCACCCACCCCACTGAAAATAATACCCATCAATATTGGGGGGTAATATTCCTTTTATTATTATTTTTTATCAGGTCTTCAATATTCAAGGGGATATCTTAACTAGAACATTATTTGTAAATAATTTAATTGATTTTAATAACCCTCTCCATATAATAGTGGAAATAATTAGATTTTACTCATGTTTGGAAGAACTATTATGTGTTCCCTCGTAATGATATAAGACCCTATACTACCAAATGATATATTGAGGTTGAAATTGTTTCCAATAAATTAAGAGAAGATAAAGTCAATTAGTTTTAATATGATGATTGAAAAGATATTCATTAAGATCAAAAGAAATTTTTTATTGTATGAATTAGTTTGACACATTTTTTATATCATTGATTTGAAGATTCCATGAAAAAAATGTTTTATTTTTTAATAAGGAATTTTGTAATGTTGTTTGAAGAATTTTTTGAGATGGCTATGAGAAATTTAGACAAAATTTTTAAAGTTTCTCTTATTAAAAAAATAAAGATACAACCATCCAAACAACTAGGAGAGCATCACATGCCACTATGTGGGAGGCTCAGTTCAACACCAGCTGGCCAGCTTGAGTATGAGGTAGTGCATAGACACATGGGCATGCCTATGTAAGGTAGAGAAGTGGTGGAGTGTCACCATGTGGGGTTGTATAGTGGTAGAGGTGGGAACAAGAGTGAACCTGCAACAGAACTAGTATGGGGAGATACTGGGGAGGAAGGAAGTGAATTATGAGTGAATGCTGGATCGGTTTGTATTATAAATAAGAATCTGTAGAGAAGCTATTTTCATGCAGGATTTAATTTTTTAGTGTGGGATAAACAGTGTTCATCCTATTTGTTTGATAGTTTTTCACATTAATCCAATTTTATAAGTGATATTTCAATCATGAGATCATACATCGTTCATCTGGGATGTCCATTCCCTCACCACATCATCTTCTCTAGGAAGTTGTTTGAGAAGCTTCCTCTTAACGGACCTCCTGCTATGACGTCTGATGATCCATCTAAGATCTAACTGAAATAATGATAGAATACATATTTATTATTCTAAAATATAATTATTCAGTGGTTCATTACCTATAATTTTACTATAGGGATTTGGAATTTTATTCTATGATTTTGAGAGGATCGATTTTCAGTTCCGTGATATTCTCTAGATCGCCTAAAGTTGTGTTATGCACTATATTTGTTTGTGTGAAGGTATAGAATCCCATTAGTACTCAATATGTGCATTGCACATAGAATTTGAATCATGAATAATTAATTTTTGTAAAGATACATTGGAACATAAAATCTTTTTAGCTTGCACGATGAGCAAAAATCACGTGCATTGATTCTCAAGGAACATTTTCACGAAAGAGATTTTATGTATCAGACATGCCCAAAATAATCAATCAGTGTTGTGCATACTATACATGAAAGTGGTTTATACAAGGCGTGTGAAAATTATATAGTTGATATTCATGAATGTAAGAATAATAGTAGTATATTGAGAAGGAGAATATTTCTCATAGTGTTCCTAACTATTTCATGAATATATAGAGTGTGCATGCATGAAGAATTTTTTGCTAAGAATGTTTCATTTTTTCACATTAAATCAGTGGTCTTTCATAAATAATGTAGGTGTAGTGTAGGATCAATGTTCCCTAGGGTTTTTCATGTGGTCAGTGTGTTCAAATTTAGTACCCAAGAAGTGAATGTTTTTGAAGGTTGAACACATTGAGAAAATCAGTATACAATATATAAAAATGTTTATACAAATAAATGTAATGAATATAAAAGGCATGGATAGTGAGTGAACATAAAAAAAATGTATATTTTGTGTCATTGGAAAGTAAAAAAGTGAACATTGTGTGTGTTACTATAGTCATGAAATAAATTCATATATTCACATGAAATGTCATTAAATTGAGGCGGTTTACATGCACGTGAAATAATGCATGGATATAGTGAGACATCCATGCATTTTTTTTATGCATGAAACTTTAAAAAGTGTACATAGAATAAATGTTGGATAATTAGTGTACAATGTTTTAAGACTAAAGTTAGGGTATCAATTTTATCAATGTTTCAAAATATTTCTATATCTATGTTTTTAGTATTTATTGATGTTGGGTCTTCTACTGAAGAAAGAATATTCTCCTGAACATCTTTGTACTGAGACAACTGATAATATTTAGTGTTCAAAAATATTTACATATGTCTAGTATCAGTGCAATGGAACTTGAATTGTACACAATCTATTTTGATCCAGCAATCTTATAAAGAAGGATCAAAGTGATCATCCTATCTATTGATTATATTGAAGAAGAAGAAGAAGTAGATTCTCACTGGGGGGGTCTAACTAGCTGCTGAAGTTCCTTAAGAGAGACTGAGGGGTCTATCAAGTCAAACAGTTGGGTGGTATAACCAACCACGGAAGAAGATTTGGATTTCTAGGGGGTATAACTAGAATCAACTATAGGATGGATTACTGAGGTGTATAACAAATTTCTACCTAAACCATTTCAATTGATAAAAATATTATATTGTGTAATCCATTGGGCAGGGTTCTAACCAACCTATAAAGAATGTAGGTATTAGAACCCAACCCTGTAAAAATATTTGATGTTTTGTTTCATTTACTTTTTGCATTGCATGCATGATCCACTAATCCTAATAGGTGATAAAGGTTTTAAGGGTTCTAATAGATGAAATAAATTTAAAAAAAAGTAAAACCTAATTCACCCCCTCTCATTTTGGCTGAACAATCCATAGACACTTCAATTGGTGTCATAGTGTATTCCACCTTTTATTGGATCAACAATACCTTTTCAGTGGTTTGTCTCAGATGTATAAGAAGTGAAAATTTGATTTCGAAGAAAATTAAGAAGAGATCCAGTTAGAAATTCCTATCTCTTCTCATGATTTTAGAAATATTGATGTTTTATTGAAATCATAGAAAAAAGGTAGAAAAACGTGCTAATGAAGCTGAAGAAGAATTAAATGATAAATTAGAATCAACTGGTATCTAAAGACAATCAAAGTTTAAATTGTTCAGTTAGATCATTTAATAAGTCATGTTCAAAATGTGATGATGACATGTTTAATTATGAAATCTTAAATCATCTTAGGAAACATCCCAAATAGGTGTGCATATGTATAACTAAAGTATTCATAGAACTTCAAAATGAAAAATTATAGTTAGATGAAGAAGAAAATGTTATTAAAGAAGTGTTGACTAAAAAGGTTGACATTGAAAACACTCTCAAAAGACTTGTGAAAGAAAAGGAAAAAACAATGAATCATTGAAAATGGAAGTATAATGAATTTTTTGAACAATTGGAAACTAATTTTTGTGAGAAGTAAATATTTGAATTTTTAAAAAAAAATTATCCATTCACTTGAAAAGCTGAATAATGTTTCTATGAATGTCAAACATGCTCAGACGATTGATATAGAAAAATAAATCATGGATATTGACACTTTGTTATTAATGGAAAATAATATGCATTATGATGAGAATCAAGAGATATAGATTTAGTGGGTAGAAAGCATGAATCAGTTGAAGATGAAAACATTGCTCTCAATATAAAGTATATTTAACTAGAAGTAAAATTGAGAAATATGGAAGAGACAGAAGTTGAGACTTACCAAGATATTGAGAAAACTATTATTTCCAGGGATTCATCTGATAATAGTCTTATTTATGAAAAGAATCAAAGTAGTGGAAAGAAGATATTGAGATTATATAAATATAAATCTAATTTTGGCTCATTAAAGAAGGTAACCCTTTTTCCTGATAAATCTGTGTGAGCTAATTTTTTCATGTTTACTAGTTCAGAACATTTAAATCTAGAAAAATATGGGTGAAGAAAAATACATTGGAATCCATAATATAATCAAAGATGGATGTAAATAATTTTTTAAATTCTTGTTCCCTAATCACAATATAGAAGAATAAAAGTGATGTCCAAAAGCATAAAAATGTAAAAGATAATCCAAATTTTACAAAGAGGCAGAAATCAAGATTTGTTAGCTACTATTGGTGTTGTTGGAAGTTTGGTTGTTAGGAAATTAATTATTGGAATAATATGTCATTTTGTGAAAGTTACAGAATTCTTACATTTAGAGGGAGAACAGTAGAAGAAAATTTTAATCCTACTAAATAGAGGCAGAATTCAAAGAATAAGAATAATTTTTTTTAAGAACATATATGATCACTTTGAAAGATTATATGATTATTTCTATAAAATTGTTCACGGTTATGAAGAGTTTTGGTATGTACCAATCATGCACAAATCATTTTTTGATGTGAATAGAAGACCATAAAATAATGTGAAGAAGGTAAGAGATGAAGATTATTGGTCAACCTTGGGTTGTGAATAGAGAAAGAAACTTTCTGAAAAATAACACCCAATAAGACGATGAATAATGATGTGAAGAGTGTCTCACTAAAGAAAAGTTTTTTCAATTGTGTTAAGATATGTCACATCATGTACTATTTTGAATTGGCTATGAACTTTCATAATCCATAATGAATTATGAAATCAAAGAAAGAATCAATTCAGATGAATATTAACAAGATTGATTTGTTGAATGAAATTACTGATGATGAAACAGAAAATTTTCCTAAAAGTGATAACTTATTGAATTATAAAGTTGTGTATGATAGGTGAAATGTGTATGGACCCTCAAATGAAAATTTCTTTCCATTGTTATTTGGTTAAAAAGAATTGATGAAGAAGAATGGGAAAGCTTGTGTGACTTAAAATGATGGTAAAAAGAAGTATACACAGAATGTTAAGACTGAGCATGTTCCTAAATAATGCTTGATCATTTGTCCAGAACAGTTGGAAGTGGAAATAAATATGGATCAAGCATTGAGAAATAAAATTTCTTTTTTATCAAATGTGAAGAAACCATTTTCATCCACGAAGATTGATCGGTTGAGAGGCAACTCTCAGACATATTTCTCAAACTAAGGATCATTGTAAAACCACCTTATTACCATGTATGTTATGTTTGTTTTTAATTTCAGGAATTGAAGGTGAATCGTATAATCAAGGGAGACCTAAATTTGTAAAAGTTTTGAATATCTTATAGATATAATGTTTTCCATCCTTAAAGAATGCTGACATCTTGTTTTCTCTTTGCAACGTCTTAAATAATCTCTGAAGATACTTCGAATTTATTCCCAATGATTGAAAATAGTGATGAAGAATGTTTGGAATGAATCTCTTAAGGTGGAGTATATCAGATCATCCCTCATATATTTGTATCTTAGTTGTAATCATATGAAAATTATAAGATTTTAAGAGGTATAAATATGTTAATTGTAAAAATTTTGGTCAAGAAATTGAAGCATGACGTTGTTGAGGTATGATTGATTAAATATCATATTTTCAAAAAAAAATCAATTATATAAGGAAGATATTTACTACATGATGAAAAAATGGAAAAGTAATTTGAAACGGGAAATAAATTCTTGAACATGAATGTTTATAATCTGTTTTCTGGGATTTATTCATTAGAATTGTTGAAAATAATTAGAACCACCATTGATACATGTTTTCAGTGATTGGTATCACATGATGAATGTTTAATGAAATCATTGATATTAAATTGGATCAATCCTATTTTCTACATAGATAATTTCTTATGTATACTTAAAGATGATTATTTTTAGCTATTTTTTAAGCTAGTAGTGAATTCATCCTTCTTAGAAGTAAATTAGAAAATATTTATTATAAGAGAAAAAGATATTCACATAATATGAACTTTGGAAATGGGAATTTTTCCCATGTTTTTATCTTTGGATTATTACCAATAAGGGGGAGAATATGTAATTGACTTTTATGATGAATTTCGTATTAATAGGAAATCCAAAGGTGGATACTGAAGAGGCTAAAGGATTTATAGAGGTTGAAATTGTTTTCAATCAATTAATTTATGAAAATGTAAATGAGTTTTTATCAAAAGATTTCAGAGCTGGTCTTTAGGTTCAAAAGACATATTTCATTGGTCGAATTGGGTTGACACATTATTTATAACATTGATTTGAATATTCTATTCAAAAATAAATTATTTTTTTCATGTGTAATTTTGTAATTTTTTTAAGAATATTTTGAGTTTTCTATGAAAAATTTTGCTAAACATTTTAAAGTTGATTCCAAAAAAATATTTCCACAACTAGCCATCTAGTTATGGGATCATCACATGCCACTGTGTTGAAGGATGAGCTTAAACACTACCGACCAAAATTAAGCCAAGGAAGTTCAAGGACACACGGGGATGCCTATGTGAGGAAGAGCAGTGGAGGAGAACCACCATATGGGGATTCACTATGAAAGAGGTGGGTGTAGTGGTTCACCAACAAGAGAACAAGTTGGTGGCAGTACCAGAGAGGGGGAGGAGAATTCTGAGCAAATAATGGCTTCATTTGTATTATAATTGAGATCTGAGAGAAAATCCATTTTGATGTAAAATTAAATTTTTTAGTGCTGTGTAAACAGTGGCTAATCTGATCTATTGGATCATTTTATCGCATCCATATGATTGTATCTTCATTCTTTCACCATGACATCATCCATCATTCGTCTTGGTTGTTCATTCCCTCACCAAGACTTCTTCTCTAGTACATTGTTTGATAATCTTCCTCTTGAAGTACCTCCTACTATGATGTCTGATGCTCTATCCATGATTGAACCAATGGAATTATTGAATGAATCTTCTTGATTATAGAAGATTATAAGTTGGTGATTTATTGCCTATAGTTTCTACTCGATGGATTCAGATTTTTTTTTAATTTTTAGTGGTTATATTTTCAGTTATGTGATCTTCTATGGACCACGTATGGTTGACTTCTGTGCAATATTTGTTTTCACTAAGGTAAATAATCCCATGATAACTCAATGTATGCTTTGAAAAATTATAGTGCTTCGTAAAGAACGATGTTTCACGAAGATAAAGTGGAACTTAAAATCTTCTTGGCTTCCAAGATGATCCCAGATCCCATGCTTTGAATCTCAATGAACATTTGAATGAAGAAGATTGTGTTTATCAGACATGGGGGAAAGAATCAATCATTGTCATGAATATTATATATGAAAGTGGTTTGTACAAGGAGTGTGCTAATTATATATTTGATATGAGTACAAGTAAGAAGAAGATAATTATATTGCTATGAAGAATATTTATTATAGCATTACTTACATTTTTTCAAAAATATTGAGTTTCCATGTAAGAAGAAAGTTGTAATGTGAATGTTTCATTTGTGTACTTGAAATATGTGGGTTTACATGTAGAAGAAAGGTGTTGTGAAGGCTGTATATGCATGAGGATTCTGTATGTGGTCAGTGTGTTCAATGTGTGTGAACAAGAAGTGTATGAATTTTGAAGCTCACACACATTGAGAAAATCATCATATATTATATACAAAAATCTTTACAAATACATTTATTGAATATCATAGGTTTGGATAGTGTGTGATCATAAAATAAAAAGTGTATATTGTGTGACATAGGAAAGTGACCAAGAAAACATTGTTTGTGTTAGGGTGTGCATTAAATAAATTCATACTTGAACATGTAAGTTCATTAACTTGAGGCGGTTTTCATAAACATGAAATAATTCATGCATATAGTGAGACATATATGGATTTATGTTCATTAATTAAGCATTAAATAGTAACATGGAATATATGTTTCATAATCAGTGTGAATAGATTTGAGATAGAAGTCGGGGAATCTATTCTATCAGTGTTTCAGGATAGTTTGTATCTGATTTTTCATTGTTTAGTGAGGCTGGGTCTTCTACTAAAGATAGATTATTTTCTTGAACAACATTTTACTAATACATCTGGTCATATTTAGTGTTCAGAAATATTTGGGAAATTCCAACATCAGTGTAATGGAACTTGAATTGTACATTAGCCAATTTGATCTAGTATGCTCAAGTAGGAAGATCAAATTGATCATTATATATGTTAATTAGATTGAAGAAGAATGAGGATATTGTGACTAGGGGGTCTAACTAGTTTCTTAAGAGTCTTAAGACAGAGTGAGGGGTATAATAAGTCAAATGGTTGGGGTCTAACCAACCAAGGAAGAAGATTTGGATTGATGGGGGGTATAATTAGAATCAACATGAGGATTGATTAATAGGCTGTATAAACAGTTTCTTCCAAAACAATTGTAATTAATAAAAACATTATATGGGATAATCCATGGGGGCTCTAAAAAACAAGGAAAGGATGTTGGTCATAGTACTAAACCTGGTAGAAATACGATGTTCTATGTTTATTTTACATTCTTCATTGGATGTGTGATCCAATCATCATAACACGTGATAAAGTTTCAATGGGTCTTAGTAAAATAAAATTTGTAAAAACAAGTCACACCTAATTCACCACCCTTCTCAGTGTTAATACACGATCCTTGGAAACTTTAATACCTAATAAGATTCATGGTTTGATTTGTGTCCCACACAACCAATTGAAAATAATACCCCCTCAATATTGATGTGAAATATTATTTTCTTCTTCTTCTTTGATCAGGTCTTCAATATTAAAGGATAAATCTTAACAAGAATATTATTTTTAAAGACTCTCACTGATGCTAACAACCCTCTCCATATAATGTTTTGAAATAATTAGTTTTTACTCAAGTAAGGATGAACTATTATGGGTTCCCTTTTAATTATATAATACCCTATACTACCAAAAAAAGTATTGTATTTATTCTTAATAACATTTTGAGGTATGTATTAACAATCATGGATAATCTTCTATGCATTTCATCTGATCATCCTCTAATTGATAATTTTAACTTAGCTTCCACTATAAAATTTTATGGAGTGGGTATCTAATATGGTTTATGAACAAAAGAACATTTTTCTATGAGATATCATTGTGTTCCCCTTACCAAGTGATTCGATTTCGTTAGAGTTTATACAATGAAATCTATAATTTATTGGACATCCCAATCGAATTGTGGTAGGAAGATGGTGTATCATGAAGAAGTATTGGAGAATTTTTTTTGTTGGTTTCAATATGAACACTTCTATAACACCCTGATATATTAAATTATATATTTCCCTTTAAAAATTAATTTATTACAGAGATTTTAGTATATGAAAAACTAAACTAAAACAAAAACACATTTTATTTTATTATGTTAAAAAAATTAAAATTAAATTATACCTCTATAACAAAGCTGATGGATAAGAAAATAAAAATAAAAGAACCATATTGAAAAAATAATTAAAAATTGAAGATAAGAATTTTTTTCCATCCTTATTATGCCCATTTTTCTAATAAATTAAAGGATATTTCTTAACATTTGTTTTCCATAGACAAGTCCCAAGGGAAACTCAAACCATTATGGTTTAATGGAAATTATATGTGAGAGATGTTCAAGGTGAAGCATGTTTGCATGAGATCAGTGGTATGATAATCCCCTCTCATGACTAAAACTAGAGATTATATTATTTTATGATCTTATAAGAATATCTTGAGAGGTTCTATTATTATAAATTAATATTTTATACACATTTAGTTAATAATGGAATAATTTATTTATGAATCAAATGTTATTTATATGTTTTACATTTTTCCCTTTAGATAAAAAGTAAGTTAACATTTAAAATAAAATTATTAATAAATTAAATTAGTGTAGCTAAATAAAAAAAAGATTATTCTATACATTAATATATATATTTATGTTTTGAAATTATTTATCATACAATGCAATGTTAAATGTTAAAAACTCATGTTTAATTTTTTTTAAAATCTTTATAAAATTGTGTTTAGTGTCTTTCTTTTAATTATGTTTTTTATAAGTAAATATTGTGATCATATTTATTTTAGGGTCAAATAATTCTACATTATTTAATTATAATTCAATCAATTTAATTAAAATCATTAGAATTTATAATTGTATCCTAAAAATATCACTTATTCCTAAAATTACACTTTTTCTAAAATGGGTTTTACACATTTGATGAAACATTATTATAAATTTATTTTCATACACCTCGAAATATTGTTTTAAAAAATGTAATTAATTTTTTTAGTCAATATTTTTAAATTCTATAAAAATTCACATTTAATTTTTAAACATATAAAATGTGATTTCTAGGATTAATGATAATTACTCTGATATTGGGAAAAAAATTTAAAAAAATTTCAATTTATTAACATTTTTTTATTATTATATAGTGATATAAATTAATAAATTCTCCAAAAAAATCACATTTTTTTTTCTAAACAACTTTATATTTATATTAAAAGTAATTCAACATGTAATCAATAATAAATATAATTAATTGTAGTATTAGTTGAAGAACTTTTCAACAATACATTTTTTCTACATATTAATCGATTATATTTAAAAGATAAATTTTTCACTTATATAAATATAATTATATTATATGAATATTAAATTCATATTCAAAAAAATAATTTGGTAAGATGTGTAACCTTATATAATTAATAAAATACAACTTACATTGTTCAAAATTAGTTATGATGATTACAATAGAAATGGTAATGTGTAAAAATATAATTTTAAAATAAATGAAACTTGTTCAAAAAACATTATAAACCATATGGTAGAAGTTTATTCAACATTATATAAACTAAAATTTAAAAAAAATCATCTTTTGGATCACTTGAATTTGAATAGTGACATACCATTAATGAAATAAAATGGATACTTCCGAAATTACTCATATCATCAATTATAAAAGGGTAATACATCCACCACTTCAAGATACACATATTCTTGGGAATATACACTTGAATAACCACTATTATATTACTAATGGAAACTCCACAAACTTTCATAATGTTTTAGTCTCAATTATTTATCCTTAGACCTCAATTTCAATTAATACTTCCAAGATAAATCTCATGTTTTCAATGTGAGTATTTCTTAATATTTTATCTTTTAATCATAATATAATTCCTTGAAAATTATTCTAGAAAACTTAATATAATGTCATAATTAATGTCAATATATTTATATGTCATTATTTTAGTGGATAAATCATTGTTCAATCCATTCAATCCAATAGTAAATACATAACAACATCGATTGTGTGCAAGTGCAGACTATAACATCCATGTAGTGATGCAATTCATTTTTCAACACCACCCCTATAGATATTTAAAAATAGATGGATATGATAAATTAATAGGTTTAATAAGACAAATATATTATTCATAAATTCTAATTTACCATCTAACCTTAATCTATACCGTTCACTAGGAACAGAAAAACATTAAACCTCAGTACATGTGTATTACCCCACTATGGTAGTTAAATTTAATTTTTCAAATACACGCTTTATGGATTGTTTTTTGAATGAAAATTGTGATTATATATCAAAAGTTTAAATTTTTTACACTTATTTAGAAATTATATTATCATTTCATAAAAAGTTCCTTACTCGATAAATCAGTATAACCTACCCTAGTTTTCATCAATTTTACGTCCCATGTGACTGATGTTATAATTTTTTTATTATGAATTATTAAGAAAAATTATATAATGATAACATCTTATAATAATATTTTATTTATTAATATTTATGTAAATTTTAATAGTGATATTTTAATTTAATAAATTTATTAATATATCACCTTTTGTTCATTAAATACATTGAAACTAGTTGGTAATAATTTCAATTTTTAAAAACTATAATTTTTTCTTTCACCAATTGAATATAGGGCATGATGAATAATATAAACACCATGATTCTTGAATATTTTATTATATAGGAATTATTAAATTTTTATTCCTATATATGAATTGACATTACTCATACAAAACTAGTGTGAAATAAGAAATAAGAGTCGCAAGGACCGTATGATTAAACTAAATACTAACGAAATAAAATATTTATAATAACTGGTAATACATGATTTTTATAATGAAATATATATATATATATATATATATATTAATAAGGTTCATAGAAAAATCTTATTCAGAAAAAAAATTATAAAGAAGGTCAGAGTTCATTTTTTATAAGTAGGAATGGTGGTGTGGGTTATTTGTTTATATATTCAATCCGGGGATACATGTTTAATATTATGAACAATTATTTATTTTACATTGTACATTAAATACCCCAAATTAGTTAAAATATAATTAATATCATCAATTTCATTAAATTTTTATTTATATTTCATGGAACCCTTCTTCTTCTATCTTGATTCTTATGGTACAATTACCATAAGATGCTTTTGTCTGAAATTATATTCCTCGAGACAAGTGTTGTAATATTACCATAATTTTATTTCAATGGTATATGTATGAACTATTTTTTATAATATATCATGAATAATAATACAATAATGATATTTCATGTTTAAATTTAAACTCATCCTTTTTAAGGATTTTGATTCAAATGTTACATTTATAGTAGGGGTTTAATTTCTAGTCTCAATTTAAAATATTCTGATTCAATTAAAAGAAATATATCATGGGAATTGAATTAACTTTATTTATAAAGCCTCATTTACTTTATCATAATTTATTTATTTTGTGGGTATTATAAATCTTCTAACTATTTAATTTTCCCCTTGAATAATTTTTATTGGTTGTATGGTAACTGATGCTACCATATCTATTCGGATAAAGATATTTTTCTACCATGACCATACTTATTTTATGATATTGTGAATTTTGTTATACAAGAATTCAATAATTTATTAAATAAATTTCATTCTATATTCTCATTTTAAAAAAAATTAAACAAATCTATAAAAGGAAATGATTCATCACAACTTTTATCATTCCAAATCATCTTATGTTATAACAATGAATTTTATTCCAATCCTATTATGCTATAATTACCCTTTGTTTATTTTTTTGACAAAACGATGTTCACGTAATACCAATATTTTAATTTATTTGTAAAATTATTTATTAAATGGAATTTCCATTATCTATATTGTGGAAATACCATAGACTCCATTATTTTAATTGAATTATATTCACATATAAAATTACATAATATCATTGGATATCAAATTATTTTCACATGCGTTTATTTTTTTATGATGTAATTTTAAATTATTAACTAGAAATAAGTTATGTTTATTGATTGTGGATATATTAGAAATACATATACTTATATTTGGATATTTATGTTTGTTGATTAATAAGGATATTTTGTTATTTATTTTCCAACAATTCACTATCTTTCTACAAATTTCTTATGATAATGTAAATCCATTTATATAATTGTAATGTTTGTATCTCAAGTAAGTTTTTATTAATTCAAATATATATATATTAATGTTGATTATGGATTTTATTATCATTCATATATTTTATATTATAAATCAATTAAAAATAATGAACCGATCAGTGGGGGATGATATTATATATCCCATCAATGAATCTATTAGCTTCACGAGACAAAGGGTTTTTGTATTTGGTGTGTTTTTACCCAATGGATGCATTCTTTATTCATTGATTTAGAGATGGATGTAACAATGTATTGGTATATTCCTTCATGGAATGAATAATTTATCGGAAATTTCTTTGATAGTAAACGATGTTCGACCATATGAATTACATTTCAATTATTTTAGTTGTCATTGAATATTTATTTATTATGAAATCAATGGATTTATTTCAAGGTAGTATTATTAGTAATTATTAATTATTTGAAACATATTTATTCTTCAAATATTATTCATTCCATTATATCTTCACATATTTTATTTCTACTATTTTTCATTTAAAATCATCGTTATTGTACTTTTGTTTCCCAAATATATAAAGAAAAATTGTTAAACATGATATATTTAGTGGAGTAGAATATATGGAGAATATATTGGGGAATTTTTTATAAGTAATTTTCAAACATAAAATTATTTATATAATTTTAATAAAATTCCATTGGATGGAAATCATATGGGCATTTTTAGTTACATGTTTTTCCTAATTCTCAAAATCACTCAACATGAATTTTCTTGTGATTGCATGTAATGAAATATTTTATATATATTATATAATTATTGTTATTATATGCCATAGATGTTATATTTTCTATTATATTATTTTTTAGATGAATTTAGATATTATGATTAATATTTACCCTAATCTATGTGATTTAGATTCTGTCAATGGTTGGTATGATTACAGGTGATTATAATTTATATGTTATGAAAAAACTATTTAGGTTGGTTGAGGTAATATTTAATATTTTTTATTGTAAATTATGATTAGTGAACATTAGTGAAAAACATGAGAACATTTAAAATTATAGAAAAACATCCATGAAATGTGAAGAAGGATGGACTGTGTGGCTCTCCTAGAAGATGAATCCCTATCCTAATACTACCTAGTTGATTCTAATGAGGAATAGATTCACGTAGTGGTAATCACCCTAAAAATACTAGTTAATCCTTGGCTTGAACATCACATTATTCTAGATTTTTGGGACTAAGAATTCACATCGGGATACACTCTCCAATGGGATATGATTTATATGATACACATATTTCTTACACAACATTTTGAGGGATTTAGATATGTTTCTTAGATAAACAAATATAGGAATGAATATGGAATGACTAGAAAAATAATATAAAGATTCAAAAGCTAAGGTATTTATTAATTAGTTTTTGGTTTTATGGATAATGATAAATTTATAATTTTAGAGCATAGATTCACATGATTTGTGGGTTTGAAATTTTTTAATAATGCTCATGGTAAAATTTCATTGTTATTTTTATATGTTATTTGATTTACTTAACAAGAAGAAAAACACCATAGGATTTTCCAAGAGTTATATATCTTGATCTAAATGAATTTTAGGATAACATTATGGTATAATGTAGTAGGACAACCAGATGTTTATTTTTTCATAGTCTTACTATGATGAAAATTTTTCATTACCCATGTTAAGTAATATGATTTTATTGATACCGAAGTCCAAAATGAACCTTTTTTATGTTGGTTTTTACAGAAAATGCAAATATTATCCCAAAATGAAATATATTGGGGTTGGAGTTAAAATGAAAATTGATGCAATTATGCACAACTATCTATCAAAAAATATTATTATAATTGTAAACATAGATAAATTCCCAAATTCATAAATTTAGAGAATGAAAAATCCAAATTTAACATCATATTACAATGATTATGAAGGTAAAATGAATCAAATTCATAAATGGATTTTTTTTTTGAAAAGTAATGTGTTTCTAAAGAAAAAATAAATTATTCAGTTAACATGATTGTTATAAATGATGTGTTTCTCAGTCATATTGAATATATTATGGTAGAAAACATATTTCAAAATATATCATGGGTTTTTACTATCTTTTATATAGCCTTAACTAATAATAATAGTTATTGATAATTAAAATTGAAAGGAGGAAATTTATTTGGTGGGGGGATGTAACTCCTTGAGATTTTAAATAATATATTTTTTATTAAAACCTAATTTTTCTGATAGATTATAACACATGAAAAATTAAAATAATTAACCAATATATATTTTATTATTTTAGTATCAAAATTTTTAAATATTCCCAATACAACCTTGCCATTGGTTAAGATGGCATAAGTATAAGAACCTTATTACAATATCAAGATAATGAAATGACATCAGGAAGTGAGATTGATCCTTATGAAACTAATTTATTAAACATTATAAACGATATTCTTAGATATGATTTTCATAGGATCATGACCAAGATGAACATGAATAATTATGGTCTTAGTGAATTTATATGTGATATAAGTTCATGTTCATGGAAGATTTCATGATTCCCGTGATAGCAAAATCACCACCCATGAATACCACCAAATATTATCTTAATCTTAGGTATTATACATACATATTGAGGGGTTATCTATGTATAAATTAAAATTAAATAATTAAATAATTATCAATTTAAAAACTTATTTATAAATTTTATGTTTTTTATAAATTTTTGATTTAAAATTTTAAAGAAAATGTAAGTTTTAATTTATTGACTACTGAATATAATAATTAAATTATTTAATCTAAAAATATAATAAAATAATATTTGGAATATAAATATAATTATTGTTTGAAATATAGTATTTATAAATACTATGTGTAATATATAAATCACATGTTTAACAATATAATCTATATTCATTCTACAATATAAAATTCTATTCTATTTCTGTTAATTAACATTTTTCTATGTGATAACTAATATTGGATTAATTTTAATGTCACATAATTATCCTTTAATTAGATAAAAATTAATTTAATTAAAATTAGAAACATGTATAATTTTTTCAAGAATATAAAATTAATGGTTAAAAATAAATTTGTTTTAAAATTCATATTTAACAGATATATGGGATTATGTAAAAAATAAATTTTTCTAATCTACGAGATTTTATATCATTAAAATAAATTTTATATTTCAAATTAGTGGGTTAAAATTTTATCAAATATCCTATTTTATTTTGGGGCATTATAAATATTTTTACTAGGATTAATGATTTTTTCTGCAATAATGAAAAAATAGTTATTTTAAAATATTTGTTTCCTATAAATTGTGAATCATTTTTCTAATAAAAAATATATAACTTGTATAAAATGGATCCAATATATTTATTAAACATGTATATAAATATACTAACACAGTTTCAATTTGTAATAAATACAAATTAAAAATATGAACAAGAATGGTAATCGTATATGTTATCTACCGAATAGTTTTTCTTCTAATAAAATTTTTTTAAATGTTAATTTGTAAGATATAAACATTTTCTAGAAAATATTCGAGATCATTTATAGGTACTTTTTTTCTTTTTTGGAGTATATCCTTTTTGGATTTTAACTTGGGGAGTTTTTAGGTTAAATTAGAATATTTTTAATTGATGCGGGGAAGTGTATGGTGGGAAAATGGTTCTCCTGAGTTGTGCACCCATGCCAGCAAACTATGAAAACCAATACATAGGTGATTCAAATAGTTGTTGCATGGTTTTTAAAATTGGTATCAATTTTATTAGAATCCATGGAACACCCCAGGAGGAGCTGCATGGTTAGGCACATGGTTAGGGGGAACATTGTGCCTCATGTACGGAACCGTTCACGCAGAATGTTAAACCACAAAAAATAAAATAAAAAATTCCCAAACCCCTATAAAATCACCCTAAGTCAACCCAAATCAACCCCAAATGTTTCCTTTCATTTTTTAAGGCTTTAATATAGATTCCAATTCACACCATCCCTCACTCCTAATGAATAAAATCCCTAAATAAAGAGTTTACCTCTTTCGATAAAAGATTCTCATTCTGAATGGATTCCCCTCTATATCATGAATATCTTATCCTTTTAAGGGATGTTTTCCTTTATTTTAAATTCATCAATAGATATTTTTTATGGTTCATGATTCATATATCATGGATTTAGTATTTGACTTTAGATATTGTTCTTCATCATGACCTTTGTTGTTCAAATTCAATTGTGTTTTTTCATTAGGAAGTGTTCATCGACAATCATGAGGTATAAAGTATAAATTAAATTCCTATAGTATTAAATTACATTTTTTTGTACTTATTGTAAATTTAAATAGGGGAACTTGAAAATTAAATCGTGAGTTTAATAAATTTATTGATTAATTAATTTATCGAAACATGGAATTGATTAATTGAGTTTCAATTGAATAAGAGATCAGTTGAACTTTGGAAAATTGAATTGGGTAATTATAAATATGAAACTGGTTTAATTTGATTAATTAATTGGTTAATTAATTAGTGGAATGTAGTGATTGTAGATTTCATGTGAAATTAGGATTGTTTAATTGGATAATTAATTTGATTAAAAATTAAATGAAAATGGGGATTATGAGATGTTTGACCTGGCCTTCATGGGTTAATGGGTTATTTGAATTAAATATCGAAAAATGGATTAATGGTGAATTTATCATATTATTCCATTACATTGAAGTATGAACCAAGATATTTTTTGATAGTGGAAATGGAATATTAATTGATTTGAAATGTGATAAGTGGTTAATGTTGATTAACCTTGATTCATGTGATATTTTTGATTTTTTTGATATGTGTGTGATTGATTGATATACAAGTGTGGTAAATAGAATATGGATCCAATAACTCATATGTGATAAATTAGTTTGGGATAATAGCTGAGATTCGAAATACCCATATGTGACATTGAGGCTTGGGACAATGAATAAGGCATTAAATACCCATAATTGATAGCTAGTGTGGGAAAGGGGAAGAGGCTCTAAATACCCATGTTTCATTGAGTAATGTGAAAAGTATTAATGATCCAAAATACACTAAGTGATAGAAATTTTGGGGCTGATATTGAGGATCTAAATACAAATGTGGCATTGTGGTGTGAGACATGTATAGAGGCTCCAAAAACCCACCTGGTGTTAGAAACAACATTCTATGCCTAGGTGTTTGGAATTGGACAATGGTTCTAATTGTTTGTGATATGAATTTAATTAAAATGATAAATGATAACCATGGTATTGTGATATGTGATATTTCATGGGAATAGTTCAGACATTAGAATGGGTCGAAGAAGTTATTGAGGGTTCAGGTGTACTAGGGAAGCCATTGGTTTATGTCTTTAATTAATAATAATTGAATATGAAAACAATTTACCATATATCTTGTACAATATACTTTATATAAATGGATACACTATTATATAATTTATAATGTTTTATACACCATTTTTGGTGTCCAAATGATTTGTTCGCACACCCTATTAAGGCTACCTGATTGGTTCCAGGATATACATTATGTTTGCATAATAGGATAATGAAATATTTATATGTTAGATGGTTGGGTTGGGTTGGAGCATGGATGAGGGAACCATACATGACTCAGGGCCCTCATTAGAGTTTTTAGTGTATTTATTTTTTTTTCCATACTGAAACATGAAATGTATTTGGAAATACATATATACTATTTAGATTTGGATAATTCATTTCTAATTTTAGTTATCAAGTTACACTAGATTGTTTATTGGTTATATCAATTGGTTATTCTTATTTATTTTTATATTTGTTCTACTTTTTATACAGAGGGTATAATCTCCCCCTGGTTTATATTGGACCCTCACTTCTAGTCGCTAGCCTATAGTATATGGGGAGGCATGCCCGATGTCATGTGATCAAAAATCTCAGGGCATCAATGTTTGATACTTGGGTCAGGACTTTAAAAATTATAATCAAAGGAATTTTATTTTATTTTATTTTTTCATACTATTTAAGAAATTTATTAAGAATAATAGGATTATTCATGTATTTTTTAGGAGATCTTTCATGGGAGTATATAACTGTTGTATGAAGGTAAAATCTTTTTACCCAGGTTATGATTTATTTTATTGGGTTTTACTATTACGATTGAATATTACTTCACCTTGGGTGATGCACTTATTTTTTGATGTTATTGATTTCTAAAATTTATAAATATTTGAATGATGGAATGGTATGGAAATATAGTTGAGTATTCAGGAAACATTATATGAACTTTGGATAATTTTGTGACTCACTTATTTTTGGATTGCATGGGAAAATATGGTTATATATAAGTTTCTGAAATTGATGTGTTTTCTATAAATGTATAGTTGAATTGAAAATGGTGTATGATGTGAAACATAAGGTTTTGAAATTTATTAATGGGAAGTCTAATGATAAATAGGAAAATGAGAATGATTTTGACCTTTTTTAACCATGAATCAGATGCATGATGGCTAAGGGTAGAGATAATGCCTCGGTTTACACAGTGTGGCGGTAAAGGGAGAATGACTTGTTATGGACTTATGTGAATCCCTATTTTGTTATTGTGTTAATGCTGTGAATTTTTTTCTACTATGTGTCTTTATAATTATAGATATATGAATCTATGTTGATACTTGTTGAGAGGACGACATGAGGTTATTTATAGAAATGATCCTCCAGTAGTAGAACATGAGGCACCAATAGTGTCATGTGAACGAGTCAGAGAGATGTTCCATGAGAACCATTAGAACATCATGATTTTTATGAAGAGAGTCCTAGAGTTGGTTGTGAAGAGTATTTATGACCTTATATAGTATTTTTCATTGTATAACCCTCTTAATTTCACTAGAGAGGGTGTACTAGTAGAAAAGAATTTTTGGATTGAGCCCACACTAACAATACCTGACCATTTATAGACCCGTGCTAATAAGAGAATCATGTTGAATTCTTATATGTTTTGAGCATTGGATAAGAACTTCTAGGTTTTTATTCTTGAATTGGGTATATATATGGTAAGTTATGGATGGAATTTTGGAGAATTTCCTATTTCTATTTTATCCAGAGATAGTGAGATAGGTGAGATAAGCTGAGTTCATGTGGTTGACTAATAGGATCATTTCTGGGATGAACTATGTTTTTGTATTTAATGACTTTTAGTAATTTTCTTTAGAAATGTAAGGGAATGATACATCTATGGAAAGGAGTTTACAAGGCTTGTTTAAATGTGATAATAAGCCCCATGTGAATATATTTTGGTTGAAAACGTATCTTGAAGTAGTAGATTAGGATCTCATAATAGTGGGAAACCTGGAGGAATCTTCTAGTAGAGGACATATGGTTTTCTCACGATAAACCGATTGTACATGATCAGAGGGTTGTAAGTGTTGTTATGAGAATATTATCAAGAGATTTTTAATGAAGAGTGCCTTGGGGGATGAGTTACTTATAATTTTACTAGAGTTATTTGACACTCTTGCATATTCCAGGACACTTTAATAGAAATTTTCCCTGACCACCAGTATATTTCCAAGCTTGTGGAAGGATGGGACATCTAATGTGCCTCTTCTAGAACCCACAATATATAGGTAGTGATGGAGAATCTTGGAAGAATCAGAGTGTGGTAAGGGGTCTTCTACAATGTATCATCCTAGAAGCTAGAGTTATAGAGGCTGAAGAGGTAGAGGTAGTGGATGTGGTGATTATGGGAAATAGTGCCTATATCAATAGAGTGTTGTAACTTAAAGGACTCAGACCGCATCATATGGAACAGGGTCGTGATATTTTCATGATTTTTATCTTAAATATGAGGATATTTATCTAGAATATTGTTAATTAGAGGTACTATTATTATAGGTTATATTCTTTCTAATGCCTTATTTGGTACTAGTGACTATCATTCAATTTTTTCTTCCAATCATGTAAACGTTTTTAACATATTGGTAAAGTTCATGTGTGGGGTTATGACTGTAGATACACCTTTTTTTAGTTTGATCAAGAGATATCTCCTTTTTCAAGTGGTGTTCTCTAGAGTTTCGGGAGTATATTTTTATATGGGATCATTATAGTTTGTATATGTCAAGATTTGACCAACTTATGGGTATAGATTGGTTATTATCATACATAACCCACATAGATTTTTATTAAAGGGGAGTGATGTTTAATTCTCATTCTAGTGACAATTACATTCATCTTAGGGAGTATGACATTTAGGAGGGTCATGTTGGGCCATATCATCATCAAATGGGTGATCTCACCACCCATGTTTCTATTCTGTTGATGGATGAAAGAGGTGTGAAGAATAATGTATCTCTACACTTAGTGGATAGGTTCCAAGATTTGTTTCCAAAGTAGTTCTTAGAGAATCCATGTGAGATAGAGGTGGAATTTACAATGGATCTAATTCCAGGGGCTAAGATAATTTATATTCCACCATACAGAATGACACCTAAAAAGAATTAATAGATAAAGACTCAACTGAAAGATTTGATGGATAAGGGGTTTATCCATCCAAGTAAATCTCCATGGGGATATCTATTATGTTTGTCTATGAAGGCTAATAGATCATTGATCATATGTGTTGATTATCATATTTTGAACTAGAGGATAGTGAAGAACCATTGTCATCCTCTATGTATTGTTGATCTCTTTGACTAGATGATGGGAGATTGTGTCTTCTCACAGGTCAACCTGATATTGGGGTATCATCAATCAATTTTTTAAACTTCTAACATCCCTTATAATACTTTTATATGTAGGTATGACCTTTAATATTTTGTCATGATCCTATTAAGGTTGACCAACTCTCCTATAGTGTTTTATGGCCTCGATGAACTGAATATTCCTTATGTACATTGATCAGTTTGTATTTTTATTTGTGGATGACATCATGGTGTAATCCATGAATCTTCATGATAAATCCCAACATATTTTTATCATCATGAGTACACAGAGAGGGAATCTTCTATATTCTAGCCTATCTAACAGTCAATTTTGGTTTGATCTGGTATAATTCCAAGGTCATGTCATCTTAGAGGAATGTGTGACAATGAACATATATAAGGTTCAAGAAGTCATTTCATGATAGTATCAAAATAAGGTTTGTGATATTAATATAATCCTAGGGTTTAAAGGCTACTATAGAGGTTGTTCTAGGACTTTTACCTCTTGGAAACACCTATTTTGGGATTTTCCCAGATGGGTGTATGAATGGAATTGTCTGGAGCATGTGATATTAACTTATAGGAGTTGATGAAATGCATGAAAATAGAACCAATCCTGATCCTACCTGATCTAATTAAGGAGTATTCACTATCTTGTGATGCTTCTGGGATGGGTATTGGAATAGTTCTGATGTTCGGAGATAGTGTTGTTGGGTTTGGGTCTTGGAAGTTGTGTCCACATGAACAGAACTTCCCTATAAATGGCCTCAAATTTGTTATAGTGGTTTATGATTTTATGTGTTGGAAACATTATATATTGGTTGGAATTTTAAATATATTTATTTATCAAAATATCAAAAAGTACATAATTTCACAACATTATATGAATCTCATGTAGTGTATGTGGGTGGAATATATGTCGTCCAATAATATTGAGCTATGAAATATGTCTAGAAAAATAAAATATAGTGTCTGACACTCTAAACATGAAAACATAGACTCATTAATTTTAGTAGTATAGTGTTGAGTGAAAGATGATGAAATATTTGCTTAGATGCGTGTTTTGGTTTCAGACAGTGAGGATCAGATGATTATTTTATCATTTTTTGTAGATTCAACACTTTTAAGTTGGATTAGGGAATGTAATTATTAGGATCCCTAATTTATGGTATTGAGATAAATCCTTGAAGGTGGGGAGACACCTTTAGAGTAAAATATAGATAATTTTTAAATCAAATATGTTGGGAATCATGTATTTTTTTGCCTACGAGTACGTGGGAGGATATGATGCAAGAATTTTATGCCTCAAAGTGGTCAGTGAATACAAGTTTGGCCAAAATGTACTGTGACCTACATTGATTGTATTGGTGGTCGAACATGAAAAATGAGATTATGCCAATTGTGACATGATTTACACCTTTGAACAGGTGAATACCAATAATCAGGTGCCTTGTGGTTTACTACAACCATTTCTTATTCTGTAATAGAAGTGGGATGACGTTACAATGGATTTTTTGGTGGGTATCCCAAGGATGCCTTAAAAGAATGATGTTATTTGAGTTGATGTTGACCAATTGATAAACATAGCACATTTTTTCTTATACGAGAGGCTTTATTAGTTAATATGTTGGGAGATATTTAAGTTTGGGAGATTGTCCGTCTTTCTAGATTTGCATAGAGTATTATTTCATACTGTGACTCGTGTTATACTTCGATCTTATGACAATATTTATAGAAGGAAATTGGTACATATGTTTTATTGAGTATATAATTCCACTCACATACATATGGGTAGTCATAATGTACTATAAAGCTGAATGAAAATATACTTTAGGTGTGTATCCTAGATTTTGGTAGGTCTCTAGAGAAAAACCCATACTTGTTGGATTTTACCAATAACAACAGTTATCAGGAAACTATATATATAGTTCCATATGAGGATATTTATACTAGGCATTTAATATCACCTCTATATTAGATGGAGGAAGGGGAGTAAGAGTTGTTGGTACTGAGTCTCGTGTAAGAAATTTTGGAGTAGGTTCAGCTGATTTGGATGTGTATGGATACAAATAAAATTAGAAAGAAGTTATATGATGATATAAGTTGATGAACCAAAGAGTTTATATAGGGTGATTGTGAATTTCTTTGGGTGTCTCTTAGATTGGATCACCATATGATTCAGAGGCAGGGCATGTTGACACCCAGGTTTGTTGGACCGTTTGAGGTTATTGAGAGAATCATTTTTTTGGCATTATGGTTGGAAATTACACCAAGGTACAATGTTATGCATGATGTTTTTCATGAGTCATAATTTTTTCGGTGTGACCCCAACCCTTCTCATGTGATTAATATGGGTGATATTGAGCCAGAGACAATGCATTCAATAAGGAGAATATGATATGTGTATTGGATAATATTGATAAAATGTTATGGGGAATGATATGGATGATAGTTAATGCCTTGTGAAAATATATGTGTGTTTAAGAGGAAAAATGGGATAGAGAATGAGATATGTGGGCTTAGTGAAATGAATTTTTTACATTGGAATCATAGAGATACTTAAGAGTACACCCAGAAGATGAGCTGTTATAAGGTTGGGAGATTGTAAGATCCTGACCTTTTATGAATATGTATCAAGATCATTTACAAGAACTCTATTACATTGTTTTGATTATATCTTGTTTGGGTTTTACCATAGAGACTTTTTGGGTGAAATATGCGATTTCTTTAAGGATGTAGGCCAGTTCGCGGTTGGTGCATGGATTTCCAAAATCGTGTTCCTAGGACAACATACTATCTGAACCCAAATTGAGGTGATTCACATGGTTTGTGAAATTTATTTTCAATTGGTGTGAACTTTTATTATAAATTTAAACCTCCTAGGAGGAGGTGCGTGCTTAGGGGAAACCGTGTGCACCATATTGAAAACTGTTTGCATGGAAAATTAAACCATGAGAAATAGATTAATAATTATTGAACCCCCTAGACATCACCCTATGTTGACCCAACTGAACTATAAACATTTTCTATCTTATATTAAATATAAAAATAGATTTCAAGTCTTTCCCACCCCTGTTCTTGTTTAATTAAATCAAGGAATGAAGATATGATCCTCTCTCAATATGATATTCGTATCCCGAATAGTTTCCACTCTCCCTCATTTCCTTCTCTCATCCATTTAACTGATGTTTTCAACTACTATTAATGGATCTAGATATAGGTTTGACTTATCCTAATTCTATGATCTTGGATGTAGGTTTTGGATATGGATATTTCTCTTTATCATAATCTTAGTTGTTCCACTTCAATTGGGGTTATTTGTTGGTGATCATTCCTCAAGAATCATGAGGTTGGTGGTATATGTTCAATTCCCATAGTTTGAATTCCAATTTTTCACATGAATTTTTTATTCTAAATTTCTATGCATAAAAATTGAATCATGAATTAAATTTGTTTAATTATTAATTAATTTATAGAATCATGGAATTTATCAATTGTGTTTCCTTGTGAATATGAGATTAGTTGAAAAAAAGAAACATGAATTGGAAAATTATGAATATGTAATTGGTGTAATTAGAATAATTATTTTGTTAATTTATTAGTGGAATGTTTCGAATGTGGAATTTATTGGAAATTGGGATTGTGTAATTAATCAATGTGATAATAAATTAAATTAAAATGGGGATTATGAGATGGTTGACTTGACCTTAATGGGTTAATGGTTTATATGAATTGAATATTTGAAAATGGTTTAATTGTGATGAGATCATATTATTTAATATAATTAATGTATAGACCCATGATTTTTTTTGACAGTATAAATGATATATTAATTGATGTGTAATTTGTTAAGGGTTTAATATTGATTTACTTTCATTACCCATCCCCCGGGGCCTATGTCATGACATCCCCTAAGACCACCTCCCGAAGTCCAGGGGTTGGCGACCAGTGCTGAAGGAATCAACATGAAAGTGGGATGAATTTTCCTGAGTATCTATACACACACACACACACAACCATACCCCAAAGCTGGAAAGGTAAAACATGCATGACATTACACAACCACTAAGTAAAAGTACAAACTATAGGTCAAATGGGCTATAATACAAACCCAAAAAAGACGAACTGAAAATAGGAAAGTACAAGGAAATATATAAATGTGGTCCATTGAAAACCCAACCTGATGGGTAAGTGTAGATTAGCTGCTAGAAGATGTTGAAGTATGCCCTACCTACTTGGTATCACTAGGAACCACCGGATCCTGGGCTACAAAGTCCTCTGTCATGGCGTTTGTCATCTTCACCAGACCCAACACGTGTGGGCGAAGCCCATACAGGGGTGAGTAACAATATACTCATTAGGGTCCTCAAAACACAAAGGAAAGACCACAATGAAATATACAGAGAAAAACAAGAAACATGATCATTATTTAAGATATCTCGCACAAGGTATAATATATAGTATGAAATTAGGACCATCGGTCATATCATCGAACACCTTGGGCTACTGGAGAACTCCTCCTCAATGAGTACAGTGGGCCTGCCGGATCATAAAGAATTCACTTCCCACTAACCTTGGAATTTTGTGGTACTCATCCCTGATGAGTGCCATGGGTATACTGGGTCACACATAATCCTCTCCCCATCATGGGCATATCGGGTCACACATAAGCTGCTTCCCACCTTGTCCGTACTAAGGTACTCATCCTGTTTTGTAACGTGGGTCTATCGAGCCTTATAGAGCCACTCCCCACCATGGTCCTTCCATGTAACATAGAGCTACTTCCCACATGGTCATCGTAGCTGGTCCACATATGGTCACTTATCAGTAGTCTTTAGGTCTCATCCAACTGTAGGGTTTTCGCACAGAGTGCACTTGATTCTGGGAGAACCAACCCTCATGCCTTCTTTCAAATTTCAACATCCATTAAAACTTCCATAGAGTATTCCAAAATATCTTTCTTTTTGTGATGGTTCCAACGCCACAAACGTCTCATCAATTTCACGATCGATTTGAAAGATATTTCCATTTTTTAAAAAAGGGGACAGTTGGGATCAGGTACGGGACGACCCAGTCAGACCGACCCGACCCGACCTAGACCTGGTCCAACCCTACCCGATTGGGTGGCTCCAGCCCACTAGGGCTACCTAGGCCCTACCCAGTCCACCATAGGCGGACCAATCCTCTTTTGGTTGGGACATAACTAGAAGCTACATTCAGTCCTCTACCCCACGATTCGTCTGCGGGGCTAGCTCCTCCACCGTGGTTAGTTGACCGCAGCTTTTCTGCGTGTGACACGGAATGGTATTGCATCCATGATACCTCCGATGTGGCTCGGTGGTTGTGTTCTACCGCCGCTAGCCACCGGTATAGAGTCCAGCAACTCCTGTCATACTGCCATAGCCCGAGCCGATCGTGGAACTTCTCCCAGTGCACTTTTGTGGCACGCTACCACCACCCATCAGCCACCGCAACAATCCACCGTCGGTATCGGTTCACCATAGGGTTTTTCTCAGACCACAGGGTCTGATCTAGTGGTCTGTTCTTTATTCCTCTTTCTCCTATGACTTCCGGGTGATGCAATATTCTGTACAATGGCCTTGAATTCTCCATGTCGCCACTTCAATGATGAAGTCATGAAGAACACACAAAATGCACAAGTTATTTGGGCTCGAGCCTTATTTGTGTCAGCTAGTACCCTCTAGGTTAGAGTTTTAAAAATGGGGAGGTTTGAGATTGTGGTTCTATCCACATATAATTAATCCCGATATGGAAAACCCAATAAAAACACCCTCCTACAAGAACGAGAGATCAATGGATCAACTTGTTTGTGGGTTGATCTGCGTTCATCCTTTCATAATGAATAATGGAGAAACTTGAAACCAAAAAAACCCCTACCTCAAAGGTGTTTTCTGCTAAAGCGGTACAACTATGAGAATTCATGTTCTGTTTGAAGTCGTTGGCGTTCATCGCCCTCCGATCCCATTCTTCCAAGTGTGTTGACGTTACTAGTAATTCCCCAGTGTTTTTAATTTTTTGTTGGAGATGATTTTTTTAGTTTCATCAGAGGAATTACATGTTTTATCCCCCAACATGTTATCTAATTAATAGATAATTGTGTCACAGTGTTTTGGTTACGCTATGTTGCCATGTCGTTATGAAATTTCATTAATGACATAGCATGTCTATTCACTTCCATTAAGAAGTCTCATTAAAGGGGATCATCGTCACCTCGTCACCACACCACAGTGATGGAGTACCACTTCTCAATGGTGAGGATGGAAAATAAAATTTCTTTTTAAGTTTTTTTATTATTTTCCAAAAAGTCTAAATGCTAACTTTTTCGGTCGACCCTTGTCGGTCGAAGTTAAGTCCATTCTAGGAAAATATTGTCATTCTGAGTTCAATGGTTCCCTCATATTTTTAATCTAAGATCCATTTTAGAAGTTAGAAATACTCACTCACATATTTACTTATATGAACATAAAAAATGGTAAAAAATCTAATCTGGGATCACCAGACCTCAGAATAAAGCAATTTCAGAGCATATGGTCATAGAATAATTCCATATAATTATAAAAAAATTACACGGAAATTCCCGAACAATACATTACACTACCCTTTTTGGGATTCATGTCCTCATATTCCAAACCAAGTATAAACAAACAAATGGAGGTAATGAGAATGAATTTGAGCCTCTTGTTACCATGTGATCTCTTTGATATTCTCATGTTGTCACCAAATGCACACCAGAGTAATATTCCATCCACGACAGACCTGCTCTTTTTGGTCCTCTATCTCCACTAGAAACTCTGCAAACATCAATTCATCGTCAATGTATAACTCTCCCCAGTCAATGGTGTGATATGGATCATGCACATATCTCCTCAGTTGCGATAGGTGAAAACAATCATGAACCTGGTGCATCTGTGGGGGGGTGATCTAGGAGGTACACCACCTCGGAAACTCTGCTAAGAATTGGAAAATGTCGGATGACCTCAGAGATAACTTGTCTCCTTTTCCAAATCTCTGCAATCCCCATCGGGTGTGAGACCCAAAAGAAAACATAGTCTCCCTTGTCAAATTCCAATGGTATTTATCTCCTATCAGCATAGGATTTCTTCCTACTCTGTGTAGTCCTCATTCACTCTTGGATGATATGTACCCTCTTAGTGATAGCCCATACTAACACTAGATCCATGAGTGCTGACTCACCTGGGTATGTCCATCATAGAGTTGATCTACATGACTACCCGTACAAGGCCTCAAAAGGTCATTCCAATGGTGGAGTGATAGCTATTGTTGTATAAAAACTCCACCAATGGAAGATGGTCCTCCCAACTACAACCAAAATTGAGAATACAAGCACGAATCATGTCCTCCTAGATATGTATGGTATGCTTCATCTAGCCATCAGTCTGTGGTTGAAAGGATGTGCTCAAGCATAGATGAGTCTCGAACACCTCCTATAATCCCTTCCACAACTGGGATGTAAAGAGTGCTTAACAGTCTAAGATGATCATCGAAGGAACCTCATGAAGCCACACTATCTCATGGATGTAGAGGCTCCCAATTCCCTCTACTGATCCCTGATCCCGAATGGGTAAGAAGGGAGACGACTTGGTGAGTATTTCAACGATCACCCAGATAGAATCATGGACCCTGAATGTACGTGGTAACCCAGTCACGAAGTCCATCGAGATACCATCCTATTTTAATTTTGTTACCTCAAGTAGTTGGGCCAATATGGCTAGAACCTGATGCTCAACCTTCACTTGCTGACAAGTGAGGGATCATGAAATGAACTCTACCACGACTTTCTTCATCCTTGGCCACCAATACTGACATTGGAGGTCCTGTTACATCTTCTCTATGCTAGGATGTACCACCAAAGGTGATGTATGGAACCCCCTGAATACCTCCTCCTGCAATGTCACTGGTACTATGGTGCGTCCTCTGAAAAGAATGATGTGCTCCCCAACTATCAAAAATCCATTAGGAGACTATCTTAAGGATAATTGAGCATGTCGGGACTCATAGTCAACATCCTCAAGTTTTTCATCCCAAAATCACTATAATAGTATGTTATTTACAGTTATTCACTAAAGGTAAGTTTCTTTATCATCATCCATGGAGGATATCTACATCGTGGCTAATTGGTTCATCACTTCACTCAGTAGTTGTAGACCAGACCTCTTGTTGAGCATGTCTGCCACCATTTTCACCTTCCTAGGAGTATAGACTATTTCAAAGTCAAATCCTAGGAGGAACTCTAGACATCATTTCTATCTCAAGTTTATGTCCCTCTATGACAATATATACCTGAGACTCTTGTGGTTAGAGTATATGGTAAATCGTTCACCCATCAAGTAGTGCTACAAAATCTTCAAGGAAATTACCACGGTTACTAACTCCTGGTCATGGGTCACGTTGTTCTTCTCATGCTTCCTCAACTACTGTGAACCTTAGATGATCACCACTTTCTCATGCATCGGGACATAACCTAGTATGGTCCCTAATGCAATGTAGAAAACTTCATAACCAATGCCCTCCTTTGTTAGTCTTCAGATGTGGGCACTCGCCAGTCTCCGCCTCATCTCTTGGAAACTCTTCTAGCACATGTACATCCACAATAAGGGTTTTTCCTTCTGTTTTAAAGATGATAAAGGTACCTCTAATCTGGAAATGTTGGTAACAAACCTCTAGAATTATCCAGCCAATCCCAAGAAACTATGTACCACAGTCATGCTCTTGGGTGTCTCCCAAGCCAACAATGCCTCTATCTTCATCGGATCCACTACAAATCCAGCCACCAAGATGATGTGTCCCAGAAAGTGGAACTCCCTAATCTAGAACTAGAAATTTGAGAGATTACCCTAAAGAAAGTTCTCTTGGTGTGTATCTAGGACTATCCACAGGTGTGTAGCATGCCCCTCCTCCGACGCCGAGTACACCAAGATGTCATCAATGAATACAACATGAAACGATCGAGGTAAGGTTGGATGATTCTGTTCATGAGTCCCATGAATACTTATAGGTAATTTATCACACCAAAAGGCATCACCAAAAACTCATAGTGGCCATACCGGCATCTAAAGGATGTCTTCAGCACGTCCTCATCCCATACATGAATCTCATGATAGCCTGATCTAAGGTCTATCTATGAGAACCACCTTGTTCCCATTAGCTGATCAAAGAGGTCATCAATATTTGGTAGTGGATACATGCTCTTCTTGGTCATTTGGTTCAGGCACTAGATGTCCACGCATATCCTCAACCTTCCGTCTTCCCTTTTTGGAAATCAACACTAGGGCTCCACATGGTGAAACTATAGGCCTCACAAAACCCTCCTCCAGCAAGTCCGCCAGTTGTAAATTCAATTCATGAAGCTCTGTATGAGCCAAATGATATTCCGTCATGGATTTCAGTTTCATCCCGAGGTATAGGTCTGTTCAAAAGTATACCTCCCTATGAGGAGGTAGTCCTAGGTCATCCCCATGAATGACATCCTCATACTCGTCCACCACTACAAGAAATCTTGGACTCCTCTCATCCACTGTACTGAGAGAAAGGCTAGCCATCTGTTGATTTATTGGCTACACCATCCTCCAAGAAATTATGTCATGTGCTGAAAATTTTCCCCTCTCTCCAGTGATGGAAAACTTGGTCCCATCCTTGCAAACACAACTTACTTCGCACACAATACAGTCGATCTGATCATGGATGGTTGATAACCAGTCTATACCCAAAATAAAATCTTAAGTCCTTGACACCACTACTAAGAGATCCTAGCCAAATCTATCACCTCCTAGAGTAAGATCACATTGCCGACACTAGTGTGTAATCATCAAATACACTCTTGTAAGTGTCTCTAATCGTAATGATTGAGCCAACAGCTCTTCCGGAATCTTCAAGCCTCGAACGAGATCTATGGAAAGGAAATAGTGACTAGTACATGTGTCTATAAAAAACTTTTACTAAGGTAGAGAATACATATATTGTACAACTAATCAACTCTATAGTGTCATGATCATAGGCCTCCACTACCTGAAGCTGGAATCGCCTATGTACGCCAGCTCCCTAAGCTCATGGTGGACAACCTGGGGGTGGTGGTGGTGCACCATGAAACTTTTTCCACCACCTTCCAGCCATATTTCTCCTCTTCCATGTCCCACTCCCTAAGTACCTCCTCAGTAGAACCTCTTCCTCTTCCTTGGAAGTCCCTCAACTATCATCTGATCATATGCGTGGTGGGTCGGGCATTCACAAGCCATGTGTCCCTGCCTACTGCATGAGAAGCACAACCTTTTTCCCTATAGACTACCTTTGCTCTGGGAGGCCCACACTACTGAGCCCGAGTCCTAGGGTCATCCCCTGAAAGATCTGACCAACTTAGGTCCCCTCCTCTGTTTCCTGCTGCACACTACTAAAGAATTTGTTTCCTGATGTCAACTCGTGGCTCCGGCTATCGGTTCCTGCTCTGTTAGGAAGCTCTCCCCATGAAGGGATCACTCTAGCACCCCAGACTAAGTGGGGATACTAAGAGACACCATTCATTCCATGAACTTCCATATAAGACCCCGCTCAATCATCCAGACCCTATGGAATGGGTCCCTCACTATGTCTATAGAGTAGTGAGAGAGGTCTGTAAACCTCACAGAGTACTCATCCACTGACATGCCACCACGTTATAGGTGAAGCAGCTCATGTATGCACATCGAGTGCAAGACCACATGGAAGAACTCCTCCCTGAAAATATGCTCAAATTCATCCCAAGAGAGGGTTGCCTCATCATGAGTCTGAATCATCAAACTCCACCATCTCCATGCCATGCCATGAAGAAGGCTCGAAGCTAAGATTTCTTTCTGATCAAGCAGTGTCCTCACTAAGCGAAAGACCTAATTCACAGTCTCCAACAAGTCCTTAGAAGACTAAGGATCTATCTATACCATGAACCTAGAAGGTCTCTATCTCTGGAACTCATTCATGGCATTGAGGTTGCGCACATGCTCTACTAGTAACACTGGTAGTAACTGCTGATCAACGGGTGGTGGTAATGCTGGTGCACCACCCGACGGGGCCATCTCTAGCACCGGTCCCAGAACTGACACCTCATCTCTAGGTGGGTTGTTCTCACGACCACACATCAAAATCCTACCTGGCATTCTGCATGGAAGCATCGTGATAATAATCAAGATTTACCACAGTTAATAGATTATACCTGATGAGCTGACTCTTATTCAAGAAGAACATAAAAAAATAATCTATCACTATATGATGCACACAACTAGTGTTTTTATGTATAGATTAGAAAAGCAGAATTCAAGGTCCTGGTGTATAGATACGTCATCCACCGCACCAATACTAGACTCCCCAAATCTAAAAGTCAAACTCGAAAAATTTAACATTTTTTCCCAAACACAAAACAAGTAACTCTCAATCATTGAGGTAGGAATCATCATCTTTGATACCACTTTGTTACAAACCATCCTGAGGGGCCGATGTTGTGACATCCCCCAAGCCCACCTCCCAAAGTCCAAGGGTTAAAGATTAGCACTGAAGGCATCAACTTGCAAGTGAGAGGAATTGTCCTGAGTACCTATACACACACACACACACAAAACCACATCTAAAATCTATAATGGTAAACATGAATTCCATTAAACAACATCTGAGTTAAAGTAAAAACAATAGGTCAAATGGGATAGAATAAAAACCCAAAAAAAGAAAAACTAAAAATAGGAAAGTATAAGGAAAACTCTGAAAGTTTTCTGCTGAAAACCACACCTAATGGGTAAGTATGGAGTAGCTGCTAGATGACAAAGAATCATTACCTTCTTGAATGGTCTCACAAGGCACCATCGGGTCCTTGGCCACCAATTCCTCTATCAAGGTGGTGGTCATCTACACCAGACTGAACATGTGCGGGTGAAGCCCGTCCAGGGGTGAGTAACAATATACTTTGTAGGGACCCCAAAAAAAGGAAATACCACAAAGAAATCCATATATAAAACTACAAAACATGATCATCAAGTAAGAAATCTCACACAAGGTATAATATAGAGTATGAAAGTATGACCATTAGTAATATCATCAACCACCTTGTGTTGCTGGATAACTCTTCCTTAATGAGTACAGTGGGTCTGTCGGGTCACACAAAAGTTGCTTCCCACTAACCTTGGACTTCTGTGGTACTCATACCAAATGTGTACCATGGGTATTATGGGTCACACAATAGACTCGAAACTTCTCCTGGTGCACCAACGTGGCGTGCTGCCACCCGCCCGTAGCTGTCATCGCGGTCCACCACTTGCGTTCGTCAATGGGCTGGTGGGTTCTTACATAGACCAATGGGTCCACTATAGTGGTCTATTAATTACACCTCTTCTGCATACGGCCTTTGGGGATTCCAACTTCCCTATTATCGGTTTAAATCCTCCTTACTGACACTTCAAAAAAGTGGTCACTAAGAATGCACAAAATGCACAGGGTGAAGGGGCTCAGTTCTTCTTCATATCGGCCTATTCTTTCCACGTTAGTGTTTTAAACATGGGAAGGTTTTAGATTGAGGTTATATCATAAAATAATTAATCCTAGTATAGAAAATCCTAATAAAAACACTCTCCCTCAAGAACGAGCGATCTGCAGATCACCATGTTTGTGGGTTGATCCGCGTTCATCATTTTATAATGAAGAATAGGGAATAATGAAACAAAACAAACCCCTACCTCAATGGTATTAATTTCTGAAGCTATCCTCCCAAAAGGATTTATGTTTCATTTGATGTCTTCATCATTCATTTCCCTTTGGTCCCATTCTTAGAGGTGTGTAGATGTCGCTAGCGATTCGTTGGAATTCATCATTTTTCATTAGAGAGGATTTTTTTCCATTGGTTTGACAGAGAAATTCCCCATTTGATTCCCTAATGTCTTATCTAATTAATAGAGAAACACATTGTATAATTTTTGTTATGTTGTGACACCACATTGTTACACTGTTTCATTAATGAAAAAGCATGTCTATTTCGCTTTCATTAAGGAGTCTCATTAAATGGTCTCGTCACCACCTCACTGACACACTGCAGTGCTATCATGAAAATTCTCAACATTGAGGAATGAAAATAAAGTAACTTTTTATGTTATTTTATTATTTTCCAGAAATTTTGGAAACTTACTTTTCCAGTCGACCCTCACCTATCAAATTTACGTCCATTCTAGGTGAATCTCGTCGTTTTGAGTTCAATGGTTCCCTCAAATTTTTTATCTGAGAACCAGTTTAAATGTTAGAAAAACCATTTGAATATTTACTTAAATGAACTTATAAAAGTTAAAAATTATATTCAAGGCTCACCAGGCTTCATAATTAAGTGTTGTTAAAGAGTTTGGTCTCTGAATCATTCCATATAATTTGAAAAAAAATTCACAGAAATTCCGAGACATTACATTAGCCTTGATTGACATAATAGTTTTGATATATTTGATATATCTTGGATGGATTGATATACATGTATTGGAAACAGACATAGGATTCAATTACCCATATGTGATATATGGGGTTGAGACAGGGACATGGGATCCAAATTCCCATATGCAACATTGGGGTTTTAGACAAGGAATGAGGCTCCAAATACACATAAGTGAAAGAATGTGTGGGACTTGGAATAGGCTCCAAATAAACATTTGTAATTGGGGATTGAGAATATTAATAAGGATCCAAATACCCATAAGTGATAGAATGTGTTGGAAAGGGACTGAGGGTCCAAATACTAATGTGGAATTGAGGTGTGGTATAGTGATAGAGGCTCAAAATATCAATAAGATGTTAGACACAATGTTCAAACCCTTGAGTTTGGCATTGTACATTGGTTCCAATTTTACATGATATGAATTGAATTGAAATGAAAAATGATATACATGGTTTTATGATATGTGATATTCCTTGGGTTTATTTTAGACTCATGTATAATATGAATAATGTATTGAGGTCTGATGTTTCCTAGGGAACCCATGGGGTTATGTTGTTGAATAATGAATAATGAAATATGTAAAATATTTATCTTATTCTTTGTACATTATTCTTTATATAACTACATACACTATTATTGACTATATATTGTTTTTTATAATGTTTGTGGTGACTTAAAAAAATTACTCACACTCTACTTAGGCTACCTGATTGGTACCTGAAAAGACTTCATATTTTCAAGACAGGATAAGGGCAAGAGTCTTATGATAGATGGATGAGTTGGGATAAGCACGGATGAGGGAACCATATTTGATTTGGGACATTCTTGGTATTTGAATTCATTTTTTATTTTGGGGTTTCCATATTGAAAATTGAAATATATTGGGAATGATAAATATAATTTTTAGATTTGGATATTTTAATTCGTGTTTTGGTTATCATGTGATATTGGTTTGGTTATTGGTTATATAAATCGGTTATTATTATTTTTTAAACTATTTTTCTACTCTGATAATGATATTATAGTATCCCCATAATTAATATTAGACCCTCTACAATAGTTTACATTCTATGGTGTATTAGGAGGTGTGCATGAGGTTGTGTGACCGACCAGATCGAGGGACCGATGTGTTACACCTGGTTTGAGATGTTACATAATTTTTATCGTATATTAAAATTTAATGAAATTATATGTGTATTAAAACTAGTTATAATACATAAAAATATTGTTTTATGTGTTACCTTATATATTTAATAAAATATATATATTACATTGGTCAAAACTTGTTACCAAGATTACAACAAAAAGGTTAATGTATAAAAATATAGTAATAAAATACTAGAAACAAATTTAAAAACATTATGAAATAAATTGATACTTATTTACCTAACATATATAATAATAAATTACACTGTTTCTAACTTTTGTATCCTTTGATCCTTGAATAGTGACATACCATTATCCAAATTTTATGGGTAATTCAAAAATACTCATTCTTTTCACATAGTACAGAAGAACACATCCACTGCTTCATTATTGACCAAGTTTCTGAAATTTTCTCTCTAAACTCTTCTATTGTTATAATACTAGAAAACCATGATTCATTTATAATGTTTTGGTCTTAATTAGTAACCAATAGACCTCCATTTACAATTATATTTCTAGTGAAATATCATGTTCTCAACATGTGTATTTCTTACTCCTTAGTCATTTTCAACTTCAACTTCTTTTTTAAAACTAATTATAGAAACCCTAACATAAATATATATAATTATATTTAATATAATTACATCTCATTGTATTAGTATTTAATCCATAATTCAATCTATTCCAACCTATAAAAAATATATAACGATGTTGATCATGTATTCGTGCAGACTACCACCTCCATGTTTCGATGAGGTTCATATTTCAACATTGCCACTTTTAAATAGTAATAAATGATGTATTTGATAAGTTAATATATATTTAATATATAAAATTTTTTATTTATAAATGTTAATTTATCATATAACTTCATTCTGACACATTCATTGAGAAATTATCCAATAATAGTGCATACCTGTGGACTACCCCTAAATGAAAGAAAATTTCAATTGTAATCACCACTAATCATGGGTGGTTCTGTGAATTAATTTAATGAGGATATATGATATTTAAGAAATTTTTTTTCTTATAAAAATGGTATATTATCATTACGTATAAAAATTACTTATTCAATAAAAAATTGTAACATTCCACCATTTGGGTATGTGTTACAACCTATGTGAAGGATGTTATAATATATTTATTATGAAGAATTGTAGGAGATTATATAATGAAAAAATATTTTAATAATAGTGTATTTTTGTTATTTTATTGAAATTCGAATAGTGTTATTGATATTTAATATATTTAAGAATATATCAACTTTTGACTGTTAAACGCATTGAAACTACTTAGCCATAATTTTCATTTTAACAAAACATAATTTCACAATTATCTAAATGAAAGTGGGATATTATAACATCCCATTTCCTACTATCAAACATTTATATTATCCCCTTTATTTTCCCACATTTTTTGGATCATTTTTATAATACATTGGGTGAATATTATTTTATAGGGAAAATCACTTAATGTTCTGGTATGTAAACATGTTTGAATTAATGGGGTTTGAGTATAAGTGTTTTAATGAATTTGTGTGGTGTGATGGGACCCATCACCTTTATAGAGAAAACCAAATAAAATAATATAATGTTATAGTTGGTTTGAGTTTTTCTGGAGAAAATGGTATTTTCACTCTATGTAGGTGAAATAGACATTGTGTAATGTGTTTACACACCATTTATTAGTCATTGAGATGATGTTGTCAGTTCAGTTCATGGAATGAAAATATTATGTGTCTACTGAAATTTAAAAAAATACATTAATTATATACAAATCATGTAATGGGTGATAGAAAAATGTCGTGAACTAGTGAAGGGTGGGAATATTTCATGTAGGTTAAAATTTAAATTCCTTGAAATGTTAAAAATAGGAATTTTAACCATAGGTGATGGGTTTTGGAATATTTGGATTTCATGCCTTAAATGATGTGAAAATTCAATTCACCTGGTGTAATATTAACAAGTTGTGCTTTTTTCACTAAAAATATGATATTTTTCGTTATAAAAAGGTTTATTTGATATAAACCTAGGATATATCCGATGTGATTTTGGGGAGCTCTGATCCATTCAAATCATTTCATTTAGTGATTGGTCATTGTTGCAGTTGCAGTGCATTTTTATAGGGAAGTAATCTATCTTCCTATTTGATTTTTTGGATCATATTAGAAATTTTGGGTTGTATTATTTTACACATTCCATTATGTGATGATCTTTTGGATTCCATATAGATCTATTATTTTATCTTACCATAGAGGCTAACCATTAAGTTGTTTGGGTTTTGGTGTGTGAGTTTCATCGATGTATGTTGTGATCTATCCTCTTTTCTGACACCTTTTTACTTTTTTAACTGATCTTTAGATGTTTGGATTGATTATAGGGTCTTCATCATTATCATTTAGTTCCTTATTTTTGGTGGATCCCACTGTGAGCATGTATGACCTAGGTTTGATGTATGTGGTTCCATCTCTAGCCCATGTTGGATGGAATGTATTTCTCTAGTTGTGGTAAATTGTTTTTTAAATAGAATAGAATTATTTATAGATGAATTTGTGTGTATAATAGGGTTTTGGTAGATGTTTTTTTTTCCTTGATCTCTTAAGAGAGGAAGTATTTTCAAAGAATTATGAATTGAATTTCAATGCATTGTTATTATGAAATGGCTTCGAAAATAGAGAACATGGGATACCTTGGTAATTAGGTGTAAGTTATATCTTCATCCCATGGTATATATATTATTAGGGTTTCACTCTTGGTGTGTTCCTATATTTCATAGGCCTATTAGTCTTGGGAGTTGATATTGACATCATTGTGGGGATCACTGATGGGGTGTTACTATGTTCTTAAGCCTATGTTATATTCCCTACATTGTGTACTAGTCATTGATTTTGGTATGAGTAGTATGTTATCTTAACCTATAGTGATCCTTATTTTTATGTTAACTATGTTTTCGGGCTGTAATTTTTTTGCTTGAAAATATAATATTTGATATTATATGTGATAAATTAGTTTTTTTGAGATGATTTTATTTCTATATGTGTATTAAATTGTTTGAAAATATTTTACTAAATTATATTGGGGAATGTAGAAAATGGAGAAATGTTGGACCATTAATTTGAGATACTAACTATTAAACTATTTATCATTCCATTTTTATTTAATGTTGAAAATTCTTAGTTTATTGTATTTAAACCCATTATGGAAAACTTGCATGGGATCCTATTGAGCATGTTTCCTCACCCTACAAAGCCTCATTTTCTATGCATAGACCTTTCTTTTTATCTCAATATTAGGAATGGAATGGAACCATAGTAAAGTGTAAATGTTCCTGTTAGATTTTTTTGGGTAGTTTGTTGTGATATGGAGGGATTTTTTCCCATTCTATCACATGGAGTGGCTGTTATGGTTTTTTTTATGTTGGACTTGTATTATAGAGATTGTTTGGCTACTTCTGAGTTGTAAAATTTCTTATATATTATTTAATTTATGGATGATATTTATCTCTTCCATTATTTATCACTATTATATATATATATATATATCATGTCCTCATATTTAGGTTTCATGAAATTTTTCCTGTAAGTTTTTGTTGATGCCTGAGTGTTAATCACAAACCCATGGGGATTGGGAACACTGGACATGTATGTGTAAATTCAAGTCGGGTACCAATTTTGGAGGGAATCTAGGTTTGGTTTTCTAATTTTTTGCATAAGAGGAATTTTTTTCTCTAGATTCCTATTTTCTGAAAGTTTGGTATACTCAAGATATGATTTCAAGGACTTGAGATGTAGGTTATAGTGACTTATTGGCCATATCTTTCTATGAAAATACTCAATTTATCATCTATTGTTTGGATGTGGGTATCTAGTTTTTATTTCCTTGTATTTATCTTTTTTTTTATGGGTTTTCATGTTTTAACTGGTATTATTATATTGTATGATCATTTATTTTGTTTTATTGTGTAGTGGTATGCCTCTAAGTCGTCGTATATTGGTTCCTCAGGAAGGTGTTATGGATCCTTCTCAAGGAAATCCATGAATAGATTTGAATCTTATCAATGTTATCATGTGATTTTTTTGTTCTATATATCAAAATATTCTTTATTTATAGAACACAGTTTATGAGGTAAAACTATGAGAAGGGGGAAATAAGGATCTATCATGGGAGTTTTTGTTTGAGATTCACCAATATTACAAGGGTAAGAATGAACCTTAAGAGGAAAATGAATAAATGGAGAATATAAACCAAATCATCTTCTTCCTTGTTACACCTAATTTTATCAAGGTGATGTGTGTATAATTAATACATGATGATCCCAACAAGAGATGGTGGTATTCTCTAATACATGAAGATGGGCATGTGGTTTGGATTTGAAGTGTATTACAACTCTCTTATTGCAAAAAAAATTTCATAGTTTCTGATGATGGAGAATTCATCAATGTTTCTATCATTGTAGTAGAGAAAGTGTTTGTTATTAGTTTATCTAGAGATTGTAAGGAATGATACGTTGAAGGCTCATAAGTACAAATAGTGTTTGGGACCAGATATCAGATCATATGTTTGTATTCTAAAGTTTTTAACCTATGTGGAGATGGTATACAAGTAAATGATGGGTGATATGATTATTTAAATAATGGTTAGTTATTATACGCATTATTTTCTACCTATTGGATGATTAAATTGAATTAAATGGAAAAATAGTTAGTGGCAACATCAACACAGGACTGGTGGAGGAGGTTCTCAGTGGAACGCCTCCTCTGTGAGTTTTGTTATAGTGAGTAGTTTTTCCCTAACATCCTATCATATTGGAATGTTTGGGAACTCCCGGAGCACTTTTCCTACACTTGTGAATATGTATAAAAGTTGTGGAAGTTAGGGTCATCCACATTGTCTCTTTCATTCAATTTATATGTCTCATCAATTCCAACGATCATTAGCCCCAAATACTATTATGGAACAATAAAATGCTTCAAATACTATAGGGACCCATCCATAAACCTTAGGACTAATACACCATTAAACAATTGATGAGTTTTTGGTGGAGGTACTTGTTGGTCAAGTGAAAATGAGAGGTACCATTTTTATTACATCTTCAATAATGATTACATTATTTCATACTTGGGCCTCCCATAAGTTTATATTTGACCATTTTTAGATATGTGTAAACATTGAATTGATATCATGTACATTTTTATAGATTTAGATACACCTTTGGGGAAGAGGAAAGAGTATGGGTTTCGATGTCCTTTGTGTTTGTTATGGATAGCTAATGCAGAGTTAGTCTGTGACATATTCATTATCAATCTGTATCTATTTTAATTAATCATAAAGATGGATTGGTTTATTTCTTATCATGATAGGTTTTAATTTTATCATTATAATGTCTTATTTATTTGGTTTTAGTGGAGATTTTAGGTGTTTCTGGGAGAATGGGATCGGAGGCCTGGTCATGCAGGACCTTACTGCACTAAGATTTGGATTTTGTTTTCTGTTGTAGTAGTTGAGCCCTATAACTTTTCTTCAATTGTGGATATTCCAATTGTAGTTTTATTTTTTTATGATATAATATTATATTATATATATCTTCTTATAATAGATACATAATTAGATCTGATGATTGACATGGTTCAAGGTACACAACTTATTTCGATACCATATTATATTTTGGAAACATCATAGATTACATATCATGATATTTAGGGGGATGATATTATGGATAAAGAATTCATTCACCAAATTATTTATCCTTGGGATTACATTTTGATTTTTAAAAAAATATATATGGGTAACCCTGATTTTGTAAAGACTATCGAATTTTTAGCCATATAATGGTTAAGTAAAATTATCATATTCTATGTGTGTATGATTTGTGTGATTGGTTAAAAGAGGAAAACTAGTTTTTGACTACTGATGTTCAATTGGGTTATCATCATCTCTATGTTTAGAGTGTAATATACCAAATATGGATTTTAGGTGTTGGTATAGTAATTAAAAATATATTTTGAGGTTGTTTGGGCTTAGTAAAACACTTATAGATTTTATGGATTTGATGAATTTAATATTACATGAGTCTCTCAAAAATTATTTGATAGTGTTCATGGATTATGTTTTGGGATATTCAAGATCTAAGAATGATCATAAGAACTATTTGAGTTTACTTATAAATATCCTAATGAGTCATAATTTGAATAGTAAGGTTTTGAAAAGAATTTTCTAGATCTACTAAATGATGATCCTTAGGAATGTGATTTCTGGAGATGGATTATCTGATGATCCTATGAAGGTGAAGGTTGGTTTTTCATCGGATGATCCACTGTATGTATTTGTTATTTAGATCATTCTTGGTCTATCTTGATATTATTTAATACTTATCAATGATTTATAATACTCACATCCGATTTTATTGTTCTTACCAAGAAATGGGTGGAATTCAAATGGTTTGAAAAGTGTTAGTCTTATTTTGATGATATGACAATACATATAACATCATCTCATATACCAATCTTACTGGATCCTAGCTAAAGGGTAACTAGTTTTTTGTGATGATTCTTGTGCTATTTTGGATTTTGTTCTTATTTAGGATGATCATGTGTTGTCTTATGACTATCATTATCTTTAAAAACGTGAGAATATTTACCCCACTCATGATTTAGTGAATTCTATGATAATGAATGTGCTTACGTTTTGGTGACACTATCATTATACCGAGAGGTTAAAAATATTTTAAGACCATAAGATTCAATGATATTCCAATTTTCATAATTTCTTGAATATTATATAGTGACAGTGGATGGAATATCTTTAGGCATTTGACATCAATAGAGATAAAACCCCAGGGAAGGGGAATGTCCTTAATAACACTCTCAGCTAGAATGTACTTTATTTGGCTATTCTGGAATCAATAGAAGAGGGGACCATATGGGACTCTTTTCTCAGTTGCACCTTGATGATTAGGAATATGTTTCAGGAATGTATCTAGTCAATTTTCTTCTATCGTTATCTATCATTGATTATATTCTACTGTATTAGAAGTAGGATGACTTGTTCAGAGGAATTTGAAAACCCCTTTATGGTGGGGTGACTTCTTATAGTTTGTATTTTATTATAGATTATATTATATATTTTTTAGATTGATTTGTTCTCCCAACATCATTTAGGAGCTCATATCTATTTTATTATCATAGTTCTTTGAGGGCTGTTCATCCTGTCACTATGAAGACGTAATATGAAATGAGATGGTAAATTATAGTTTTCAGGTATGAAGTTTGACATTGAAGATTAAGTGTCTAATTATTAAAAATACCAATAAATAATGGAAGTGTATTTTCTAGGAGTAACGGAATAATGTGATGGATCAGTACCTACAATGATGTTTTACAAGATATATGATCTATCCAAGAGTTACATGAAGATGAACTCCATAATCAACCTAATTGAATCAAATAAAAGAGACAAGTGATTGAAAAACAAAACCACGAATTGGATCATCACGTATTATTTATAACTAATTTATTTAATTAGATAATCATTGTTCGTGAATTATTTCTTCATTGGTGTAAGTGAAAAAAATCTAAATTTTTCTATTGTGACATTGTAGAAATAAAGAGAAGATTTCCCCTAGTAGTGATTCACACATGATCCAAAAATCATTGAATGTCATCGTAGAAATATTTCGGTTCTAGCACAAAAGATCATATCACATCTGTTGTAAGCCTTTGATCCCCATGAAAATCACTTCAAAAGTGTTATCCTTTATCTCTCTAAACTCAAGGATGGGAGGTGGAGGATGATCTTTCTCTATTCAAGGGAGTGTTTTTGAGTGGAAAATCTCTATGGTATGAAAATATTCTCTCTCGCTATCCTTGTCCACAAGACAAATGTATTAACTATGTAAATAATAATATAATTGGATATATATACTAATATGTTTTAAATTAATTATTTCACATATTCCCTTCAATATTTACATAATCCCTTGAGGAACCTCATGTCTTAAAATAATAATATTATTATTATTTTCTTGACATGCACTTAACATGAAAATTATATAATATTTTGTTTAATCAAATATATATATTTCTCAACCAACCAAAAAACTCAGTCCATCATTAATTTACAATATTTAATAATATTTTAATAATAACTATTTATTTGATAAATAAATATCACTACATTGTTTTAAGATAAATAAATAAATATTCTATTCAATAAATAGAAAATAAATTTTTATTAAATATTTTGCGAATATAATATTATCTAAAATAAGATATTATAGAATATATGTGATTAATCACACATAAATAATTATTAAACCATATATCAAAATATAAATTTATTAAAATATTTAAATATTAAATAATAATATATTATTCTATTGAGATTTTGGATACACTTTGTGTGTGACCCTCTAGCACTCTTTCTCAGTGGTATTAGTCCAGAAAACCTAATATTCAAGATTATTGTCTAAGAACACACCAATTCACCCATAGAAGAAAAAATTAATGTCACAATGACATAATACATCATAAAAACACTTATTATGTAATATAATACCATTAATGTGATAGCTCTGATCAAGCATGTTGCATGTTTTTACCAACAACCTATATTCTCGATGTCTCTTTCATTGAATTTCCATAAATCAAACTTGCCTATAAAACACCATAGAAAAATACTTATCTATGATATATCATTTCGATCAAATTTCTAAAGATATGAAATTATATTAATGAATACATGGGAAAAATAATTTCTCTCATTATTAATTAATTCCATATTTATTGTGATGCACCTAATATATCTAACATCACCATGAATATATGTTGTCACATTTTTTTTCAATTCACCAAAATATGTGACCTATAATACTCATAAAAAAATATTTTTAAATTTTAGGAATCAATAAACACATAAACATATAGAAACATAAAATGAAACATATAAATGTTGACTTCCTACTAGCATGTATTCTTCCCATAATATCATATAGTGGATATTACCAAGGATGTAAAAAATGAGAAGGTTCCTCAATGTCCTATGAGTCTGCATCCCTGATAGCATGTATTATTATTTCCCTCAAATTATATCATTCAGATATAGAAAATATATTTTAGAATACTATCCTAGCACTTCTGGGTTCTCATCATACAAGGGAACTACTAGGCCATTTTTCATGAAAGATACTCTTAGGATATTTTTGCATACAATGTTGAACATAAGAAGAATCATTATGTGATAAATAGTCTATTACTATTAAAAACTATGAATATAGGTTATCATAAAGTATATATAATTTTTTTATAGGGGAAAAAATCCAATAGACTCCCAATTTAATAATATCCATCTTTAAACAACCATTCGTCTTATAGATCTCATATTATACTTATTCTTCTTTTGAGACAGGCCTTTTGTCAAGGGTTCCTCCATATTCTCTTCTGTTTGAACTTTTTTACTACAACATCATGCCTTTGTTAAAAATACCTAAAATATGTGATTATTTTGCAATATATTTTTTTCCATTTTGTGTTACCTTGGTTCATTTGAATGATACACAACTCTAGTATTATCATAATACAGTGTATTTGGTTATTTATTGCTAGGTGCCACATCAAGATGTAGGACAATGTTTCATATCCAAATGAATTCTTTAGCTAAATTAGAAGCCTCAATATACTCATAATCTACTATAGAATCCTAAAAAATTGGCTACTTTTAACACTTCTAGCTCAAAAATATTCCATTGAGATAGAAAACTTATCTTGAGTATAACTTCAGATCATTCCAATCTTTCTGAAAACTAGATTCAATATTATCCTTGATGACCAGCTCCACATCTTGTGGTTACACCTGGAATATATCACTACTTCTTCTTAGATAATTAAGGATTCCATCAATACTATACCAATTTTTTTCTCCTATATCATCTTGATATATCTCTAACATGCTCTATACATAAGCAACATAAAGTCAAGTACATAAAAAGGCATACATTATGGATCCTATCTTGAATGTTTATGAGATTAAATACATTCTCTTATTCTCCTATTATTTTATGGACACATTTTCTTAGTAAGATTTAAACCATGTGACACATGAAAAAATCCAATATTTTAGTGTTCCATACTAAATATCATTAGTATATGATCAATATATGTACTTTTACATAGTCCAATAAGCCTATTTAATCCATCATTAGTGATCTTAATCCTAAAAATCTAGGCTTATTCACCTAAATACATCATGTAGAAACATTTTTTTAACCAGTCCTTAACAGACTGCAAAACTTTTATGTTTTTTCCAATAAGTAATATGTCCTAAAAATCTAATACTAGTATAACAACTGAATTTCCTATAAAACTATTGTAAACACATGGTACACATTCATTCTTGATGAAACGAAAAAAATATGTATCTTAATCGAATCAAATGTTCTATTACTTAGATTATTGTTTCAATTTATAAATGGAGCTCTGAAACATTAAAATCTCTTTGGATTTTGCTGGAGTTAGAAACAATTTGGTTTCTATCATATAGACTTCTTCATGAAGGTTCACATTATGGAATGAGGTTTTGAAATTCATCTTATAAATCTCATATTCAAGTTAATCCGCTATATAATTTATATGTTTTATGGTCATAGAAATGGAAAATTCTGAAATGGTTTCATCTTAGTCAATTACATGATGCAGTTTAAAACCATTATCCATTATCCTTTCATTATAGGTACTTAATAGACCTTCTATGTACAATTTTCTCTTGAATAACCATTGTATCCATAAAGTATTTACATCAAATCATTCACCACCTGGAACCCACACATAGTTTTGATACTTTCAGTATATTTAATAATTCATGGATTATTTCTATCTTTCATCTTTTAATATATCTACTGCTTCTTTGAATGACATAGGTTAATAATTTACAATCAATAACGAGTCACCATCTTCAGTGACATGAAAATAATTTATCTCTAGTTATCTTACCTATCTTGTGTTCATACACAGTACTGGTTTTCTAGGAACCACATCATCCATGGGGTCCTATAGAATAATTTCATATACCAACTATTTGTGTATCTTCAACGTCCACTTCTTTGAAGTCAATCTTACTTACACTATTCATTTTTAAGATGTGATCCCACTCAAAAAATAATGATTGTTGGCCAAAAATCAATTTTTTTCTGAGGTGTGGTATAGGTAGTATCCATTTGTTAGCATGGGATACCCTATAAAGATACACTTTGTGCCCCAAGGTGCTGGTTTGTTTCTTGATAAGTCCTTAACAACTACTTCACAACCCCATTTATGTATATGAGTCAAAAAATATTTCTATTAACTCTAAAACATGAAAGAAATTCCATTTTACACTTTAATTGGTACTTGGTTTAATATTTATGCACCAGTTTGTAATGAATATCCACCAAATTAAAATAGAATATTTGTATTACCCAGTATTGACTATACCTTGACTAAAAAATTATGTCTCCTCCTTTCACTAACACCATTCCACTATGGTTTGTAAGGCATAGTGAGTAGATATATAATCCTAAACTCATGTAGAATTCGATAAAATATTGGATAAGATCTTAACCAAATTTATCTAATTGATACTTCATTATCTTCTTTCCAAGATGATTCTATACATCATTCTTGAATTACATTAATTTATTAAAGGACTAAGATGTATACCTCATCATGTATACAGAACCATATCTACACAAGTCACCAATAAAATATTTTGTGTATGAATACCCACCTCTATCTTATATTGGAATTTGTCCACACAAATCACTGTGTATTAATCCTATAACCTCGGTGGCCTTTTCACCCATTCCATCTAATAGAGGTTTGGTTACTTTTCCTTAAAACAATAATGACATCATTCAAGTGGTTTTATCTCAGATCATTACAAATAACCATATTGATAGTGATTTTTCAAACGCTTCTCATTTACATGACCAAGACGATGATGCCATAGATGGGTGTTATATGATCCATTTTAACATGATACATCATCTATTTCAAATAATATTTTTCATAATTTTATATCTAATGGATGTTAATTGAAAGTTCATTACCTTAAAATATTTTGTCTTTATAAAGAAAAAAATCGTTTTCTATAACATTAAAATAAACCAATATTTATCTAGTAATTATACCGAAATTATGTTCATGGTAACTATTTGTACATAATAACAATATTTTAAAACCAAAATAATTCCCATTATAAATGAATGGTGGTAGTCACTGATGGATAGAGAATCCATCCTCAAACTATTACCAACTCCCATATTGAACTCTCCTCTAGCAGTCTTTATGAATCCAAATGGATCCTATATTTGGTTTTTAATATGAGAACCAAATGTTGTATTTAATACCCGATGTATAGATATTAAAATATTAAACTCAATAACAAAATAAAATTTAGATTAAACTTTCTTATAGGTCAAGTTTCTCCTCCAGTTGACTATCTTTCCACATGTAAAATATTATGCGTTATTCTTTGTTCCCTTCCTTTGGATCTTCCTATTATTGGAAGTATGGTGCGTGAGATATTATTACTTATTGTGATTCTTGGGATCCATTTCCTTATTCATAATTTTATTATTCACCATAATTACCATTGTTTTATCACTCCCCATGACCTTATCCACTTGTATAATCAATGTAATATGATTTGAAAGAATATTCTCATTATATCTCATATTGTAATTAACAATTAAATGGGATATTATCTTAAGAATTGATGAATGTATGAGATATATAAGAAAATATTTCATGGATTTAAATAATAATATTTATAAATGTTAAATGTATCTAATAAGAATTACTATATGAGGCCTAGATGGTGTATAATCTCCTATATTAGTTATAAATAAATCATTAAAGATTTCATATCTACCTTGCTTCTCTTTCTCTTGATAGATGTCTCAAAGGTAAGACATCGTGATATATGAATCTATGTCCTCAAGATTGTTTAAAATCTAATTGGTGATGGATTATATAATTAAACACTGGACATCAATAACATCATTAAAAAAATTTCATAGAGATACAACTCTTCATTGGTAGCCTCATTTTCCAAGAACATCCGGAATTGGTTTTTCCAGCACAAACAATTTCCTTTAATATAGAAGGATAATACATAAGATCCTTTTACACTTTTTGAAATTTTTTCATATAATAATTATATCTTTATCATGTATAGATCCTATTGATATGTTTGAATTCATTTTATTTCTATTTATAAAAATAATATCAACATAATTTTAGTACACCATCAGATAAAATTTCAACAAATAAATAAAATAGTATTTATTAATCTCCCACTATTTTATTGAAACCAAATAGCTCTAACCATTAGCATAAAAATATCATTGTCCATGGACATTATATTTTAAAGGATCAATATTCTTTTTTCATTACCATAACTTTGGTTGGTCATGCAACATGAGTGGTTTTACTTGGGCATTGCAAATTCCAAATGCATTAACTCACGATTCCTTGATCTTTTTGAGTTGAATCCTTAATCCCAAAATCCCAGAATTTTATTTCCTTAACACTTTCTACTTAGTTACAACATGTCCTGATTTGGTAGTCAAACCTTGATGTGAACAATGATATACCTACCCAAAACATCATGTTATAATTCCAGGATAATTGAAATCACCCTGACATTGGTTAGTTAATAACCTTGAACTATGGTTTGATTTTAACTACAGCAGTGGAAGGATATTTCAACATAATATATATAATTGAGGGAATTTTATCTTTTATTCATAAATTTAAATTATTAAAATTATTACATGATTATTAATATTATGTGTATTTAATTATGTTATTAACCATCTCTTAGATAATATAAATATATAATACTATTTCAGTTATATCTTGCATGCATTTAAATTCATTTATTCATGTGATCGTGAAAAAACCTCAATAATGAAATAAACATGATGTCTACATAAATAAAATAACAAAGTGTTATGATCATGAGTTTTTACAAATGATAATTTTTTCTAGCAGTTGCTAAAATAACCGTTAACCTGGGGAAAAAAACCTTCAACCAATTAAGGTTCGTGTTACAGCTTTCCACCTTTAAAACTATGTATCCCTCTTGAATTTTTTTCATCATATATATACATGAACCTCCTCCAGTAGCTTTGGATCTCTATCCATTACATATGATTTTACTCACAAGAATGTTAGGGAAAATGGCTTACATAAAAGAAAACATAGAAACACATTCCCTTGCGTAATAAGAGGATAGAAGGAACACATCACAAGAATTTAATATAATAATAAATTAAATGGAACCAATCACAAAAAAAAAGGTCTAGTCTATATTCATGATTAACCACATGCATAGAATGAATTATGAATTTAATTGAAAACTATATTTCAATTCTAGTCATTCTTATTTAAAATAATTTACACTAGCATCAATTAATTTTATTCTCCAATAAATAAATTATTTTTATTAATTATTATATAAATTTACTTGAGATTATCATTGAACATAATTTTAAATAAATTAAATAAATTTATTTAAATTTAACTCTATACATAAATATAACATGAAGGAATCACGGTAAACACATGTCTCAATCTCCCCAACATGTATTATACTCATATAATATTTACTTTTGCCTTATATGGAATACACAACTTATCACGGACTATCATGACATGTACTATCAACAATATTATTACATGAATTAAAAACTTTTTAAGTAATGTGTTATTATTAAATGAGTGTAGAGTAATATATACCATACTACTCACACATGATATACATATCTGAATATTGTGTATAAATTAATAAAACACACACACAGACACGCATAGATATATACATATATATATTATAACCAATCACATAAAGAGTCATATCATCTTAATGTCCACATGAAATAAAATGACAATAAAGTTTTCATACTATAAAAAACTTAATTTTAATTTTGTATATTTAGTATAACTACATGGTGTGTACTTTAATTCTACACATTGTGTATATATCTCAGTGCATGTCTAAGACACATGCCTAAGGACTCAGTTTGTAAATTATGCCTTAGAAAAATTGGATTACATGATGTGTGAAAGGAATATACAATGTGTGGTATCTGAGTAAAATAGTCACCCGTTAGGGATGTTTTTTATAAAAATACTTGGTTTTCCTATGACTTAAAAGAGTTGGTACCATGTACATGGACTCCATAGTGTGTACTCCATATGATCAGGTTCTAGGCTTTCCTAGTCAACCCACAGTGTATGAAATTAAATGCACTATTTGTATTCAATGTAGATAGTTTGAATAAATTTAGAATTAATTCTTGGTGAATTCAATACTAGTACACTGTGTGCAACTCTGGTTATAAAGAGTGTACTTATTTATTATCCAGCCATGATCCTTGGGACCTCTAGATATTTTCATTGATATTATTTCATTCATAAAATTAATTTATTTGATTATATTTATGAGAAATGAAAGATGAAAAAGAAGATCTTTTATTTTTGTTTAAAGAATGATTAAACATGTATTTAATGCTAAATCACAAATTTTTAAATCAATCAATGATATTTAAATAATGATAATTAATTATGTGACAAATCTGATATCACATGTAGGTTTTGGGTGTAGTGGAAATGTGCGTTGAGTCATGCCCGATATTGTTTTTTTCATGATTTATGATCAATGCAGGATTTATATGATGATGAAAAATGTAATCAATGTAATTTAATCAATGAAAAGAGACAAGGGATATAAAATTTCAAAAAAGATTTGGATCATAACATATCATTTATAGTTAATTTAATGAATTACCTTGCATGAATTATTTCTTCATTGATGGATCTAGAAACATATCTACATTATGCCCTCATTTAATTGGAGGAATCAAGAGGGGATTCCCTCTAGAGATTTCCCATTCATATTATACAGACCATTGATCATCACTGTAAGAATTTATTGGTGCTATCACGATAGAACCGATCACTTGTGTCATTCTCCTTTGATCTCAATGATAATTGCGTCCAAATTATTCTCCATGATCTCTCTAAACCTGAGAGTGGGAGGTGTATGATGATCGCTCTCTATTCTTGGGGTGTTCATATAAAGGGAGAAATATAGTTATTGACAAGAATATCTTCATTTGTCATTGTTCATGACATAAATGAATTGACTCCCTAATAAAATAATATAATTGGTTTTAAATACCATTATTTTATATAAATAAATATTTTCACTTTTCCCCATTATTATTTATTGAATATCTTGTGGAACCCCATGTCTTAATATAATAATATTATTATTATTATTTCATTAACATGAAATTGATATAAAAATTAAATTATATATTATGTAATCAAATAATATTAAATATATATTATTTTTCATCGGACCTAAAAACAATGTCCTCCATTCCTCAAAAATCCTTACCATGCCTTGAATAATGACTATTTATTTAAAAACTAAAAATCCCTATATTATTTTATGATAAATAATAAATATTATATTCAGTAAATGTAAAATATATAATTATAAATATTATTCTCACATAGTATTCTCTCTAATAACTAGTGACAAAATATATGTGATCATGTAGACATGAGTAATTATTAAACCATGTGTGAGAATAATTTTTATTCAAATTTTAAAATAATATAAAATAATATATTATTTAGTTGAGATTTTAGATACACTTGTTTTGTGACTATCTAGACCTCTTTCTCAGTTTCATTAGGAAAAGAAGCCTAATGTCCATGGTTTGTGTCTATAATAATTCCAAGGAACACAATGAGAAAGAATATAATTACTCAAAGACATGATACCTTATGCGGATGCTTATTGTGTCATATAATCTCTTTAACATGATATATCTGATCATGTAGGTCACATGTTGGTGTCATAAAACTATGTTCTCAATCAACCATTCGATGAATTACTAGAAATAAAACATACCTTGAGAAAACCATGTTCATGGAATTATTTTGGATATATCATTTCCATCCAAGGGCTAGATATATCAACTTCCATTAATTAATGAAATGGAAAAAACCATTCTCACATTATTCAATAATGAAATTTTACTTGTGATTCACCTAATGCAACCTACCTCACATCGAACATAGTTCATAATTGTTTTAATCAATAAATTAAAGTACATGACTTATAATAATCATAAATAATAATATTAGAGTTTATGTATCAATACACACATCCACAGATAAGATCATCCAATGAAACATATAAATTTTTATTTCATACCAGTAGGTCTCATTCTCATAATATCATACACTAGATATTATAAAGGGAGTACACTATGAGAAGGGGCCTCAAATTCATATGAGTCTCCAACCCAGATAGTCTGTATCATTTGTATCCCTAAAATGATATTATCTTGCTGTAAAAAATATTTTTAAGAATAGTTTCAGAGAAATTATGGGTTCTAATCATAGCATGGAAATTCTATGACCTTTTAGCATGAAAAAAACTCTTAAGACATTGTAACATACTATTTAACACAGATGAACAATAATGATGTGATTAGAAGTTTATCAATATTCAAAACTATAAATACAAGTAATCATAACATACAGATAAGTTGGTTTTAGGGTACCAACTCAAATAGACATAGCATCATAAAGCTTCTGGTTTTCTCCATCCTCTTCTGGTTCTTGTTTGTAAATGGGGCAATGTGACTATAGATTTTGTTTCTAGATTACCACAAACACAATGAGTGAGGAATTTTATCTGGGTATTGATCGATTGGGTAAAAAAGTCAGATAACTTAAATGTAATCAAATACCTAATTAAATTTGAACATATGGGTAGGATATAGGTGTAGGATATCATGAAGTTGCATGGGGTTGCTTCTTCCATTTTATCAGATAGGGAACCTAGGATTACGTTTATTTACTAGAGAAGTCTCCAGAAAGAAATGGGGACTCATGGTAGGTTGAATAAAAATTATCATCCATATACAGAGGGTTAGATAGAGGATTTTATTTAGATCCTAGAGGATATACATTTTTCATGAATCATTTATTTCATGGATATTTGTATAGTCTTTTGGGATTGATTGAGTTTTTTAATAAGAATAGTTATCATTCATCAATCATAATGGATCCATTCGAGGAATTTCATGGTCTTCTATTTAAATAACCTATTATTTGGTAAGAGGTGGGTGAGGCCTCTTTAGTGGGTAAATTCCTTGTCTAAGTGAAATAAATAATGATTAAGGATATTCAACAGTGTCTATTTATAGATCATATTTGATAGAAATCTTATGTCGATCAGTGGAATCATCCTTTGAAGTTTTCTAAAGGTGAATAGGATTTATTTATCATTTATTATTGGTTGGGTAACCATCATCTTTGAATATAGTTAATGTTATATCAGAGATATGTTGGACCATTTTAAGTGACTGAGAATCTTTGAGAGGATTCTTATCTTTAGGAATTTATATTTCAGATAATGAGTATTCAAGATGTTTTCAACATATCATATCTTAGTAAATATCATCCAGATCCATATCACATTCTATTTTAGTAAGAGATTTAGTAAGATAAAGATGGTTCTATTATAGAGTATCCAGTGAAGATCGTTGATTCATAAGTGAAATAATTTGATTATAATTCAATATATATAATTTAGTGTTGTGGCTACACTGGTCATATTTTCCCAAGGCATGGGAGTATGAGTCATCGGTGAGGGAGTGGCAGCCTCACCAATTTCTCAAACATCATCTATCCTCATGACTTCCTGGTGATGCAAAGTATTATTCTATGGATTTTATAACATCATTTTTTCCACTTTTAGGTATTTGTGTTCTATATTACTATTTCCATCATTATTTGGGAGTGTTTTGGGACTCCCAATTGTGTAGATCATTTTAATAGGGAAACGAACTAATGTTCTAGGATGCATTATTTTTGAATTAATAGATACTAGGGTATAATCCTAATAAAGTATTTGTGGTGTTCTCCCTATATTTGTATAACCCTGGATTTGGGTTGTGTTCTTAGGAGAAACTCAATTTTCACTATTTGTTGAAGAAATATATGTCATAGAAAGTGATTACGTTCCATTTATTGGTTTCTAGTATTATATCATGAGTTTAGTTCAAATAATGAAATTATTACATGGCATGAGAAATTTACATTATGTATAATGTATTTAATTATGGTAAAGTTGGTGCTAAGAAGATGCCTATAACCAGTAAAAGTTGTGATTATTTCATGCCGTGTAAAATTTACACATAGTTTAATGGTATAAATCCAGATTTTATCAAGAGGGTATGGTTTTATGGGTTTATTAGGATATCATGGACTAAATGATGTGAAAAGGGATTTTTCATTGTACAATATTCATGCTTTATTAGGGTGCTACATGGATAATTTGTTTTTCGTTTGGTAGAAGGATTATTCCCTCTCATCTTGAGAGATCTTCTAGGTGATTTTGGAGACCTTCTCTCCTAGATCATTTTGATTATTGATTAATCATCATTGAGGTTATGCCATGTTTCTTGGGGTCAGTAATCCTTTTACATATTCATTCATATTGGTCATTATTTCATCGTTGGTTTTTGTTATTACATCAGTTGATTTGGGTGATGATATGCTTGATTCCTTTTAGATACATTGTGTGATCATCCTACGGATGCAAATTGTTGTGTAGGTTTTTGTGAGGTTTGAACTTTTATCTGTGGTATGTAGTGATTTTTCAATTCTTTAACCCCTTTTTTTTATGAATCAATAATGAGAGGTGTGGATTGATTCTCTATAAATTTTTTTTGTATTTCTATTCATCCATGTTAGTGGATCATATTGTGTGGATGTACGACCGAATTTTGAGGTAGGTGGTTTCATCTCCAATATATGTTGGATAAAATACATTTCTCTGGTTTTTATAAAAAAAATTATAAACAAAATTTAATGATTGATTAAAGGATGTGTGTGTGTGGAATGGGGTTTTTAGAAAAGATTATTTTTTCCTTGACTTGGTAAAAATAAAGGTATTTTTAAATAACTGTGAAACAAGTTTTTGAAATAGTTTTCAAATCATGATTTTTATGAATTTATTTCGAAAATAGTGAACATTGGATGCCTCAGGTACTTAGGTGGAAGGTGTAGCATATAGAAATTGTTTATGATTTATTAGAGGGATAAAGCATGGGGTGTTCCATTGATTTCTAGGTATATTTTTTTATGGAATTTATATTTACTTAATTGGTGGGGTTCACTCATGGGGTGTTCCTCTATTTTGAAGAACACATCCTATGGACATTATTATGAACTAGAAATTTATTGTGGTATGATTTTTATGATATCTTGACATATTTTGATCCTTGGGGTGGTGTTACATATGATTTTATATTCTCTAATTTTATCTTGTACATATATGGTCTGATATGATATGTGATGCATGCTTTGTTTGGAGGCAATTTGACCACATGATGTATATTAAATTAATTGAAATATTGTTACAATGCCTATTTTAAAAAATGTGCAATATGGGGAAATGTTTTATAATGAATTTAAGATAAAAAATTAAACTAGTTTTCATGACTTCACATATTTAACATTGAGTATGTTTAAATCTTTTATAGGGACATGTTATGGAACACCAGGGTGGGATCCTACTAATCCAATTATCTTAAACCCTACCCAACCCTTCCGTGGTGCATAAAACATTGTATTTCATTTGATGTGGGGAATGGAAATGTTCCATAGTGAATTGATGAGGTTCCATTCAATATTTTTGGGTATTTGGTAGTAAGTTTTCCCAAGCTATTGCATGGAGTAGCTATTTTAGTTTTAATTTTATGTTTCTTTGAATTTTATCATGAATATTGTTTAGCTAATCTTGATTTATATAGTTTTTGGTATCTACATTCAACTATGGATTATATTTATCTCTTTTTATTTGTCTATATTGTGAATATATATATTTATATATTCTTAATTAATTTGGTTGAATTCATTCCCCTGGTTGTTGTTGATTCTAGTGGTCTAGTCCCCATCACATGGAGATCAAGAACACCCTTAATGAATGTGGCATTTTAGGTCAGCTAATCGTTTGATAGGGAATCTGGGTTGGCTTAAACACAAATATAATGAATAATTGAAACATTATTATTCTATTATCATGGATAAAATGGGATTTATAAACTTTTTCTTAATATAATATAACTTACCATGTTTGTACAAAATATAAATGAAATAATCATTAGATTGTTTAACACCCAATGATTAAATTAAACTATAACTGAAAAGTATATTATTAATAAATGGTTGTAAAAAATATATAATGGGAAATGTATATATATATTAATAGGTTTCTCAAATATGTTATTAATGTAGTTATTTTTTCATTATAAAATATTATAACAAATTTCGACTTAGAAGGAATTAATGTACGGGTTTTAAAATATTATTTCAATTCAATGGGACATGTTTGATATTGTGAACCATCATTTCCTTGATATGGTTCATTCTCTAACCTAGTTTCATTAATTTATATTTGATATAATTAATATCAATATATTTTAATTTTCTTTCACTATAACCCTCTTAGGTTCACTTGATTATTATATTATAATTACTATAAGGGGTTTCATCCCAAATTCCATTCATTGAGATGACATTTTTTATGCAGCTAATTTAATTTATAATGTGTATATAATACATATTTGTTATAATATTTCATGAATTAATTATTATTCATTATATTATAGCTTCATATTCATCAACTCTCTCTCTCTCTCACCCTTAGAGGGTATTTTATGCAATTTTTACCCATATTGTAATGGTTAATTATCCAATATAACTTTATAATTTAGGAATGGATTCGAAAGATAATACATTTGAACAATTTTCATGTATTTTTTATAAAACACCCCTGATTTTCATCTCCTGTAGTTATTTTTTGTTTTTTACATATCCCCTCATGATTTCATTTTCCAACATGACTCATTATTTTCCCATTGTATGGAAATGGACATTACCTCCTCTTTTATATTGGGAATATATATATTATATGACATTGTTCATTGGATTATTTTATGAATATCATTATATATTCCTTCAATAATTTTTTAAGAATATTTCCTTCAAAATTTACAATCCTTATAAATATTTGAAACAAATATCAATAAGGTAAATGGTCCATCACTACCTTTGACTTTCCAAATCTTCCTCTGATATTAGAATTACTTTTATTATAATTCCATTCCTTTATTATTACACATTATTTGGTTCCATTGACTAATGTGTGTTCAAATAGACACCCATACATCTATTTATAGTAGAAATTATTAAATATATGGTATTCTATTTATAAATATAGTGTAAATACTATATACATAATTATATTAATTATATGTTATAAGCCATGAATTTTAATTAATATCAACTGATTCCCAAGAATTTTCCAATAACATTATGTTATTTTAATGAAATGTTAATTTCTTACCTTAAAACATATATGATTTATTTATAGGGGATATATTTTTAAAAAAACTATTATTTTTATTTTAAAATGGTTTTTTGATGATTTATATAGCATGTTTATGATTTATTATTTAACCACATATAATATTTCTTCAAAGGGATTATGGTCATGCCATTCCATTTATTTATTGGTAAATTGTTGACATTCCATATGTTTTTATCTCAATATAGATGTTTATGGATTACAAAGTCATGTTGATTATGCAATGTATTTTTATCCTTATCCTTAATATTGTGAATGCATTGAACAGAATAATTTTATGGGTGAGAATTGAGATTATATATCCGATAAATGAATTATTTTTTTGCATGATAAAAATTCTTTTTGTATTTTGAGTATTCTAACCCAATATATACATGGTTCATTAGTTGAAACCATGATTGTAATAATAATGTGATGTCCATTCCCTTGAAAAAGAGAATAATTTATTCACTAAGGTCTTTATGGTAAATGATTCTAGATATTATACATTCCTCCACCATGAATTTAGTTGTTGTTATCTATGTGATTGTTTGTCTTCATATTACATCCATTGATTTATTTCAAGCCCATCTATTTAGTTATAAGAAATTGTATGAAATATTTGTATTCATCACATATTATTCATGTCATGATATCCTATGATATACCTTTTCCATTTATATTAATTTCAGATCATTCTTATTATCTTTCCATTTCCCAATGATATAAAGAGAAGGTATTAAACCTCAAAATTTCTTGAAGAGTATAATACGTGCAATTTTTTTATGAGAGATATTGTAAACATAGTTTACACAATTAAATTCTAGCTATAATGTTAAAAAAATCATTTGGATGGGATATATGTTGTCTTTTTTAGTTAATTGTTTATTGTTCTAATTCATAAAATCTATAAACATATATAGTCATGAGATTTAATGTGACATAATATTTTCTATAAATCATGAAATTTTGGGACAATTACATCTGGGATATTATAGTTGGTATCAATGTCAGTTTTAGATAATTTTATTGTGTAGGATTAATTTTAATGATATAATAAAGTTTTTAGAATATATAAAGGGATTATATATTAAAGGATAATTTTAATTTTGAATATATGGAAAACACTTTAGGTTAGTAGAGGTATTATTGGATATCTTATATTTTTTCTGAATTATTATGATAGAACATTACTGTAAAACCTAAATATATATCTAATTATAGGAAAGAATCATAAAGATATTATGATGTATGGAGTGTGTGGTTCTATAAGGTATTACCTCTCATTCTAGATATAGCCGAGTGGATGCTGTTTTGAAACAGATGCACCTAAGTGTAGTCACCCTGAAAAAGTTTTTTTAATAAGTTCATCTTTTCCTTAATTATTGATAGATGATTGGACATAATATTGTACAACTCTCTAGCCACTAAATATATATATATATTTTATGATTCATATATATCTTAGGAACATCTGTGAAGGATCTTGATATATTTATTAGAGAACCCATTGGAAGAATGAATATAGATAATAAATATAAAAACATTTTGAATCATATGTTAAGGTATAAATTAATTTTTATGTGATTCTATAAACAATAAAAATGTTGAAAATTTGGAACATATATTCCATTTATTTCTGGTTTTAAATTATAAAAGGAGTGTTCATGGTAATTATGTTCTATTTTTTGAAGTACGATGTGAGTTTCTAAACCAAATGTAATGCAACATAGGTTGAACCACTAGTTATATAACTTGAACTAGATGAAATTTAATCTAGGAATATGGTGTCATAGAGTATTACATATTAAGATCATGTTTTTGATAATCCTATTATGATGAATATTTTTAATCAAACATCTTAACTATTTTTTTTAGTAATGTTTGATTCCTAAAGGAATAAAGTTCACTATTTCAATCATGGAAAATGTATAGATTTTCCCCACAAATAAATTAATGGGATATGAGTTAAGGTAAAATATCTTGTAATTTTGAAAAATGATTTATCATCAATAATGATTATCTAATGAAAAATGTTGAATTCCTAAACAAAATAAAGAAGAGAAGGATGGAGTCTCATGGAAGTCTGGGTGAGAAAGATTATGAAGTAAAAAAAATATTCAATTTCTTATAAGGAAATAGTGTTGGAAAAATAAATGAGTTTCCATGAAAAAATGAATCTATTGATTAATAAGATTGAATAAAATTATGTGTTTCTTAGTTATAAATAATATATTACAGTAGTCACCTTATTTGAAAATTTATCCAATGTTATGCCTATAATTTAGATATCCTTATGTAATATTGTTATTGATTGATAATTAAAATTATGGAAAATCATATTATTTAGAGGAGAATATAACACCCCAATATTTTAAGCAATATATTTCCCATTAAAACATAATTTTTTTGATAGCATATAATTCAAAAAACATTGAATTAAAAAACATGAAATATATTGTTAATTTAATAAAAAAATTAAATATGACCATTTATATATTTAATGAGTAATATGGTATAAATATAAAAACCATATTATAAAATCATGTAAAAGAAATGGAATTAAGATGTGAAAATATTCTATATGAATCTCATTTCTCAAACCATGTTAAAGTGTTATATTTGCATGTGTTTTCCCTAGACAATTCCAAAGATGAAGATAATAAATTATAGAATATGTCAAACCATATGTGAGAAATGTTCAACGTCATGGATTATTCCCTAAGAACCATACTAGCAGAATCCCCACCTACAATTACCACTAGAGAATTACATATAATAATGTTTAATAGGATATCTTCAGGGGTTATGAACATTAAAAATAATACGATATAAACATTTCTATATTAATTTAATACATATTAAATAAATCATATATATTTCTAAAAATTTATATTTTCTAAATGTATAGGAATATATTATTCAATTTTAAAACAAATTTATTGAAAAGATAAATTACATTTTCTAAATACCCAAAAATAATTTTATGAATAATAATATATTTATAATGTGAAATAAATTTTATATACATACTATATCATATTTTTTTAATTCATCTTCAACATTTAAAGAAATATTTTTTTAAAAAATAACTATTCTTTGTATTTTTTAATTTATTTTTAACTTGGTAAAATTAGGTTTTTAATTTATTTTAAATTAAAATAAATCTCAATTTTTTATTAATAAACCAATTAATATCATTGAAATCAAAAAGAAATTATATTTTTTTCCTAAACATAACATTAATAACCAAAAATAAACTTTTTAATTGGGTTTTACACATTACATGAAGTAACATTAATATTAATTATTATTACACAAAAAAACTACGACATGAATAAATAGGAATTTATATATTGAATTTTTTGGTAAAAATTTTATAAAACTCTCATATAATTTTTATTAAAAAAAATAATATTATTATGAATAAATTTAACTACTATAATAATGGTGAAACTGTTATTTATGAATAATTTATTTATTAACATTATATAATTTTTATTTAATTAAATAATATATTCATAGAAATTAATAAACTCTAATTTTTAGGCCTATATATTATTATGTTGACAGTAATCCAATTATTAATCAATACTAAATATGATTATGAAAAGTGATGTTGAAAAAAAATGCAACAAAAATGTTTTTGTATAATTTAATTGTATTAATATAAAAATAAATTTTATATTATTTATACATTGTAATATAAAATTTTTATTTTATATTTAGGTTTATAAAATAAGTTTTTTTTAGAGGGGTTACATTATATTTTTTATCAACTTCGATTTACTTGGGTAAAAACTAGTTACCCTATAAAAAACAAAAATGTTAAAGTTTAAAAAATATAGTTTTAAATGAAATGAAACATGATTAAAAAACCTTTGAAAATTAATTTTATATGTTTTCTCAACCTTATCACACCAAAAACTCAATTTTTCCCTTTTTTAAGATTTTTACCATTGAATAGTGATATAACGTCATCAAAATATAATTGTTAATTCCAAAATTAATCTTCCCTTAAAATACAAAAGGAGAACCCTTCCACCATGTCTTGTTACACATCCTATAGGCCCCTACAATTATAATAAACATATATGATCAAAACATTTTCTAAACTCCTCTAATTCTAAGGAGTTTTCCAACATAAATCCTAAGTTCTCAACATTACAATTTTTTAATCTTTAGTCATTTCATCATAATAATCTTCATGAGAATTTAAAAAAACATAAAATAGTGACATGTTTTATGATTAATAAAAATTAATGATATTTTTTTTTTGGAAACCATTATTTTATCATTTTCATCATCTAAGAAAAATACAACATTGATAATTTGTAAGTGTGGGTTACTACCTCCACAAAGCGATGTGGTTTTTTTTCATCAAACCCTAGAAGGGAAAGTACCAAGGATGGATTTGAAAAGTGAATAGTGTAATTATTTCACAAATATTATTTTTGAATTATAATTTATTATATACTTTTATTACATCCCACTCATTGTGAAAAGGAACTGTTAATCATGCATATGTGTGCACTACCACCTCCATAAACAAAGAATTTCATTTTCCATCACCAACCTACAAGGATGGTTCTATAGAGTAATTTAATGAATATATTTGGTAATTATGGAATTTTTATAATTCTATAAATGTTTTATTATCTATACCTAAAAAATTATTTATTCAATATTTAATTATAACACAATTCTTTTTATATCAATTATATCACATGCATAAACAATGCTAAAATATTTATATTATAAATTATTGTGTAACATTATATTATGATAATAACATTTAATAAGAAATTATTTATGAAATTTTAAGGATTTCAATATGATGTGTTTGATGTATAATACACACATTTATATTTATTAATATATCACATTTTATTTTTTATACACACTAAAAATAGTTGTTCACAACTACCATTTTTGGAAACCATGCCTTTATCATTAAACAAATGAAAATAGGATTCGATAACTCATTAAATAATAATATTTATAGTATCATGGATAATCAGGGATTGATATTTTTTAGTAAACAATATTCATCCATTCCATTACAAAACTAGTATGAAATAAGCAATCATAGTTTCTAGTTCCTACTGATTAAAATAAACTTTAAATGAATAATATATTTGTAACAAATGATTATAATTCATATTTATTATGGGAGATATATATGAATAAGGTCTAGAAATGGGTCATTACGATCGTTATGTTGGATCATAAGAGTTTACATTGGCTATAAGTTGGGATGAATTAGAGTTTAAAAAATTAAACTATGAAAAAACAAAAGTCCTCATATTTGAAAAAAATCAAACACATAACTTTTATAATGTTCAGAGTATTAAAATCAAAAACAAAAAACCTTTGATTATCATAGTTATTATCAATATCACAGAAACACCTATAAAGATGTTTATTAGATGGAAAATTCAATAAAAAAACATTCTAATGTAATTTCATAGTGAAAATTAAAAAGTGAACAATAAGATAAGTAAAATATTATGGTAGTAATTATAACTTATATTCTTTTTAAATGATTTATGTTATAGCCTTTACAGTTAATGAATTCATAATTCCTAACATAATATATCAATAATTTCAAATAAATACTATAAATGTATATCATTTCTTACCTAGAAATCCCTTGATTCGATGATCGATATAGATAGGTCTTTCAATCCCACGGAAGCCCTTGACCTAACAGATCAATAATAGATATGTCTTTCTTAAAAAATTAGCCTTACAATATGATGATAATCATAATATATATCTTCCTAGACCTAGAATCCATCAATCTAATAGATCATCATCAACTATCTCTTTCTTAAATTAGAAATAAATTGATATAATGATCAACGTTTTCTCTATATTCTTAGCCTCGGAAGCCCAAGATACGATGAATTAGATTCAACCATATTATTATCCCTAAAATCCATTGATCAAGATTATTCTTAGACCCCGCAAATTCTATAGATAAAGTGTTTTATATAATTTTAAATCCTCCCAAAAATTCATTATATATTATACTCTCTAGGTAATTAAAAATACTTTAGAAAGATATGTTTAAAAAGAGAAATGAATTAGTTGTGTTGAGGTGCGAAGGAATCTGTGTAACGTTCCTAACCCATATGGCACTAAATGGTGCCCATAAACTAGTGGGTCACATGGCCTCAAGCACATCTCCCCAAATTCCAGTGGCTTCTAACTAGTAGTGAGGGCCTGAGATGTGTCTTTAGGGAGATGATTCCCTATTTACCAGAGTGTTACATAAAGGAATAGTAATAATTTTAAACAGCGAAAGAAGATATGACATCCAATGAACTAATAACTAAATGTGATATGAATATATATAAATAATAATGCTTAATGTGGTTTATATATAAATGATTATTCAATCTCTACAAAATAGCCAAAACTACTACACATCTATATAATACAATACATGTTTCCAAAATACCAATAAGACCAAAGGTTTTATATCTGAATAGAATCATGAGACTAAAATATGTTATTTTCTCCCTCACTCCTAGTCATGGTAGAAAATCAACAGTCAAATTATAAGTGCCTTCCCCTGTTTCCACCTGAATCCAAATAGTCTGTTCGGGTTCCCAATGGACACCCGAACAAGGTGTGAGAGAAAATCCCAGTATGAAATCACCCAAAGGTCTATAGAGTTACAATCTATGAAATATATTAATCTAAGCAGTGTTCAAGTAAAGTAGGCCAACAAAAAGGAAATTTAAATTTCACATGGTATATCTACTACTATGAAATTGATATTGAATATCCTCTTAATGCTCCCTTCAAAACAAGTTTTATCTTCTATACATAGAATCTACAATAGAATCATAAGTATCCAACACATTCACCATGTACGTCCACACATAACATATCAACCACATCATTTTCATATAATAAATAAGTGCATCACAACCATGGACACATCGTACAGCCAACCATATCACAATTTAGCACATTCATGTAGTATACTCAAAGTGTTAGACCACAAAGTGCCAGATCCAAGGTGTATATGACCAATACATCCTAGTTGAGTCCCAGGATCATCTTGATGGAAACTTGGTTAGAAACTAGTATGATCCCTATGATCATTTCATATGAATCATGTCCAACATGGGTCTAAGAAAGTATAATCCAATGGGTAAGAAGGCACAATGCATCACACAAAATCAAGACCTAAGGAGAATACATAATCCAAGGCATCCACTACAGTATTCATTATCTAAAGTGAATCATCCAAGGCATCTATTCATTCATTGTCCATTTCATACCATAATAAATTTTATTCTATTGGAGTATTCCCACTGATAAAAACATTAAAATTAAAAATCATCTCATAGGTATACCTAAACATGTATCAGAATTAAAATTCAAAAGAAACTAGTGAGTATACCCACTCATTTATCAAATTTCTAACCTATAAACTTAAGTAATAAAATTTAAATATAAACAATATAATCAAAATAATCGACATTATAATGAGTAACCCATCTCCAATTAAATGAATTCAATTCAAATATTTTATTAATAATCACCCTATAAAAAGAAAAACACTTGCTCACCCCATGGGCCAATCTATAAGGCATAAATAGGGAAAATTCATATGGAACACCCCACATTTAACTTTGGGTGGAGAAACAACCACTAATTCATATCAAAGGAACCCAATGACATACCTAACATGCCTAAATACATCTAATTAAATTAACTAGTTCAATTTCAGAGTCTCTATATAAATTCTAGTGGGTGGAACAATGTCTCATAAGTCTATAAAGCTCCAAATCCAATAGGACATGTATAAACCACCTAACATAGCTCACTAGTAGAATTATTTTCCAATATCAACTAATGATTCATCTCATATGGGGATATAAATAAAGAACTTATGATGAACAAAAAATTATGGAAAATTATCTTGCACCAAAATAGAGTTTTTGTTAGGAAGAAGAATGATGAACAACTAAAAAAGAATTTAAATCATGCCATTGCAGATCTACTCAAACCGAAAGTAAATAAAATGGAGTCATGATATTAAAAATGGATTAAATACCACCTCTTGGATTACTTGGGTGCAACTATTTATGAAAACAAAGGAGAAGAATTATTTCCAAAAAATATAGAGGGACCTTCATCTTTGTAAAAAAAGATCATTCTTTTACATGAAGTGTAAATTCCAAACTTGTTGTGTAAATATTGGGGTATTTTTCCATAGAAAAACCCTTTATAAAATTTGAATGGTATTATATAGACCATTATTAATCATGTCATTGAATACACATCATTTATTCAAATTACATGTCATGTAATTAGCCTACAGCTAACCTCTATCCCTCTACCCCCTTCCTTTCCAAAAAAAAATCTAACCGGCCTATGGCCTAACATAGGTTTTATGAAAAAAATAATGTTAAGAATATTAAACAAAAAACAAAATAATATCAACCTCAAGAAAAACCTGGGAACATATAATCATTCCCCATTAATATAAATCATCCCTAAATTTCCCCATCATGGGTCTTCAAGATTCATATGAGAAAAACTATGAACACTATGCACGTAGTTTAGACTTCCACTCTGATGTCTCGCCCTATAAATGGATGTGTTGTAATAGCACCCATAATAGAGGAACAATACAACCTCATAAAAGATTCATGCTCATATCAATGACAGGAATACAATGCTCCTAAAAAGAAAGGTTTGTCTTTAACTCAACCTCCATGAGCTAAAAACATTAGATAAGTCACTATCATATAGGCATAGTTGATATAAATGGAATACGTCATACATAGCTCAGTACATTTGGAATAATGTAAACTTATAGGATACCAACCTGAAACTACCCAGAATCTTGAACGACCTGACATATCACTATGAAATCTTAATCTATCTCAGGATCCATTTGTGTCTCAACACTAGTGAAACACTTAGGATGACCTGATCCCTCGCCATGAACTCTATATGTCATGTGTGGTGATTGATATAAGTTTTTTGTCGATAATTTACTATAACCATCCACCTTAGAATAAACAAGACCTACTCATATGTCTCCTGTTTGAGATGTCATCCTAGTAAACCAACCACGACTGCCTCTAACTGTCACAAGGGTGATTGACATGACATACCATACAAATCCTCATAAGGTATTATCTATATCATCTCATGATAGATATTATTATAGGAGAAAAAACTAGGGATATATGCCTCTACCAAGGGCCCCCAAAATCAAGTTCACATGCTCATAGAATTTCCTCATGAACCGGTATCGTATACACTGAATTACCAACAATCTGAAGGTTGTATGTTGTGTTCATAAGAACCATTGTACCCAAGTTTATATGAAAAATATTCCTAAAAAATATGTATATTAGTATTCCCTATCCAAAATGATAGTCCTTGGGACCATATGAATTCGTATTATCCCACAGATATAAAAACTCCCATGATCATCCACATTGATGGTCTCTTTGATCAACAAGAAGTGAGAAACCTTCATGAGCCTATCAATAGCAACCCACACATAATCGTTACATAAAAGATACATTATAAAACTAGTCATGATTTCCATAATGACATCATACCATTTCCACTTAGAAATAGGTAACAACTATAAAATTACAACTAGTTGTTGATGTTCCTCCCCACCTACTGATGGGTGTAACAACTTATAATAATACAACCTACAATGCTCTTCATACCTGGCCACTAGTAATAACGATGTTATTCACGTTACATCTTTGTGACTCCAGGGTGTACTACCCATGATAAGGCATTAAACTCCCACATAAACTCCTCACTTTTGTCCATTATAACCTAAAAACCCTTGAATATTCCATATCACATCCCCAACTTCATTTCAATTAAGAGGTGGGTCCTCACCTTTCCACACTCTCATATAGGACTAGGCCATCTAAATCCAATAATTGAAACATCCTCCCTTTATCCATCATTATATAGGTAATAGACAAGGATGATAGAAATTTCTTCCCCTAATTGTCTTTCACCTCTAAGTGCATCATAGAGAAAAAATCCTTAATATTCCACTTTCTTCTGGACTATGTAACTACAGATATATTAGTTCTCCTACTCAATACATTATCCACTACATTACCTTTATGATGCATGTCAGAAACCTCAAAGTCAAAAGACATATCCACTCCACTTATTTCATTGGATTAGATTTATATCACACTATGTAAATACAAATATGAGGATTTTGTGGTCTATGTACACCATAAAATATTCCCCTAGATTGTATTGTTTTTAATAGTTCAATTTGTGAACCACTTCAACTAACTTATGATTATGCATCGGGTAATTCCTCTCATGTGGCCACAACTATTGAGACCCATATACACAGCTTAATCCCCTTACATTATCACATCTCTCATCTAGATACTTGATGCAATACAATACATAGTGTAGCTATAGTGTATATCTAGTAGTATCATGACCAGTGTTGAAATCAATATTCCTTTCAGCTTCTGAAAATCCATATCACAGTTATAGAACCATATAAAAATTACACCCTTCTTATTCAGGACTTTCAGTCACTCTACTAAGCATTATAAGTACAATGTAAAATTCTTCTTGTAACCTGATAGACCCAAGAAACTCTATATATCAATGATGTTCATAGGATGTTCCTAGTAAATTACAGCTCTCACCTTCTTTAGGTCTTCTGATAATCCTTTATCTGAGATAATCTCTGTAAGGAAGTGAATATGGTCCATCTATATGTTTCACTTTGTGATATTAGCGTGTAACTAATTATCTCTCATTATATCTAATAAAATATCAAGCGTTGTGGAATGGTTATGTAGAATGTGATAATACAATGATATATTTTCCACAAAAACAACCATAAATGAATCCAGATAAAGATGGAATACTCATTACATCAACTTTATGAAAACTATTGGTGTGATTGTGTGATTGAATAGAATCACCATATACACATATAGACCATAACTACAATGAAATTTTTTATGAGGTATGTCTATAGGTCAAACACATAATTCGTGATATCCAGATCTCAAATCAATTTTCAAGAACACCAAATCTCCCCAAAGCTGACCAAACATGTCATCTATCTTAGGAATTAGATATCAGTTCCCAACCATCAGTTGGTTCAATTTCCAATAATCCATGCAAATCCTAAGGGTACCATCCCCCTTTTTTGAAAAAGTACCAGAAAAACCCATATAAAAGTACTAGGTCCAACATAATCCTTTTCCTATAGATCCTCTAGCTACCTGTTGAGATCATACAACTCTGTTGTAGCTATCTTATAAGAAAGAATGGTTACTGATGATACTCCTAGAAATAGATCAATGGAGAACTAAACCTCTATCTCATAGGTTAGACTAGAAAAAACTTCTAGGAAAAAATTCCTAAAAGGATAACACAATGCATGAATTTTCATCTCACAGACTCCCTATTTATCTAGATATAAACTAGAAATTTGGGTTGTCATCCAACCTAGAACACAATTATCTAGTCTGGCTCAGCACACCTGGACATCCCATTCACCATTTTTAATATGAATCGCACTTTCTGGTGATTTTAAAGTAACCCTCCAATGATAGTATTCAATATAATATCGATAAGATAATATCCAGTCCAACCTGAGTTTGATGTTAAAATTGTGTATCTTGAGGACATAAAGATCCCAAAAAAAAGTGGAATACACTAAAATAATGTGCACACTCTTTTCACTAGTGTAAAACCTCCATTGTGATCCCTAATGGATTTTATAGAATCATAACACTCTCAAAAAATGGTTTAAATTGTCCTTGTATTTTCAAAAAAGGTACATATATGAAACTATGTGATGCACCTGTATCAAAAAGAGAAGATGAAATTGTAGAGGCTACAATGATCGTACATCCCACCATAGACGATTCAACAGCCTAATCCGTGGGGGTAGGATGAATAGAATAGATATATCCAAAACCACAACCCTATGACATAACCTCACTACTTGGAGTAGGTACTCTATGATGTCTCATTGTAACAGGTGTCTCTCTACATCAACCATAACCTCTAACGCCTCAACCAGATCAATTGGAAATGATCCAGATTGATGTTTGACACTGAGCTAAAAAACTGCTCTAGAAACTAGGGTCAAATCTGACCTCCAACTAATCACTGTTAGAGGAAACGTCCTGCAAAAATTATACACATGGCCCATCCTTCCCCATGCTCAACACTCTACTCAGTCACAATTTCATTGATTCATCATGTAAACGAGCCTTCCATAGAGATAATAGAACACTGAGCTATAGGTTCTCAAATTATGAATAGTATTCATCTCAGGGGAAGCTTCAAAACATATCTTCTGACCTATATACATTTAACTACTAGGTTGGAAGACTAAACTTCTCTATTATACACCCTCATCTTCCCTTAGGTTCAGCTCTGTAGTCACAACCTAGTTCAAAAATGTTAGTAATAGAGGTTAATTTGAACATGTTGACTACAGGTATTATATAATTTTAGATACATTTGTCCATGATTCTCTTCCTCTATATCTCATTAGTTTTGTACATCTTTTTAAAAGGTTGAAAATATATAAAGTGTGTCAGGTACTCCATAACCAACATCACACCCTACTCTAGATGCATGAATTCACTATAATTCTCTACCTGTAGAGTCTCGGTGTAGAATTATTCATAGAACCTAGTTTGGAAATAATCCAAAACTATATCTCATAGAATATCATCTAGTTAAAGAACATCCCACCAACACATTGGTACTCCATGAATCTTGTAATTAATGAGGTTTACCCTCCTCCTTGGAGGCGTCTCAAGATTCTCGATGATTGAAATTGTCATATCTAGCAACGTCTCAAATTCTTATGGATTGTTATCCCATGTGTATTTTGGAGGCTGTTTTTGGTGGAATACATGAATCAACTCATACATAATCAAGTTAAGTTGCAGTTGTCCATGAAAAGTCTTCATGAATCAATAGAACCCATTGAGGACTTGTGCCTCAATACATGTGTCTGGAACAATAGCTTATTCCCAAACTAGATCTAATATATGATCCACTAGTATCATCTACCCCAATTCATTCAGAGCATGGTCATCTCCACCCTCTTGGTGTACGAATAGAGGTAGTTGCGGTGGCATACCTCAACAATGCCAAACACACACCTAAAAAAATAACATCAATGATCGCATCATAAAAGTGTATAACATTTCAAAAACCTTTTAATACCAGTTTATAACCCATAACATGCTCCTAAAGCTAGGATTGTAAAAGAAAATTCACCAAAAATGTAGGAGACACCTTCTCCATCAGAGTCAAAATTCGGGTCTAGGTCAAGTCACTATTTATCATTTCAACATTCCATTTAAAATCCAATTCATTTTTCATTTAATTTACATCATTCATTTATTAAAATTTTTAACTAATGGTTCACCAAGATCCATTCCATGAGGTCCCATAAAAGAACATGAACTAAAATTTGGTGCCCATATAAATCATAAGAAATCATATTTAATTTAATAATTGAATCTAAAGGTATGTATCATTCCAGTCTATAAGGTTCAATACACCTTATGAACTAAACGATTGAGTCACTTTACTCTGTCCACTATACAAAAGCAATCACAACTATGGGTACATCTATCACAAATGCACGAAAACATGTAATGCATCCTAAATGGAATGACATAACACATGGTATGTGATTTCTAACATGTGTCTATTTGATTCCTAAGATGGAATACCCTCATCACATTTTTTTGAAAAAAATAGAATTTGTAATCATATCAATATTAACATCACAAATAATGTGTGTTACCCAATAGTGGAATCAAATCAACCGTAATAGTCTAAATCTAGAAAACAATAATTTAATTAGAGGAAATTTTACTTTTTTCTATATGAGGGTACGCACGCCCAAGAAAATCTCATTAATAATCTTAATTTCCTCATATCTCTATATATTGTCTTCAAATAGTAATGAAAATTAGAAAAGAAACCTCTTATACCATTTTGTGACATCTGAGAGCTATATGCCACTAAATTATGCCATGATCTTGGTGGGTTACATGGCCTTAAGGACATCTCCCAAAATGCCAAAGGATACCGACTAGTATTGAAGACGTAGGGTGTGTCCATGGAGAGAATATTTCCTAATAAACAAATAGTAACATTATAGAATATTAATAATAGTCGATAGCGGAAGCAGATTTGAAAACCCAACAACAAATAAAAAATAAGATAAGAATATATCAATAATAATTCCAAATGTGTCTCCTATAAAAATGAAGATGCATGTTCTACAAAACATCCAAAACAGATATACAATAGTAAAATATAGTACATGTATCCAAAATACAAAAAGACCAAAAGTATTATCTCTAAATTGAATCATGAGCCTCATCCTGGTACCATGCTCCACTTCTCTTAAGCATGGTTAAAAAAATCCATAATTATGGGTTCCTTCCCATGTCTCCACCTGCATCCAAATAGACTATTTGGGTTCCCAAAAGTTTCCCAAATAGGGTGTGATATACAATCCCACCATTCAACCACACAAAGGTCTATATAGTTCTAGGTTTTGCAATATAACAAAAATGGAAATCTTAAAGTAAATAAGGTAATAATTAAATAAATGTAAAGTTCCCATGGGTAATTAACTACTAAGAAATTGTTACATAAAATCCTCTCATGTGTCCCTACAAAACAAGTGTTAACTCTTATGCAAGGCAGCTAAAGTAAAAAAAAAGATGTACAAAACACAATGTCTCCATACATCCACACATAACATGTCAACCACGACCTTGATGTATAACCAAAAGTTTCATGACAACCAAGACCATGACGTACAACCAATAATATCACAATTTATCTCAAATGTTCCATATAATAAAGTTTTTATTTCATGAAGGGTCTGGTACAATGTGTATACGCCCAAGGCATCCTCATCATGTACCTGGAATATCCTAGTGGAATCATGGTTATGAAGTGGTTAATGTCACAGATAATTTCATACCAATCATTTTCTATGTGATTCCAAACAAGACGGATCCAAGGGGTAGAAATTCCCATGTCATGTCACGACCCATCCTCGGGGCCCGTGCTGTGACTACCCCAAGCCCGCCTTCAATAGGCCAGGGGATGACGACTAGCACCAAAGGAGTAAATCCCAATAAAAAGGGAATGCATTGCCTTTATAAAGTAAACAAACACCACAGAGTATGAAAGATGAAGTAAACACTAAGTAAACTGAGTAAAAAGTAAGTGCTGGAAAGTAAATGGGCCAGAATATAAACTCAACTGAAAGTAATGTACAACTAAAAATAAAGTACAGCAGTAGAAAAGAAAAGTAGCAACTTCGAGCCGTCCTCGGGAAATCCCACTAGAAGGGTGGGTACAGATAGTCTCCTCAGCTCCTCGATTCTAGCTGTCTACTCCGTGTACGTCCCGTCCAATGATCCACCTCCAGGTACCATCCAGCTCCACAAGCCTCCACATCGTTCAGCGTTGTCTGTCATCTTCATCCAACACAACGTATTGTGGGTATAGCCCGTGCAGGGGTGAGTATACGATACTCAGTAGGGACCCTGAGACCCTCATGGTCTCACTAAATCCAACAAGGATAACCACAAAGAAGGATCTAAACAGATAACCCTTACTTAGGTATATGACCATACTTATACCTAAGTTATCAAGTAGCCCATCTCAATCATAAGGAATCACAAAGGTTAAAAAATCAACGGATAACCACTACTTAGTTATATTCCCATACATATACCTAAGTTATCAATTAACCCATCTCATTCATGAGGTAAACACAAAGGTCATTGACTCAGCTCAAACCAGGATTTTATTCATGATGTCGAAACCACAGCTGCTGGAGAACTCCTCCTCTGTCGAGTACAGTGGGCCTTCCGCTACAACCAAGAGCTTCCCACTAACCTTGGACTGCTGAAGTACTCCACCTGTCGAAAACTGTGGGCCTACTGCTACAACCAAGCGCTTCCCACCATGGGTCTGTCACTACAACCAAGTGCACCCCCTCATAGCCTATAAAGGTACTCCTTCTGTCGAGTATTGTGGGTCTGCCACTACAACCAAGCGCTCCTTCGCCATGGGTCTACCGCTATAACCAAGCGCTCTCCACTGGGATATCTGAATCACTCTAAGTCGATCGATCAACAGTCGTCAAGTCTGAGCCAGCTACTAGGTCTCTACACTCCGCTCGCTCATCACTAGGAGGGTCTGCTCCATGAGCTATTGTTCGATACTCCAAGTATCACAAAGTCCCATGAAGAAGTATCCCAAAGGTCTGCCATGTCATAGGAATCTCAACACAACAGACAGCACGTCAATCGGACGCCCGGTCTCTGTGTTATTAGCTTTTTCGTCCCGGGGGCCCGGTTGGTTTCGTGTACGAATCAACCCGACCGTATCTCAACTATACCCTGAACTCTCATAGGGTATACTCATAGGGACCGTTTCTCAACATGATTACCAACGCCACTAACAGTTCGTCAAATGGACGTCCGGTCTGAAAGTTATCGGCTTTTCTGTTCCAGGGGCCCGGTTGGATTTCGGGTACAATCCAACCCGAACTTACACAAACTACGTCCAAACCTCATCTGAAGTATTCCAAAAGTTCTATCTCATCAAGAGGAATCCAACAAAGTCAACAGAACGTCAATCGGACGTCCGGAACTCAAGTTATAAGCGTTTCTGCTCCGAGGGCCTGGTTGGTTTCGTGTTCGGACCAATTTTGTCATACACAAAGTTCCCCGAAACCATGAGTGTAATATACCAAAACGACCGTCTCGATACAAGGAATCCAACGCAACTGACGGTGTGTCAATCGGAGGTCCAAAAATAAATTTATGGCTATTTAAGTGAAAATGGTCCAAAAAATAAGGGGTTTGGGCCGAGTCCGACCCGGCCCGATACCCCCTGGGTCGGCCCGAACCGGGTCGACCCGACCCGGGTCCGGGTCCAGCCCGGCTGGTGCGGCCCGGCCTGGCCGGTTGAGGCCCGTCCAGCGTGGCCGAGCGGACGCATAGCGGGGGGGCGTTCTTCCCCCTGGTTGACAGAGAACTCGCGCGGCTTTAAGGTCGCCCCCCCCCCCCAAATCCAGAACGGAAAAGCCGCAGCGGTCTTCTCTGGCGGCGTGCCTCCGCCACTTTCCACGGACCATTGGACATGCACCGGTGGTCTGATTCCCCCGCCTTCTGTGCCTAAGGTCACTACGGGACCCGAACTTCACTGTGGAGACTTCAAATCGCCATTGCGGCCCGTTTCGTCGTCACCCATCAATCCGCACATCAACAAACAATATGTGAAGGGTTGTCTGGTCGTGTTTGTTCGGCTCGTGCCTTCCGCGTTAGGTGTTATCAATTGGCAGTAATCAACACATGATTTCAACAACTTAACAAGGCACAATTTTAATCAACCAAAATTGAACCTAGTTCCCATCAATACCCCCGTAATTAAATATTCCTGTCCCACAAATAATAACATTCATGGATCAACTTGATAATGAGTTGATACGTGTTATTTGTTTAGAAGGGAACAATCACAAGAATATTAACATTCTAAAAATCAAACCCCTACAACTTACCACAACAATTTATTCCCAACCCGCAACGAAAACATCCGCGGATCAACTTGATAATAAGTTGATCCACATTCTTTGTTTTCTTTTGAATGAAATAATCAAGGGAATAAAATCATACTTAATGCAAAACCCTAACTCGAAGAAGGTTTGTGGTTGTCAAGTGTCACGGATGTTGGCGTCATTTCCATCGTCGTCGGCGTCTCATTCCTTGCCACGAAGGAAGAAGAGAATGGAGAAAAATGAAACCACCGAGTCGACATTCTTCGTCGAAGTGGAGACGTTCTTTCGGGAAGAAGAAGTTCTTCCAAATCTAGAGCTCTCTCTCCTCCTTTTTCTCAACACAACAAATCTAACCCCCAAAAATAAAATAAGTATATCTTATTTTATTACTTCAATCCATGTATTTCAATTTTAAAATTCAAACACAAAACTCACCTAATTAATTAAACTAGAGTTGTCTAATTAAATGGGGTGTTATGTTGGCAATCTTAATGAGGGTGAGAGGGAAGAGTTACTCACATAAAGGGGGAGTTAAGAACTTAAAGGAATGTGAAGGGGTGGGGCTAGTGTGGGCCCCACCTCACAAATATCCTAACAAGAGTAGTTAGAAGCTAGTGGACCCCACCCCAACTCCCATACTTTGGATATAACCACATAGTTAAAGAAAATAAAATTTTACCATAATTTTATTTACTTCAAATTTAATCCTCAATTTTTAACAACTCCTCCCGAGAAAACGCACCTTCAGAAAAGGTTCTCTTAAGAAATTATCGGCGATGTGGTTTCATCAGTGCCCTCGGATTTCAATTCTGAGCACCGGTTCAAAAGTTAGAAAAACACGCTCGTTCGTTCACTGAACGTAGCTGAGCTAAACTTCAATAATTGATTCTGGGCACAAAGGGCCTTGGAATCAGGTGCCGTCAGAAACTTCTTACTTGTAAAATACCAAAGAAATCAAGAAAAAAATTCCTTGAAATTTACGGGTCTTTACATTACTCCCACCTCAGGTCTTTACGTCCCCATAAAGCTACATCCTAAACTAAGGAAACAAAAGGAGGTACCGAGCACTCAACTGAGCCTCTCACTCCCATGTGCTCTCCTGGAGGTTCTCGTGCTGCCAGTGAAAGCGCACAAGAGAAATCGACCGTCCTCATAGGACCCACTCCTGTCGATACTCAATCTCCACTGGGACCTCCGCAAATGTATCCCTGTCATCAATGTCCAGCTCCCCGTGATCGATGATATGGGTCGGGTCATTCATGTATCTCCTCAGCTGAGATACGTGGAAGACGTCATGCACCCGGTACAACTGAGGTGGATGGGTCAAGCGGTAAACTGCCTCGCCTACCCTGTTGAGGACCTATAAGGGTCCGATGAACCTCAGAGATAACTTTCTACTCAGGCCAAATATCCATAATCCACATCGAGGTGAGACCCGTAAGAAAACGTGGTCGCCATCCTCGAACTCTAGTTGTCTTTATCTCCTATCAGCTTAGAACTTCTATCTGTACTGTGCAGTATTCATCCACTTCTGGACAAACTACGCTTTCTCTGTCATAGTCTGAACCATCTCTGGTCCTACAAGTGCTGCTAAGATTTCTGCTTTGCCGATAAGAGAAATCTGGTATCATCCCCTGGATGAACCACGTTCTTTGCCTAATACAGTCAATCCTGACATGAATGATACTAATCCATGCCATGGATGACGTCATAAGGCCTCGACGCTACTACCAAGAGATCCAACCATTACTCTCACCTACAAGGGTTGATTCACACTGTCGACATCAGTGTGTGGTCACTGGGTCTCCTCCAGTAGGAATCTCAAAAGTGAGGGTCAAGTCAACAGTTTAAACCGGAACCTCTTAGTACACAAAAAGTAAGGAAGCAAATATCACAAAGACAAGTTTATTTTATTACTACAACTCGAAGTACATAGACATATAGAAATAAAAAACATCAACAATGACAACAAGGAAACTAGAAGCACCAAGATCAATGGTCTCCATGCCTGGAACTAGTCCTGCTCTTGTAAACATGCTTCTGGAGATCCATAGTTGTATGCTTAAGCTACCTGAAGCTGAGCTCTCCCATGTCCACCTGTTACCTGCGGTCGGGGTGGACCTCCTAGTGGTGGTGGTGGAAACACCTTGAAGCGTCGTCCACCTCCAGATACATGGCCAGCTCCCCTACCTCGGTCTCCTGCTCCTTGCGGTCCGCCTCAATTGAACCTCTGCCTCTTCCAGGGAGGTCCTTCTTTTATATGCTGATCATCTGTATGGCAGGTCAGACATTCACATGCCATGTGACCAACCCCACCGTAGGAGTAACACTGTCCGATCCGGGTAAGTCATTATCCACCTCGGGTGCCTCGCACACAAAATCCTATGTCATGCAGTCGACCACCTATAGGTCTGGTCCTCTTGAACCTCTGAATCATCTGTCTACTGCCCGCTGCAGAAGACTCTGCCGCATGCCAGCTAGTGTTGAGTCCTGGTTCTAGAGACTTCTCAGAAAGGAAACTCTCCACTAAGTTGGATTGCTTCCACACCCTTGTCTGCTTCGGAATGATGTGAGAAACAACTAAATCTCTAATCTCTCACCTGATCCCCTGCTCGAAGGTTTGGGCCTAGAAGAACGGGTCCCGTACTATATCATTGGAGTAGCATGAGAGATCGGTGAACCTCACTGAATATTGTGCCACTGTCATGTTACCCTACTGAAGATGAAGTAGCTCCTGTATATGCACCGCTCGAAGGGTGGATGGTACAAACTCTGCCCAGAATAGGCTCTCGAAGTCTGCCCATAGAAGTGTCGCCTCGTCATGCATTTGGAGCATCAGCCTCCACCATCTGCCTACTGCTGTCTGAAGAAGGCTGGCAGCAAGGATCACCATGAAGTCTGCTGGCATCCCTACTAGCCTGAAGACTCTCACCACAGCCTCCAGCCAATCCTCAGCGGCCTGTGGGTCCGTCACTCCCCTGAACCTAGGTGGCCTCTGGTGTTGGAACTTGTGTAGTGCGCTCAAGCGATGTGCACTCTCTGCTGTTGGGGCTGGTGGAATCAATGGCCCAACGGGTGGTAGTACCTCTAGTGCCTATGTTGGTGCCTCAACTAGAAGAGGGCCTTGTGCTGAGGCCTCGTCGCTCGGCGGGATATCAGTACGTACAACTCTCGGGGCTCTAGCTAGTCATCTGTGGGGAATCGTCCTGAAAGAAACAGATGTGACACGGTCAAAGACTATACTTGGTGAGCTGACCTGGTTTGAGCTATTTTAAAAGAAACTTTTTGAAAACACACATGCAATCATTGTTTTTGTGCACCGAGTCGGAAATTAGAAGTCAGGGTCCTGGTGTATGGATTTGTCGGCCGCCCGCACCAACACTGGACTCCCTAAAATGAAAACCACACTTAGTGCCCTTAACATTATTACTTCACAGAAAAGAAATATCAGAGTCCTAAGTTCTGTGGTTGAACCAACTCCTCTGATACCAATTTGTCACGACCCGTCCTCGGGGCCCGTTCCGTGACTACCCCAAGCCCGCCTTCCATAGGCTAGGGGCTGGCGACTAGCACCAAAGGCATAAATCCTGATAAAAAGGGAAGGCATTGCCTTTATAAAGTAAACAAACACCACAGAGTACACAAGCTGAAGTAAACACTAAGTAAACTGAGTAAAAAGTAAGTGCTGGAAAGTAAATGGGCTAGAATACAAACCCAACTGAAAGTAAAATACAACTGAAAAGAATGTACAGTAGCAGAAAAGTAAAGTAGCAACTCTGAGTCATCCTCTGAAAATCCAACCTGAAGGGTGGGTACAGATAGTCTCCTCAGCTCCTCGGGTCCAGCTGTCTGCTCCATTTACGTCTCGTCCAGTGATCCACCTCCAGGTACCGTCCATCTCCATGAGCCTCCACCTCGTTCAGCGTTGTCCGTCATCTGCATCCAACACAACGTAGTGCGGGCATAGCCCATGCAGTGGTGAGTATACGATACTCAGTAGGGACCCCGAGACCCTCATGGTCTCACTAAATCCAACAAGGATAACCACAAAGAAGGATCTAAACAGATAACCCTTACTTAGGTATAAGCTCATACTTATACCTAAGTTATCAAGTAGTCCATCTCAATCGTGAGGAATCACAAAGGATAAGAAATCAAAGGATAACCATGACTTAGGTATATTCCCATACATATACCTAAGTTATCAAGTAACCCATCTCATTCATGAGGTAAACACAAAGGTCATTGACTCAGCTCAAACCAGGATTTTATTCATGATGTCAAAACCACAGCTGCTGGAGAACTCCTCCTCTATCGAGTACAGTGGGTCTGCCGCTACAACCAAGTGCTTCCCACTAACCTTGGACTGCTTAAGGACTCCACCTGTCAAGTACTATGGGCCTTCTGCTACAACCAAGCGCTTCCCACCATGGGTCTGCCGCTACAACCAAGCGCACCCCCTCATAGCCTACAAAGGTACTCTTTCTGTCGAGTACCATGGGTATGATGCTACAACCAAGCGCTCCTCCACTGTGGGTCTGACACTATAATCAAGCGCTCCCCACTGGGCTATCTGAATCACTCCGAGTCGATCGATCAGCAGTCGTCAAGTCTCAGCCAGCTACTAGGTCTCTACACTCCGCTCACTCGTCACCAGGAGGGTCCGCTCCATGAGCTACTGGTCTATACTCCAAGTATCAAAAATTCCCACAAAGAATTCTCCCAAAGGTCTGCCACGTCATAAGAATCTCAACACAACAGACGGCGTGTCAATCGGACGCCCGATCTGTGTGTTATTAGTCTTTTCGTCCCGGGGGCCCGGTTGGTTTCGTGTACGAACCAACCCGACCATATCTCAACTGTACCCCAAACTCTCATAGTTTATACTCATAGGGACCATTTCTCAACATGATTACCAACGTCACTGACGGTTCGTCAAACGGACGTCCGGTCTGAAAGTTATCGGCTTTTCCGTTCCAGGGGCCCGGTTGGATTTCGGGTACAATTCAACTCGGCCTTACTCCAACAGCATCCAAACCTCATGTGAAGTATTCTAAAATCTCTGTCTCATCAAGAGAAATCCAACAAAGTTGATGGCATGTCAATCAGACGTCTGGAACTCAATTTATAAGCGTTTCCGCTCTGAGGGCCCGGTTTGTTTCGTGTTCGGACCAACCCGGCCACACCCAAAGTTTGCCGAAACCTTGAGTTTAATATACCTAAATGACCATATCGATACAAGGAATCCAACACAACTGACAGTGTGTCGATCAAAGGTCCACAACTCAAGTTAGGGTCATTTAAGAAAAAACGGTCTGAAAAATAGGGGGTTTCGGCCCAGTCCGACCCGGCCCAATACCCCCTGGGTCGGCCCGAACCGGGTCAACCCGACCCGGGTCGGGGTCCGGCCCAGCTGGTGCGGCCCGGCCCAGCGCTGGCGGCCCGGCCCGACCTGTTGAGGCTCGGCCAGCGTGGCCGAGCGGACGCGGAGCGGGGGGGGCGTTGTTCCCCCAGGTTGACAGAGAACCGGCACGGCTTTAAAGTCGCACCCCGCCCCCCAAATCTGGAACGGCTCAACTGCGGCGGTCTTCTCCGGCGGTGCGCCGCCGCCGCTTTCTACAGACCACCGGACGCACACCGGTGGTCCGTTTCGCCCGTCTTCTACGCCTAAGGTCACTATGGGACCCGAACTTCACTGCGGAGACTTCAAATCGCCATTGCGGCCCATTTCGTCGTCACCCGTTAATCCGCACATCAACAAACAATCTATGAAGGGTTGTCGGGCCATGTTTATTCGGCCCGCGCCTTCCGCGTTAGGTGTTATCAATTGGAAATAATCAACACATGATTTCAACAAATTAACAAGATACAATTTTAATCAACTAAAATTGAACCTAGCTCCCAACAATACCCCCGTAATTAAATATTCTTGTCCTTCAAATAATAACATTTGTGGATCAACTTGATAATGAGTTGATCCACATTCTTTGTTTAGAAGGGAACAATCACGAGAATATTAACATTCTAAAAATCAAACCCCTACAACTTACCACAACAATTTATTCCCAACCCGCAAGGAAAACATTCGCGGATCAACTTGATAATAAGTTGATCTGCGTTCTTTGTTTTCTTTAGAATGAAGTAATCAAGGGAATAAAATCATACTTAATTAAAAACCCTACCTCAAAGAAGTTTTGCAGTTTTCAAGCATCACGGACGTTGGCATCATTTCCGTCGTCGTCGGCGTCTCTTTCCTTGTCGCGAAGGAAGATGAGGATGAAGAAAACCGGAACCGCCGAGTCGACGTTCTTCGTCAAAGTGGAGATGTTCTTCCGGGAAGATGAAGTTCTTCCAATGCTAGAGCTCTCTCTCCTCCCTTTTCTCAACACAACAAAACTAACCCCCAAAAATAAAATAATATTATCTTATTTTATTACTTCAAGACATGCATTTCAATTTTAAAATTCAAACACAAAACACAGCTATTTAATTAAACTTGAGTTGTCTAATTAAATGGGGTGTTATGTTGGAAAGCTTAATGAGGGTGAGAGGGAGGATTTACTCACATAAAGGGTGAGTTAAGGAGTTAAGGGAATGTGAAGGGGTGGGGATCATGTAGTCCCCACCTCACAAATATCCTAACAAGAGTAGTGAGGAGCTAGTGGAACCCACCCCAACTCCCATGCTTGGGATATAACCACATAGTTAAAGAAAATAAAATTGTACCACAATTTTATTTACTTCAAATTTAATCCTCAATTTGTAACAACTCCTCCCGAGAAAACGCACCTTCAGAAAAGGTTCTCTTAAGAAATTACTGGTGCTGTGGTTTCATAGGTGCCCTTGGATTTCAATTCCGAGCACCGGTTCAAAAGTTAGAAAAACCCTTTCGTTCATTCACTGAACGTACCCGAGCTAAACTTCAACAATTGATTTCGAGCACACCGGGCCTCGGAATCAGGTGTCGTTATAAACTACATACTTTTAAAATCCCAAAGAAATCAAGAAAAAAATTTCCTTGAAATTTAAGGGTCTTTACATGTCACCCCATATAATTAAGTCTCAAGAACCCTAATCAATCCATGGCTTTGACGACAGAATTCACGGTCCAAGGGGAATATTCTGAAGCATCTATTTATTCATTAACCATTTAATACCATAATCCATTTCATATCATAACACATTTCATACCATATGATTCTACCCAATCATATAACCATCAACATTCAAACTCATCTCATGAATATACCTACTCATGTATCATAATTTAAATTCAAAATCAACCAATGAGTATACTCACTAATTTATCATATTTATAACTATGCTATTTAATAAATAAAATATTCGTATAAACCATTTAATGGAAAGAATTGACATGTTACAGATGTAATCCACCTACTATTCAAATAATTAAATTCAAATAATATATTTACAAGCTTACTATATAAAATAAATCACTATATCCTCCCATGGGTGGTTTTATAAGGAACAAACAAGGAAAATTCATATGGAACACCCCGTGGATATCCCTGGGTGAGGAAACCACCACCAATACATATCTAAGGAACATAAGTGTATCTCAAACAGTCCCATATACATCTAATTCAATTGACCAGTTCAATTTTAGGGATATAATAGAATTAATGGTAGGCCTCATAATGAAAATTAGGTCTACAAAGGAGAAAAACCAATGAAAAACATATATACAAGCTACTATAGCTCAGTAATATTTTTCTCATCCATTATCAACTCTTTTTTCAACTCATATTGAGAGAAAAATAAATAATGGATGAATAACCTGAAATTTGGTAAAATCACCTTACACCTAAATATTGTACTTGATAGGATGATGAATAAAAAACTTCTAAAAAGGAATCAAGATCTTATTGGGGAAGATCAAATGATATTGATGAAAAAGAAATGGGTTTTGAATATGAAAATGTGGGAAAATGTAACCTCTTAGATTTCTAGGGTGCTTATTCACATGAAATTGGAGGTGATTTCTTCAGTCCAAAAAATATTGGAGGCCCTAGATCTTTTTAAAAATACTTAGGAATTTACAATGCATTAAAATTCCGTACACCCCATTTAAATCTTGGGATATTTTTCATTAGGAAAATTCATTACGTGGTTTGAAATATTCTGGATATCCATTACACGTCATTTAATTGGATACACATCATGTATTCCAATTACACCTCATGTAACTAGCCTACATCCAACCTACAACCCTCAGGCCATTTCCTTTGAAAAAAACTAGCTCGTGGCCAGACTTAGGGTTTAAGGCAAAGAGAATGTAAAGGTGAGTTAAACTAGAAACAAATAAATCTTTACCTCATGAAAAACATAGGATCTTACATTCCACTACCAGGTCTTCCAATTACCTACCATTTATGGGAAATATTATAACATTCATATTTATGATTTTGTTGCAATATCCTCATACACCTTTCATGTTGAAATCTCATTATGTTCTAAATCATGATATTGATAGATAATAATGAACTATAATTCATTTTTATGACATTGTTTTGTTTAGTACTTTGACAATGCTATTATGGATTCTTTTCAATAAAAAAATTATAAATACTCTGATTATAATATTTGGATTTTCCAATTATCATCACTATTGTTTTTCAAACTAATAAAATAATAAATGTTAATCAGATGTATAGGTATCAATATCAATCTGATGGTTATGAGTTTTTTTAGTCTGATAGAAATGAAAAAATCTAACTATTTTTTAGAACAATAATTGGTCTGATGTATCAGAGGAACCTATATTATAGTGGATTAGTTTGAAAAATAAAATTTTATATTGTTTTTATATTAGACTAAATTCTATGTTTTGTATAAAAAACTATTTTATAATTAAAATCTAAAACACATGGGATATATTAATTTAGTAAAATAGAGTTCTATTAATGTTTTTTTGATTTAAAAAACTAAGGAATGGTGAAGTAGAATGTCAAAATTTTGTTTCAATAATATCCCCCATTTTGGAAAACAAAAAATAGAACAATTAAAAGGAAAAATAATAAAATTAAAATATTAACCATCCTTTTTACATTTATGGAATTCTAATATATTATTTAGAGGAAATTTTTTCTTTTTCATACTCAAACCCCCTTGAGTTAATAACTCGTTTTTCTTCATCATAGTAAATCCAATGGTATTTAAACCGTTGAATTACCCATTTAGTTAAAATACCTCAAAAACATTTCCCTTTTCATAGAATTATTTCACTAGGATTAACCATTTATTTTTAATTAAATCATTACTGGAAATAAATTATCACAAAATTCTCCTCAAATCATCTTCAAAATTATCCCCTTAATCTCATCTCTTTAAACATCTTCCACCTTTGGGATTTAAAAATTGTATATGTAAAGTATATATCCTCTTGAAATGTTCTAAATAAAATTTGAAAAAATTATGTGTGAATTAACTATTAATCCATGATATAAAACAAAAAACATGCATTAAAAACAAGATCAAATACAGATATATAGTATTTGGATAAAAATTCATTCACATTAAACATTCATTCCAAAATATTTAAATTACATAATTATTTAAGATTAAAAAAATGACTTCTTCATTATATAATTTATTGATGATAGCCTTGATGTTTTCTACATATTCATGATCCTTCCCAGCATCAGTAATTGATTATTCAATCTTCAAAAATTTTTCATTGATGGTTATTTTCTTATGAATATATGACTTAATCCATTCAACCTAATCATTGATCTTCTTATTCTCATCATTTAATTTTTACAACTATTCATCATAAAATTGAAACCTTATATTTTCTATTTACAGCTTTTGATCCTCTTCTTTTTTAAATATTACGTCCACATCTTTTTTTAGTTATGTATCTGAACTCTTCAAAACGCGTTACTCTATCTGAAAAAATAAATGATAGTTTTTCAAAAGAATCTAAAATATCAATATAAAATTTATTCACATAAATAATATGGTCATCATAGTCCTAAAAATCATTTTCATGTAGTCTGGAACATATGAACATCATATTAAAAAATTTATCTTGATCTTTTAAATTACTTTTTATGGTTTTGATTTTTTCTTTTTTCTAGATTATTTCCTCAATTAAAATTTTCAATGATTCTTATTTTTCAATAACGGAGTAAGGAATTTATTTACATTTGTATTAAATATTAAAAAAATTTGGTATTGAATCACCTAACCATTTCTAAGATAATGAAAAGTAATAAATTGTATTTTTTTTCTTATGTGATCGAAGAATCATATGAATCTGATTGAACCTATGAAACATTTGATATGGAAGGTACACCATTTCTTTTATTCTCCACATTGGGTATTGCTTACCCCCAAAACATTCATAATATCAATTTCTTTATCTGAATTAAATTTTTATATAATTTTCATTTCAGAATTTTGTTTTCCAACAACCTCTTTATATGATGATTTCACATCATCTAAAACATCCATCATTCGATCTTTATCGGACTAAGATGATAAATAAGTTTACTTAGAAGAAGTCTTTAATGATCCTTCAACTTACTTTTTTTATTCATCGAGTCCATTTCTTCTAATTCATAAAATTAATTCTATTTTTATTATAATTATTTATCTTATACTTATTCATGTTCTTTTTGAAAATTTCTCATAATTATAAGACCACATTTTCTTTATTTATTTTTTGATTTTGGTATCTTCATTTCAAATATCTTCTCAAATTATATTGCGACCAAATTTTGTACTTATTACACTATCACATTGAATTTCCATTAATCACAAAAAATTATAATTAATGAATGAACTATTAATCTATTCACAATCTCAAGACATGTATTTGGAATTGTTATTTCAGAATGAGGAATTGTTTCAGTTCCATGAACATGTTTTACAACTAATATGGAATAAATAGATTAATGTGGAACTTCTGAATATTTTTCAAATCTATTCATCAATATTTGTACCATTTTATCCTCTATTAACCATTTCTTTTGTTTATATATTTTCATGGTATCCTTAATCTCATTAGTAGTTTGTATTTTCAAAGACAAGGTCATAGCCTTACCAAGACTTTAAACTATATTACCTGGTTTCTTTTGGGATTTTTGATCCATAAACCTCTTCAATTATTAATAAATCATCATTTTATATTTCATTTGTTTTATCGGTGGTGGAGACCCAAATATTCATTATTCTGTCACAATGTCTTTTTCTATTAGAGGTGGAGAAGTAGACAATTTTTTATCCGTTATATCCAAAAATTTTGTTATTATAGTTTCAAAAATAATCTTCATATTTTCAATGGTTTCTTTACCAATAAGACATATATTGTCCGTCATAGGATATGTTTGATTCATAATATGGAAATAATCCCTAAAAAAACTAACAATTTTTTAAGAAACATTGAATCATCAAAATCATAGGCTTCATTAATATCTTATTAAGTTATTACTCTGATAGAAAAAAAAATCTTGACCTGGTTGATTTGTCTCATGATCAGCTGAAAATATAATAAAAATATATAAATAACTCTAATGGCATACCTATCACCCTTTTTCAAAATAAAATAACCTTGCATCCATAATGTTATGAATCGTGTGTCTAGTGTAAGATTTTATACCTATCTTATGTTCTAAAAATATATAAGTAATGTTACTTATATATTTTACATCATGAAACTCACAAGCTTATTCAGATGATTGCAAGAAGGATGACAAGATACACCCTCCAAGGGTACTTCAACCAACTCAGATAATTTTAGATAAGAAATTTTATATGTTTCACCAAACAAATTAAAAAAACAAATTCATTATTATCTTGAATAATAAACTCATCTAAATCATATAACCCTCTCAAAAATTTAGTGTTTAAAAATAAAAAACATATTTCTAGAAACATATCATTTATCAAATGTTAAATATTATAAATATTTTAAATAAGGAATAAAATTTCTCATAACATGTTTTTTTGTTGATTCTCTCACTAGAAAATTATCTTTTCTCAAAGTCTTTAGTAGTAGACATTTTACCATGTATAGGGTAAGATATTGGATGAATGAGAGAGTAATAAACTGAATAATAGATACGGTCACAAGATTTAGGAGTGAAATTTATAGAAAATGATGTGGGACATGGTGAAATCCACTGTTATATATGAAAATGAGGTGATAGATTACATTCCAATAAATTCAACAGCTCATATTGAATATCCTTTTTTGATTAGATGATCTAGATTTAACTGAATAAGAATTTAAAAAAAAAAATCTAAACTACTAAAATTTTTAGGAATACTTTCCATAAGCATGAGAAGATATTTGATTATAAAATATATAAAAAAATTAAAAAAATTAAAACTAAAAGAATATATATAATGATATTTTATAAACTACTGTAATGGATAAGTAAAAAACAAAAAGATTATAATAATACATTTTAGAGTAGAAATGTTCTCTCTATATGAATAACATGTACATAAGGGTTTATTTAAGAGAAAATGATTACCATATAGTTTATAATAATACTAATTTATAGAAAAATTGGGCAACAATTTTGGACACTGGTAATTTTTTTATTAAAAATTGATTCTAGAATGATTGTTTTTTTTTTAAAATCTGACTACAAATACTTTAACAAAACTAACTATAATTTTTTTAATATAATTCCAAAATTTATTAAATACTTTGACTCTAAAAAATTATATATAACAAAACCATATATTTTTATAAAAATATATTTTTTAGAAAACAATTTTTTTGGAAAACTAATAGTTTTAGAATAAAATAAATTTTAGAGAAATAATAGTTTTTAAAAAAACATAATATTTGTAATCTTGTATTGAAAAAAAGTTAATTAATGTAACAAGATTTTTAAACAGATGTAGATATGAATAATCAATTAATATTGATCATTCCTACCTTATGTATAATATATTCAAATATATCAAAACTATGGGGTTTCTTAAAAATATCGGTAACTTGTTATTCTATTTTGATGAATTATAAAATGAGATATCATTTTTGTGTGTGATCCTTAAGGAAATGGTGTCTTATGCAGATGTTCATATCATGTTTTTAATGTTATATGTTTTTATATAATTTAATGGAACTTTTTTTGTCACAAAATATTTTTGTTTTAGTAAAACTCATTCCATAGTCAATGAGTGTGTTTTTCATCCAAAACACTTGAGCACAACAACTTCCAGCAACCACATATTCATCTTTAATAGTGAAAAGTTATACTAAGTGTTTTTCTCTTACTTGACCTTGATAATAATTTTTTTAACAAATGATATGTTTTAGAATTACTTTAAATATCCATTCTTCATCCATAAAATTCAGTATTGAAAAATAATTTTAATAGAACATTATTTCCAAAATAGTAGAGGAAGCATAAATTCAAATTTCCCTTAACAGAAAAAAAATCATTTGATATCTTTAATATAATACATTTTTTACTTTTCATGATATATAGCTCATAAAAAAATATACAAAACATTAAATTATGACAACTGGATAATAAATATAGTAAACTTATAATACATTTTATAAATATATTTTGATCAACTATTTTACGAACTTCATCAATATATAGATTATTTTAGGTTCTAATATGAGGAATAATACATTTAATGTTTTCCAAACTAAATTTCCTAATATGATATTTTATATACTTATGTTGAGATATAAATGTTCCATATGTTTTTTTTAAAATTTGAAAACTTAGAATTTCTATTCAGTCACCCATCATACTCTTTTAAAACATTTATGTCATAAGCTACATAGAAGAATCTTTTAAAGACTTTTTAGTCAAAAAAATATAATGTGTTAAAAAAATATTTGTATAATAACAAAACTTTTATTAACTTATTATATGAAATTAATTGGATTTGTAGGTCTATTTAGAAATAAATTTATAAAAATAATGTAGTTAACATATAATATCTAGTTTTGGTGGATTGTTTAGGTATATATAGTGCCCTGATATGTTTATAGACATGTTCAACTAGTTTTTTGTTCTCAAAATTATATATTTGTTCAACATAAAAATCATACTAAATATATCCATTATGGGATGTACACGTCACATCCATTTTAAAAAGATTGAAATTTAATAATGTTGTATAATAATGATGTATATGAATAGATTCATGTCTAGCTACCATTTCATATGTTTTATAATAATATATTACCTCTTGTTGATTATAACACTTATAAGCATGTCTATCTTTATTTATAACTATTATACCATTTTCATCCCATTTTTTCTAAAAGTACCATTTTACTTCAATTAAATAAGTATCATTAGGTCATTCAACCAAATTCCAAATAATTGTTCCTCTAAAACTCAATTGGTAAATATTGTATAGATTTTTTCCAATTATAAACACCTAAAATATCATTAGGATTTTTAGATTCACATTTTAAGAAGAATAATCGATGCTCAATTAGATTTATCAAATAAAATCTAGTTTTAATTTGTTGATTGACATCACCAATTACATTATCACTAGGATGATTCCCATGAAATATCTGACTTCATGAATTTTTAAATTCATTTATTCATAAAAGGTTTAAAATATTCATCATTGATAACATCAAAATTATATTCGTCAATTTTTCTATAATGAGATGAACATTCTAAGATATATAAAAAATTAGTTTTAGAAATAACATCTGAAGATTTAGGTTGAGGTTATTTGAAAACAAAAGGATTAGTTTCATCAAAATTAAAATGTATTCTTTATTCAACAATAATTTTATTTTTATTAAAAACATTATAGTAATTAATAGTTATTTACTAAAATTTAAATATTCCTTTAATATATTTTAGTGCAATTTTATGACTGTTATCTTTAGTATTTAGAATGAATACTTTTCATCTAATAACATTGAAGTGTGTTGTTTTTGGTTTTCTTTCTATCCATATCTCATAAGTAGTTTAATTAATAAAACTTTTAATTACAACATGATTTATAGTATAAAATTAAATAATAACTACTTTAGGCCAAAAATATTTAGTAACTGCGTATTCACTCAATATGGTACTGGTAATATCTTGAAGATATGTATTTCTTCTTTCCAATAAACCATTTTCTGGAGTTCTAGTATCTGAAAAGATACATATAATACCTTTTATACTAAAAAAATATTCAAATCTATAGTTTTAAAATTCTCCAACATGAACACAATTAATAGTTATGAATGAGTGGTTTTTCTCATTTTTATGTATTTGGATGAAAGTTTTAAAAAAACTAAAGGTGACAGATTTTATTCTTAGAAAATAAACCCAAGTATATCTAGTGTAATAATAAACTAAAACATATATAGTATTTTCCACAAGTACTTCTAGTTTGTGTAGGGAAGAATAATTATATATTCACTATAAAATAATGCATCAAATGTTTATACTTCACTAAAATATTTAAAATTAGACTTTTTTTTCATACCAAACTGATAAGGATCATAAATATTTGAAGTATCAAACCTTTTTTCTGGTATATCCTTAATAATTCATTTATTAGAAAACATAGAAACTTTTCTATGATTACAATATTTTAATAATCTATTCCATTACCAATATTGATCATTCGTTTTTATAAGAAAAATTACGTATTGGCTCCTAATGTCATCTATTTTTAAGGTGTAGTTATTCTAATATTGATTGAATGAATGAATAATCCCATCCATAGAACCATGAATCAAAAATTTATCATTCGTGATGATCACAAGATAACATGCATCACATTATTTACATATACTTTTATGTTTTTGGTCAATTCCTATCATAAATAAAAAAAATTGAAGTAAATGAACTACCAAGAAGAACAACGTTACATATAACTATAATTCTCCTTGAGCATTATATCCAAAAGTGACTGTGTCACCATTCATCTACATGATCTTCTAAAATAAATATTTATTTCGAGTCATATTTTTTGAAAAACCTCTATCCAAGTACCATATGTTCTTATTTTTTTTAATTTCCATATTTACCTAAAAACAATAACATTATTTTTTCAAAACCCAAACCATATTGGGTCTTGTATTATCATAAAGTAATATTTTTCGTTACCAACTTTTTCCAGCATTACAAATTTTTTAAAATTTAATATTTTTGGATAAATTGGTTTACCATAACCCATTGATTAAACATTACTTAATGAATAGTTGTTCCTCCGGTTTCCACAACTTTGAAATTTTTTGAAAAATGGAACACTCTTCGGAAAAAAGATATTATTACTAAAAAGAAGTTTGTGGTGGTTAAAAACCATTCTAGAAATTTCTCTACATGTTCTAATTTATTTATACAATTTTTAAACATTTTCTTTCAGATATGTAAACATATACCAAAGTTTATTCAAAATATAAATTTCAGATTTTAGTATAACAACTATGTTTTTATCCTCAATACAACTAGTAATCGAACTATGATTTAAAAAATATGATTGTAAACTATTTTTCTCAGAAATATATTTATCATGATCTTTAGAAAGAGTATCTCTTTCAAAATTAGTCTTTTAAATATATTTATAAAGATGTAATATTTATATAATTAAATTAGAAATTATTTATTTTTCTTTTTCTTTTTTACACGCTTTTTCCAAATAAATTTCAAAAGAACTATCTCATCCACTTGCACCCCAATTTTCAGAATCCTTTAAACATTTATTTCTATTTAAATTATTATTCTTCATAGATTTACTGTCTGAATTCTATTATTTATTGTCCTTTATTTTATGTTTATGAAATCTGTTCCAATGAGTCCTACCTTTATGGATTCATAAAAAATCACTTCTATAAATGCATTATTATCTCTCTTATCCTTATTAATTTTATTATATATATACTAAAAGGGTTTTTTTCAAACATTCTTATTCATCCCTTTTGAAATATTATCCAATTTACTCTCAAAATGTTTTAATGAATTACTATCGAACTCAATAATAACATTCTTCTTCATTGAATATTTCACACTCATAGCTGATTAAGTTTTAATAGTAAAATTAGATGTTATTTATAATAAAACTCATCCATTTTTATTCCTCATCTATTCTGTATCCCTATTAATTCTACCTTTATATTAGATAAGGGTAAGAATGAGATTATCTAATGCAATGTTTTTAATCATCCTCATTTCATACATAGTTGTTCTATTATGTTTCTGATTCATTAGGCACAATTTTAATAAATTTATACTAAGATTCCATCCATTGTATCTTTCCCTTCGATGGAATGTAAACTATTAACATTTTCCATAAATCATTAATGATTCTTATAAACTGGATTTCTAGTCAAGATATCCAAATATTTATATTTATATGTGAACATTACTCTCAAAATTTAAATAACATTCAATGTTCCAAAGTGTCTAACCACAAATTTCTTCCATATACTGTTATATACTTCACATGAAAAATGTGAATATATATACATTATTTCATATAGAAATGTAATGTATTCCTTAATATATAATTCAATTTATATTCTTCCTATTTCTAATTTTTAAAAGTTGTAAATACTTCTTAAATTTTTTATAATATATAGTTATCATGAAAATTTTATACAAACCATTATTGATAAAAAAATTATTCATTTTTTCTCTCCAGTATTCATAATCATTCCCATCAATATAGGAGGAATACCATAATTAATATTTTCATATGTAATAACTATCAAACTTATCATCTTATAAAATATAGAAACTATTTTTTAATAAAATTTATAAACAAGAACTTTATAATAGAAATTAATAACAATTAGTTGATAGAAAATGTAAAAACTCAACAAGTATTGCATTAGAACATTCTCTGTTGCTAATTTTTGGATAAGAGTTTATGATGGCTACAAGAGGGGGTGATTTTTTTTAAAAAAATTTAAATTAAGTCAAAACAATAATCCTCTTAATTTCAAAATATTGGAATTATAATTTTTCTAATGTTTAGTGTAATAAAATTAGAACTATAAATAATCCCATTAAGTTAGATATTATCAGTATCACAGACACACTATAAAAAAATTTCATTAAAAATATATGTACAGAACAAATTTTCTAATGTAATTTCATAGTGTTATGTAAATATTTTATAAAAATGAAAAAAAAATTATAATATTATGGATGAAATATAAGATTTAAAAAAATTAAAATTCAAATATAAGAGTTATGAATGTCAAAAAAGCAGACTTTTGTTATCCATAGTTTCAACACATTCTATAAATATCTATCTTTCCTTATAACGAACATCGTCAATACAAAGATCACTATGTATCTATATTCTAATCACTAGGAATACATTGATCTGATCAATTGGTATCATCTCTTTGTTTCTTAAATAATAAATCATTCTATATGATTATGGGTGTCAGCACTAGCTTTCTAGCCCTGTATACCCTCCATCTGATTGATTGTTATCATCTCTATCATTCTTAAATAATAAATTCCTTGATATGATTATCAACATCATATCTATCTTAATATCCCCAAAATCACTCGATCTGGTGGATATGATTGACTTGTCTTCCATTCCATAGAATTCCTTAATCAATAAATCAATCAAACGTAGTGAATAAAAAATCATGTGTCCAAATGAATTTACAATCCTCAAATAGATTCCTTATAACATAAACTCTCTTAAAATTATAATTCATTTAGAATAAAATATTCGAGTATAGATAAAAATTACATGTGTTGACTTGTGAATCCATCATATCCCACCACATTAAATGATCTTTTATTTATAGGAAATATTCAAATGGTAATATTTATCTATTGGTTGCAACTCCCTCAGACATATTTCACTTCGAAAACTCATAATGATTTGGATTATGATCTTGATGGATAAGAATGAAATGTACTGCATATTTTTTATGAATTTTTTATAGACCCATTACAATTATATTATGGATTCCATCTGATTAAAAAAATTATAAATAATATAATGGTAAATTTTGTATAGTATGATGAACATCAGTATTGGTTTTTAATCCAATAAACCAAAAAAATATAAATCCAATTTATAAATACCTATGTTAGTTAGATGGTTTTGAATTTTTTTATTCTAATAAACAAGTCATTAGTCTATCCATTGGTCATAAAAATAGTTGGTTTGATGTATCATAGAATCCTTCAATCCCATGGATTGGTTTAAATAAAATAAATTATATATGTTTTATATTAATACACTTTCTATATTTTGTATAAAACTATATTATCCTCAAAAACATACTAAAACACTTGGGATATATAATATTAGTAAAATAGAGTTTTAAAAAAGTGTTTCTGATTTCAAATACTAAATAAAGGAAAATTAAAACGTAAAACATTTAGAAAAACATGATATATTTGTTATATAAGGTGTTAGAATACTTCATGAAAATAAAAAAATTAAGGAAAGGGTTATTATTCTCTATATTCAATTTTGTGATATATGTCTGATATTTCACACTAGTATTTCATTTGTATAGTAATTTTACTACCATAATAAATTTCATTAATGGTAAATATCTTATATGTTAGGATATTTTAGTATTTATTTCATTGTAGAACTCATATGTTATATTGTTTCTTATATTACTATTACCATAAGAGTTTTTTATCCTAAATTCATTACATTGATATATGATTTTTCCTATAAATTTATTTTTATTTTAATGAGGAATATATTTCCAATTTTTTATACTATATCATGAATTATCTTTCATTTACGATATTTTATGTTCAATTTCACGATTTATTTTATATAGGGTTTTTATTAAAATTATTCCTAAGATTTAATGTTTTATTCTCCAATATCAAAATCTAAATCTTTATTTAATTTTAAATATAATCAATCTAGAGAATTTTAATTCACTCTATTTCTGAATTTCCTATATATTTATTTATTTATTGTTATTTTTTTCATTATACATTTCTTCTCACTAGTCCATTTTCCCCCAAGAACCATTATATACTAATTTTAAGGATACTGTCTTTACCACTTATTTTTCATTGGGAATCCTTCTCTTATATAGAAATATTAATTTTATTATTTTATAAATTTCATTTTCTATGACTTACATCATTTATTATCATAAATTCCTATTACATTGTCCTTCTTTAAAAATATTTTGAATCAAATATCTATCAGAGAAATGATCTATCTCTCCCTTTGTCTTTGAAAATCATCCTATATAATATGAATGATTTTTCTTCATGTGGATTTCCTTATGCTTACCCATTATTTTTATTATGTTGATGAAATAGTGTTCACTTAGATACCTATGCATATAATTAATGGGGGTATTATTGAATAAATTGTATTCCCTTTATCTACACTGTATAATATCATATACTTCATTATCTTAATATAATGGTGTTAACCTAGAATGTTATATAATATCATTACATACAAATTTATTTTTCGATGAGTTTATCATGTGAGGATATAATTATGAATTCTTACCTAGAAATCTATTCGATTAATCGCTTTTTGGATTTTTGGAAAAATATATTATTTTTATTTCATATTAGATATTTTTGGATTACTAAGGCATGTTCACTCAATTTTTATTCAATTTTTATTCAAATCCATAAAAATCAGGTAGGATTGAAGTAGTAGTAGAAAAATGAATCACTACTAAAAACAAGGATACAATCTTATGGAATAGTACCCATACAATTATAATGAATATGTTTTTCTCTAGTGTCTCCACTACTATATTGGTTTGTTGCCTCCATGTTACCCTCCCCTCCATTTCTGGCTAATATCAAGGTTGTGGCCATTGAGAGACCCACACGTCCTAGTTATATAGATAATATATAATAGCTCTTGGTCATTATCATGATGGGAGCGAACAATATGAATGGAATCAAATTACGAAACACCAACGTCGACATTAAATTGTGTACACATAGGTTGACCACTATACACAATTGTGGTCTGTACCTCAATGGAATTTCCATAACCATGACTGGCATTGAAACAAAGGAATATTGACCCCCAATCAGTGCAAACCAAGCCACTCCCTCTCAAAAAACCCTCAATGGAATACCCAACAACATTGAGTAATAGAAAAGCCATGGGTGTATCCCATTTAACCCAGAACACTTGACGAGTTCAGCCATTACCATATGTGTTTTTAGAGTCACATAGATGTAATCTAATATAAGATTTTTCAATATATCCCCCCAAAAAATGAACACTGAGAACCAACACTAGAGAAAACAAACGATAGTGATTAAAATTATAAGATCTTATAATTCCTTCTTAACCTATATTATTTAACTCCAAAATCACCATACATATGTCATAAAACACCATGGTATGATATTATAATTTATTTTCATGTTCTTCCAAACCCATTTACTAGGATAAAATGAACTTTCAGTTTGAACCCCCATACACTGGAATGCCCAGTCATTGGATAACAAATAACCAAATAAATAATTCCCACTTTTCATCAATGAAAAATTTCCAGACTGAATCCACTTTAAGAACATCACAACTCAATCAATGCATATTTATTTTTTATTTTTTATCCATCTATATTCATTATATGGATAGATAATGACCATGTTATTTCATTTATTGGTTGGGAATGTATTAATATTCTTTATGCTTCTATCTCAATATATATGTTTATATATTACTAAATATTTTTTATTAGGTATTTCATTTTTTCATAACATTCCATAAAAATTCCATTATACATAATGAATTCAAAAGTGGGGCTTGAGATTAAATAGCCCCTCAATGAAACAGTCGTATTTAGGAGACTAAAGGATTGAGTACATGGTGTATGTCTACACAAAGAATAAATGTTGTTTTGGTTGTGACCTTGAAGAAAAAATAATGTCTTGTTCATTACCATAATAGAGTGAATAATTTCATCGGTGATCCCTTAGTGGTAAAATTTTTTGAAATTATACATTAGATAACCATGAATTTAGTTAATGTAAAAAATGTTTTTATTTATATTATTATGACATCCATTAATTTATTTCAATAACTTTTACTCAGTTATATGGAATTATTTGAAACTTTTTAAATTGAAACCATATTATTCATTCCATGATTTCTTCGAAAATATTTTTTCCCTTACTGAGAATTTGATATCACCATTATTATGTTTCAATTTCCCCATGTTATGAAGTAATGTATTAAAAATGACACATCTAGAATAGTAAAATGTGGGGATAATTTTACCAAAGATGATATGAATGTAGTTTTATGAATTAAATTACTGATATAATTGGAAAAATGTCTATTGGAAGGGAAAGATGTTGATTTTTTAGTTAAATCATTTTTTCCCTAATTCTATGATTCTCTAAACTTAAATGAATTTGAAAAATTATTAATTTTAATATTTTATATGAATAACATAATTATGGGATGTTAATTTCTAGGATGTTATAGTATTTATCAAATTTAGGTTTAAAAATATATCATGGTTTGGATTTTGATTGAAGTTAATATATGTGTTGTAGATGCCATCATGTGTTAGAATGTTTATGGTAGAGTATAATTTTAATGTTATGTATAAAAATTCATGAATATTATAGATATATTAGATATTGTATGTATTTTTTCAAAATTATGATGAGTGAAAATTACTGTAAATTTTATGAATAACTCTATTTATAGAGCACCATTAATAATTATAGTGATGTTTAGATTGTGTGGTTCTCCTAACAATTACATCCATAACTGGATAAAATAATGTAGATATGGTTTCAGAAATTATTCACTAAGGGGTAACCAACCTACAAAATATTTGTTGATCATTGATGTAATCTTCACATGATGCACTATGTGTGGACATCAGTCTATACGCAATGCTACACAGTCTCAGGGGACATTCTTTGGATGATTTAAAAATCATCATATGAATAATTCAAAAGGATTTAAATATATTTTTTAGGTGGCCTAAATGGTGAATAAACATTTCTAACATCGATTTTAATGTATTAATTCATATTTTATGATATATATTAATTTCAATGTTATTATTTTGATAATGGTAATGTTGAAATATTGGATCATATATTCCACTAATTTTATTGTTTAATATATTGAACAAATTTTTAGTATAATTTGGGACAATTATATTTATGTATTTAGTTATTCAGTGGAATATACATAAAGTAACAAAGGTGGAACCAAGATCAGTATATTATAATCTAAAAGGATATTATTCTAACATGATGGTGGCATAGAGTAAGAAATCTGAAAGGTGAATTTTTATTAATTGTTTTGTGATAAAAATTGTTTATCAATAATGATATATTTTTTAGTTTTAGTTATTTTTTATTATTTATGGAACCAAATTGATGTCATGTGATATGAGAATTACAGTGATTTTCCCAATGAGAATCCTAATGAGATAATTGTTTATTTGAGAAATTTTATGGTTATGTCAAACAATCAATCATGAATTTTGATTAACAACATTATTATAGTTAAATTCCAAACATAGACAGTAATAGAGAAGAAGTGAGTATCATGTATGTTTAGCTAAAAATGTTGATTATGGAAAAAATATAAAATTCCTTAAAAGGTATGAAATTCTGAAGAATTGATTTTTTATGGAATAATAAATAAATAAGATAACATGTTGGGTTGAAAATATGTGATTCCTAGTCGTATCTAAGATATTAAGGTATACAACACAATTTGAAAATATATCAAGAGTTACTCCTATGTAATAGATTACCACAAATATTTTTATTAGCTATAGATATTTAAAATTGTAAAGACACAATTTCATTATGGAGGGGATAATGTCACACCCAGAGATTTTGAATTAAATTTTTCCTTTAAAATCAAATTTATTAAATAGATTATAATTAATTCAACATTAATCATTATCAAAACTATGATACATATATTGTGAATATAATGTAATAAAAAATAAATATGACTATTATATCATAGTTGTTATGGTATGACTGAAAAATTTTATGAACCATACAAAAAATAATGTGGAAGAAATGGAATTATGAAGTGATTGTTTAACTTATGTAGCTAATATTTTGGATATTTTAATGGATTTAGATTCAAAAAAAATTCTAGAAAAATACAAAGACAAAATAAAACAATTTTTGTGTGGGAGAAATCATATATTGGATAGGTTAAATCTTGTGGAAGATTCCATGAGATCCATTGTAGTAGAATCTCCACCCATGATTATCGCTATATTTTATGTTATACAAATGTCATGCACATAGATCCTAATGGATTATATGTTGAAATTAAGATGTTATAATGATATAATTATACATGAAATAAATGATTTATAAATCATATATATTTTAATGAATTTACATATTAAATTTTAAGGGTAATAGTACAATCACTTTTAATGTAAATTAATTGATAAATTCAATTAGTGGTTGTATAATCCCATTTTTTCTAGCTATTTTGCTCTATTAGTTTTGGTAAAACATTTTTCTATCATAATTTATTTTGTTTATACTTTGATGGAATTACTAAAGTGATTTGTGTTAATTTAGAGTACATACAACATAAGTGTAGAAAATATACATCGTAGAGATAATTTTTTACATATATTTGGGATTTATTATGTAAAATTATCAGGTGAGATGACCACATAAAAATTATTTACACCATAAATTATTCATGGAAGTCCATAAATAAAGATCTTACACCATCAAAATATTTTAAAATATAAAGGTTGTTTTTATTTAGTTTTAAAAACATTTGATGGGTTTTTAGAAGATAATAAAATCATGGGATTTTTAATGTAAATCACCTATTTATTCCATAATTTTTTTCAATTGTGTTTTAAAATGTAGAGTGGTTGTCATGCATTCTAATAACATGAAATATCACATCATGATATTATCAACTTCTAGTGATGTGTGAGACATCCCTACTAGTATAGAAGCTCATTTAGTTGGATCATGGTGTTCTGGATCATGTGATTGATGGAAATGAATGAGGAACCCAGGATTTCCTCAAAATTTTAAAATTTTCTTGATTGACACAATTTTTATGTGCATGGTCTTGAACAGCAACCTAAATCCTATCATTGTTTTCCCATATTGTGTATTAAATGTGATCTCTCTAGCACACCGTGCACATGAACAAAGAAATTATAATAAATCAAGGATGATGATAATCCCAATATTTTGATCTATCATTGATCCCATCAGATTCATTAGAATTGGGATTGTACATTCATTCACTTAATATGTGAGTGTACCCATTATACTATAATGAACTGTTAGCCTACTTTAATTTAAATTTAGATTAACATGTTGATAGTGGTAATCGACAATTTTGAACATTTTTTTGACATGATTGATGTGTTCCCATGGGTTTTATGGGAATGTATTAATTTATAGTTATCTCTTCATAATATATTGTACCACATAAATGAATCTTCTTGGATGTTCTTTAATGCATAAAGGAATCTTCCGAAAAATGATGAAAATCTTAAATAGCACTTCCTAAATATGCTATATTGTTTAGAAGGATATTCCTAGATGAGTGGTAACTCATATAGGTCTCTATATATAAATTATTAAATTCATAGAGGTAATGACTTATGCATGCTAAAATGTGTATAGGGTTCTACATGGATTTCCTATATTGAACTATGGATTACATCCTGGATGGTTTCGGTCTATGGTTGGAAATTTTCTATGGGGGGATCAAAGATATCTATAACGATGGAAAATAATTTATGCGTAGAAATTATTCATCCTAGAACATGAGTCTAGGGGTTTTACATTTTTGAGAAGCATTAATTTATTAAATTATTAACCCACATTATCTCTTTATTTTAATATCTATATTTTTAGACTATTTTATTCAAACCCCATTGTTGTTTATTCTATTATGTTATAATCACACCATGTTTGGTCCATTATTTACCTGAGAAAAAATTGTAGATCTGGCTATGGAAAATTTAAAGGGGCCCTGATGTTGATTGTTTCTTGTTAGATTGGTTTGAATTTAAAGATGGGAACAACATTTGGCTTGAAACAAGGATTTTGGAGACATTTATCTTTATTGTTGGTCATTTTTTTATTTGAAAAAAAACCAATTCAGTTTTTTTACATTTTATTTTGACATTACATTATTCTATTAATATTAATTTATTTTAATTTTTAATTATTTCTATATTGGTTTAATGTTGATTATTTATAAAAAAAATCTATTTTTGATACTTTTTTATTTTATTTTTGGTGTTTTTTCTAATCTATAACAAAGGGTATAGTCTCCCTACTATATTACATATTTCTACATGAATAGTATGAATCCTCTAGCATATTGGGATTTGTTCCTTAAGCCACATAACTCACCATACTTATCCATGAGAAGAATTGATGGGTTACAGACATTATAATGTTGTATCATGAAATAGGTATTGTTGCATCATAATATCCATGTAGGGATATATTTAGAGAATAATTTTAAATGATAAATAAACATTTAATTCATGTAATATATATTCCCATAAAACTATTATTTGGTATCACTTATCACATTTAATAAATTGAATAATTTAAACTCTTCTGTTTTGGAAATTCACTTGTAAATACAGCTATAGAGAATCATTTAGCCAGTGTTTCTATACTTTTGTTTTTATATGTTGAGGTTGATCTTGTATAGTAACTTGTTTTATAAGGTGTTCATTAAAACATATATAGAAAATTCCACCTCATCATCTTCAAATTTAGTATCATGAGAATGGAAATCAGTAGGTTCTAAATGTGGCCATGTTTGAATTTTCTATAGCTCCAAATAATATGAAGGTTTACCAGCTTCAAAGCATCATCATAATGGTAATGAGATCTATAAAAACTTAAAATTTTCTCAATACAACTTTGATTATTCATATGTTAAGAGATGTCTATCCAGATTATCCACCTATGTTACTAGGGAGGGTGGGCCCAACGAAGCTGAGTTCTTGATCGAGTTATCCCTGATGATATTGAAGAATTTCAATATAGCCACTGACTAGAGGATGAATTATACTACTTATTTGAGGACCCTACAAGAATTAGTGGGATAACCTAGACCATGTCTAGTAATAAGAGGTGTTATCTTGGGAATATTTTCAAGAGAATTTCATAATCCACATCAATATAGAGATGTTTAGGGAAGAGAAGTATCTTGATTTCATGAATCTAAAATATGAGTGAATTATATTGATGAACTATGTGATATGCTTCACAGACCTATAACACATTTATCCATCTTTGGAAGTTGATGAGGCCCCAGGGTGAGATGATTACCAGATGGGCTATTTTATTAGATAATGATGCTGCTGAATATTTTTTTCTATAGCATATTTTTCAATATAATGAATCATGTTCTCATCATAGAGAGAACCATAAGAGATACCTCGAGTGATGGCTATTAAGTTAAAATATGGTTATCTGGGATATATTTTTATAGTTGTTGGAAGTGCTACTACAATTTCTACTAAAAGGGTGGTTTCAACCAAGGAATCCAAAGAAATTGAAAATTATCTAAAAATAGTAACCAATCAAATTACTATCAGTATGAATATTTTTTCCATAAGGGATGGAAGTTACCTTACCCCACTGTGGAGTTTCACACTTTTGGCTCCCCGGGTCATAAAAAGAAGTTTTGTATGGATGCTCAGTAGCTGAATAGTGGTAGGGGATTATGATAGGAACTTGAATCCACGAGGGACACAATAATCCCCTACTAGAAAAGTGGATTTATTTCCATAAGATTCTCTATATGAGTCAGTGGATGAGGTGCCCTAGTACTGGAGTGAAAGTTCCACTCTAAGGGTGAATTAGTGGGGAGTCATACAAGAGCCCATTTTAGAGAGGATAGTCAGTTGCAAATTATGCAGTATGCTCTAACCAGTTTAATTTTAGGATTTTCTAACATTAGTGGTATACTTCTATATAATCCACCACATCATTCATTTTTTTTATACTAGATCATCACATTCCTATTTAAATTTTTATTTTGGATTTTTTTTTGTGGAGATCTTGGATGGTTTTATGACTATCATCATTCCATAAGGAGTGTGGTTGGAGTGTATCAAGCATCACAAGGATTGTTTTGTACTGGAAATTAATGGATTATATTTTATTTTTGGTATGTATTGTAAAGTTATTTACCATGATTATATTGAATTTTTATAGAGTATAGTTCCCTTTAAATATCTATAAGGAGCCTTATATTCTCACAATGGTGAGTAAAACTATTTTGTTGGTCATGCAAGACCAATTCCCTACAGATTTTATTTTTCTCATATGATAAAAGAAAAATACATGTTTTTAATTGACTAAAAATGTATCAAGATAATTTTCCTACAATACTGAAACATTTTCAAGATGTATTTCCTAAATATTACATTGTATGACCTCCTGAGCAAGATATCAGTCTCATGATCATATTGGTGTTGGTAGTGTAGCTATTCTCTATCACTCCTAATAAAATGGAACCAAAAGAGGTTTTTGTGTTGAAAATTCTTTTGGAAGATCTAGAACCCAAAGGAATTATAAGGCCTCATACTTCTCCATGTGGTTCCTAAGTGAGTTATACCAAGAAGGATAACAAGATGGTGTTATTATGTGAGTATTTTTGGAGACTAAAGAGGATTTAAATCAAGAACCAGTATCCCCTTCCATGAATTAATGATACTTTTGATCATATAAGAGGTTCCAGTATATTCTCCAAGATTAAATTGTGGTTAGGATACCATATTTTGAGAGTGATACTATCTTTCATAACACAGACGACATTTATGATTAGATACGGCCATTATTATTTCATAGTGATGTCATTTAGACTCATGAACACACTGGTTGTATAAATGGAATTGAATAAACAGATCTTTCATCCATTTTAAGATTAGTTTGTGGGGGTTTTAAAATTTAAATATTTTAACACCACTAGTATGAAGAAGATAATGCCTAATTTATTGATATCATCTACATTACACTGGGAGAGTATCATCTTTACATAAGTAAATATAAATTTAGTTTATATATGTATATATTTTACTTCTTGGGAAATTATATACTTGAGGACAGAGTGGTAGTGAGTCTAGAGAATGTTGCACCAATGGTATCGTAGGATTGAACCAATAGTGTATTTGTGATTTTTATTTTTCTTTGTTTATTAGGATTTTATTTTTGGTTCATCAAGGAAATATTCAATCTGGAAGCATCTATGTCATGGCTGACCAAAAAATGGATGAAGTTTGATGGGTTATATTATTGTGAGAGATATTTTCAGGAGATAATTATTATGGTGACCTTATCACCAATCCTCACTTTTCTAGTTCTTTTTAAGGAGTAGATATTCTCTACAAAACATCAAGATTTATACTTTGAGTAGTTCTGATGTAATGGGATTGAGTTGGTTTTTACGTCTCTAGATAGTTGAGATCACATGATAGGAATTCTCCAAATCACAATCTACAGTTTTATATGTTGTTATATTCCCTGATATGTTGGTGTTACTATCTATTGGTTAAATTATTTATTGTATAGATTGTCCAAAAAATCCTCATGCACATATTTTCTTAATGAGGCTTAACCCCTCATTGTAGGAGGTTGGTTTAGTATCTATAGTATTTCAACATTAATTATTCTTACACACAAGGAAATGGAAACATCATTTCTGATCCCTTGATCTTAAAGAGGTATATAGAGGTAATACATGTGTGTTGCGACAAGTATAGGATTATAGAACTCTATGCAGACATGAATATTGATGTTCAGGAGTACCAGGGAAGAGGTTATCTGAATTCTATATCTTTTATACCTATGACTCTAGAATAGATCAAATTAGAGTAGTTATCTGATATGTAGTGATTAGATATGAGAGTAATATTATGTTGTTGGATCCACCATCAACATGGACTCTTTTTAGTAGTGGTGTTCTTCATTTATTTGGTCATGTATGGGTTCTTATAGTATTTAATGTTAAGATAGTAAGGGATTATTAGGACTCTTGATGGGCCAAACATCAAAGTTTGATAAAGATATATCATTACCTACTTATACATTGATAGTGAACAATTATGAAAAATGATATTGTGGGAATCAGGGTAAGATATTTAACCTTTAAATAGTTTAAGTCTAGGAATGTAACCCCCAAGAATCCACAGTATGTTTCCCTTTGAATAATGCAGTAGCTTGCATTGTACGCAACTTGGAGTTTTAACACACCACGACCAATCAAACTAGCAGTTATGAATAGTAATACCCACTTTTTGAAATTTTATAAATTTTATTATTCAAAATGGACTTCATTTTTGGATTCGGAATATCAAAATTATCTTAGTGTGAATTTTTGGTATTTTTCTAAAAACTTTCAATTTTTGATGAATAGTGAAAAACACTACGTTATTGTTTAAAACTGAAATTTTATTCAAATAATTAGTTATTTTATTTTAATTTATTTTAGTTCAAAATATATACATAATACCTATATATTTTAAATTAATTTATTGGAGTCATTTTATAATAATTTTAGATATGTAAAATTTTATTAAACTATTTACCGTCTTTTACCCACCTTCTATGAGCATTTAAAACTTATCATAAAACTTAATTTTACCGCTCCTTTGAGTTGAATTTAAAAACTATGAGAGAAAAAGTTAATATAATTAAGTAAAATGGGGTTCAATAAGTTGAAAATAATTTTTGGTGAATCGTAACTTTTGACTTTTATTTACCATGGTTAAAAGTAAATAGGGTAATTAAAGGTAAAAATGATATTATAATTACCCTAACACATGTCTTAATTCTATTGGATAAGTATAATTGGAAAAAAAACAACCCTAGTAATAAAATATGATCCTTTGGGTCCACTTGGATTAGATTAGTACATTTTTTATTATTTTATTTAAAGAAGAGTTAAAAGTGTGAAATTCCTAGTTTAATAACTAAACTATTTTTAATATAGGGTTACACGCAATATAAATTATACTATAAATATTAATTATAAATTTAAAAAGATTTTCTAAATAATTTTATTTTATTTATAATTTTTATACATTAAATAATTTAATTTATTTATGACACAATGATGATGCAGTAATTACCTTATTAATGAAATATTAAAATAATTGATATTATAAATATCCAAATAAATGTAAATTGAGACTTCTGATGGATTAAAATAATTTTCTAGGTTAATATTACATGTTAGGGTGGATTAAATAAATTTTATTCTAAGTGATAATGTTTTTATGGCTTTCAAAAAAATCAAATACTAGATAGTGTCAAAATTGACATAATTGAGTTTTTAAAACAAATACTATATTATTATTTGAGAAAATATTCCTAAAAATATAAGTATCAGAGAAAGGACTTAGATAAGGTTATATATATTAATAATGAACAACTTTGGGTTCTCTTGGTAGTTTATAGTAAGTTTATTAACCATATAATATAAAAATACAAAGAGACATGGTAAATGTCAAACTATTTAACTAAGAGTTAAATAAAAAAGATAAGGTTAATATGGTGACCTAAACCTATATAAAACCAATTGGTTGAGAGGTTTTCGACCCATAACCACCTTATCCTAGAAATAAATCATTTTTTATCCATTATAAATCTAAAATTATTTTATTATAAAATAATATTTCAAGCTTTTCCTAAAGTGACCCTCACCTCTCTTATAAAAGGGTACTTCTCCTTCTCTTAATTTTACACCTCCAAAGCAATTTGGCTTGGCCAAAACCAGCCCAAATATCCTCCAAACTTCTCTAAAATAAACCTAGAGTCCTTAATTTGATCAGGAAGCCAACCTAAGGAGCTCTTTTGATCAACTCAAAAGGAAACACCCGAAGAATAGGTAATAATTTCACCAACCTCTTTCAAGTTATTTTCTTCTTCCACTTCCTCTTTCTTTGTTGTTTCCATACCGAAATACTAAATCTAGTACCTCCTACATACTATGATTTTATTATAAATATGGTACAACAATATTAGTTATTCTATCCATCCTATTAATGAAAAAGTCACCAAATGTGAGTACGTACGGCTTACCGTCTTCACGTCGTGGTGTAGTTTGTTATTCAAACACTTAATTATTTGATGGGTATAATAATGAGTATAATTGATATAAATAATAAATATAACATGTTAATGATTTTTTATATATCATACCCCATCCAGTTACATACTATTTCACCATCAATATAATGATATTGTCGCTCATGCGTACATACGGATTACCGTCTCCACGAACGCGATGAGATTCATTCCCCATCGTAATCATTCGAGAATAATTTAAATTTTATGATTAAAAATAATTTTTATGAACATAATATCATTCTCTATATGAATCAAATACATCTTATCCATAAAAAACATGGCTTACGTAACCAAGCATATAAAGTAAAATGAATCATTTAACACCCAAAATGATGATACTACTGAAATATTATTAACAAATAAATATTAGAGGATCATATATAATATCATATTTATGTATATAGTTCTTGTATAATTTAATAAAAATATTTTAACTATTATACAGGAGGTTAACAGACCCTCGACCAAGGAAAATTATGAGTTAAGGGTTAATTCTACAGTCTCTTTACTTATCTGAGGTTGTTAATACGTAAGTATCTATTGGGACCTCTTTATCATCCACATCCATGTTTTCTTAAAAATGTAATTCAAAATTTTTTTAATATTTACTAGACTATGGTTTAAATTAATTTATACCATTTTTTGACCATATATGTTTTGAAAGGAATCTTTCTGTCATTTTCCAAACAAGGTATTTTATGACCTTTTTGACAAAATTAAGGTAAGAATGTCTTTTTCTAACTTATACAGTGGGTGTGGCTATTTTCCTCTATTATAACATCGCTGAATATTCTCATACAAAATTATAAGAATATTTTCAAAAGAAATGTTTTCTTTTATAATTTTATGACTTTTAAATGATTTCAAAATAGAAAGAGATATTTCTCTAAAAAAAATTGATTTCATCTATGTCAACATCCTTTGATGGATTTTAAAATTGTTTGAAGTTAATTTATTATGATACCGAACTTCCATATTGTATTTAAGGTTTTGTGTTATGTTTTACTGTGGATTTGTTATTTTTAAACCATTCATGGTTTATGGATAAAGTATTGACATCTCATATGCTAGTTTTAATACGAATGCTTATGTTATGTTTAAACATTTTCATATGAGGAATGCATTGGACTTAGTAAGTGACAGGTGGAGCCCGTTATAGCTCCTTGATGCATCGATAGGTATCATAATACAAACTAGTTTCTTGGAAGAAGGCCTTGAAAAAATCTTATTTTTAGTCTTGGCACAAGGCCTTGACTATGTGGTTATTAAGTATAGCATTATGCATTCCATCATTATAAAATTGGCTATTGATATTGCATGTGATTATTTGACTTGTAGAATATCCATGTGAATAATAAAATGGAATTATTTGATTTTTATTGGCCATATAATACAGAATATTTTGTTTAAAAGGATTGTGTTTTAGTATTATACATTTTCTTAAATTATTATTCTTATTTATGAAATTTTTTGTTATATTATTATCCTTAATGAGCATCTGAGCTAACCCCTTTCTAGGTTTTATTTTTCCTAGAATGCGAAGAAGTATATTATTATTGACTTGCAGGGATAGTCTATGGGATATGAATGTGGTCAATGGATACAATGTTGATGTTGTTTTTCATTTTATAGTGTAATGTAAAACATATAAATGTATCTAGTACTTCCAAGGCTACTAAACCGATCGGTCTTTCAGGATTTGATCCCTTTTTATCATACCAATGTTATGAAATAATGCACCAACTTTGGGGAACTAGGGGCAGGGGGTTACAATTGGTATCAGAGTAAGTTTAGTATAAACCTTGGAAGCTAGATTTTGAAAAACTCAAATTAGAGAACATTACCCTAAGATAGACTTTGAGGATTAGTATAGAAGAACTTCATAGAATTTTGGTAAGGTGGATATTTTGTGAGTTTTCAAAGAAATACATCCCTATCTAGATATGATCAGGTAGAGGCGACTCTGGCACAGATGTACCTAGGGGTAAAACCCAAAAACACCTCTTTGATCTAGACTCGAATGGGAACTGGTGCACGACAATGGGACTTGCTGCACTCTTGGTTACAACACTCCCAGGGGATATTCTTAGAATAATTCACATTTTCTTTATAAACCATTATGAAGGATTTATGAGTATATAACTCCTCAAAGAAATCATTTTTATGATTATGGATTATATCCGTAAACTATTAAATTTATATTAAGTGTTTTACAAGTTTGGAATTATGTATTGCGGTTAATAAACTAATCTACTATATGCCATTGTTTATAAATGGAGCCTAGTGGAACGAATGGAAACTGTATCAATGAACGTAATCCATGTAGGGATTTCCATCCTACTCAAGATAATTATAGTGGAGCTGGTGATGCAACGGGTGTTGATTATCTTATCACCATACTGGGACAACTCACTTTGGTTATGAACAATAACCTTACCTATATGGAGCACCCTGATCCACAATGTGGAGGATCAATGTTAGGCCGCTTCATGAGGCAATAACCACAAAAATTAAATGGGAGTACAAATCCATTAGTAGCTGAGCAATGGATAAATTCCTTAGAGAAAATATTTCATGCTTTGGGGAGTAGCGAAATGGAAAAAGTTGTCATGGAAGTTTATCGCCTCACAGGAGATACATATCAATGGTGGCCATTAATCAAAAACACAAAGGAATATGAAGAAGTATCGAACATGGAATGGAGGGAGTTTAAATATATTTTCTTAAAAAAATACTTTCCTCATGACCATCGAGCGAATATGGAAAGACAATTTATGAGTTTGAGGCAAAAGGAGGATGAGAATGTCATAAAGTATGAGGCTAACTTTACAAAGTTAGAATGACATGCATCTGAATATATATGTAACCCAAGGCGTAATATTGATTGATTATTTGATGGGTTAAAACCATTTCTCCATCGAGCATTAGTCTCACAATCCTTCTCATCATATGAATATATTTCCTCATGCGCTATCAAGACAGAAAAGTAATTCTCCAATCCTTACAACTTTAAAGTAAAGAAATATAAAAAGAGATATGTTTAACACTCTGGAAATGAAAATAAGGGGAATAAGGGAAAATTTGAAAATTCATCCTGTGGTAAATATTAGAATAAACACCCTGGTACTTGCCTGAATGGAATTGGGGTCTGTTACAAGTGTGGTGAAAAATTCCACCATGCTCATTATTGCAAGGGTAAGAAATAGGTTGTCAATGTTAACGGCTAAAATTGTTGAGAAAATGGGCATTATGCAAATGAATGTCCTAAGATCCAATGGAACTTACCTCAAAATAGGCCAAGGGAGCAAGGCCAAGATTATGTGATCACTACTACTGAGGTTGAAGTTCCAAAAGATGTGGTGGTAGGTAATTTAATTGTTTCCTCAAGTTTAGTCAATGATTTATTTGATTCTGGATCATCTCATTGTTTCATATCTTCTCAGTTTGCTAAGAAAATTAGATATTTTCAATTTGACTTAACAAGGGAGTTTTCAGTCAAAACACCTAAGGGAAGTATCATTACAACAATGTTTTGTGAATCAGTTCCCATTAGGGCATATAAATGTTCTTTATATGCTGATATCATCATCATACCCATGATTGGATTTGATATAATCCTCGGAATGGATTGGATTTCAGACTATGATGTAAAAATTTATTGTAAGAGGAAGGAGGTTACAATTTTTGATGATTATAATCAGTACCTTATCTTTAGAACAGAAACGTCACCACTTGATTCTTATCTAGATCCACCCCAGTAGATCTACTAAATTCATTTATTAGGGAAGAAAATAATGAAATAACTATGGGTGAGGAAAAGAATGTTCGAATATAGGACGTACCTATTGTGCAATAATATGTTGACGTGTTTCCATAGGATTTACCTAGACATCCTCCATAATAATAAATTGAGTTTTCCATTGATTTAATTCATGGTTCAAGGCCCATATCAAAGACCCCTTATAAAATAGACACTGTAGAATTTTTGGAATTAAATAAATATCTATATGAATTGTGTAACAAGGGATTTATTCTCTCCTAGTGTTTCTCCATGGGGAGACCCTGTCCTTTTTGTTAAGAAGAAATATGGATCTATGTGGTAGTGCATTGACTACAGGTAGATCAATGCTATAACAATAAAGAACAAGTATCTCCTACCTCACATTGATGATTTATTCAACCAATTTCATGGATCTCAATAGTTTTCAAAGACTGACCTTCGATATGGATATCATTAGTTGTGTGTGAAGAAGGAATACATTCCAAAAACAGTATTTCAAACCAGGTATGGGAATTTTGAGTTTACAATAATGCCTTTTGGATTGACTAATGCACCCTCTGTATTCATGGATCTAATGAATAGATTTTTCAAGGAATATATTGTTTAATTTTTAGTGGTATTTATTGATGATATCTTGGTATACTCATAAAGCTATGAAGATAATGAAAATCACTTGTGCACTATTCTGAAAACCCTTAGAAGAAATTAATTATATGGGAAGTTTAGAAAGTGTGAATTCTGGCTTCAAGAGATTTCTATTCTTGTCCATATTCTCTCTAAGGATGGAATCTTTTTTGATCCTTTAAAGACCAAGGCAATCCAATAATGGCCAGCACCGACGATTATAACTGAGGTATGCAGTTTTATTGGTTTAGCAGGTAATTATCGACATTTCGTCCAGAATTTTTCCCAGTTGGCTAACCCATTAACCAAGCTCACACATAAAGGGGTTAAATTTGTTTGGAAAAAAGAGTGTAAAGAATGTTTTGAAGAACTTAAGAGAAGATTAGTCAATTCTCTTATCTTGACTCTCCCATTAGGGAATGATGGGTTTTTTATTTATAGTGACGCTTCAAAGAAACGACTTGGTTGTGTCCTTATGCAGAATGATAGAGTTATTGCCTAAGCATCATGACAGCTAAAAATTCATGTGAAAAACTATCATACTCATGATCTTGAGTTAGTAGTTGTAATCTTTGCTCGGAAAATTTGGAGACACTATCTTTATAGTGAAAAATGTGAGATTTATACTGATCATAAGAGTTTGAAGAATATTTTCTCACAGAAAGAACTCAACATGAAGAAAAGACTATGGCTTAAACAACTCAAGGATTATGATTTCACTATACACTGCCACCCGAGAAAGGAAAATAAGGTGGAATATTCTTTGAGTAGAAAGAATCATGGAGTTTTGAACAAGATGAGAGTTGAAAGGGTTCATATTTTTATGGATCTAATAAAGATGGATATGGGAATAACCATGGAAGTTGAAACATCAATAATTTTTTAAATGGTTTCCAAAACTTCATTACTAGAAAGGATAAAGATTTCTCAAACTGATGATGAGGAGTTTCAAAAGAATATTAATGCTGTGAATGCTGAGAGATTGATTGAATTCATATATAAAGATGGAATTTTAAAATTTGGGAAGAGTCTTTGCGTTCCTAACATACCTGATCTAAAAAGGGAATTTTTGGATAATTCTCATAGCTCTAATTTCTCTATACACCCTGGGATCACCAAGATGTATAGATATTTGAAGGAACATTCTTGGTGGGACAACATGAAGCGGGATATTTCTGATATTGTGTCAAGATGTATGGTTTGTCAATAAGTGAAAGCTAGAAGGCAACAGCCTGGAGGATTCATGAAACCTCTTCCCATACCTGAGTGGAAATGGGATAATATTATGATGGACTTTGTCATGGGGCTACCAAATACTCCTAGAAGGAATGATGAAATATGGATCACTGTTTATCGTCTTACCAAGTCAGCACATTTTCTTGCTATAAGAGAAGATTTACCACTTGAACGTCTAGCAAGACTATATATTAATGAAGTTGTAAGACTACATGGTGTACCCCTATCGATTGTTTCTGATCGTGATCCCTATTTTACATCAAGATTCTGGAAAAGTCTTTAGAAGGCCCTGGATATTGAACTTCGTTTGAGCACTTCCTACCACCCTCAAACCGATATACAATTAGAATAGACTATTCAAACCATAGAAGACATATTGAGATCTTTCTCACTTGACTTTCAAGGTATGTGGGATCAATATTTATCTCTGGTAGAATTTTCCTATAACAATAGCTTCCATTCAAGTATTTAGATGGCACCATATAAAGTGTTATATGGAAAGAGATGTCACACACCAACTTTTTGGGATGATGTTAGTGAAAGAAAACTCGTAGGACTAGAACTATTTGAGGAAACAATGGAAAAAGTGAAGATTATCCAAACCCGCATCAAAGCAACCCAAAGTAAGCAAAAGAGATATGCTGATAACCTAAGGGCGGATTTGTAATTTCAAGTATGAGACCATGTTTTCTTTAATATATCTCCATGGAAGGGTGTTATAAATTTCGGTAATATGGGTAAATTGAGTCCTAGGTACATCGGAACTTTTGAAATTCTAGAACTAATTGGATTTGTAGCTTATCATTTGGAAATGCCTCCAATTCTCTCCAAAGTTCATGATGTGTTCCACATATCACTTTTGAGAAAATACATGTCTGGCCCAATGCATGTACTCACCTATGAGGAAATTTAACTGGAACCTGATATGTCTTATTGTGAAGAGCCTGTCAAAATTCTTGATACTGGAGAATAAGTTCTGAGAAACTAGATGACTTGTATGGTAAATGTTCTAAGGAGAAAACATAAGATGGAAGAGGCAATGTGGGAACCCGAGGAACATATGATGAAGAACCACCCAAAACATTATTTGCAGTAATATTCTAGAAATTTTTAGGACGAATTTATTTTAAGGAGGGGAGGATGTAACACACTAAGCTTCCACGGTACGTTTCCCTTTGAATAATGAAGTAGCATGCGTTGTACGCAACATGGAGTGTTAACACATCACGGCCAATCAAACTAGCCGTTATGAATAGTAATACCCACTTTTTAAAATTTTATAAATTTTATTTTTCAAAATGGACTTCATTTTTTGTATTTGGAATATCAAAATTAGCTTAGGGTGAATTTTTGGTATTTTTCTGAAAACTTTCAATTTTTGATGAATAGTGAAAAACACTACGTTATTGTTTAAAACCGACTTTTTATTTAAATAATTAGTTATTTTATTTTAATTTATTATAGGTCAAAATAGATACATAATAACTATATATGATCAATTTAATTCATTGGAGTCATTTTATAATAATTTTATATATATATAATTTTATTGAACTTTTTACAGTCTTTTACCAACCTTCTAGGAGCATTTAAAAATTTGCATAAAACTTAATTTTAACATTTATGTGAGTTAAATTTCAAAAATATGAGAGACACAGATAATATCAGTAATTAAAATTTGGTTCAATAAGATGAAAATAATTTTTGGTGAATAATATCTTTTGACTTTTATTTTCCACGGTTAAAAGTAAATAGGGTAATTAAAGGTAAAAATGAAATTATAATTACCCTAAAAAATGTCTTAATTATATTTTATAAGTGTAATTAGACCAAAAACAACCTTATGAAGAAAAAATAATCCTTTTTGTCCAATTTTATTAAATTAGTAAATTTATTATTATTTTTATTTAAAGAAGAGTTGAAAGTGGTAAATTCAAATTTTAATAACTAAACCATTTTTAATATAGGGTTACACACAATATAAATTCTACTATAAATATTAATTAGAAATATAAAAATATTCCCTACATAATTTTATTTTATTTATAATTTTTAGACATTAAATAATTTAATTTATTTATGACACAATAATGATGCAGTATTTACCTTATTAATGAAGTATTAAAATAATTAATATTATAAATATCCAAGTAAATGTAAATTGAGATGTATGATGAATTAAAATAATTTTCTAGGATAATATGACATGTTAAGGTTCATTAAATAAATTTTATTCTAAGAGATAAAGTTTTTATGGCTTTCAAAAAAATCAAATACTAAATAGTGTCAAAATTGACATAATTCAGTTTTTAAAACAAATACTATATTATTAATTGGTATAATATTCCCAAAAATAAAAATTTTGGCAAAAAGACTTAGATAAGATTATATATATTAATAATTAACCACTTGGGGTTCTCTTGGAAGTTTATATTAAGTTTATTAACCATATAATATAAAAATACAAAGAGACATGGTAAATGTCAAACTATTTAACTAAGAGTTAAATATAAAATATAAGGTTAATATGGTGACCTAAACCTGTATAAAACCTATTGGTTGTGAGGTTTTTGACCCATCCCCACCTTATCCTAGAAATAAATCATTTTGGAGTCATTATAAACCAAAAATAATTTTATTATATAATAATATTTCAAATTTTTCCTAAAGTGACCCTCACCTCTCTTATAAAAGGGTACTTCCCCTTCTCTTAATTTCACACCTCCAAATCCATTTGTCTTGGACACCCCCTTCCCAAATATCCTCCCAAATTCCATAAAATAAACCTAGAGTCATTAATTTGATCAGAAATTCAACTTAAGGAGCCCTTTTGATCAACTCAAAAGGAAACACCCGAAGAAAAGGTAATAATTTCACCACCCTCTTTCAAGTTCTTTTCTTCTTCCACTTCATCTTTATTTGTTGTTTCCATACCAAAATAATAAATAAAATACCTTCTAAATAATTTTATGTTATTATAAATATTTTACAACCACATTCATTGTTCTATCCATCTTATGAATGACAGAGTCATTATACTTGCGTACGTATGGCTTACCATCTCCACGTCGTGGTGTAGTTTGTTATTCAAACACTTCATTATTTGATGGATATAATAATGAGTATAATTGATGTAAATAGAAAATATATAATTTTAATTATTATTTATATATGATATAAAATCCAATTACATATAATTTCACTATCAATATAATGATATTGTCGCCCGTGCGTACGTACGGATTACCGTCTCCACAAACGCGATGAGATTCATTCCCCATCATAATCATTCAAGAATAATTTTCATTTTATGATTAAAAATAATGTTTATGAACATAATATAATTATTTATATGAATCATATACATCCTATACATGGAAATCATGTCTTACATAACCAAACATATAAAGGAAAATGAATCAGTTAACACTCGAAATAATGATACTACTGAAATATTATTAACAAAGCAATATTAGAGGATCATATATAATATCATATTTATGTATATATTTCTAGTATAATTTAATAAAAAAAATTTAACTATTATATAAGAGGTTTATATACCCTCAACCAAGGAAAAGAACAAGGTAAGGGTTAATTCTACAATCTCTTTACTTATCCAAGGTTGTTAATACATAAGTATCTAATGGGACCTCTTTATCATTCACATATTTGTTTTCTAAATAATGTAATTCAAAACATTTTTACTGTTTACTAGACTATGGATTTAAGTCATTTATACACTTATTTGACCATATATGTTTTTAAAGGAATCTTTCCATCATTTTCCAAACAAGGTACTTTATGACCTTTTCGACAAAATTAAGGTAAGAATGTCTTTTTTTAACTTATACGGTGGGTGCAGCTATTTTCCGCTGTTATAACATCGTCGAATATTCCTATACAATCTTATAAGAATATTTTCAAAATAAATGTTTTATTTTATAATTATATGACTTTTAAATAATTTCAAAATAGAAAGATATATTTCTCAAAAAAAGTTTTTATATCATCTATGTCAACATCCTTTGATGGATTTTAGGACTATTTGAAGTTGATTTATTATGATAAAAACATCCATATTGTATTGAAGGTTTTATGATATGTTTGACTATGGATGTGTTATTTTTACCCCATTCATGGTTTATAGATAATGTATTTTCATTTGGTATGCTAGTTTTAATAGGAATGTTTATGTTATGTTTAAACCTTTTCATATGAGTAATGCATTAGACTAAGTAAGTGATGGGTGGAGACCGCATCTATAGCTCCTTGATGCATCGGTAGGTCTCATGATACAAACTAGTGTCTTGGAACAAGGACTTGACAAAATCTTATTTGTAGTCTTTTCACAAGGCCATGACTATGTGGTTATGAAGTCTGGAATTATGCATTCCATCATTATGGAATTGGCTATTTATATTGCATGCGATTATTCGACTAGTAGAATATCCATGTGAATAAGTAAATGTAATTTTTTTATTTATATAGGCCTTATTATGAAGAATTTTATGTTTAGAAGGCTTATGTTTTAGTCTTATAAATTTCATTAAATGTTTATTCATATTTATGAAAGTTTATGCTATATTTTTATTCTTACTGAGCATCTAATCTCACCCCTTTCTATGTTTTATTTTTCCTAGGATGCAAAAATTTTATTATGACTGACCTACAAGGTTAGTCTAAGGGATAGGAATTTGGTCCATGGAGACAATTTTGATGTTGTTTTTCTTTTTATAATGTAATGTAAAACTTATGAATGTATCTAGTACTTCCAAGGCTACTAAACTAATTGATATTTCGGGATTTGATCCCTTTTGATCACGCCAATGTTATGAAATAATGCACCAATTTTGGGTAACTAGGTTCAGGGCATTACAATGAATCAGAGGCCTACCATGTTATTGTAGCCTCTACCGATTTTGTAATGGGTGTGGGATGAAATTGCTACGGAACATGTTATAAGATTACCTAGTACACCATGTAATAATGATGATATATTGGTGTCTTTGGTGATTTATTGAAGTCACAAAACTTATTTCTATCAAGAAGACTATCACCATTAATGATGTGAGTAGTCTTTATGTGTGAGTGATTTTTTATTACATAGTTTTATGTGGTGTAATTTTTAGATTGAGATCCTTGTTTCACTTTTCAATTTTGGAAGCGTATTCAGAAGGTTTTGGTATTATATGTTCTTCTGATAACAAATAATAACCCTTCGAATGATGACCAATATAAAAGTATGATTCCAACTTTGGGGGACATATTTCAGTCTAATGTTATATATTTTTGTGGTTCTTTGGATAAAATTATGTCACTATTGGTGTTTGAAAATCATAAATGTTTCATGGAATTGAAATAAATTTACCCTATCATAGATTTACATAAAATTTCATGTTTTTCACCTATATGATAGTTATATAAAGGTGATCCCACTCTTGTTGGACATAGTCTTGTACAAGAGACATCTATGGAGATCAATTTGATTATAAGGTTGTTGGTAACTACAAAAAAACCTATGATAAATCTTATGTTAACCATGGAAGATAAACACTATAGTTTGAGGATAACCATTTTTTAGTCTTTTTGTTGGATCCTATTCTAGGGAAATAAACTATTAGGAAACATATAAAGCTAATACCAAGATTTTTTGTGTCATTCTAGATTTTAGAAATAGTTGGTTCTATAGAATATAGTTTATCACTTCCATAGCCCTTAAGTTTTATTCTTTATGTGTTTCTTATATCTTTGATTTATATATTTAATCATGAATACTATCATGTTATAGATGTGTATTAAATCAATATTTAGGTTGATGTTTCCTTTGAAGATAATCTGATTCAGATTTTGGACCATAGTAATAATAATCCTCAAGCGATGATCATACCTCTAGTGTGACTGTAGTGGTAGCATGGATGTGTGCAAGAGGATAATAGGGAGATGGATTTTGAAATGTAGAAATAATGATAAAAAACCTTCACTGATACCCACCAACTTTCCTAAGAGCATATCTTTGGGATGAGTTGTTCTATGGTGGGGAGGTTGTAATATATAGTCTTTTCAATGTATATATCTCTTTCAATTTTATAATCCTTTTTTTGAGTGCTTATATTTTTTATCCTTTTTATAGTATAATGCATGGAGGGATAGTTTAGGGTGAGTTTGTGATGGTGTATAAATTAGAGGATTCAAAACTAATTTATGACATAAAATAAGGATTTACATCAAAAAATACATGGGTGAGCCAACCCTGTAAAAATATTTTTACACTGTAAATTTTTCTTGGAAAATCATACAATAATATATTCATCTATACAATATTTTTATGTAATCAAATATATTTACTACCTCTTTCATTCTATGTGACTATATTTATTTTTAATATGGATATCATGTGAATTAAGACATAAATTAAAAATTTATACTGTAAATAAGACATGGAAATCATGTTTTAATATATACAATAGTTTTTGTGAATTATAAAAATGTGTAACCTCCCGTAAATTATTTTGACCTTATACTGACATGAAATAAATCCCTTTAGATATAGAATATTAGTCAGTTGGTTCATGGTGTTCCAGACTGAGTGATTTTTGGAATGGAATGAGGAACCTGGCCATACCATGAATGGTGAGAATTTTTGGAATCTACTCTTCTATTGAGGTAGGTGGCCTTTAAAAACATCCTGATGCATGTCTTCATTTTTTTCATATATGTGAAATTACTACAACTATAGTAGCACACTATTCACATAGCCTAAAATAAAATAATAAATAATTATAGATAATAATCACTTATTTTAGACATATTATGGATATCATCTGATCCATTATCCTTGATACCATATGTTCGGCCACCTGATTGGTTAGTCTACCCTAGAAGTCATGATGAACTCTCAACCTTATTTAATATAAATTTGGCATGAAAAATTAATTATGGTAACTGGTAAATTTTATGGCATGTGTGGACATTATTTATTTTTAATCATGTGTTTTATGGGAAGGGTTTGTTGTCTTGTTTTGACTTCCTAATATGTTGTAGAGAATAAATGGATAATCATGGAGATGTTTTTAGGGAAATGTATTTTCTGTCTTGTTATGAAATCATGATATGTTATAAATCATAAAGGGATAATTATGGATGTGTTTTTAATTCTTAGAGGTTACTACCAATTTTTGACCATGTGTTTTATTGGAATGTCTTGTTTTCTTGTTATTACATCCTGTTAATGTGTTGTAATACATAGAGGGATTTTCCCAGATGTGTTTAAATTCATAGAGAGGTTTGCCTAGATATATTTAAATGATTTGAGGTAACTACCCAAACATGTTGAAATTATTATAGGGATTTACCTTGTTCTACAGTGTTTATGTTGGGGTTATAGCCTAGGATGGTTCTTTATATGGTTGGCTTGGTTGTATGTTATACTCAGAGATGTATAGTATCATAATGTTGTAGGTTTATCTGACCAAAATTTTCATCCTAAATATCAGGGGCCAGTGGGTTTATTTTATGAGTGGTGTTAATTTTTAAATTATTGACCATGTTTACAACTTTTTTTCATGATAAATGTATTGAGACAATATTTCTTAGACATCTTGGTTTTTTTTTCATTTAAATTTTTAATCCCAAACAGTTTTTTCCATCGTTTGGTACATGGGAAGATTTCATCAATGCAAGTATGAATATGAAAAATGGACCATGTTTTGAATTATTTCGTACGAGTTGGGTTGGAGTTTGGATGTGGTGAAAACATAAGTCTTGATATGGATAATTTTGGAGGATTTTTTTATTCTTCTATACTTATATTTAATTTTCATTAAACATGTCATTTACTTACATTTTAGTCTACCCTTAAATTATTATATTCTTATATTTTATTTTATTTTTTATTTAATCAAGAAGTGGTTTCATGTTGATTATTTTTATTATTTCCACTATTTACAATACACAATTAATTATTATTTTTCTATTTTATTACTATATACTAGAGGTTATAGTATCCCATTTATATTCTTAACACCCTTTCTAATATTCGATGTCTATTAGTATATAGGGAAGAGTCTCAGAAGACACATAACCAACCCGACCTCTTTATGTGAGGAAATTTCTAGTTGGGGATTTTATATTGTATATTAACAAATAATAAGATCATTTTAACCTTGAATGTATATTTATTATGTGAAATTAAATATTTAAAAATAATATTTCGAATGTATAAAACCCATGTTTAATATTCTAACAAATATTTTTCTAATGAATAAAATTTTACTGTTTTTATTTTTATTAAATTTTCTCTAAGTGATGCTAAATTTTTTATTTATTTTAAAGTCACATACACTCATTTGATTTGTAATAAACAAATTAATTTCATTAAAATCTGGACAATTTAAATTTTTTCCAAAACAATAAATTTATTTTAAAAATGTACTTTTCTAGTAATAGGGTTTTATATGTTCCATTATCTTATATTAAAATTAATTTTTCAGAAACCAAAATATTTTTATTGGAAAAATGCACTTTATATTTTTGACCAGTAGGTCCAAAATATTTAAAAATTCCATTTTTAATTTTATTATTATCAGTAAAATTACTAATATTATTGTTCATTACTATTATAGTAGTGAAAATAATTTTTTCAATAAATTATTTTATAATATTTTTGTAATTTTTATCGAATCATAAAGATTAATATATTCTAAAAAATACTTTAATATAATTTTCATAGTAATATAAAATTATATTAATAGTCATTCAACTTTAAATCAATACTAAATAATATTAATAACAATAATAGTAAAAACAACTTTTTTATATAGATTAATTTTTCTATAAATTAAAATTTTGAACATAAATAGTAATTTTATATTTTTTAGAAGCCAAATTATAATATATGAAGATTTTATTTATGCACATAAATTATTATTTTTGTAAGAGGGTTTAAAATATAATTTTATTAAAATATTAATTACTTCTGTAAAAAGAAGATGTCAAGGTAAAAAACCAAAATTGAAAAGTTTAAAAATATGGTAGTAAAATATTTGGAGCATGTATAAGTCATATGAAAAAATGAATGGTAGAGGTTGTATCAACACATTATTAGCACAAATTTAATTAATTCTCACTTTTGTATCTACTAAAAACAGAATAGTTTCATATCATTATTGAAATATATCTGGTACTTCAAAAACTACTTTTTCATCACGTATAAAAGGTGAACAGTTATGCCACTTCATGATAATCACATTCGTTTAAATTTCATCCTAAAAAACTAACAATTTTCTTCCCCTAAAATCACATCATATTTTAAAAAGTCTTTTTTATCAACAAGTTAGCCTTATTCGTTCATTTTAAAGGATATATTCAAGATAAATATTATGTTCTTCGTAAGGGTATTTCTTACTTCATATAATTTTTTTCATAATATTCCTCATAAAAAAATTTAGTCACCCTAATATAATAATATAAGTTTTATTAATATTATTAACTATTATAAATTTAGTGTAGAAACCATGATTAAATATTTTTCATTGATGAGGAAAAATGAAACAGCATTGGTTGTCTATGCCGGTAGACTACCGCCTCCATGACATGATGCAGTTCATTATAATTTATGCCTCTTAGTGATGGTAACAATGATGAATTTGATAAATTAATATGTTTATAATGTTAAAATGTTTATTCTTGGAAGATAAATTATCATATAACTTCATTATGTTCCATTTTTTAAAATTTGAAATGTTAATTGGGTGTACATGCAGACTACTGCCTCCACAAATAAAGAATTACATTTTTCATCACCGCCATACATGAATAATTTTAAAAATAATTTTAATGATTATACATTATATGTATTTTTTTACTCTTATTTAAATGTTATATTATATTTATATAAAAAAAATCTTTACTTAACAAATCACTATAACATGTTGTGTTTTGGATATGATTTACTACCTAGGTTAATAATGATATAATATATATATTGTGAATGATTATGGAATATTATATAAAGAAAATATCATACAATGATAATTTATTTAATATTTTTTAATAATTCATAGTATATTTATTTATATTTAATATATTAATTAATATGTCAACTTTTAACCAATAAACACACTGAAATTAGTACTTCACAATTTCTATTTTGACACACTATAACATTATCATTCATCAAATGAAATTGGTATATGATGAATCATTGAGACACCATGAATCTATTATATATGATAATATATGAATATTGATTTTTTTAATAATCATTAATAGGCCATGCCATTATAAAACAAGGATGAGACATTCAATCAATGTTTTTGGCGCCAGATAATGAAAATAAACTATAAATAGATAATATATTTCAATTAAATTTTTATAAATTATTTTTATGAAGGTAAATATATATGAATGTGTGTCCTAAATAGGTTATTAATATACCTATTTTTCTAAACTAATGGTTATAGAAAATTTCAACTAAGAAAGAAATGAGTAAATGGTTACTCATCAATACTTTCAATCCATTGAGACATGTTTGTTATTATACAACATCATTTAATTTATATGGTGTACTCAATACTATAATTTACATAAAGAGTGATTAATATATATTATTTAATTATATACTATTTTCCATTTAGTGGAAACACTCCTATGTTCTCCATATTCACATATCACCATTACTATAGTAGTTTTTCATCACAAATTACTTTCCTTGAGAAACATTTTATACTATGTACTTAATTTCATTTAAATGTTGTGTACTATAAAATCCTAATCTTTTAAAGTATTTTTTTTAATAAATTAAATCTTTATTTATAGTTTTGGGTACATAAAACCTCATGACTCAAAATCTAGAATATTTTATGTGATTTTATATAGGACATGCAACACCGATCTTAAACATCCATCAAAATATATAATGTAAATATGACCCTTATAAGCTAGCCATTGAATTAGTAGTATGGGTAAGATTAACTAAGTTATTAAATATAAATAAATTTCTGTTTAAGTTTAATTTTATCCATAGATTAATAATAAATAAGCATTCAACTTTTAATATAGATATTTTATTCTTAAAAAATATATATTTCCTTCAAAATTGATTTTTATTTATTTTTTTGATAAAATGTTCTATTTACTTTTGAAACTATTAGAAATTTTATTTAATAAAAATGAAATAATTTTATAGATTAAAATATTGATATTACATAGGGTGATTTTTTTAAATTTTTCATAAAATATTTATTTTTTAGCGAATAGTAAAACCCGGTTTATTGGTAAAAATGTCAACTCTATGAAATAAATTAAGTAATGTAAAAGTACCATTATTTTTTAAAAAAATATTTAAAAGTAGAATTATTATTTTTTTGTGATAAATAATTTAATTCTTTAATTTTAGATCATCATTATAATAGATTTTAATATAATATTCTTTTTATGCTTTAAAACACTTTTTTTAAAATGGTTTTAATGGTCTTAATATTTTTATATTGAAAATAATTAATATAAAACTGAATTAGGAATTATATTAATGAATAGTATATATTATATATATAGATAAATAAATTTAAATACATATCATGATGATTAATTGTCATATAGTTAATATAATATAAACTTTTTCCTAAAAAATATATTTCTTGAAGACAAGTTTTTTGACACAAATTATGTTTTTTTTCTTAAATTATATTATACTAATTATGTGAATGATTTTCCTAAAATTAATTCCATATTTAGAGTCAAAATAATTAATATTATCTAATAAGGTGAACTTACTTTTTTATAATCATTTGTAAATGAAATAAAATGTATTGACCACAATTTTGGTTAAAACAAGGTTTTCATGTTACATGCACTTCTATTAAAATTGATTTCCCACACATATGTAATTTTCAAATGATTAATGGTAAATTATATTAATAATATATGGTTATAAATTATCCAATGAGGATCAATTTATTTTTTTCACAAATGATAAAATGCCTAGTTAAGAAAATAATTACCAGGGTAAAAAATAAAAAGGTAGAACTAAATAAATTTGGGTACCATGGAATAATATGTTTAAAAAACTATTGTTTTTATGAGTTGGAGAAGCCAATCGACCATATACTCCTTCAAGTCCATTATTATTTAATTTTGGATTCATTTGTAGAGAGATTTAATTCCCATTGTTTAATAGATTTAACTATTTACAAAAATGTCACTCCTTGCCTATTATAAAAGGGCTCTCCATCCCGACACTTCTTTATACATCTCAATACAGTTGGCTTAAAACAACTGATGAATCTCACTAAAAAATCCTTAGCAACATTCTAATGATAATAGTTTTACAAAAGTACCAACCCTAAATTCTTTAAGAGGAGATCCAAACGAAGTTTCTATAAGATTATTTAATCGTCTTATTGAAAATATTTCTTTTTATTTATTATTTTAAAACAATAAATTGTATCTTAAAAAATCAAACATAATAAAACTAGTATCTATAACACCCTGAGGATTAAAAATAAGAATAATATGTTTGATAATGTATAATAAATTAAACACCAATCATAGGATAAAATGTAACATCGAAGGACACTAAGATATATTTCCATTTTAATTAATTTAACCAATAAAATAGAGTGTAGTAACCAAAACCATGATATTTTTATTCTTGATAGTGTTGAAGACATGTGATAATGAGAATAAACAACACATGAAATGTATAACCATTCATAAGTAATGGTTGTACTAGAGTTTCTGAATAATAATTACTACATTATGATATATATACATATATTCACTTCTTAATCATTATAAATTATTGATAAATTCTTATAAAATAATCAATAAACAATTAGCAATGTTATTTTATACTTCAAAAATAGGTTTTTTTCAAAAAACAATTATTTTATTTTTTTTGGAAAATAATTTATTTAATGTCTGAAACATTAAAAAAATATTCTATAAAATTAATATAATTTTTTAAATCATAATAAGATCTTTTTATAAGGTTTAATATTTGGGATACTTGGAATATATTGATTCTTTCAGTGAATAGTGAATATACTGATATTTATAACAAAGGAACTTCTTCAAAATAATTTAAGAAATTTAAAATTTAAATTATATTTTGAATTTAATTTAAATTAAAATAATTATTCATTAGATATATTTAAACTAGTAAAATTATTTATAATATAAGTTATATTATATCCTATAATAAGATTATTATTATTTTTTTAAAACATGATTTTTCAAAAAACTGTTTTAAAATGCATAATGATTCACATTTTTATATAATTAAAATAATAAAAAATGGAAATTTATTAAAATAAATTTATATATTATATATAAATAAATTTTAATTTATTTTGATACAATTATATTTTTTCATAGTGTTAATATAAAATTGTCTTTTTCTCAAAAAATTCACATCTTTAAGACACATTTTTTTCATGTATGTGGGTTTTGTTTTAAATTAAATTGTTTCACTAATTGAGTTAAAATTATTAAAAAGTATTAAATAATTTAATTTATAATAATTTATATATTTTAATAGGGTCAACATATTTTTTTTCATAATTATTATTGAAAAAATTAAAAATTAATTACTATTTATGAAGTTAAAATAGTTTTTTATAGATTACATGTGTTTGTACCAAAATTAATCTTTGACATATATAGTATTTTTTAATAAAATAGATTTAATATTTAAAATATTAAGTTTTAAGTTATTTAATAATAACCCTTTTATTTTTAATTTTAAATGTTATATTATTTAGGTAAATAAAAAGATACAAGTTACCATGGTAAACACTAAAATGGTAATATTGATTAAACCTAAAGAGTAAATATTAACATGAAGAAAATTTGACTACTTTTGCGATGTTGATATTTTTTTATATTAAATAAAACCTCAACTACATTTTTAATCAATTTTGGAGACACAAGAGGTAGATGTGACATCCTATTGTTGAATAATATTGAGTATTTACATAAATGCTACTACTCATCAGTTATAAAATTCCACCACCTATCCACTCTTACTAACCCATTAAAACCAATATTTTTTCAAATACCTAGGGAAATACATTACCAAGATACCTAATTTCATACTATAAGACTTATTTGGAAAAAAAATAATCATATTAAGGCTTTTTTTGCAAACCGAAGGAGGGAACATGAAGAAGGTGTAACTTTCAACAATGATCTTTTTTATTATTTCATAGTTCACCTCCTTAAATTATTATTATATAATGATGATATGATAAACTAACTATCATAAATATTTTTATATTATGTTATGTTAATTTCATAACCTAAATCATTTCCCTCTTCAATCTAATGGGTTATGAATTATCATTCATTTGTGTGGTGGACTGCAACCTTGCAAACTGATGTCGTTCATTTCCTCATTACCAAATCTCATGGTTGGGTATGATGGTTGATATATAAATATATATATGGTATTTATAAAATAATATTACCTATTTAGTCAATATATCTTATTTACCTTTTATAAATTCAATTACATTTGGGATACAACAACATCAATTTTTTGTATGGTGGGCGGCCGCATTGTGAAGTGATATGATTCATTTTTCACTAACATGTTACATAGAAGGTAATAAGGGTATATATAATGAATATATGTGATATAAATGAAATATTTATGGCTATAAATATATATATTTAACTTATTAAAAATATAATATATCATTTTATTTTTTAACTTTTCCTTGAATTAAAAAGTGATAACATTGTTCATATATTTTTGGATTACTGACATCACGAAAAGATATGACTCTATTTTCATCACCACACTACATAAATGATATATATGAGTTTATATATTATGAAATTATTTTATTTATTATATAATTATAATTATTTAATGTTAATATATTACTTACCTTCCTTCCATAATGATTATTGAAAATTGGAAATGTTACTCATGTGTACATACAACATACCATCTCAATGAAAATAATGATAGTTCAATTTTCATAACCATCATTCATGAATGATTTTAAAAGTATAATTGATATATAAATATTATAATTATTCCAGGACAATTATTATAGATATATTTAAATAATGGCCAATTTGACCATGTAGTCCTCCCGAAGTCCTTTTTTGACACATAATACGAATACACTCAAAACTTACGATGTGAAAATTATTGATTAAGTAATTGTAAATAAAAGTATACTAAGTGAAATAATATTAACTAAAAACATAAAATAATTTTTCTATTAATTAATTAATTATGAAAAAATTATTATTCAGGGATATAAAGGGACACGTGACAAGTTGGACCCAAGGTAATGGACATCATCTCAATTTCTTTTCAGTGAGGCATATATTGATGTTTTGATCATATATTATATTATAAAGTGTACATAAAATACCTTTGACATGTTATATCATAAATTTATCAATTCCAATGGTATTTATTGTTTTTTAATTTTATTATTTCATGGGGATTATGATTCAAATATCTCTAATGTAGTAATAACTTTTTCCTAAATAAATCCTCTTTTAATTTTTTCATTCAAACTCTCTTTCTCTTATATAACCATATTATTAATTTGATTTTTAAATATTTTATGGACATAAAATATTAAAAAAATCATTTTTTATATTTTACATTACTTCAAATGTTTTAAAAAGGAATATTTTTAAATATTTCAAATGAAACGTTTTGGAAAACAACCAATAGAATCTTCCAATGTATATGATAACATTGAATTTTCCTAACACTGTGATTTTAATTTTATTTCTATATATCTTTGAATTCATATATCTCTTCATAAATGAAAAAAATAATTTCCCATTTATTTGGTATTTTTGGATTTATTTTTTTTCAAAAGAAAAATGTATTTGTAATGAAACATGAATTTTAAGAGAAAAGGGGATGTTAATATTAGAACCCGATTTATATATATGACTTTAAATATGTTTTTAAAATGTTTAAATGTTTTATCCAAGTTTTTATTCTTGTAAATTATTTATGATGGGTGTACCTAGATATCATTGGGTGAGGTAGTAATAGAATAAATGATTAATGAATCTAGATAGCACTCCAATGCATTGGGTAATGATTATGTAATTTGGAGAATTATATTAGAAGTTGGTTGCATCATTATTCCAATTTGAAAGGGTTATTTATGGGTTTTTTTATGGTAATTTGGGATGGTGTCCCAAGGTACATAGATAAATATTATATTATTTCTAATTAGTTTTTTTAGTGTTTTTTTAAAAGTTGATAATTTTTCTTTTGAAAATATATTTAATTCCTTTAATGGGTAAAATGTTATGTTTAAAAATATATTCTTTAATGGGGTTTCATGCTTTTCATTGGACTAATGTTTTTCATATTTTTATGTCCTATAATGTTATTTGTGAACTCATACCATCTTTTGAAAAATAAAATCATGGGATTTAAGGAATGGTAAGGGAATGGAAGAGGTCGAGTTGAATGTAGGGAAGTGTTTTCATTAAAATAAATCATGTTATGTTTTAAATGTTTTATATTGAGGGAAAATGGATACTAATTAGAACTGTTAAATTAATATTAAATGGTGTAATTATGTATGATTTGCGATTTATTCTCAAAAACACTAAATATGAAAAGATCCTAAAATGTACGAAAATAAAATCTTGACTTAAAACTCATGAAAATGTAATTTTTTTATGTTATGTCCTTATAGATATTATCAAAGGTCAGTTTAGATAACATTATATGTTATAGAAATAATAATATCATTCCCTTAAAATATTTAAACTTATGGTTAATATAAAATTATATATCATTTGAATATTACCAAGATTGTTCATCTAAATTAGGGCTCTTAAAAATGGTTTCCCGTATCGGAAATTGGGAATCTACAGTGGGAATATTCCAAGAGGAAAATATCATTCCCAATCAGTATCTTGAGATGGTTGGAATTATAAATGAATGGTTTTATTTTCAATGATGGATCAGATAATACATGATATAAATGGTTGAGTAATCCATGATATAGAGGAACTTGATATACCCTTAATGAACATGTCTATTGTGGAAAATTTCATGAGGCAACAACCCCCATAATTAAGTGGATCATCTTATATAATGGTTTACAAAGGGTAGATTAATTACATGGAAATGAAATTTGAACTCATAGGATGTTCATAATGTCAATAGGTAACCCCTACCAATTATCATTTTAAGGTCAAGTTCATCGATGGTGGCGGTTAGTTAAGAATACTTGAGAAAACGTTTGTCTTGATGGCTTGGAATGAAAATCATTTAAAAATACATTCATTTATAAATATTTCAATGTGTCTAATCATATTATGATGGAGAAATAATTTAATTAATTGGGAAAAAAGGATGATGATTCAATGTCTGCATATAAAGAAAAAAATACAAGGGTTTCCAGGTATGTATCATATTTTTATAAGGATATTAATAGAAAAATTATTAAATTTTAGTTAGAATTAAATCCAAACTTATGAAGGGATTTTTATGTATGAGAATTTAATGAATTAATAATGTTTTGAATTTTGAGATAGAGTTTTCTAACACTTATGTGACCTGAGATGAAAGGGGTAAGAAAAGATCAATGTGGAATAAAGTGGAGATGAAACCAACTAATAACTATGTAGGTAATCCCCAAACATGTTCTATGTGTGGTAAAATACATTTCTCAGAATTTTTTATAGGATAGTTGAATCTTTTCTGATGTATATGGTTTCATTACATGGCTCCTGATAGTAAAAGAAGGATTCATGAACAAAAAAATGGGGAGACTGATATCCTTCCATTGGTGATATATATTATCTATAATGAGTTGGTTCATTATTCTTAGGTGTTACCAAATATTCATACATAGGGTATAAATATTCATGATCAAAAATATAAATGACTGCCAAGTAATTTTCTACAACATTTGTTGATGATAGTCAATCTTCTGATGTGGTGGAAGGACTAGAAAGATTATAATTTTACAAAGGTAAACCATAATATAATTGTTTTAAAAACACATATTTAGGTAATATGTGATTATATCATAAAGTGGTTAATAAAATTTTGGGACTGTGTTTTTTGGGTTTATATTTATTTAAGTATTTGAATTAATGATATGTTTTACTTTACATTTTTTGAGACATTATTTTTAACATATTAAAAACTTATATGGTTTATATGGTATTTGATGACTAAGGTTATTTTTAATGATGTTCAAAAAAAATGGGTAAGTTATAAGGATGAAATTTTATAGAAAAGAATATCACAATGTATTGGAGAAAACCTGTCACAACCAGAAAATCCATTGGGCATGAAACTTGAACTGAAGGGTGATAAGGACTAAACACCTACCACGGGCCTAAGTGATTTCCAAGTTAGTATGAAATAATTATTTTAAATTTAAATTATTTTATAGATAATTATAATTTTTATTTATAGAATATAAATTTTATCATATATAAAATCATAGGATTAAAAAATGGAGAATAGGTGGTTATGTTTTTTATAAAATAGGAAAAAAAATGGGAAACATATTACCTTATGTTAACCGCTTAGGTTTAAGTTAAAGTATAAAGAAGTGTGGAATATCTTAATATTTTTTTTGTGATTATGTTATCTATTATATATTGGTTTTAATTCATTGATCATAAATAATTCATATCTGAAACTCATAATTGGATAAAATATGAGAGTTTGGTAGAAAATGATTAATCAGGGAAATTCTATAGGACAAGTAAGTGTGTTTCCTTATGATTTTATTCTATATAGTAAAATAATTCCTCAACTCTATGAAAAAGATATTTAAAAGGAAAATTTTATCCTATTAAATTATTTTTAATCAATAAAATATTATTTTAAATCAACACATATTTAATATTTTATGGCCCCTAAAATCCATTTATCATTCACCTACATGTGATAAATGAACTCAATCACCGTTTATAATTAATTTTGATTCTCTTCGATTTCCATATCATTACTTCACACCCATTTTCTCCTAATACTAAATATAGTTATGTTTCATTATAGATGATCTATGTACATCATTTTCTATCTCGTGATGAGGATGTTTAATTGACCCTTTTTAAGAAGTTAGTTCCCAAACATTTATTATACAATATTTATCCTTTTATTTCTGAGATAATGTTAAAATTGGATGGACACAATTTATTAAAGGGGTATAGGATGTAACAACAAATGATTTTAAAGGAATAAAAATATATTCATTATTATAGAAGACATAAAATACCAAACATATAATATAATATAACAAAACAATACATTATGATAAATAAATTTTTGAATAAATTTAATATTTTTAATAGATTACAGTATATGAAACACTAAATTTTTTATTCTCGATAGCATGAAAGACATGCAACACCGGGCTTAAATGGAACACAAAATATCTAATGGTTAAAACCTAACAGTTAAATTAGAAGGTATGAATAATATTAAATACATTATGATATATATATATATATCATATTTTATATAAATTAGTCGTGATTTCAAAGAAAATAATCAATCAATAATTGGTAATGTTATTTTATTCTTCAAAAATGAGGTTTCTTCAAAAATGATCTTTATAGATTTTTATATGGAAATATTATAATATTTTATTCAAACATTTATAAAATTTATTTGATAAAATTAACCTTATTTTTTAAAACATCATATCAAAATTATAGTTGGGTTAACGTTTTAGGTTTTTCTAAAAATGTTGAATTTTTTTGGTGAATAGTTAATATTCATATTATTGCAAAAAAGTCACTTATTTTCAATAATTTATGTAATTTAAAAGAACCATTATGTGTTAAATTTTATTTCAAGTAACATTATAATTTTTGTAATATATTTAATATACTAAATATATATTTAATATACTTTTTATTTTATTTTTGAATATTTTTATTTTAGCGTGTAAAAATAGAATTTTTATTCAAAATTTTTAATAATTGAAACTGATTTTCCTTTTTAATTAATTAAAATAATCCCTAATTGGTAATTGATTAAATAATATTTATTGATTATATGTCAATAAATATTATTTTAGTTTCATAAATTGATTATTTTTTCCCATAGAGTTAATATAAAATCATCTTTTCATCAAAAAATACCCTACTTAAAAACTCGCTTCATTGTCACGTCTGTGCGTTTTGTTTTAACTTTTATTATTCCACTTATGAGATTTTATTTTTTTTTTCAAAATGGATTAAATATTTGATATTATAATAATCTATGTTATATAATAATTTCATATTAATTATTTTTTCATAATTATTAGTTAAAATTTTATCATCGATTACAATGATTAAGGTTAAAACGATGTTTTTTACATTACAGGTGTTTGTTTGGAAATTAATTTTCCCCAAAAATAGTATATATATTTAATAAATTTTATCAAATAACTAGATTTATTAGGTTTAAAATATGTAGAAAACACTTTTTTATTTTATTCATAATGGATAAATTTTATTAGAAAAAATAAAATAGTTATCATGGTAAAAACTAAATGGGTAAAGTTGAAAAAAATTAATGACTACGGAATAACATGAAGAAATTTGACAATTAATTTTTGGTGGAGTTTCTTCCTGACTACATAAACCCTCTAATTCATTTTAAATCAAATTTTTAGCCGATTGAGTTGATAGTTACATCCCATTATTGAATAATTTTGATTATTTACAAAAATTCCAATCATCAACAATTTTGAAAGGTCACTCCATGTCCGCTATTCTTCACCCCATCAGACCTCTTGGGATTGGTCAATACCCAAATCCATTATGAATAATACATAATACCATCCTATTAGCCTTATTTTGGATATAATTCTGACCTAGGGATGATTATGTTTCAATCGTAATGGGGACACCTGAAGAAGATGTAAAGTTAATCAATGAGCATTTTTGTTTTATTTCTTTCTTCACCCCATTCAATTATTATTATATGATTATAATATGATAAATTTAGTATCTTGAATATAATAAGTTTTTTATGGTAATAGAAACACTTAATTTAGTTCCATATTCAATCAAATGGGTTACAAATCATTATTCTCATCTTTGGAGGACTACTGCCTCATGAACCAATATCATTATTTGTTTATTACCACATCTCATGGTTGGGAATGAAAATTAATGTTCACCAAATGGGAATCAAAGAATTAAGAAATTATGAAATAACTGGATATGGGAATTATTTTCCCCACAACAAAAAAGAAGAGAAAGGTGTCCATGATCACACAGATCACATGAACTGACTAGGGAAACATGATTTCATGTCCATTAGAAGGTCATATAGATGGTTGCATACTATGAATTTCTTGTAGAAGGCCCTAGAAAGTCCTATAAACAAATCCTTATTCTCTTGAGAGGTCACCCTTGATAACTTTTTATCATGGAGATGTGACTAGATAAGCTCCCCCAGGTCACATGGCTTTCGAATCGACAGATTCCCAATGAAACATCTAAAAATCATTAGAAAACTATAGGAAAATATCAAAAAGGTAGGATCCTATTATCATCGTAAAACTCACATGACTCATCACCGATGGTAAGAATTATTTTTCATGAATAATTTTATAAAACCTCATGAGATCCAAGACATCTGTAAAATATGAAATGAATATAAAAAAGTTTATATAGTGGGGTTATATTATGATTGTAAAAATCACACAATGTTCCCTTGGAGATTCATATGACACCAAGATCACCCAACGACATGTCTGCCTCATCTCAAAAAAGCTTGTAGGTTGTTCATCTTTATCACATGAAGTGATTCAGACATGTCCAAACAAACTCACACTCCCCTTTGTATCTATAATGAAAATATATGGAATTATCCATGAAATTCTCTTGCATATTCACATGACATTTTATTGGTCACATGATGCCTCACTGGTAGGTAGGGTTATTTTCATCAACAAAAATAATGAAATATCATTAAATACCCAACCTTTTTAAAATAATTAATGGATATAATGAAAGAAATGATAATAAACCCTCATGATCTTGAAATCCATGTGACATGCCTAGGATGTCCACAACATGGTTTTAAAAGACCCCTTGAAAAGCCAATCTGATTTCATGAAATCCCGCTAAATACCAATCCTTATCTTCTAGAAATTAATAAGAAAAGACACATATGATCACACTAAGGAAATTTTATAGGAGCATTGATCTTGTCGATTCTCATAGACATGTCTAAATTCCCATATTATAGTCCCCCAACATGTCCACATGAGTAAACAAGACCCCATTAGTTTTCTATAATCCAATTAATGGTGCATTGAAGGGGTGGTCTTAATGTTCCTAGATATCATGTGAAACCCACTGAAAAACCTACTTCAAGACCTCATAAAGACGCACGACACCGGGGCCCTCCACCAACTGGAGTTTGTATTTACATGATATTTACTATAGGAAGCATCGAACAATTAGGGTGGTGAGTACTATAAATCCCATACCTCAGCATTATGGAAGGTGTTATCCCTTTTAAATCTAGAAGTTTATGGATGAATCCTTAGAACCCTCCATTGGAGCACCTAGGCCTTTGATCAGTTTTCTCATTGTGGATGATCTCATGAACAAGATGTTTTTTTTTTCAAGAAAGATCTAGTGGAAAAGTAGAGAGATCAAGAAGTATGCATAGGCACCTTGTGTGATCACTCATATATCACATAAAGGACATCTAGAGAGTCAGTCAATGGAAAAACTTCATATATTATTAATAACACTCGACATAATAAAATGATAACACTAAATAAACCTATGAAATATTTAATAAAAAGACAAAATAAAGAAAATGATAGGATACTTTTGTGAATAACACATATAATAATCCTCAATCACTTTTCCTAAACCACCTAGGTCATGTGAAATCACCAATAAATGTTTCCAAAATCATGTTATTTGTATTTTGTATACTACTAGAATCATGTGATGTCCACTATAAATGTTGAGAGAAAGTCACATGGCACTGCATGTCCATTCCAACCAAGTCTTACGAATCCCTTTGGGATCTCCTTGCACACAGTATGGTGTCTTATAGACATGTCACCTAACTCATATGATGGCACCATTACATGTTAGATGAGTCTGGTGATAGGGTTAGGGTATTCCCACTAGCCCTCCCAATATCCTCTATAACTATCATCTAAAACCCATGGTATCATATGGACTTTTTAGATAGCTTTCGAGTTTCCCTCCAAACATGTCATCCTAAATCATGCATCACCCTATGAGACATGACAAAATTATTCTCGTGATTCCATACAAGTGTATTAATAACAATTCTAGATGGATCCTACGAAAGTTATATGAATCATATGTCACACATTTATCATGTCAATAAGGATCATGTTATGGCTTCTAGGATCAATAAGCTAGGTCTCGTAATATTATATGGACAAGAAAGCCTTGATCATGAGAAAATAATTTGTTTTTTCAATAAAGTTTATACAAAGTCCCTTGGAGAAGTCAACTAGATCATGAAATTTACATTGGAAATGTCTGGAGGACATCCTATGACATTCCAAGTACACAATGGATGCATGTCAAGCATATAATGAATTCGTGATAAGGAGATAATCCAGCCCCGTCAGAATGGTAATGTCAGTGTGTAATCCCCACACATAAGCCTCATCCCAGTTGGTGAGTACTCTTTAAGTGCATCCATGCGACCCGGAATCAAATCCATGTGGATGAATAATTTTCTGGTTACTTTAGAAGTACTATGGAAGTACTGTAGGAGGTACTGTAGCAGCACTGTAGCAGGTACTATAACGGGACTATAGCAGGTACTGTTTGGAACTATAGTAGCTAGGACTATTCCCCCATTTGGGCCTTCGGACCACCGATTTGGTCCCCAAATCCTTTAAGGCCTTTGGGCCACCAAGGCATTTAGGTCAGTAAGGCCTTCGGGACACCTCAATGTCTTCCGTCCACCTCAAGGCCTTCGGGCAACCTTAAGTGCATATACAAACTAGACATCCTATAAGGAACAAGTTCAAGAAGGAGGATGAGAAAAGATCTTTTACCATAAAAGAAGCTAAATGGATTGAAAGGATGAGAGGGTATAGCACCTACCATCAGTACAAGCCTGTACATGCATGGGAAAGCCTATCCTAACAACCATGAAAAGGTGGAGATATGATATCAAGATGAAGATGTTGTAGGGGATCAGTTCAAGTAGTTATTCCAGGTTGTATGTAATGTTTGAAGACTATGTGTAATGAATTCCTCTAAGGCATATGGTACATGTAATACATACTTTTTATTGGCCTTGTAAGGGTTCCACCTCACCCCTTGAAAGGTGGATTATCAAAAATCATTAAAAAATGAAGTCCTTCAGTCCATTGGATGTCAGTGTGTAATACCCGAAAAATATAATTAATAACTCTAATTCCTATTATAATCATGATTCATAGGATTCCTTCCTACGGCTAGATCTCTTTATTAAAAATACAAAGGGAAATCCCAAAATATATGTCCCACATCTACAATAAATGAGACTAATTATTTACCATCCCTTGTTTCTCACATGGAGCATAGCTCACATGATTTTAAAGAGTTTGAATGATCACATCATTTGAAAAATAAGAATTTATAAAAGAAAGGGAAACCTTAGTGTGTAGTCACCGATCAGAGGCATAATATGATTTTCCTCACATATAAGTGAAAAGTTGGTGTGTAACCCCATACATACTAAACTAAAATAACTGTGATTCATGACATGACTAGGAAACATAGGACACATTCATAAGGATCGATCTCATATAGGCATTCACTTGGGTATAATTTTCTTTAGTTTTATAATATTTCACCCTTTGGGACCTAATCATTCCTATGGGATTTTCATCCTACCTCATCCATATTAGAGTAAGAAGCCAACTGAACTACAATCACATTGATTCCTACCCTAACAAGGATATATAGGACACCTTCCTAAGGCCCCAGAATAAACAAAAATAGGCACCCATAATTGTATGAGTCCCTAAATGTAACCAATATTTCTACAATTGTGACCCAATAATTCATATAGTATGATCATTCTATTTCATCAATCAGTGGACTGAGAAAATAATTAATCTATTATGAATCTAATTCTATTGAGAACTAGAATATGTTAGATGCCTTACTAAGTCCTGAGTTCTATATTAAACACCCCAAGGGGTGCCCCATTACATAAGTCATTCATTCATATGCAAGGTAATTAATTACTTGTTATCCCTTATTTCTCAAACTGAGCATAGCTCACGTGGGATTAGGGATTTGGAATTGTTAGAACATTCATATCATGAATCTCCACCATATAATGAAATCTCAATATGTAATCCTTAATGAGTGGAAGGATATAAACACCCCCCAAATAAGGGGATCTACCTTAGGGACAGTCTCAGGGGTGTGATCGAACTATGACAACTTTGATCCCTACTATAACCTGGATACATAGGATGTCTCCTCGAGACTAGATTTCAAATATCTGGCACATCAGTCCTCATACATGTATCCTTTATTCATGACATTAACCTTAATGGTTCAAAAAACTATGTATGTTTTGATTTTTGTAAAAACTAGGATTTTTAAGACGTCTCATAATGGATCAATCCCATCTTATGAATATTAACCATCTCTTTGCATGGAAAAAATTCCAAAGTGTCTGGTTATATATCTTCATCATATAGATGAATATTCATTACCAAGAAACAGATGAATAGCCTTGGTTGCAAACATATGGATTCACTAATGATATCCACTTTTTTCACATATAATTTATTAACCTATGGTGATTTTTTTTTGGGTAACCATTCATGCATTTAGATTAATAATTGATTTAAGAACACATATAAAATAAATAAAAGAGTCTTAGAGTAGGAGAAAAATCCCCCTAATAGGGTGTGATGATCCCGAACTCCCATATTCTTGACCAATTTAAGTCCCTGATAGAGCAAATATTTTCAATTAATTTAAATTGAATATCATTGTATTAAAAACACAAAAGTGTTCCTCTAAGATGAATTTTTTCATTTTTATGATATTGGTGTTATTTTGAGCTGAATAGTAAAAATTGGCCATTTTGGATTTTTAACAGTTTTAAATTTTTTTTAGTTTTCCCATAACATTATATAAATTGATCAAAATTTCAAAATTCTTTATTTTCTAGATTCTACACATCCATGTATTCATTTACTATTTTTTAACTAAAAGCTTAATCGGCCATATGGAAGCTCAAAGGAAGCTCAGGAGTGGGAGAAAGAAAATTGTTTTCAGTTCTGCATATTTTTTTTGTGGGCTCCATAACTCATCCATGGTGGGTCAAAATGTTGTGAAATTCGGTGGGTGGACGCATAAGGAGTTTTGGGGCATCTCTTATGAAGTAAGTACCGCGTTAATTTTCCTTTTATGGGGTCATTAAATCACCCTAATCTGGAGGATTGCGTTTTGGAGAGTCTGACTGTACAGAATAAATGCACAGAGTAAAACGGCCATAACTCTCGAAATACATGTCCAAATCCGCTGATCTTTTGAGGGGACACGGAAAAGGGAATTATAAACAACATTCAAGAATGGATCAATGCATTAAGATGTCATTTAATGGGGATAAAACGCATCAACATACGGGGGAAAAATTCTGTCTATAAAAGGAGGAGAGCTCCACCCTCTCAAAGCATCCCATTCTCCACCCCATTCCTTCCGGGACACCAAGAAGGAGAACATTTCAGATTTTTATTTTATTTAATTTATTTTTCATAGTTTTTTAATGCCTTCTTCTTCCCCATTCATCTCGATTACCCTTACCATGGTGGGGTAAACATTTGGAGTGATTGGGGAAGGGTTGGTTTTCTACATTGTAATGCTTGAGTTCTTGGACGCAATTGAATAAATTTATTTCTTCTTCAAATTTGTTTTCAATTTATTATAGTAGATTTTATAATAAAGTATGATCGTTCTTGAATATTAATTCTGTTATTTATTTTTTCCTTGGTAAAATAATCATAATCTCTCTCCATTAATTTCTGGTTTATATACGATGGAATAAAGAAGGAATTAGTGGTGAAGTACTCGACGATCGTCAATACGTGTAAAAGGTGTAGTGAATGTTCTTGATTGTTTGGGATAAACAAAAACCGATCAAGTATTTCCCATTTCAATTAAGGATATTCAATATAACTATTTTACATATGGGGGGAGAGTTGACCAAACCAAGATCTCGGTAAGGTTTTCTTTCACAATAATAATTTCACTAAGGAAGTGAGAGGAAACAATTGTGGAAACTCACTTTAATCAACTAAGAAGAAGAGGTTTGAATTAAATTGAACAAGGATATAATTAAAATTAGGAAACCGACCCCGACCTAATCACCCTTTTTAATATCATATTTTTTAATCATTTGAATTTAAAATTTCTTTTTCAAAAGCACAACATTTTTACCCCCGTTTTAAAGTGACAACTCGTTTTGTGTGCACTCCTCTTAGGGAGACATCCTAGGTCAACCAAATTACTATATTTTAACTTAGGAAATAATTGTTTTTCTATGCCCTATGATAGTCGTGCGTCAAACTTGGCACCGTTTTCGGGGAGGTAGTGCCTCAAAAACCTTAAAAAAATCATTTTTTTACTTCTTTTTTTTGAATGACCCGTAGTTCAAACAACAATTTAATTGAATTTGATCCCGAAATTGAGAGAACAATAACCCAATTGAGAAAGAAAAATTTTCAATTAGATTTTGAAAAAATTCAACTTACAGATTCAAGTGACACATCTAGTGATCACTCTAAACCTCCAATGGCTGGCAATCCCAACCAAACATTGTGTGATCTTTGCGCCCCACAATTCTCTAACCAACGAAATCAACTAACTATTCCTGCATTAGAAAATGATTTTGAATTGCGCATTAACATGATTCAAATTCTTCCTAAATTCCATAGTCTTGCAGGTGAAGACCCCAATAGGCATATCTAGGAATTTACAAATGTGTTCTCCAACTGCAGACCCTGAGGTGTTGCAGAAGAACAGGTAAAGTGGAGGGAATTTCCCTTCTCACTTGAGGGAGCAGCAAAGGAATGGTTGTATAGTCTACAACCAGGAGAAGTCCAAGACAGGGAAGATCTTCAAAGATGCTTCATGCAAAGGTTTTTTCCCGCATCCAGGAGCACAGCTATCCGAAAAGAGATCTATGACATTCGCCAATCAACCGGTGAAACACTTTATGAATACTGGGAACGATTAAAGAAGCTATGCGCTAGTTGTCCACACCAGAATGTGGAATAACACCATTTCATTGTTTTATTCTATCAAGTATTTCTTTAAAATGATCGAAACTTTCTAGAGGCATCATCTGGAGGATCCTTGATTGACAAGTCACCAACTGATGCCAGAGGATTGATTGAAAATATTGCACAAAACTCATAGCAGTTTGGAACCATAGGTACGATCACAAAAGGAATCCATGAGGTAAGAACATATGAATCAATAGATTTAATTAGGAATGAAATGGATGAACTCATCAGGTTGGTGTGAAAAATAGTTGTGAACCATGTGAAGGAACAACAAGGGCCGAATCAGGTATGTGGTTTATGCTCTTCTAATTCTCATTTCACTGATCAATGTCCAGAAGTGCAGGGGACAGAAAGTTGTGTTGCAGCCTATCAACAAAGGCAATACCAACCACAAGCGCAACCAGGATATGGGTTTCAACAGAACCAAGCCAGAGAACCTTTTCAGCAGTAATATTAGAATCTGATAGCATTCCAATACCCTTAGAAGCATCCCTTCCAACAACAACAAACATTCCAACCACCACCTTTCCAGTGGAAGAATTGTGAGAAACCTTCCACAAGTGCACCGACAAATGAAGATCAAAAGATTAAGACAAGAGTTATGGGATTAGAAGATAAAATGGATAAGCTAGATGATCAATTTACAAGCATTATGGATTCTCTCACCAAGAACCCAGGTAAACTCCCCTCACAAAAAATTCCCAATACAAAGGAGTATGTTAGTGAAATCACCACCCAAAGTAGTAAGAAGTTCACACCACCAGAAAAAAATGAGGAGGATGATTCCGGATAATCTTCTGAAGCTCGTCCTGTCCAACAAAAAGATGGAGTCGACAAAAAAGGATAAATAACAAGGTTTCAGAAGTAAATAACAGAAACACATCTTCAAAAACAACAAATGGAGAAAAAGGATATCCCAGCACCATTCCCATCATCATTGGTTGAGTCAAAGAAGGGTGAAAAAGAACGACTTCAACAGGAAATTCAAGAAACATTCCGAAAAGTTGATAATAACATCCCACTACTGGATGCAATCAAACAAACCCCCAAATATACAAAATTGCTGAAGGAGATGTGTAGTAAAAGAAGGAGGCTGGATGGAAATGAAAGAATCAACTTAGGAAGAAGTGTCTCAACATTAATCACACCATCGATACCGCAAAAATGTCAAGATCCAGGGACTTTCTCTATTCCCTGCACTTCAGTTCTTTAAATTTTACTGATGCATTATGTGATCTTGGAGCTTTGATAAATGTGATGCCTCACTCAGTGTTTTCATCTTTGCAGATCAGATAACTAAAACCAACTCGGGTGGTGGTACAATTAGCAAACAGATCCACTGTTTTCCCAGCTGGAGTCGTTGAATATGTACTTGTAGGAGTGAGAGGATTAATCTTTCCAACAGACTTTTATGTCCTTTCCATGGAGTAATACTGAGCACCATCCCAATCTCCCATCATCCTAGGGAGACCTTTCCTAAAAACAGAAAGGACGATCATCAATGTGTATGAAGGAACACTCACCATGGAGTTTGGAGGGATAACGATTCACTTCAATATTTTTGAATCCATGAGGCACCCATCGGATGATCACTCCCTCTTTTCACTCTCCCATGAAGTTGGTGTAGAATCAATTGAATCATCAGGTATGTTTAATGAATTCTTAGACTTAGGAGAGACTTCTTCCCTTTGAAATATCATTGAACATGTGGAAGCTGAAGATGTTGGAGATTCTGACTTCATGTGAGAGGAAGAGGAGGCCCAAAATTTGGAAGTGGGAAACATCAATTTAGTCTCATCCCTTGAGCATCCCCCTGATCTGGAACTCAAAACACTCCCCACTAATTTGAAATATGTATACCTTAGGGAGGGAGAAAAACTACGAGTGATAATTTCTAATAATCTCTCTAAAATCCAAGAAAAATCATTGATTGAGCTTTTGAGAGATAATGACCAGGAAATAGGATGGAGCTTAGGTGATATCCCAGGAATAAACCCAAAAATATGATCACATAGAATTTTTCTTGAGGGAGATTCCAAACCTGTTAGACAGCCCTAAAGGAGATTGAATCCCACCTTGATGGAAGTTATGAAGAAGGAGATTGAGAATCTTTTGGAAGCTGGGATCATCTATCCCATTTCAGATTCACAGTGGGTCAGCCCTATTCATGTCGTTCCAAAAACAAAACTGGCCTAACCACTATGAGGAATGAAAAGAATGAGTTAATCCCTATGAGAATTCAAAACAGTTGTAGAGTGTGCATTGATTTTAGGTAATTGAACCAGTTCACTCGAAAAGATCATTTCCTCATTCCCTTCATTGACCAGATGTTAGAAAGATTAGCAGGGAGAACTCATTATTGCTTTTTAGATGGATTTTCAGGTTACTTTCAGGTACCCATTGCTCCCGAGGATCAAGAGAAGACGACATTTACATGCCCATTTGGTAATTTTTCATATAAAAGAATGTCGTTTGGATTATGTAATGCTCCAGGTACATTTCAGAGGTTCATGGTGAGTATATTTTCTGATCACATTGAAAATTTCTTGGAAGTTTTCTTAGATGATTTCACAGTTTTTGGAGATTCTTTCGATCATTGTTTGAAAAATCTGGAAAAAGTTTTAAAAACCTGCATTGAAAAAAATCTTGTTTTAAATTTTGAAAAGTTTCATTTCATGGTTCAAAGAGGAATTTTACTTGGTCATGTCATTTCCCAAAATTGAATTGAAGTGGATAAATCAAAAATTGAAGTGATAAATTCATTTCCTTACCCAACTTGTGTGCAACATGTTAGATCATTTTTAGGACATATAGGATTCTATAGGAGGTTTATCAAAGATTTCAGTAAGATTTATCTCCCTCTCTCTAGATTAATTTTGAAAGATGCTGATTTTTATTTCAATGGTGCATGTAGGGAATCCTTTGATGAGTTGAAGAAGAGATTGATTTCACCACCCATGATGCAGCCTCCAAATTGGGAAGAACCATTTGAACTACTTTGTGATGCCTCCAACCAAGCAGTTGGAGCAGTCCTTTCGCAGCAAATTGAGGGCAGACCACAAGTCATTTCATATGCCTCGAGAACTTTAGATGCAGCCCAATTCAATTACACAACAACAGAAAAAGATTTCTTTATAGTTGTTTTTACTTTAGAAAGATTTAGATCATATCTTCTTGGAACTAAAATCATTGTGTTTTCTGATCATGCAGCTTTGAGGTACTTGATAAAGAAAGCTGATGTTAATCCAAGGTTAGTGAGATGGATGATACTTCTACAAAAGTTTAATATAGAAATCAATGATAAGAAGGGATCTGAGAACCACGTGGCTGATCACTTAAGTAGACTGCCAAACACTGCTGAAATTGAAGTTCCAGAAAGAGACCCACTGAATGATCAAATTACAGGAGAGCGGTTGTACTTGATTAAAGGAGAAGTGCCTTGGTATGCTAACATAGTCAATTTTCTGGTAACATCTCAGGTCTCATCTCATTTCAATTCTCACCAAATTCAAAAACTGAAAGTTGAATCAAGGTATTTCATTTGGGATTATCCATTCCTTTGGAAGATTTGCAATGATCAAGTAATAAGAAGATGTTTACCTGAAAGTGAAGTTAAATCTGTCTTTGGTTTTTGTCACACATTAGCTTTTGGAGGCCACTTTGGACCTCAAAGGACAGTAATGAAGGTTTTAGAATCTGGAATTTATTGGCCCACCATTTTTAAGGATGCTCATGAATTTTTCAAAATATGTGAAAAATGTCAGTTTTCAGGAAATATTTAAAACAGACAAGAAATGCCCCAAAACCCATTGAATTTTTGTGACATTTTTGAAGTTTGGGGGATAGATTTTATGGGACCTTTCCTGATTTCATTTGGAAATTATTATATCTTTCTTGTAGTTGATTATGTTTCCAAATGGGTGGAAGCAAAATCCACAAGGACTGATGATGCTAAAGTTGTTTGTGATTTTGTCAGGTCTAACATATTTTGTAGGTTTGGAGTGCCTAGAGAAATCATCAGGGATCAAGGGACTCACTTCTGTAATTGGAGAATGGAGACTTTGCTGAAGAAGTATGGGGTGTATCATAAAACATCAACTCCTTATCATCCACAGACTAATGGGCAAGTTGAAGTTTCCAACAGAGAAATAAAAGGAATTTTGGAAAAGATTGTTAATCCAAACAGGAAGGATTGGAGCCAATGGTTGGAAGATAATTTATGGGCTTATAGGACAGCCTACAAGACCCCGATTGGAATGAGTCCATATAGGTTGATTTATGGGAAAAGCTGTCACCTACCTGTGGAACTGGAGCATAAGGCATATTGGGCTGTGAGGAAGATGAATCTGGATATTGGAAGTGCTGGGAAAGAGAGAAGGTTGCAGTTACAGGAGCTAGAGGAAATTATAAGAGAAGTATTTGAAAATTCCAAGATTTACAAAGAGAGAAAAATAGTGGCCCATGACAAGCTGATTCAACTGAAATAATTTCATCCTGAAGATAAAGTGTTGCTATTCAATTCCAGACTCAAGCTAATGCCAGCTAAACTTCGTTCCAGATGGGAGGGTCCATTTATAGTTACTCATGTATATCCTTTCAGTGCTGTTTAGATTGCGAAGGATGGAGAGCATGATCCATTCACTGTGAATGGGAATAGGTTGAAGAAATTCCATGGGACCCTGCCATCAGAGCCAGTGGAGGAGATCCCGATCCTCCAACCTGTCTATCAATAAGAGCCATCAGGTTGTACCTCTCCTTCACACTTGCTTGATGTTGTGATTCATTTGAAAATTGGCTTACATGCTAAATCCACTTGCATGCATTGAGTACACTGTATCATTTAAGTGTGGTGGAGGGAACCATTGTAGTATAGGATTTTTATTTGATGTTTGTTTTCAAAAATAAAAAAATAAAAAAATTGTGTGTTTTTTAATTTTTGTTTATTTTTCAATTTTTGGTGTGTTTCTGAAACTTTTGAGCTAAAATGATTATCAATACCATTTTTAAAACCCATTTCAATGAGTTAACCAATCTATTTCATGAAACTGATCTTAAATGAATGCTGAAAATGACTTTGTTTCCAGTTCAAATATTTTGGAATTTCATGAAAAGTACACTGATTTTTTAATCTCATGTCATATTTCATTGTCTATATCTTTGAAATCACTTTCCTGTGAGGCTTCTAAACCATTTTTATCATATTATTTTTATTTGCCTCATTTCTTGAGAGAACCAAACCATGCTTTCTTAAACCATAATTTGATTTATTTCTTTCAAAACTTGAGGGTTTGGGGTACGTGTGTTTTAAATGATTGAGGCATTTATTTGGTTTGAAGCCCCCTTTTCAAAATAATCCTTTTCATTATATCCCACCTTTACATTTATCCTTCATTGTAGCCCCTAGTAGCCATGAATTTCCTGTTAGGTTAGCCACATTACAAGCCAATTTTCCCTATCCTACCTACTCTTGAAGTGAAATTGCATGATCTAGTTGAAATTAAGTGTGAGGGAAGATGTCATGTGGTGTAATACCTCAGTTGGTGATACTTTGGGTGGGAAATAAATTGTGGAAGAGATGCGTGTGATGCTGAAAAATTATTCTGTTGAAAGTTGTGCCTTTTCTGTAGCTTTCATGATAAGAGAAGTTGTGCCTTTCTGGAGCTTCCAATGTAAAAAGAAAGTTGTGCCTATCTGGAGATTTCAAAAAAAATAATGTTTGAAAAGATTGAAATTTTTTATGCTGAGATGATTGAATGATGATGGATCCTATTTTCAACAAAGGGGAAGTAAAGGAGATCATATTTGAGTGAAAATTAGACTCTTGCAATTTTTCTTCATTAAGAGCCAAGACTTTCTTTTTCGGCCTCAGAATTTTTAAACATCTAAATCCTACCAACCGGAAGCCACAGAACAACCCTGAAAAGTCCTCATGATAAGCACATGTACTTGACTCACATCTGGTGGAGAAGTAGGAATTTATCAAGCCTATGGTGACTCTTTTGTGAGTTTGGATGAGAAAAGCCTTGTTCAGCATTCACATTTGTGAGATGAGAGAAAATTCATGTGAGGTAGGTGTTTTGTGTGTATGAGATAAGAAATGAAGTGGAAATATATTAAAATATAAAATTGAGAACTTGAAATAATTTTTTTTGATGAGGCATGATATCTTTTTGTTTCTTGGAATTAATTTGGTAGATCTCATTGATATGTGTTTTGGATTTGAGTTGGTTTGATTTTTACTTGTCCATGAGTCCAAGTGCTAAGTGTGGGGAAATTGATAGAGAAACTATTTTCAATTAATTTATATTTAATATCATTTTTTTAAACCCACAAAAGTTTTCCTCTAAGATGAATTGTTTCATTTTTATGATATTGGTGTTATTTTGAGATGAATAGTAAAAATTGGCCATTTTGGATTTTTAACAGTTTTAAAGTATTTCCGTAGTTTAGCCATAACATTATCTACACTAATAAAAATTGAAAAATTCTTTATTTTCCAAATTCTACACATCCAAGGCTTCATTTACTGTTTTTGGACTAAAATCTGAATCGTCCATATGGAAGCTCAAAGGAAGCTCACAAGTGGGAGAAAGAAAACCATTTTCAGTTCTGCATAGTTTTGGTGTGGCCTACATAACTCATTCATAGTGGGCCTAAATGTTGTGAAATTAGGTGGGTGGACGCGTAAGGAGTTTTGGAGCATCTTTTATTAAAGAATTAATATGTGAATTTTCCTTTTATGGGGTCATTAAATCACCCTAATCCGGAGGATTGCGTTTTGGAGAGTCTGACTGGACAGAATAAATGCGCAGAGTAAAACGACCATAACTCTCAGAATACTTGTCCAAATCTGATGAGATTTTGAGGGTAAAAGTCCAAGGGAATTATGAACAAAATTAAAGAATGGATAAATGCGTGAAGATGTCATTTAATGTGGCTAAAACGTGTCAACATCCGGGGGACAAATTCTGGCTATAAAAGGAGGAGAGCTCCACCCTCTCAAAGCATCCCATTCTCCACCCCATTCCTTCCAGGACACCAAGATGGAGAACATTTCAGATTTTTCTTTTATTTCATTTCATTTTCATAGTTTATTAATTCCTTATTCTTCCCCATTCATCTCGATTTCCCTTACCATGGTGTGGTAAACATTTGGAGTGATTGTGGAAGGGTTTGTTTTCTACATTGTAATGCTTGAGTTCTTAGACGCAATTGAATAAATTTATTTCTTCTTCAAAGTTGTTTTCAATTTATTATAGCAGATTTTATAATCAAGTGAGATCATTCTTGAATATTAATTCTGTTATTTATTTTTTCTTTGGTAAAATAATCATAATCTCCCTCTATTAATTTCTGGTTTATATATGATGGAATAAACCGGGAATTAGTGGTGAAGTACTCGACGATCGTCAGTACGTGTAAAAGGTGTAGTGAATGTTCTTGATTGTTTGGGATAAAAAAAACTAGATCAGTTATTTCCCATTTCAATTAAGTTTATTCAATACAACTGTTTTACACATGGAAGGAGAGTTGACCAAACCAAGATCTTGGTAAGGTTTTCTTTCACAATAATAATTTCACCAAGGAAGTGAGAGGAAACGATTGTGGAAACTCACCTTAATCAACTAAGAAGAAGAGGTTTGAATTAAATTAAACAAGGATAACATTACAATTAGGAAACTGACCCTGACCTAATCACCCTTTTTAATATCATATTTTTTCAATCATTTGAATTTCAAATTTATTTTTCAAAAGCACAACATTTTTATCCCCGTTTTAAAGTGACAACCCATTTTGTGTGCACTCATCTTCGGGAGACATCCTAGGTCAACCACATTACTATATTTTAACTTAGAAAATAATTGTTTTTTCATTCCCTACGAAAGGCGTGCGTCAGTCCCTAGCATCATTGGGTCTAAAACCGCATTTGACAACTTTCCATTGGAAATCAAGTCTATACCCAGTTGTGGATGAGGTAACCTTTTGGAGATTATTTCAAGAATAAAAATGGTGACTCGACATTAATGAATGAAGAATAAATGATCCCCTAAAAATTAACCACTAGTATAAACCAAATTCAACTCAATGATGATTAATGAGCATCTATTTCCCATCAAAACAAAAATGGTAAACCCAACATGGTTCACTTACATAATAGAATGAATTATTAATCCAGTGTTATGAATTTTGTTTCATATTCTTCAAAATAAATGAGGCTGACTTAGAACTGTCAAATAGTAGGTACGTTATTTTACCATGTGTCAGGAAACTTTTTTGGAATATCTTACAAAAAATATAAGAATAACAAAATATTATAATTTATCCACTATAACTGGGGTTCCTATTATAGAGTTTTATCCTTTATTTGACAATTAAATGTGAGTAGAATGACTAGATCAGGAATAAAAGGAATATTAGGTTAACCATGCATATCTAATTGAAAACACATCATGACTACAATGTTGTACTAATTGGTGACCACGTTCCTTGATGTCTAAAAGACTATAGATACTGCTTTAATCCATAGAATCTTAATTTGAGATCATAATTACATCTATATATAATTCTAGAAAATCTACTGCTGTTGAAACCCCCATGGGAAGCAAAATGATCTCACTATATTGAAAACTTCGACATCAGGTGGTGAACACAATGTTCCAGGAATACAATCGACGTGGTACAATCCCAACTGGTGAGCCTTCCCATGAGGGTCTATGTGTAGTGAATTCGATGAGTCCACATCATCAGAGAAAATGTGAAACTAAGCTAGTGGTCAATGTTTCCACATCCATCCACTTCAGAAGATTTTCCTGGGATCATGGCTATCAACACCATCGGTATATGATGAAGGTGTATTAGGGAGTCAAACACGACACCCTTCTTGTTTAGGGGCCTCCGAGGAGGGCCCCTATCCACTTATGTCACCAGAAAAATTCCATTGGTACCCATCAATATCTTGATGAGTGTACCACCTGACACAATTACACCTCATATACAAATTCACATAAAAATGAAAGACATGTCGGGAGAGGAAGGCTCTGAATATTCACGAGTGGGCTCATATACCCACTCTCATTGATGATGCCTTCCAACATAATACTACAGTAACCAGAGAGCTAGATCATATCCCATGTCACTTAGAACTAGTATGTGGTCATATTCCTATATGTTTATGGATAACTGTGGGTGGGTTCATATCCCCAAGACCACTAACAATGTCTACTATAATATTCCTATAGTAACCAGTGAGAAGTCTCATATCCCTTCTCACTCAAAACAATTTTGTGGGAATATTCCTATAGTATTCTTAGGGGAGGTGCATATCTTAGCCAACCTACACGAATCCCATTGGCATATTACATTGTCACAGGATGGAAAAATTTGGTATCATAACCCCTCTTCAATTGAAAATATCTTCAAGTATATACTGTTGATAGAAAATTTACTAGCTAATATCAATGCACACACTTTGATAAACTTCTGATACATATTAAAACAGTTTAAGAACACTACAGTCATATTTCGGAAGTGGTAAAGATACGGGGTCAAACACATATTCAAATCCCTAAATCTTGGGAAACTCATCACTCTGATCATTATGAATAACTGGTTTCTCTAAAGAAATTCATATTCCTACTCCCCTCTTGGAGGTTTATCATCATATTTTAGTAAAGGAAGAGCTATCATACCAGGATTATTATCCCATTCCAACTAGGGATCAACAGGTGAGAGAGGCACATGGCTCAGTACAGAGGAACATTAATGTATTCAAATTCATGTAGCATATCCCAAAGTCCTGTGATCGGGATCATATCCCCATTTGGGATGGGATCTACCAACTGAGAGGTGAACAATCCAAGAGACACGATCACATTCTTGTCGCATTACTAAAACAGAATACTCTAAATGCCTAGATCAGGCACATATCCCCATCCTATCCATGAAATATTTTGTGAGAATGGAAAATTACTTTGGATATGATCACATTCATGTCACTGAATCTACCTGTATTATTCAAGAACATCATGGACTCATGAAACATATTCCTACTTCCTCAGATGAATGACTGCACCAGCTTCCTTCCAAGGAAATTTTGGTGGAAGCTCATATTCCCGCTCCCATTTTGGAGGTCCATCTATATACTCCAATAGGGAATGAATATTTTGACCAGACCCATATTTCAAGTCTAACCAAGGCTCACCATATAAGAGAGTCACATTTCATGGGGTAGTCTTGTATTCTAGAAACAAAAGACCAGTGGAATATTCCAAATGATTTTGATAGGACTCATAATCTAATTCTAAATGACTCTCAGAAAATAAGAATGATAGATTCCTCAAGAAATTATCTTATTACTTTCAATAATGAGGAATCTTACTGGAATATTATATTAGATTCTCAGAAACATGGAAATACTCCCAAATCACCATACGGTTATAATCATGTTTCGAAAACTGTCATATAGTAGTCTCATATCCATGCACAATTTCATAATTTAGGTTGTAATATTCATTTTATGACACCAAATGAGGTTGATATTCCAAATCATCTCAATGTTAGTGTTCTTGAGGTTTGATGAGACACATTCTAAACACACCAAGGGTGCATAAAATCTTCTATAAAATTATAAGATGATCATTACCATGATTTTCCTCCTTATGGAAGTTTTGATATAGAACATAAGAACTCTACTTCTGACATCAATTGTGGTCAACCTCTCAAAAGAGATATCTCTCATGTATAAGGAAATCCTCCCATTTCCCAAAAACCTCCATGTAGAGAGGTATTAAAAACTCAGATTCCTTCATATAGAGAGTTTCAGAAACCTTAGGTTAAACCAAATATATTTCCCACATCAACATTCAGCAACACTTTACTCCCCTTAGCAGGTGACCCCATGAACCATCTTCTCTGTTCTGATCAGATGAAGGCATGTAAGTCTGACGAATTGGAGGCTCACATTGATATATAGAGATATTTTTTCAAAAACAAAATCTCCATCATGTTCTAGACACTTTCTAAATCTTTCTATGATTTCCAAGATGAGCTATAAAATGATTTCATGCCTTATCTCTGACAAAATATAAATGGTCTACTCATCAGACATTGATGGCTAGAAATACCACATATCCAGGTTACAAGTATCAACTTCATCTCATCAATACACTTTATTATGAGCTGGATATGCCCTCCTTTTACATTTCCTCGAACCTAAGAGTGAATTAGAATGAAGAATGAATACGTATTATCTGTCTCCATGTCACAACAACTCCTCACCAGCTGATTTACAGAGCATCGCCAGATGTGCATGTCCGAGGATGGGTAAAATATATAGAATTACACTTCATTATGTCACTATAAAAAAGAACCCTCTATATATAAAATCCTATAATTTCATATTCTCCAGAGAAATAATAGGGTTGGGTAATGTGTGATCCAGTAGGTCACTACAAATAATTTCCCATCTTCAATGGTTCCCAAACATCACAAAAAAAGGGAGAGGATAGCCAAAAATTCTTTGAACTGGTCCCCTCAAAGTAGTGGGAATGAAATTTAGACATGAATACATGGTTCCAATCAACCATATAGAAACATGTTGAAATTTAACCCATAATGGGATACCATTTCACCTACCTTATACGTGAGAACAACCTCACAACATCAAATAGTCCGCAATAGCATCTACCATGACAACCATCCAAGAGCGGACCCAGCTCACCAATCCAGAGGAATATATACTACCACATATACCTCTTATACCATAAAATCCTATGAGGATTTGAGATATATCATTAGTAGCTGTGAAAAAACCCAGAACACTAGTATGGGGCATTTATATCTCAATATCCATCACTAGGATCATGATCCCCTGAGAGGGTCCTTGGGAAATCAATGATGGTTCCGAATCAACCCCATACTGCTGGGATGGGGGAATTAATATATAAATTTCCATCTTATGATTCATAAAATCCTTGACCAAAATAATTATATCCTTAAAAATAATATCAATTAATTCTAATTGTGTCCCCAAATAACCTCCACCCCATAGTGCTATGGGAATTTTTATCATCACCATCACAACATAATGAATTATTTTTCTGCATGTTGGGCGATAAATATAAATGGATAAAATCACATCCCATCCTCCCACCATAAGAATAACCTCATTAATTAGGGGCTTGTTAGGTAAATATGATCTTCCCTCAAGGTCATTACTCAAAGACTGAGATGGGTTAAAAGTATGAAAAAAGTGATCATACCCTGCTGAGGTCACATGGTAAAAAGGGTCAATATGGCTATGAGATCAAGGAACTCCCCTGGTAAAGGTAGTGTAGAATAATTCTATGGTGATGAAAGTAATGGGATGACCACCATTGAATTATATGCCTCTATGAATGTCATTATTGTCATCAAGATAAATATTTTGGATCAACACACAAATGTAGAGAGCTGAAACACAAAAAACATACCCCGAGAGGATGTAGATCTAGATGCACCCACAGAGGTTGCACACACCTAGAACATGGTGAGGATATAAAACCTAACACATGTGAATACAAAGTTTCAATATCTATGATGGATCAATTCCAATGAAAAAGGGAATGGTGTGGCTACACCCCAATAAATCCCCTAATGAATTGAATTTCCTTTCAAGTAGGAATAGTTTCCACAAGATGATAATGAGATACAAACTCTCAGAAAACAAAACAATGAGAGACTCAAGGGAAATATTCCTATCAAGTTTCACATTTAGGTAGTGGTAAATATTCCCCCTCCTATAGATGTCCCTAAAACAATTAATGTAGATAAACTTCAGACCTGATATAGATACAAGAAACCTATCTATATAAATGAGGATGTGAAAAATGATTGTGACATCCCTCGGCTATGGTGATATCATCTCCCTCACTAGTTTGATCACTCAGTATTATGATGAATTGAGAATCAGTGGGATATGGAAGCAGGCCCACCTCATCATCCCCCACCCACTCATTATAGGTTGGATGTGGCTCAGACTGTAGTACCCCTAAATATTATTAATTTCATCAATTCCCTGGCTACTAGGACTGAATCCATGGAAGGGTGATGTTCTCCTTTGTAGCATGAGAAGAATCTATATTACTAGTGTGTGTATTATGCTCTTCCATGACCCAATTTCACCAATCCTACCTTCTACACCATTTCTAGTGCATATGGCCCCAAAAAGAATCTCATAAACTTCATATCCTTATGTGTTCTTAGGATAGGCCCTCAAGATTGAAAAGAGGTAACTAAGATAAGGTGTTTTGTATAAAATCTGATAGAGTTAGTCTTTTCCTAGTAGAGAAGTATTCCAAAAGGAACCATTATAGGATAAGAAGATCTTCATCATAAATTCCATTATTAGTTCATATCCATGTGATGAAAATGACTATCATCAACCTGACAAACTACAAACAACATGAGAATTATAGGGTGTAGGAATTTTTATCTAGATGGAAAGTATTAGCCAATTTTCTAAGCATCCCTCTCTCATAAGAACAACTGATGGAACTATATTTTTAAAATCAGTATGACGATTTTCAAACAGCTATTATCCCAATGAAGTATCTTGGTGTGTTCCAGGAGTTCACATAAATGGATCAACATCTAGATCATGTTATTCAGTGAACCCAATCCAAATCATGACTCATGGTCCCAGCATAGGTGGAAAATTTGGGCAATATAGAAGCTGCATCTGTCACTCTCAATCAAGAATCAATTCTCATCCTAGCACCTATGATGTATATGAACCTCCCAACATATATTGTCTAGTGAAAACAACCATAAAATCGCCTATGTCTTGAAGTATATAGAAATTAGGGTCAACCATGATTTGAGGAATGGAAGAATAATAGATACTCATTCAAAAATGAACATGTACCCAATTATTTATTTGTAGTAATGGATAATAAACTACTAAATCAAACACAACTCAGGATTCCTGATGTGATAAATCTATCTGATCATCCCAAAAATTCCTTTTCCATAGAATATTAGTTTATAATATCTAGGACTACTTCATATTAAAAGAAGTCCTTCAGGTGATGATTAATTTTGGATAGGTGGTGTTTACTAAATCCTCAAAGGATGTTTCCTTCATAAACATTCCCTAGTTAGAAGAATTGTGTGATTTGATGAATGTTCCACCCCGGAATTGGAAGAAGTTTAACAAATAGATGACTCAAAAAACTGTTTAATGATATCTTTACTCCCTAAGATCATAGCTATGAATACCCAAAATAGCTGTCAAAAAAGGAGGGTACATTAGATATTCCTCCCAATGTTGGGTATGAATTTCATAAGAAATAATAAATAGAAGAGGATGATTCATATTATGATTTAAATCAATATATATCTCTTTGAGATTTTTCCCTATAATATCTAAAGAATGAGAACAGCCCTTCCAAATTGAACCATCATTAGAAATAAGGTTCATATTTAGTTATTTTAATTTTATACACATGGAAATCCCCTTAATTGATGTGTAATATTCCTCAGAATATAACTTTCCCACACATAACCAGGGAATGAGAGGCCATATGCATAAGAATTGATCATATAGGGGTTAACCCGAGCATAGTTGGACTCAATATTTCAATCATGTCCCCACAGAGATCATATATGCATATTATATCCTTGGTAAGTGCTTTATAAATCCATGAAAAGATATATAGGTGTCATAGAACCCTACATATTTAATATTCTCACAATTTTCTTACAAGACTTACTATCTTGGGTTTTATTATGTAATCAACCCAGGCAACAGAGAAGTTTAGCATGACACACACCATTGGAAGAAGATGCTACCAAGACCTCTGAAAAATAACTAGGACCATCCAACTAAAATACCTCGATTCAAGATCCAAAATTTTAGAAGAAAATACACCTCTAGTGGTTCCAACCTTTGGCACAAAAATAAGACATTCTGAAATTGTTGGCTTTTTCCCAGCCAACCTTCCAATTCTAGATATACTACATCTTTCAAAAATCTCAGGGATGAACTCATTAAATAGCTCAGTATCCCATAAGAGTTCAAGATAAACTTTGTTGCAGCAAAGGTTTGTCGAGTGGAGTCCACGCCATCAGAATTCCATGTCACCATCTAGTTCAATGATAATGATTAATGAGAGATCATCCAAGGTAATATCAGTCCTCTATATGGATTGGGAATACTAAATAATTTCAACATACAAATAGATCTGATTGATAATGGTTCTATGATCAACCACATCCAAGTTCGAACCCTTAAACATTCCAAATATTGTGAAGGGGGCCAATCTCCCACAAATCTGACAATTCAATGGAATGATAAGCATGATAAAAGTAATATTAGGGAGATCAAGCTCAAATCTTAGAGTGGTGATTTCACATATGATGCTAGGTTTATAGTTATCCAAAAAGGTACTACATACAATTTCTTTCTTTCAAGGCTCAGGATCCATAGACACTTGTCGGTACCTTCAACATCCCATCGGTGTTTGAAATAACCCATTGATGAATGGTATGCATACTACATGGTGAGAGAAACCTCGTCAATATTTGAGGACACATACATTCTGAAATGGGTTTCTAAAAAAGGGGAGGAAAAGACCATTGTTTTATGATGATATACAAGTTACATCCCCCAATATCTTGAGTACCACACCTGAAAATCCATAGATTATGCTCGATAGGGGCTATATGATCCCCATAAACTGGTAGAGGTAATAAACATGATCCCCAATGTCTATTCCCCATATATCCCTAGTGACTGTGTAAAAAATAATTATCTCTGGTTACTCTCTATGAAAACTCATAAAATTTGGTTTGATAATTTCTCTTCTCATGACCTCTCTCACCTCAATTGTGTCACAGAAGCCCCTATATTTCCATCATTCTTGAAAATGAATCTATATACTCAGAGGAGGAAGAATAGGATGATGAATTTTGGAATCCCCCTCATTCGAGGAATTTTTTTCCCCAACATCAATGATATTTGAGAGGAAAATCTTAGTAAATAAGAGGAATCTATTTCTGCACTGATGGGTGCCTCCAAGACCCTCAAAGATAAATATGTGTACATATCTTTTATAAAGAAACATTGATATTTGTTCACATGGAACTATAAAAAACTTCTAGAACTAAACCTAGATGTTTCTATGCACAATCTCAACTTACCTAAAGACAATAGATGCTTCATGTAGATTAGAAGGATGATGAACCCCTCACATGCCACAAATGTAGAGGTGGAAGCTGACAATTTAATCAAAGAAATAGTCATCTAGTAAATGAAATACCCTCAATATCTTTCAAAAATCATCCATGACATGAAAATGAATTGGAAGATTTGTATCTATATCAATTTTATAGAACATTATAAGTATATCAAAAAGTAAAACTTCCCATTTCCGATCAAAGAACCCTAGATCAATGCAGTAGCTGGATACCGAGAACATTCCTTCATGGAGAGGTATTGAGGGTGTAATCAAATATATATGTTCCATAAAAATGAAGAATCCATTTCTTTCATAGCACCTCAGTGGATCATTTTCTATCACATAATTCCCTTTGTCTTAAATAACATTGTCACCATTTATCTATGTTCAATGAATAATATACATAATCCATTATTTTAAACAATAGCCTAATTTTTTGTTGATTATGAATTGGTCAAATCTTGATAGTGATGTGGTTTCATCATAGATAATAAAAAGGTATTTGGTAAACTGTAGAACCACAGCTAGAAGAGGTGTCTTCTAAAATGTGAATTTCAAGTAACATCAGGGATGTTTTTGGAATTTAAGTTACGCCACCACAACATCAAGGTCAGCATAGAGAAGAGTAGTGTAATTTTTGCAGTGTCACCCAACATAAATCTAAAAGAACATAGGGGTATCCATGTGAACCTCACCATCATTCGTTGTTTCACAGCAAACATGGGTGGAAATTATCTCCCCATTACTAGGATAATGAAAAATTGAATCTCCTACAATTGAGATGGGTACATCCAAGAAACCATTGAATGTCACAAGAAGTATCTACAACACAAATTGGTTCTAATGACTCTTGTGGAAGGTAGAAAACTAATCTTGTATGTGACCACAATGAAATTAAATATAGGTTACCCCCTCACAAAAAACAACGATGTGGGGAGTGATAAATGTCTCTACTACCTCAGATGAACAATTCATGGTACTTAGACCCAATACACTGATGTAGGGAAGAACTTCCTTACACTCATATTTATAGTGAAAAAGATGAGGCATTACATGAAGCTCCAAGAGTTACAGGTGGTATCCCATATTGATCCTCTCAAGTACATCCTTGTCCTTCATATTTATATTTTTATATTGGATGAATGTGTGGAAATTATGCATAAATACTACATTTATTTTGTATCATATAAATATGTGGAAGGGAATACCCTAAATTATTTCATCATAGAACATCCTTCCCTAGAGCATAAACTAGTGGTCACTAAGATTCTGAATTATGTGGTGTTATATGAAAATTACACTCCCCAGACATGGGATATGTACTTTAATGGATCCTTCTAGATTATTATCGTAAAAATGGTGGTAAATTTGAAGCTCAACCAGTTTTTCATATGAATTTTATTTTTATCTCTAGAAAAAGAAGGTTTTCCATATTATTTATTAATATCTGATGTCTACACAAATAACAATGATGAATACCAATCCTTCATTGTTGGTTTAGTACTACCCATATATTTTATTATTTCTTACATGAACATCAATGGGGAATCATAACTAGTGATCATGTACAATGATGATGAATATTCCATCAAAAGGAAGAAGCGTCCCCTATAACTTTGTATGTCCAGAGACTGATGGAAGAGTTTCCTTTTGAGTCCACATTGTATCATGTTCCCTAATCAAAAAATGTGTGTGACAACGCATTAGATAATGTAGCCACATTCTTGGCCAACCCTGACCAGGAAGAATCAATATTTCGTATCTCCCAAGAAAAAATGGTATCATCGATCATCATCTGTAATATATAAGAAATAAATCAGTTTAAAAACTCACTAGAGTGTGATGAAATGGAATCCACTATTGGATGGATCAATCACATAATCGGTTATCTCCAAAATGGTACTCTATTGATAGATAGAGACTAAAGGGAATAGATTTGGCATCATGCAATGAAAATTACCCTAAATAGTGGTACAATTGAAAATATGGGCCTCTAAATAGGTGGATTCTATGTAATCCACCTCATATTCATAAAAGAAAGAGATATTCACTCCATTATGGAATAATTCCATGTAGTATCCTACAATTCTCATCAGTATGGTATTCGGCTCTTCCACCAAATCAAGAGGTTGGGTTATTATTATAATACCGAGGAACAAGACTATTTATAATTTTCCACAAAATTTCATGCATGCCATATCAATTAAATATTCATCTACAAACCAATGGAATTCCTAAATACATCGAAATATTCAGGGCCATTTTTCATCTAGGGAGTGGTTTTTGTGGGGAAATATTCCCTAACCGTAACTAAGCAGTATCTGTACATCATTACTGTTACCAACTTTTTTTTAAATGGGTTGTGGCAATACCCCAAAAGTAATTTGGAAAAAATAATATCCTCAAACTTAGGATATCCCATATCAACACAAAGTTAAGATTCCCTCACACAATATTGACAGACAGTGGAACCAACTTCTCTTCTACAGAGTCGAAGAAATTGTACTAGGAGTACAATACCAAGTCCATCACTCATCTCCCTATCATGTAAAAGAAAAATGATAGATATATTGTTTCAATAAGACTCTCAAAAATATACTCTATAAGATGGTGAAATAGACAAGAAAAACTATCATAAAAATATCCTCTTTGCATTATGGGTCCATCGTACCACCATGCTTTTTGTTTCACAAAAAACTCTATACTAATTGGTGTACATGGATGAGGAAGTGTAACCAATTGAAGTAAAGCTGGATTCAATCCAAATATCCATCTAGGAAAAACTCGTGGATGATGAACAATCACATAATCATATGGATGAATTGGAGTGGCTCGATGAGAATAGGTTGTATTCATTGCACAACTATGATGTCCTTTCGAATCGAATCACATGAGCCCCTAACAGGCAGGTTTTTGTTTGTTAATTACTACAAGGAGAAATGGTGTTGTCTTTCTTATCCCAAATGATACCAGGAAAGAAACATCAAAGATGAAATCCAGATGGGAAGGTCCATACAACATACATAAGTTCAATAACAATGGTGCCAAAAAATTATACATAATTTATGGGGAGCGTGTCGCCCCCAACCAATGATAAGTTTCTCAGGAAATTTTTTGAATAACTAACATCATGTTCCCCATGTCTTGAACACATGAATTTTAAACTATATGGGGATTTCCTGACCACATGACGTTAAAGTTTATGGACTAATAACATTTTGAAGAAGATAAACTATATAAGATCTTCCTAGTTTCATGATGTTTAATTGCACAGGATCATCCTTGCAGCAAGGCATTAAACTGTATAGTGTCTTAAGTCAAGGTAGTAAGACTTTAAACAAAAAAGCATATAATGTCCCAAATACATGGAACTAAATTGTATAGAGCATGTCCTTACCACATGATGTTAAACTGCATGGGAATAACAATCTCATTAAAGTCTCACCACACATGAGCTAAATCTGTGAGAAGGAAGGATGAAATTCCCCCATCCCCATGTGATAGTTAGCTCTAAATAGGGAATATATTCATACAATAACAATATGTGTCTTAGTTTCTTATATCACAAGATACTTAGTGATTCTAGAACCTATATTCTCTTTCAAATCTATAGTATTACTTTATTTTCATGTTGAGTGACCATTGTCCTTACCAAATTTACATTAAACTACATATAAAATTTCCTTACTGCATGACATAAAACTGTATGGACCAACAAAATACATCTTCATTTACATTGGGTGACCTACATCCTTAATGTAAGAGATTAAATTGCATGTTTGATATCTTTGATTCACAACATTATACTACATGGGTTTTCTTGAACTACGTATGTATTGATTCTATTTTTTATGAGATATGTTGGGATGCCTCAATCCTATATCATGGTCCAGCCACCAAATTATGAAAAATGTCATTGTCTTATCATTAATCATTTCTACATGGTGAGAGGAACCATTTTGATTCATTTTTTGTCACACTGATCATAGGTCATGTGAGATTATGAATTTCATTAAGGGCATCCATGAACAAAAAAGGAATAAAAGCTCATGATGGGATCATCATGGTCCTAAATTCAAAACCTTAAAAGGAATACCAATAATTCTCAACGTATTATGTTAGACTATATAGTTTAGATCCATTTCATGCCATAAAGGATCACATTCCTATGGACCACACCCGAGAGGACCATTTTTGTTATTGTAGGACCCATATCACAACTCTTTTAAATAACTATGTGTGACATGATTCCTGAAATCACATGATACATACGGACACCCAATTCATCAATCTAGGGTCCATTTGTAACAAATATATAAATTCCAAATATATGTGTACTATCAAGATGTTTGTAGGAAGGTACTCCCTCAACAACTACCAATTTCATGATTCCAATTAAATAGGATACTTATTGACACTCAAATGTCCATCCTTTGGTCTAGACACAATACCCCTTTTTACATAGGGAAGACATCATACATACTAGATAATGTTAAACTACAGTGGTACATCAAGAACTACATGTGGATTGATTTTTTTAGCAATGCAAAGCAGGCTCGCAGCCCGCGGGCTTTGTGAGTATGGAGCGGATGTGGGGCGGGGTGGGCCTAAAAATTTTGAAATTTTTAGAGTGAGGGCCAATGTGGGTTGAGCCCGCATGGGTATGGGATAATTCAGGTTGAGCCAACATGGGTGTGGGCTTTCCTGCAGGCTGGATTTAAAAAAATATATATTATTTTTACAATATATGTTTCTTTATCATTTTAGTTTTTTTAATAAAAAAATCATGGTTAAATGGTGACATATGATTTCTCACCGTAATGGTCATATTAATTCACCTTTTATTCACATGTGAATTTTAAATAGGCCTATATTTATTATTTTAATATGATATTATATTATTTATATAGTAATTATTAACCATATTCACATGGTGTGTCAACCCATCTCTAAAATGGAACTCATCGTCCTTGAACATGGTTTCAATTCTATAAGAGTTATTATAATCATAATATTTTTTAGGTTGATTTAATTTTGTTATTATTTAATTTTATTTGGTTATTAAGAGAATTGGATAGAACATCATGAAAACACTAATAGATTCCTTTGAAACTGATTGTTACCTGGAGAGACTTCATTCATTCACAGGTTTAGTTGTTCACATCACCACACAACCAACATTATCATTCATCACCCATCACCGATCACTCACCTACTTTCTATCACAATATTTAGACACCACATCGGTGTTACCACATGCCACCATTAACCCACAAAAAAATGTTTCATTGCATCCTTTAAAACTCTAGTTATTGTTAATTCATACTTCTCCCCACAAATACCTTTAAAAATGATAAAAAATACACTATTTAAATGATTATAAATAGTATTTTTTGTAAATGTGGGTAAGCCCATGGGAAACCCGCGGGTTTATGCTGGGTGGGGCAGGCTTCAAATTTTTTGTTCGCATTATATACAGGATTTTGCGGACAAACCCACACGGGCTAAAACCCGTGCGGGCTTGGCCCGCCCCACCCCGGATAGCCCGTTTCACATTACTAATTTTTTTTTCACATGATACATAGTGTCACCCTGATCTCTAGTACTAGGAATATCTACAACTATAAATGATAGAAATGACCACCTCTAATCATAGGTCAGACCTGTATAGAGTTTTTACCATTCATGAACTAATGTGGATTGATTCTTGTCGTCATGGGATATGTAGTGATGCATGGATTTCAAATATTGTGCCCAGATAAAACAACCAATAGGAGAAATTCACCCCAATTGTATATTTGTTGAGCCAAACAAGTCCACTTTGCCTATATATGAGTCAGATGTACCTTCGACCTTCCTTCTCAAGTAAAATTTCTTTTAAAAATATTCTTGCTGGTTCTCACATCCTTACCGAGTGACATTAAACTGTAAGGAAAACATCTTGGACACATGATATTAAAATTTCACAATGAAAACCTCCATATAACAAGATGAAAAACTACATGGAAGGTATCCTTTCCACATGATTTTAAACTACAAAAAATAAAGTATCTCCCAATTTTCGAGTCAAAATTATCCTTTTAACATTTCCATACATTTTGTTTTGGAAATAAAAAACTTTTTCTTAAATACTTGATTACTAAATTTTTATGTCCAACACATTTTAGAATGATTTTATTTAAAAAAATACTTTTACCATACTATTAAATAGCTCTAAATTATTGAAATAATTAAATAAACATTAGCCATTATTATTATCATGTTTAGTATGAAACTGATAATAATCAGATCCACCTTTATCGAATTGTATTGAAATTTTTTAAACATCATAATGAAAATAGTACTCATAATTAGACTTTATATCAGAATATATAAAAAATCATATTCACACCAATAGAATTTATCATAATGAAATTATATATGAAAATCCATCAGATTGACTAATTTTAAAATTCTAAATACCGAAAATTATTTTATCAAACTAGAATATTTTATTTTATGCAATGGGTTGTTAAAAACTGATGTCAGAAATAATGTTATAATGTGACTGCTGAAGTTCTAGGTTTCCACATCCTTCTAAAACACTCAGAGAAAATATGATCTTTGGAGGATCAAGATGACCGTTGGAAACATGACTATAAATACCTGGTCATTCATAGAGTTTAAAAAAGTTGTTTTCGAGCTGCTAATATGATTCTACTCTAAATTTTTCTAATGTGTAAGAAGTGTGAACATGTTTTTCTTAGTCACTTGTATTTATTTAGAGATAATCCTTATTATAGAATCCTTGTAAGGTTGTCTCCTTAATAAATTTCATTGTAAATGATTTTTGTGTTACAATTGTGGGAATATGATCAAGGGATTTCGAGGAAATGAAGACAGATATCTAATCTTCATGATTGGGGTCTTTCCTGGATAACAATATATAATCTGACCCATCGAATCAAGGGCTTACGAGGATAGGAAGAAAAAAAATCTTATCATCATATCAAGGGCTCGTGGGGATATTGAGACATACTTATCATCATATGGAGGGACTTCTCTTGAAATGGAAAGACATAATTTCTTTTTAGTATAAAAGAATAGACCTTTATCATAGGTTATTTGATACCCAACACTTTGGGTTAAAATAAATTTTTTTATTTGCATTACTTGTTTTATTAAAATTCTTTTATTTCCATGTAATATAATAAAAATTTATACTTTTATATTCATCATTCTATTTTAATTTTGTTTATCCGAATAACATTTATTAAGATACAATAGATTTACTCTATATTATTCTATGAATACGATATTACCCTGATTACGATTCTATATGCTTTATGATAGAATAATTAATTTTTTATTACATGGATATATTATAACCTTTTTGATTAAGATTAATTTTTTGTATTCTCTAATTAATTAGTTTTCTACTGTGAATATGATTAAAATTTGATTAAATTACCACTACTTATTGATTATAATTCTCTATTCTAATAAGATAGAATCAATTTATCATTAAGACCTTTATACATATATATTAGAATATACTTGGTTATGATATTCTTGTTATCGACCTAAAGGGACAATTATTATTACCATTTAATTACATAATATTTTCTTTGAATATTACTTGTTTAACCTTGTTAATATAAGCTTTTTATGGATAAAATTGAATGTTTTAGAACATAAAATTAACCCCTATTGTATTTATCCATATTAATAAACATTATGATCTAGTAATTGGTATCATAGTAAGTTTCCACTGCTTAAATACATTCAAAACATTTTACCATCTCTTTAATATTACATGTTAGTTAAATTTTATTATAAAAGTTTTTTTATAAATTCATGTTACACTAAAATTTATTATGGAATATAATTTTTGTATTCGTTTGAATGATGGAATAACTTAATGTCATTTCAATATATAACCACAATCCAAATAGAGCACCTATTTTTTGTGGATATGATTATGATTATTGGAGAGATATAATGGAGGAATTCATTTTAAATACAAGAGTTGAAAAGTTTGTCTTATTAACAAAAGATTATAGGATCCCTAATAAGGAAATTACTACTTTTACAAATCATGAGAAACAAGAATATTAATTGAATTAAAAAGTTAGAAACACTTTATTATGTTCTATGATAAGAATAATTAACATTAATATTTATTCTTGTGAAAATGATAATAATATTTGGATGAAAATATAGATTAATCATTTTATATCTTCATAGGTAGTTGAAACATGAAGAAAAATGCTTAGAGTTGACTATAAAGCATTTGAATTTTTTTGGTGAACCTGCTGAAATGGTACAACCAAGGTTTATAAAAATATTTTATAGCCTACAATCTATATGATAGAATGTATTAGAAGATGAAATCATTGTCGAAAAGATAATTGATATCATGCCCAATGAGTGGGAATCTAAGGGAATAGCTACTGATGAATTAAAGAAAATAAAAAATCTCACTCTTTATAATTTAGTTGGAACCATTTTCCAATATGATAGTAGGTTGAAAAGATATGTAAAGAACATAAAGAATAATAATGGTGGATTTTCATTTAATACTACCTCAAATCTAATAAAATATCATAATTCTGATAAAGTTGTTATGTCCAAAAAGAAAAAGAATTTTATTATTCTGTCCAATTCAAGTGATTCTGAACATTTTGAGAATGAACTAGATAAACATTCTCAAAGAATGAAACATATTGTTAGTAAAAATCATTTTCATTATCATTAAAAGAAAAATATAAAAGATATGAATGAAAAGAAATAGTTTAATGTTACTTGTTATGAGTGAAAAATAGTTTGACATATTCAACCAGACAATCCCAAGTTGAAATAAAAATACATGAATGATAGAAATTCTAAAAGGAATGAGAATAAATTTTATAAGTCAAAAATAAATAAAGTTATTAAATATGCTAACACATGGATTTCTTGTGGACGTGATTCATTAGACAACTCCTTAGATAATAAAATTCTATATCATAGAAATATTGTTCTTCTTACTACAATTTATAGGAAATTAAATATTTTATAGAAAAGGGTCCCTCATATGATTCATTAAGAAATATGTCTTTAAATGAAAATTATCCTGATAAGAAGAATTCTATATATTCAGATGAATAATCCTCATCATTTAGTGTTTATCATACTTTACCTTCTTATAAAGATGTTTCTTAATTTTGAATAATTTTATAAATTTAAAATTTTAATCTCTTTAAAACACTTGATAAGGCTAATGAAAAACATGTAAAATATTATTCAAAAATTGATATTTTAACACAAAAAATCTAATTTATAAATATATCATGATAAACCCAATTCAAAAAATTTAACTATTTCTAATTATTTAGAAAAAGAAATTTATGAAATGGATAGTTTGAAAACTAGTTTTGAGAAACTCAATTCCCAAACTAATAGTGACGTGGATAAGATTTTAGTTGTATAATTAATGTCTGAAATTTATTCACTAATAAAAGATTTATCAAAATATATTTCTATAAATGAAGGTTTTGATACAATGTGTAAACAAATCCATCCACATGGTTCTAGTTTAGGAATGGGATATACCCATAGAAAACATGTATTTAGTAACAATTTCTTTATTCCAAAAAAATTAACACTTTTTTAATAAATATAAAAGTGGAAGTCATTGGGAAAAAAATCCTTAAATAGAGATCAATCCATTTTTTTCCACAAATTCTATTTTTTTTAAAAAAAAATGGATTCCAAAAGTTTTACTTCCTCACATTTCCAAGAAAAATATGGTTTGGGTTCAAAATTTCCCATTGTATTGTTTTTATAAATACAAAGGAAGTACCAAAAAAAGAATACATGGTACATGTATTTTGATTTTTCACTACATATGACTGCCAAAAATGATTTATTTGGAAATATTATCTAGATGAAAGGTGGAACAGTTGCATTCTAAGATGATGCTCAAGGTGAGATTATTGTTATAGGTAATATCGTTCTTCTTAAAAAATATTTCATTTTAGAAGTTTTATTTGTTAATGGAATTAATCACAACCTTATAAGAATATGTCAATTATGTGATGAAGGTTTCCTTATGAATTTTATAAATGATAAATGTGTGGCACACAATTCCAAGGATGAATATGTTCTTTCTGTTAATCGTTATGGTAATGTTTACACACATAACATAGAATACCTTAGGAGCCATCACTTAACATTCCATAGTGAAAAGGAAGATCAACCATGGTTAATAAATAGAATGTCAGGGCACTGTAACATTAGGAATCTATGTAAATTGACTCTGAAAAATCTTATTAAGGATCTACATGTTATTTGTTTTTTTTTCTGCAAAATATTTCTACCATTATCATTATGGTAATAAACATAAGTCTAGATTTAATTATATTAGTTGAGTCACAACTTTTGATACATTAGAGTTAGTTAACATTGATATTTTTGGTCCTACACAAACTGTGTGTATTGCAAGAAAGTAATATGTATTTTTTTAGTTGATTATTACACTAGATACACATGGGTCTATTTTCTAATAAATAAATCTGAATCCATTTTTTATTTCTAGTTTTTTGTAGCCAATGTTAAAAATTAGAAAAAACATCCCTTCATAACAATTCATAGTGATCAAGGGGGAGAATTTATAAATTCTGATTTTGAATTCTTTTTTAGTAAAAATGCATTACACATAAATCTTCATCTCAAAGAATTCCCTTAAAAATGGTGTTGTCAAAAGAAGAAATCATATTCTTTAAGAAATAAAAAGAACCATATTGGGTGAATACTCATTTGCTAATCATTTTTGCGATGAAGAGTTTAATACTTCTTGATAAACTATATATTGAGTTTTAATAAGAACTTTTCATAATAAAACACCATATGAATTGTAGACTAATCGAAAACCAAAAGTTACTTAATTCAGAGTATTTGGATAAAAAGCATTCATTCGGAATACAAAATATAATTTATATTAAGTCTCATCTAAATCTGATGAAGGTATATTTTTAGGTTACTCCACTACTTCTAAGGAATATTGATTATTTTAAAAGAAATCAGGTACTATTGAGGAAATAGTAAAAGTTAAACTTGATGAAGCCAATTTTAATGACCCATAAATTCCATGGAAATTTTTTTTATTAAATACATGGGAATTTTACGAGTCTTTGAAAATTAACAGCACATTATTCCGAGGCCCGGTGTGCCCGAAATCAATTTCTGAAGTTTTGTTCGGGTACGTTCAGTAAACGTACGAGCAGGTTTTTTATAACTTTTGAACTGGTGGTCGAAATTGAAATCCTAGGACACCGTTGAACTCCCAGCGCCGGTATTCACTTAAGGAGACTTTCACTTCAATGGTAGTGGGTTGAGAATAAAAGTTAGTTTTTGGGTTTTCGTGGAAAATAATAAAATAAAGTGAGTTTCGCTTTATTCTTATTTGAGCCGTCATGTGGGTGTTTGGAGGTGGGTCCCACCGGATCTATAACCTCCTTGTGGAGGTTGTAAGTGGGGACCACTAGGCCATAACCTCCCATGAGAGGTTATGGTGGTGGGGACCACCACGCCTCAACCTCCCATGTGGGGTTAATGTGGTGGGGACCACATGAGACCACATAACCTCCCAATTTGAATAATAGGGGTGGGGACCACCCGACCCCTATTAATGGGAGGATAGGAAAATCTCTCAACTCCCCACATTAATTAGGGGGATCCCCTTGACCTCCTCTACCATTTATTATGCCACCACCTCCCCTTTAATTATTTGATCCAATGCATAATTTATTATGCCAAATCCTTCACATTAATTAGATGGAGCCAATTAAATTAATTCATCCAATTTGAATATTGTGCCAAAAAATTAATAAGATATCACTATCTCTTATTATTTTGGTTGGCATTTCTCTTTTGGTGGAACTTGGGAGAAGAGATAAAATCTCCTAACGAAGAACGAAGAACGCTGGCGAGGAGTGACTTCGACTTCCTTCCTCGAATCCTACCAACGTGGAGCATCTTCCACAACCAATGTGCGAGCTCAGGATTGGAAGTGTGCAGTGGACGCAACGAACAACGATAACACGGAGGGTGCGGGTCAAACCAACTTGGCCTGACCGGCCCCGGCCGAGCCCCCGCTGGTCGCGCCACTCGCAGAGCCATGCCGCTACCTCGAGTCAGCCCACGCCCTGCCCGGCCACCTGCCGGCCTGCCCGGCCACCTGCTGGTCTGGACACACCCTGCCGACCTACCCTAACACCTCCCGGCCACCTCTCGTGTGCCCGACCGAACCGTGCCATGTTGCGCGCCCCGTATGCTCCATGCCACCCGAGTCGCCCCCCTCGCGGCGCCCTGGCCGAACCATCCTAGTCGCGCCCTCCAGGTTGAGTCGTGTCGGGATACACCCTCACGGCGCTCTGGGTCGAACCGGCCCCAAGCCCAGCTTTCCGGTGAAGGTAAACCTGCCAGTGAAGGTAAACCTGGTCCCATCCCTGCCCGGCCGCCTGTCGGCCTGGCCGCGCCCTACTCGGCCGCCCGCCTGCCTGCCCGCCAGCCGACCTGGCCGCACCCCGCCGGCCTACTCGGCCGCCTCCCGGCCTGCCCGTCTGCCTCCCGTGCACCCGACCAAACTGTGCCAGCCCGCACGCCTCGTTCTGCCTGAGATTCCCCCCTCGCGGCGCCATGGCCGAACCGGCCTGGCCACACCCTCCGGGCCGAGCCACGCCAAGCCGCACCCTCATGGTGCTATGGGATGAACCGGCCCTGAGCCTGGGCCGAACCGCCCACGCGGCCAGCTGGGCTGGGCCCAACGTGCCGGGCTGAACCTAACAGGCTGGCCAAGCCAATTGGTCAGGCAAGATCAAACAGGTCTAATCGGGTCGACCCAGACCATTTCATCCCAAACAAGGTTGGACCAGGTCAGTCTGACCGGGTTAGACCGGACTCGGGCCTACTACCGACCCTTTACTTTCTTTGGCCATACCTTTGGCACCAGACGACCCTTTGACGAATCGTCAGAGGAACTAGTATTCTTCGAGCGCGATGGTCCCTTTGAGTATACCCCATCAGAGTTCGGGGTAAAGTTGAGATACAGTTAGGTTGGATCGTGCACGAATCCAATTGGGCCCCCGGGACTAAAAGGCTAATAACTCAAAGACCAGGTGTCTGATTGACGTGATGTCTGTTGCCTTGAGACCCCTATGATGTGTCCAACCTTTTAGATACTTCTACGTGTGACTTTGTGATAGGTGGAGTATCGACCTGTAGCTCATGGAGCGGATCCTCCTGGAGACAAGCGAGCATAGTGTGGAGACCTAGTATTTGGATGAGACCTGAATACTGCTGACCGATTCGACTCAGAGTGATTCGACTATCCCAGTGAGGATCGCCTTGGTGTTGCAGTAGACCCACAGTGGGGAGCGCCTTGGTGTCGCGGTAGACCCAAGGTACTCGACAGGAGGAGTACCTCAGCGGGCTATGAGGGGGAGTGCCTTGGCGACGTGGAATACCCACGCTGGGGAGTGCCTTGGTAACGCAGTAGACCCACGGTACTCGACAGGAGGAGTACCTTAGTAGTTCAAGGTTAGTGGGAAGAGCCTTGGTGTCACGGCAGGCCCACTGTACTCGATCGATCAAGAGTTCTCCAGTAGTCGTGGTTTCGATAATGTGAATAAAAATCCTGGTTGAGATGAGTCAGTAACTTTTGTGTTTACCTCATGATTGAGATGGATTAATTAATAACTTAGGTATATGTATGGGCATATACCTAATTAGGGTTATCTGTGGATTTCATATTTTGTGGTTTATCCTTGTTGGATTTGTGATACCTTGATGGTCTCAAGGTCCCTATTGAGTATTGTTATACTCATCCCTACACGGGCTATGCCCGCACCTCGTTGTGTTGGATGCAGACGACAGACAGTGCTGAATGAGGCTGAGTGTACCAGGACTGTATGGTACCCAGAGGTGGACCACACAATGTGATGGTACACGGAGAAGACGGACGGACGTGGAGTGCTGTGGAGGCTATCTGTACCTACCCTTCAGGTAGGATTTCCCGGTGGACGATTGAGGAGCCGTTTTTCCTTTTTCCAGTACTTATACTTTTAGTTTCCTTGTACTTTACAGTCGGGCTTGTATTTCCGACCCCTTTTTACTTTTCAACACTCCTTTTGTATACAATTTTTACTTAGTGTTTTGCTTCTATCTTGTACTCTGTTGTGTGCGTTTTTAGGATATAAAGGTATTTCCTTCCCAGTTTTAGGGTATTACACCTTTGGTGATAGTCACCAGCCCCTGGCCTATGGAAGGTGGGCTTGGGGTAGTCACGGAACGGGCCCCGGGGGACGGGTCGTGACACCAACCCCTTTGTTTTTAAATAATCCTTACCGACATTCTCATTTGTGTTTTCATAAAATTATTCTCAACCACTAATAAATAATTCCCCACATAAGAAAAATACACATGAAATATTATTTTTTTTGTATTTAATCAAGATGATTTTCTACCTTATGTTGATGAACAAGTTTTACGAAACCTATGAAATCAGTTGTTTCTTAAGATTCATTATTGTGATAGTATCATTAGATATCTTGAACAACCTTTTAGGGATAGAAGTTCTTTAAGATATTAAGTGGAATACATTTCTTTTCATCCCCAATTTTAACGTAAGAATCCATATAAGGCTTTAGGTGATGAGGATTAGATAAAAGCAACAAAAGATGAAAAAAATGAATTAAAAAGGACTAAATTCTATACCCGGGTTGAAAAACCTATAGAAACATAAAAAATTGAAGTAAAATGGGTATTTTGGAACAAGTGTGATAATATGGAATAATAATTAAAAATAAAGAAAGACTTATTGCAAGGTTATGGTCAAAAATATGGAATAGATTATGAAGAAACCTATTCACCCACAGAAAGACATGAATCTATTAGAATTCTATTAGCCTTTGCAGCATTCTTTAATTTCACACATTTTTAGATGGATATGAAGTGTACTTTCCTCAATGGTTATATACAAGAATATGTTTTTTTAGAATAATCTCTTGGTTTTGAAGATAAAAAATAATTATTTCGTTTTCAAACATACACAAGATTTATACGGACTTAAACAAGACCTAAGATCCTATTTTTATTGATTAACATGATTTTTCTCACAACACAATTATGTTAAGGAAACCACTGATACAACTCTTTTTATAATGAAAGTTAACAAAAATATTTTTATTTTACAAATTTATGTTTTTGAAATTATATTCTAATTAAATAAATAATCCTTAATATATTTTTCTATGTATATTATGTAATGTGAGTTTGAGATGAGTATAATGTGTTAGTTAACATACATTTTAGGTTTTCAAATTTCCCAAAAACCAAAAAGAAAATTTATATCTCAATATAAGGAAATAAAATATCTTCTTACAAAGTTTGGGCATGATAAAATTAAAATTATTATTACTCCAATTGGTGCCTCAAATACAATTGATCTTGATGAAGCTGGGAAACCAGTTTATCAATCAATTTTTAGAGGTATGATTATAAGTTTTCTATACGTGATAGCAAGTCATCAATAATTAATGTTTTCAACAAGCTTACATAAAATACATCATTCAAATCAAACGGAATCCCATCTTAAATATGTAAAATGAGTTTTTCATTGTATAAAAGGAACTATGAATTTTTAATTTTTCTATTCTTCTAGAAATGTTTTTGAATTAAAATGTTTCTCAGATATTGACTTTTGTTTTTGTAGAATTGATAAGAAATGTAAATATGTAACATATTATTTCTTATGAGATTCTTTAGATTCTTGGTCTTGTAGGAAGCAACACTCAGTGTCTCTTTCCGCTACTGAAGTTGAATATGTGGTAGTTGGAAATTATTGTGATCAAGTTTTGGGGATGCATCAAAAAATCATAATCTATGTCATATGGTCCAAAAAAAACAAAAACACTATATGATAAAACTAGTTCAAGTACCTTATATAATAACCATGTACATCACACTTGTGCCAAACACATATATTATACACATAACATTCTTATAGGTCCCACACTAAATGGATATATCACTTTAAAATTCATTGGAACATAATAAAAACATGATTATATATTTAAAAAAATATTACCTTCTGATATATTTAAATACATTAAACCGAATCTTGGAATGATTAATGTAAAAAAATCATTCATATGTACTTCTTGTTTTAACTGTCACATTATATTATGTCACTCATTTTCATAGAGAGAGTACATATGTTTATTTTTTATCAAAAACAATTTTTTTCAATAAAAAATTAATCCTTAATAGTAATGAGTTATCCAAGAAAAAAAATCTCAAAAATTATTTATAGAATCAAATATTATTTTTTTTAAAAATTCTTAATTAATTTTTTTCAAACTTAGGTTTCCTTCAAAACAAATTTGAATATTTTTCGTATTGTGGTTTTTTTCAAATTCTCCACAATATCATTTTAATAATTCTATTTTTAGTAATAAAACTCTCAAAAACTATTATTTTATAAACTCAAAATATAAAAATTAAAATACCAATCATTTCACTCCAAAAGGTGTTTTATATTCATTATAATCTACACTATTCCATTATTATTAGTTTTATCCTTATTAGTTGTTATTTTATTTTTTTCAATCATATTCACTCAATATGATAAAAATGTTTTATAAAACCTCAAGAGTTTAAATAATTAGCAAAAATACATCTTCAAATAATTTATCAACCATCAGATTAGATGGAGTAAATCTCATCTATTTGGTCTTCTTAGAAGACCAAAAATCACCTCAAACACCAAAATAAAGGCGACCCCCAATGTGTCCCACATCGGTTATATCAAGTATTTTTCCTTGAATTTCAACCTCATTTAGGACTTCATGTCCATTTTATTCTTCATGGATGAATCATCTTAATCGAGCCTCAATACGATGGCACCTATGAATGATTACAATATGTGGTTTCTTTTTTAAGAAATGTTAGTAGTGAATTTCTTTTATGATAATTACGATTTGTCTTGGACGATGTTAATAGATATTACTGGTTGGAAATCATTATGTGTTTAAAAGAAAAACCCCAGATTTCAATTTTTTTATGTGGAACTGGTCATATTTTTTATTCTTATGTAATGTTTTTTGTAGAAGCTAGAAAATATATGTTTTTATTCTAATTATTTGATAAAAGATACATTATCTCCTATAGGATAGTTGGAGGCATCATAGTTATTTTAGAGGAAGGATGTGATTTTCTCCCATCTCACAAAATACTCAAATCCATGGATATGTTTAACAATTATGAATCCAAAAAAAACATATTTAGAAATATATCATATGATTAACCAAGAGAGGTTACACATCTCATTCCCGGTCATAGGGTTCTAACCATTTGGATGCAAGGTTTTCTTATCCATAGAAATGGAGATGGAGATACTTTGAAGGTATCTGATATATTCATTTTGGATTAATTGGTCAACATGATATAAATGAATTTGGAAGGAATTGTTCCATTGACATTAAAAAATATCAAATCTCGTTCAATCAAGTATCTAATTATAATGTTTCAATCTAAATCAAAGGATGTTAGAGAAAATATGACGTTAATTAATGATGAAACAATAAAACATGTTAATTATGTCTTTGATACCAAATAAAATATGTTTGTAAGGAATACACATCCTTCTACATTGGAAGTTGAACCTTGATCAAAATAAATTAATTTTCAGAATATTGTGAAAAAGAGAAAGGATGAATCTCTTCCTCAAAAAGAATAAAAAAAGAGTATGTAATCAAGTATCCACATAGTGGATGTGGAAAAAAGATGAAATAAAATAAGGTGAACCTCGATTCAGACTGAACCTGGATGAATCATAAGCTATAAAAATATATGGAGCCAAAAAATAATAAACAAAATCCAAATAAAAGAGGAAAAAGATGAAATCTTAAAGTAAATATTTATTTTAATCTTCAATGGAAGGAGTAGAATTCACTTCTATAAATGTTTTTATAACAAATCCTGATGCCAGATTATATTTCCAAGAAGCATATTTTTTCTATATCTATGTGACCACTGTTATAGAAAAAGGAAAATTAGTTGTTATGAATAAATATTTGGTTCCAACTAGTAATAGTGATTTAAGATAAAAAAAACAAATCTATGATGAGTATTGAAAATAAATGGAGGAATGTGTTGTAGAAATTGATATTATTTCAAAATCAAGTGAAGTTATTGAAGTAGATAGTGTATAAAAAGAAATTGAAGTTCATAAAGAAGAAGAGGGAGAATAAGAAGATGAAGAACAAGATGGAAAATGATTAATAAAAGAAGAAGAAGTATAGTAATAAAATAAAAATATTGATAAAGAAGATCTAGTATCTCGTAATCTTTCCATAAGGACTTTATAGGATTTCTCAAAATATTTTTCTTCCATGGGAAACCAAAACGAGAAATCCATATGTTCAGAGAAACAAAAGTCCCCATATATTAAAGTGGTGAAATCATCATCAAATAAAGATGGAATAGATCAAAATACTATATAAGAAGGTATTAAAGGTGTTAATATTGATGCAAATATCCATCATACTAGAAATTTAATTGGAAAATCGGTTTCAAATAAAACTAATAATAGAAAATTAAAATAATTGGAAGTTGGAACAGCTCATCCTAATTTTCTCAGGATTGAGATTTTTGATTTAGTGGATCCAATCACTACTCAAGGAGTTCACCGTATTTCTCAAGCTTATCATGCACATGAATAAAAAATTCATTTATTTCCTAGTCAAGAAGAAAATATTGATATAGTGTAAGAAACTAAAAATTAGAAATCGAAGCTAGTTAATTTTTTATTTTATAGTTTTATCCGAAATGAAGCTGAATTGAAAATAGTTTAGAAAATATGTCATGATCACAAGAAATATTGTAACAAAGTAGTGAAATGGTCACATTATGTTGATGCCAAGATCTAGGTGCATGATCAATCAATTAAAGGATTAATGTAGTAAATGGATGAATCTATAGATGTTTGTAATGACATATGAATAAAAATGGAATAATGGATGATGTTTATAGAATAATTCAAAAACACATCTGACAATAATACTAAGACTATAAATGACCTGAACGGAAAGATGTGGCATTTCAATGATTAGATAAAGAGACTAAAAAATCATAATGAGGAAGTAATTAACCTAAACATTGAGTCCTCCCAAATTCATTTGAACCAAGAAGAAAAATTCATATTCATGATGAAAAGCTTTAGATTCAAGAAGAAAGGATACATGAGATGGAAAAGAAAAATCTGTCCCATGAAGTATTCATTGAAAAGATGGAAGAGGATAAGAAAGATCTCAAAAAATTGAGGAAAATTGTGAGCTCCTTGCTACCAAATGAATATTATATTTCTTTTATAACTCTTGTTGTAATTTATTTTTTAAAACTTGTTGCTCTGATGAAATGAATAAACTATTCTTATCATTCAAATATGATTGTCTGAATGGTATCCCAATTTTGATTGGTTTAATATTCTATCATATTTTTTTAATGATTGGACAGTTGATTATTTAGAATACTTGTTTTTATAAACCTTTTTATGTATTATAAGACTCTTCCCCAATCATTTTTCGAACTCACAAAGGGGGATAATATTTTGAAAGAGGGATATGGGGGGAGATTTTTATGTTTGGGGGAGAACAATATCTCCATATAAGATAATACAAACCTTTGAGGAATTACTTATCCTAATCGGGAGTTATTCATATTCATAAATTTATTCAAATGACTTATAATATCAAGGGGAGAAAAGTATTAATATCTAAATTTTGAATACAATATACCTAAATGAAAATGGGATTGTGTTTTTTAAAGTTATTTCTTATTTTGATCTTGTGATTTTTGATTTCCAAAAAGTTGGATATTGTTGAGTAAAAAGTATCCTTTCAACTTTTCCTTTCATTTTGTTTTTGTAAATCACATACCCTTTATTAAATACTTGATTGCTATATTTTTATATCCAAAACGTTTTATAATGTTTGTATATAAAACATATACTTTAACCATACTTTTAAAAAGATCTAAACTATTCTAAGACCTAAACAAACTTTATTATTTTGATTATAATGTTTAGTATGAAACTAATAATAATGGGATCCACATTTATCGAATCAGATAAAAGATTTTTAAACTTTTTAATGATAATATTATTTATAATTAAACATGATATAGAAACCAATGAAAATTTTATTCACACCAATAGAATTTATCATAAGGACATCTTTAAGAAAACCTATCATATCGATTAATGTATAAATTAAAAATATGGAACATTATTTTAATGTAATGGAATATTTTCATTTACCCTATAATGGTGTATTATAAAATGAAATCATACATGTTGTTATTGTATAAATTTTGATGTTCTAGGTGTCCATGTACATGTGAAAAACTTGGAGAAGATATGACTATTGGAAGATCAAGATGATCATTGTATGTTATCCTATAAATACATTGTCATTCATAGATATTAAAAATGATGATTTTGAGATGGTGATTTTATTTCAATCTTGATTTTTATAATGTGTAAAAATAATGAAAAACTTATTCTTACTCGCTTATATTGATTTTGTGAGATTCCTTTTTAAGGAAACCTTGTAAGTTTGTCTCCTTATGAAATTGATTTGTAATTTATTTGTGTGTTCCAATTATGTGAATACAATTAGGGGATTCTGAGGTTAGGAAGACAGAGATCTGATCTACTTGATCAAGAGCTTATGGGGACTAAAATAAATAATCTGATCCATTGGATCAAGGGCTACTGAGGATAGGCAGATAATAATGATGATCATCGTATCCTGGGCTCATGGGGATAACAAGACAGACCGATTATCATATTTATGACTTTATCTTGTAAGGGAAATTCAAACATTATCCTAGGATATTGGATACACTACTATTTGGGTTAAAATAATTTTTTTCATTTTTATTATATGTTTTATTACAATTCATTAATTTTCAGTTCATATAATATAACATGATACTTTTCTATTAATCTTTGAATTTGTATATTTTTATCATAATAACTTTTATTATGATACAATTTATTTAATCTTTATAATTATTTAAATATGATATTACCCTAATAATAATTATATATTCTATAAGATAGAATAATTACTTTTTATATTAATCTAATATATCATAACCATTATGGTTGCGATTCCCTTTGTGTCTACTCTGATTAATTCGTTTTATAATGTGAATATGATTAAACTTTTATTACATTGCCACTACTTATTGATTATGATTATATATGTTCTTATGAGTGATTACATTTATCATTATTACATGTGGTATTACATATTGGAATCTACATGATTATGATATTCATTTTATCTGACCCATATTCCAAGTCCAATTACTATTTAAATACATAACGGGTTTTTTTGAATTGGAATTGTTTATCCTTTTTAAAATAAGTTTCTAATACGGATAAAAATGATTGTTTTTAAACATAAAATTCACCATCACTTGTATTTATCCATATTAATATACATTATGATCCAACACCCAAAACATGATTTTAAAGTATTTAGACCATCAGCCACTTTTTCATCCCTTATCAAAGGATTACAGGAGCCTTATCCTGATCTGCCATAGTACATGGTGCTTCATCTATATTTTAAATAACCCTTATCCATAGATCATAATTCATGTTTCAAGTACCTTAGGATTACAAAAAACAATTCAATTTCCCTTATAATGGATACCTGGCTTCATGTGACCCATTGATTGACTATGAATGTATACATATTGTCATCAAACAAAATAATCAATCTGCAAAAAAAGATTTTTGATCCTTGTGAGACCTACCATCATTGTGGGGGAGATCATCCCTGTAGTGTTTTATAGTACATCCTATGTATGAAGGTCATGTACCGTTACTCATGTCCTTAGATCCTTGACCCATGATTTACAACATTTTAATCTCTAGATTAGAAGGATGTTGGTGTACTCCTAACCCTAAGTATCCCAATTAGTCTTTTATGTATCATCCTCCATATTAGGTCTATGTGAGTTTAGACTATAAAATTCATGTACTCTATTCAATGTTATACAACCATAAAATATAGACTGTAATGGTCCAAAACATAAGACCTTATTCTACTAGAAAAGAAGACACAAAACATGCCAGTTTGAAAAACTATAAAGGGAATCCTGAGAAAAATTCAAGTCTTCACTCAGTAAATTATTCATCTCTAGATTTTAGGTGATAATTAGAACCCAATTAAACAATAAATATATCTCATAGGATCTTATATGTATCCCTATTACAAGTCAGTCTATGCTCACTGGACCCCTTGGTTATAGAAAAATTTACAGTAATGATTTTTCACATCTCATCTCCATGAGAGAATGGTCGATAGGCTGTGATAGAACTTCCTGGGTTCTCAACCCCTTCTTGGATATTACACCAAACACAAATAAAACTTCGTGATTAGATCACCTTGGATCACTGTAATACTTCTATAGAATTTGGAAAAGGATATCTGGCATCATGGGACACCCTTCTTGACTTTGAATGTATACATATGGCTCCTGCATAAGTTCCTATACTCGTCAAAAAAATGTGTTAGTATTTAAAAAGGGATTCATGATCCCTGTGATCCCTGACATTTGAATAGAAGAACTCATCAAATATTTGTGTTTTTAGTCATTCTTGATATGATTTTCACATATCATGCTCCTGACCTAATCACATTGAACTATGATTTAGAACCTCGGTATGAAACTATCCAAGTGGGATTGATATCATTAATGTTATGTCACTGTGTTTTGCACCCATTCTCAAAGATAGATTATGTCACTACATTCCTAACCCATTTATGGAATGTACCTCCTTATTCAAAAACATAGGGTTTCAGGCTCCATTATTAAAATTAATAGACGAACTACCCTAAGGTGTTGGAACCCTTCCTGGATAGATTTCCTCCACTCCCAGCCTCATTATTTGTATGTTTGAGTCTTCACAAATATCTCATGGACCTAAAAAATAAGGGTAGGTCATATTTGTTTGGTAATGATATCGACACAAAAGGCCTTTAACCTTCCATCTTAAGGCATATCCTCCTTGAAAGAAAGGATATTTAATCCTTGTAATCCATAGAAACATCATGGAGGACCCTGAAACCTTAGGGCGTTACATGTCATCCCCAACATGTATTCCCCAATCCATTTTCATGGACTTAATCTTTTGGATTATGAATCAAATCACTTATATTTCAATTATCCAAGAGATCCTAGTATACTTAGCATTTTTTTTAAACTAATATTACCCCAATAAGCATTCCATTACACTAGGAAAATAATAGAGACACCTGTATATTACAATGCTACTACATAGAAGGGATTTGGCCTACCAACCAGAGGAAACTCCTCATTTCGGGAATGGAGCTCTAATCGTCATCTGTATCAGAAACACCAGGGTAGAACTCAACACCCTATAGTGTTTTGGTTCATTTCAGGTATGTTTATACCATATTCAATGGTCATTTATCAAGTCTTGTATGTAAGATGCTAAAACATAAGGAATATTTGGTTCTAAGAAAAATGACTCTCAACTACATAGATAGAAGGTCCAATATTAAATAACATATACTACATTGATAGAAGGGTCACGCTGAAAGAATTTATAATACACATATAGAAGGTCTGAACTAGAAGAACCATAACTATAGTAATATATGTTCTGAACTAAAATTCTACAAACTACAATGATATCGGGTTCAAGCTAAGAGTCCCTAAACTGTGGTAATTGAATGTCTGATCTAAAAGACCATAAACTATAGTGATAAAAATTCAGAGCTAAAATGAACCTAAACTATAGTGATAGAAGATCCAAGATAAAATTTTCTTAAACTAGAGTGATATAAGGTCTGAGATGAAAGATTGTAAACTACATTGATAGAAGGTCAAATCTGAAATAACCTAAACAACAATGATAGATGTTATGATCTAAAAGACCCTAAATTATAGTGATAGAAAATCCATGCTAAAAGACCATAAACTATAATTATAGAAATTCTAAGCTAAAAGACCCTAAGCTACAATGATATAAGGTCCAAGCTAAATGACCCTAAACTGTAGTGACATAAGGTCGGATCTAAAGGACCCAAAACTACAATGATAAAAATTTCAAGATAAAAGAACCCAATCTAAAATTATGTATGGTTTGAGCTAAATAAACCTAAAACAATAAAATTTATTTAATTTAGTCTAAATGAATAGATTATCTTTTAAGGACCATCATATTCCCTTGGAAAAAATAAAGGTAAACTTTCCAAGACAATCAGTTTCAAAAATTGAAAGAGTGATATCCCTCTGTGACATATATTCTACCCAAATTGTCTTTTTATGAATCAAGTAATATCAAGATTGATGGAGAAGATATATCAGTATAGAATTTCATTTTGGTGGGTATTCATGAGTAATTTTTTAGAATAATCTATCATTATTTAAATATTTAGAGCCAGAAATTTAAGTATAATTGATATTATTCAAAGGATTTTTATTGTTTTCAATTCATATAATATAGGATAAAAAACAATCATTCACATCATAAATTAAAGAAAAATGGGAAGAAACATAAAATTTCAGAAAATCCATTCATTGAAAACATGGAATAGGAGGAATTTCCATATTTCAGAGTCCATCAAAGAATATCATCAAAAAAATATTCCATGCTAATTGTCAGTCTACAATAATGTTGGATTTCAAAATACATACAAGTTAGAAATAATCTAGTTTGAATCATCAGTTTAATGTTGATGTGCCACTCACCTTTCCTTTTTTTCTTCTTACTTGGGATGGAGAGTATCACCTAAAGTATTCATCTTCTCAAATCACTTTTGAGGAGTTTCCAATGATGATTATAATGTAAAAAGGCCAGACATCAGGAAAACAATGATTCCCACATATCTCTATATTTTAGTGGTCTAGGAATAAATATGGGATTGATTTTTAAATATTGACTAGAGACTCTACTATAGTGCCTCTAATTCCTCCTTCGTCTATATAGTAAGGGGAGACCCATCTTCAAGATTAAGGAAGCCCCTCTTATTGGTGGCCAAATATTACTGAGTTATGATAATTTGTTTCATGATTTTGTATTGTAGTTGTCAATCAAGACCATACACCTACAAGTCATTAAATATAAGATAATGAAGATCCCCTCAGACATGAAATGTTTCCAAATGAGTCTTAGTTATCAAGACATGAATCTACTACCAGATTAGCTGGAGTCTGGTTTAATATTCTGTGATGGATGGTATGGGAATGCAAAAAAGAATGAATAGTCGGACGGGATGGCCAGTAAATATATTAGGAGGCCCAATATACCCTCATATCAATATAATCTTCACTCATCTCTTAGGATTGAGGGATGATTTCATTGAAATATTATGTCCCACTATTTGGATGTTTGTTGCCAAGAAATGGTTGATTCCTCAATGTCTCACCAAATTCCTAAATAAAATCAATCATTTCCCAAAATAAATGGTTTAGTGGGGAAACTTTATTGTCCACATTATGAACTAGTCATATTAGCACACCACCCAGATAGGGTAATAACCAAGACTAATCATATTCCCAGGTAATAAATAATGGATCATCAACTGATGAAAGTATGATCTAATTATCTTTATCTTCATGTGCCAGCATCATCCAAAATTAGGAGATGATCCAAGGGTATCTATCTCCTTGAACACTAGATGAAGTAATAGGGGAGAACCTTTGTGTGTAGTCAAACTTTTGAGAAAACTAATAAGGTTTATTATTCTCATAGATGATTATCCCACCCATCCTAGCTATAAGAACCCCATCCAAAAGAGAGATAATATATGAAATTTTGTAGAGTGATCCGCTGCCATTGTCAATAATAATCATAGACGATGTGCTATGAGGGTAGATATAAAGGATATAAAATATACTGAACATATATATAACCTCATCAAATCATAGTTACATAACCTCAACCCAAGATATGTTCAAAAACCTAGGATGAGATGAGGCACCAGGAATCTTGGTGGCATTGTAGTATTTGTATAAATGGAAATTCTCCCCTATCCAACAAATTAAAAACTATAAATCACCATTGATCCTATAGTGGATTATTAAATTATGTATTTGGCCTAATATTTGTAAAAAAATATCAAGGATCATAATCTCATGATTAAGATTAAGTCTTCGTGCTAATCACGCCTCCATTACTAGCATACTGACCTCGATTCCTAAATTTGTGTCCCCTACTGGGAAAATCCATATATTCCAGAACATGGATATAAATCTTGCCAGCCTAAGGAATGGAGAGATCTTTTACATAAATCTATATCCCAATGTAGTATGATCCCCAACCAAAATGGATGAATATGATCCAGCACAGTCACAAACGTTCCAAAAAATGCACCGATGGGGGAAAAAAATGATTGGCCTAACTCCACTGTGGAAAAGTAAAAAAGGATGATCTAGTATTTAAAGAAGATAAGAAAGTGAATAGTAATATACTTTATTATATTTTCCTTCACAATTGTGAGCATGTACACCGAAAATACTAGAGTGTGAAAAGGGCCATCCCAGACATCTGCAGAAAAGAGGAACTCATCGGACATCTCTCTAAGAGGGGGGATCTCGCCTAGTTTGTATATATACCATAGAATGATTCCTAACATGTTGTGGGATAGATTAAATGAGTTGGTAGTAGTGCACAATTGGCTAACCAATTCTCAAAGATGATCATGCTAGAGAGAGAAAATAAATTGGGAAATCCATACTGCCTCATAAATATAAGCCCTATATAACTGGTAAATGAACTCTAAGAATCATTTCTGGACCTAGAATGGCCACACTCATTCATCGGAAAAATTTCCAACAATATATATATCCCATTTTAAGCTCCATACTCCACTTGGTTTGTTCATAGAAGAGATTAATATTATATCATCCCGTCTTTTTATAACATAAACTTTTATTACATTACACAAAACTGAGGATCTTTAAGGTTTAGTGTCTTGGAAACCAGGAACATAATACATGAAAACAACATAAAGCATTCTTCTTAAACACTTGAAAGGCTTCTACTTAAGTTAATCCTAGGTTAATTACTGCATCTCATAACCTGGGGACATACATCAAAAGAAAGGGTGAGCAGAAGGCCTAGTAAGGGAAACAAGAGAAACATTTTACATGTGAACTTGAGATACTTCAATAAGGTCATGAAAAGAACTTTAAGGCATGAGAAAGAAATCATGAGATATATCATAATAAAAATAACATTTTTCATAACTTGAAGATGTGTCTGCAACATTTAATATTGAAAATCATTTCGTTTCACCAAGGTCCATCCCCAAGGTGTCATTAAAAATTACCAAGGTTATTCACCAAGGTATCAGTCTAAAAAGTCATCTCTAGAGATTAAGTCTTTACCCAATGCATTGGAGCGCTATCTGGGTGCACCCTTGACATGTCTTTATTATCATGTGATCCACATATATCATCATCAATAATTTCATAAACAATACATATAGAATAAAATAAATGGGTTTCATTTCATAATCATAACGTTTTAAAAACTGCTTTGAAGACATGATCTTTATGTCACTTTAAACCCACGGAAAGGGAAAGCGGGTTTCATGTATGTAAATCCCAGAATTGAAAATAGAACATTTTGATATATATGTGAATACCCCTATATAAATAAGAGCTTTTAGTATTCACTTAATAACATAAAATAATTTTGAGAAAAATAGAGAGGCATTTTGAGACGAAAATTCTGCAGCATAACGGCTACGTTACAGGGTTTTAGAAAATGTTGAAAAGAGAGGGGACATGGGTCACCCACTCATAAATGATCTATAAAAATAGTATAGGGACAGAATATAAAGGATATGATTAATGGTAATGAAATTTTAAGGACATACCATTTGAAATGAAAAACATGGAATTAAGACAGAAATAAGATTTCTCTTATAAAAATTCGGCAGCCTAACAGCGTCACTTAAACTTCAATAAAAATGAATTGACAAGATAAAATGGGGTATCTCATAATATGATCATAAAATATAAGTATTATAGATATATATATCATACCCCAACATAATAAAAAGGAACTTGAAAGAATTTACATGAAAATAGAACTTGAAAAATGAGAAGGGTGAAAGAATTCCTTAAAAATTCGGCAGCCTAACAGCGTCACTTAAACTTTCATAAAACAAAATGATGAGAGTAAGAGGGGATCTATCATCATATAAACATGAAAAGGTAAGTAAGAGTAATATAAAAGAACATCCTCCCACATAAGAACATGGAGCATAAAAGGAATGACATAAATAAGATTACTTGAAAAGAAAGAGAGAGGTCGGATCCCTTACCTTAAACGTAACTCTTAAAACTCAAAGGTTGGGACCTTTAGAGGATTTAGGGCACCTTGGGAGGACTCCTTGGGAGGTAAGGAGACCATAACTTCGTTGATAATGATTTTGGAGTCCAAATGATGAGATAATGGCTTGGTATTTATAGGGAAAGTGAGGGGACAGGGCATTAATGGCCAAGGGACACCTCACAAGTGCTTTTCTCAAAACCATGTGCTCTCCCATGATATTTCGCATGAAGTTAGGCCACATGGGGGCCCCAATACAATAATTCACCACCTTAGGTCGGCCAACCCTTAAAATATCTCATGAAACCACCATGACACAACTATGATGTCATTAAACATACTGAAACCCTAAAACTGCTTTTTTTTACTATTCACTGAAAATTCATCTTTCTCAGAAAAAACCCAAAATTTCACCTTAATCAAATATCGATTCTCTGATTACAAATATGAACTCCATTTTATAAAAATATTTTTCTAAATATTTTTAATTTAATTTTTAATTAAAAAACACTATTCACCCCAAAAAACTAATACTTGACTAATAATTTATGAAACTGTTATTTACCCATTTTATTGAATCACATTACTTAATCTAGGTGTCTAAATTATATTAAAACATTTTTTAAGTGAAATTACTAATCCATTTGTTCACATTACTAATCCTAAGCGTAAAATCACTATTCATAATTTACTATTCATCAAAAATTAAGTTGATCTTATTAGACTCCAAATTCCTTACTGAACTCTTTTGTAGAAGACCATTTTTTGAAAATCATTACACATCATTAATTATTTAGGGTTTACATAAATATTTTAAAATATCCTTTTTTTCAAAATTCATCAATAAATACATCCTAAAATTATCCAGACATTTGAAATTTCACAAACATCACTAAAGGAAGAAATCTCAATTAATTCATCCCAAAGGATTCCACAAAGAAGCTAGGGTCTCGTCACATAGCCCCTTATAACACCGGCATATGACCTAAGTGTAAGGTGTGCTATAGTGAGAGAATCTGAGGGAGGCTCAGATAACATTGCCCTAGTAGTAATCTCTACTAACTTGAACTTCTCCCGTCGGTGTTTCCGTTCAAGCTTGACACGCTGGAGTTCGGCTTGGGCTTGGTCCAAAGCGAAGCCCAAAGATGCCACCTCCTTCCCAAGCTCTGATAAGTGGGCTTCATAAGGTTCGATTCTACTGGATGAAGCCATAGACTCCTCATTCTGCATTAACCATCAGCATCTCTATTAAATCATTAAGAGTAAGTTAATATACTACTCAAAAAGATTGGGTCGTTACATTATTCCCCCCTTAAGAAATTTCGTCCCCGAAATTTATACTTGAGGCCTAGTCGAAAAGGTGAGGGTACTTTTGCTTCATCGTTTCCTCAGGCTCCCAAGTCGCTTCTTCATATTTATGATTCCTCCACAACACTTTTACAAGGTGGGTAGTCTTGTTTCGTAGAACCTTGTCTCTACGGTATAAGATCTCCACTGTCCGCTCCTCATAAGAGAGGTCATGTTCCAGTTGTACCACCTCTGGATTCAGTACATATGAAGGGTCAGGTATGTACTTACTCAAGAGAGATACATGGAAGACATTGTGAACTTGAGCTAGGTTCGGTGGAAGTGCTAGACGATAGGCCACTGCTCCTATGCGATCAAGGATTTCATAGGGGCCAATGTACCTAGGGTTGAGCTTCCCTTTCTTCCCAAACCGCATGACTCTCTTCCATGGAGAAATTCGAAGGAAGACTTTGTCACCAACACCAAACTCCAAGTCCCTTCGACGATTGTCAGCATAGCTCTTCTGCCGACTCTGAGCAGCCTTTATGTGTTGTTGGATGACATGAACTTGTTCTATCATCTCTTGCACAAGATCAGGCCCAAGAAGCTTTCTCTCACCAGTTTCATCCCAACAAGTAAGAGTTCTACATCACTTTCCATACAGAGCTTCATAGGGTGCCATCTGAATACTTGAATGGAAGCTGTTGTTATAGGAGAACTCAACTAATGGGAGGTGTTGATCCCATCCACCTTTAAATTCCATTGAGAATAATCTCATCATGTCTTCGAGTGTCTGAATAGTCCTTTCAGATTGGCCATCAGTTTGAGGATGATAGTCCGTACTAAAATTCAATTCAGTATTCAGAGGATATTGAAGAATTTTCCATAATTTTGATGTGAATCTTGGATCACGATCAGACACGATGGATAGTGGTACCCCATGCAGCCTCACCACTTCCTTTACGTATATCTTGGCAAGTTGATCCAGAGAGAAATCTTCCCGAATAGAGATAAAATGGGCGGTCTTGGTGAGACGGTCCACAATAACCCATATCGCATTGTTTCCTTTGGATGTTTTCGGGAGACCAGTTACAAAGTCCATGGTGATATTATCCCACTTCCATACTGGTATGGGTAGCGGTTGTAATACCCCCTTAGGAAGTTGTCATTCTTCCTTTACTTGTTGACACACCAGGAACCTTGTAGTGTAATCAGCAATCTCCCTCTTCATGTTATCCCACCAATAATGATCATGAAGGTCTCTATACATTTTAGTGCTTCCTGGATGTATAGAGAAAGTAGAGCTATGAGCTTCATCCATCAGTTCTTTCTTTATCTCCGGAATAGATAGAACACATAGTCTTGTACAAAATTTCAATACACCTTCTTGATCAATATTGAAATCAGGGAACTTCCCATCTTTTACAGCCTCCAACTTCTCCTACAACAAAGGATCTTCTTTTTGAGCCTTCTTGATCTTCTCTAGTAATGAAGGTTGAGAAATCATTTGGGATAGGGTTGATGATGTCCCTTTCCTTATAATTCTCATGTCCAGTTTTACTAGATCTTTAATCAAGGGATATCCTAGGATCCTCATTGTTTCCAAAACAATAGGGTCTTTCCTGCTTAACGCATCTATGACTTTGTTTGCTCTTCCAGGGTGATAATGAATTGAACAATCATAGTCTTTAATAAGCTCCAACCATCTCCTTTGTCTCATGTTCAATTCTTTCTGTGTGAAAATATACTTTAGACTTTGGTGGTCAGTGTATATATCACATTTCTCCCCATAAAGATAGTTCCTCCATATCTTTAGAGCAAAAACAACTACCGCTAGCTCTAGATCATGTGTAGGATAATTCTGCTCATGAATCTTCAACTGTCGAGATGCATAAGCAATTACCTTGTCATTTTTCATGAGGACGCAACCAAGACCTTTTAGAGATGCATCGCTAAAAATAACGAATCCTTCTCCAATAGAGGGTAGTGTTAACACAGGTTCAGTGACCAATCTCTTCTTCTGCTCTTGGAAACTTTTGTCGCATTCCTTTGTCCAGATAAACTTAACCCCTTTTTGAGTCAACTTGGTTAGTGGATTAGAAAGCCGTGAAAAGTTTTTCACAAACCTCCTATAATATCCTGCTAAACCAAGGAAACTATGAATCGCAGTTACTGTTGTGGGTTGAGGCCACTCCTCCACAACCATTGTCTTTGCAGGGTCAACCGAGATTCCTTCATTGGTTACGATGTGCCCCAAGAAAGCCACTTGTTGTAACCAAAACTCACACTTGTTGAACTTTCCAAAGAGCCTCTCCTTCCGCAGAGTTTTCAAAATAACCCTCAGATGATCTTCATGCTCCTCATGACTTTTTGAATATATCAAAATATCATCAATAAAAACTACCACAAAGTTATCAAGGTAGTCCTTAAATACTCTATTCATCAAATCCATGAAAATGGCAGGAGCATTAGTCAAGACGAAGGGCATAACAGTAAACTCATAATGCCCATATCTTGATCAGAAGGCAGTCTTGGAAATATCTTCCTTCTTCACCCTCAGTTGATGATAACCAGATCGAAGGTCAATATTAGAGAAGAATTGAGCCCCACGAAGTTGGTCAAATAAATCATCAATTCTTGGAATAGGGTATTTGTTCTTCACTGTGATCCCATTCAGTTCTCTATAATCAATGCATAGCCTCATTGATCCATCCTTCTTCTTCACAAAGAGAACTAGTGCTTCCCAAGGAGACACACTCGGTCGGATAAACCCCTTCTCCAACAAGTCTTGGAGTTGTTTCTTTAACTCTTCTAGCTCCACATTTTCCATTCTATACGGGGTCTTTGATATCAGTTGTGATCCAGGTACGAGTTCAATGGAGAACTCTACCTCTCTTTCTGGGGGAGGTCCAGGTAACTCCTTAGGAAATACATCCAGGTATTCCTGAACAATTAGAACATCTTCTATCTGTATGCTCTCTTTTCCTTCTTCATCATCACTGATTAACTCCATAAAGAAAGCTATAGGAGGTGCTTCTAGATAGGGATCAAATCGGGATATCTCTCCTTGGAAGATAACTGTAGGTTGTTTATTCAAGACTACTGATATTTCCTTACTTCTGCATTTGATCTTAGCATTATACTTTGAGAGCCAGTCCATCCCTAGTATAATGTCGAATTCCAACATGGGAATGACTACTAGATTTGTGATAAGATTGTTCTCACTAAATTAAACACTAGAGTCTCTAAACACTGTTTATGCATGGATAATCCCACTTGGAGTCTTGACTGACAACTCTACCTCAAGCAGTTCGGGGATTGATTCTATATTCTTTGCAAACTTGGAGAAAATAAAGGAATGCGTAGAACTAGAATCAAACAAAGTAGTTGCTAGTTTTGAGAGGACAACAAGAGTACTTGCTACCACGTCATTCGGAGCTTCAACTTCAGTTGTTGTGATAGAAAAGGCACGACCTTGCTCCCCTGGCCTTTGCTGAGGTTGATGGTGATTCCCCTCCACTGCCCTTGGATTTGGACAGAGATTAGCATAGTGCCCAAGCTGTCCACACTTGAAGCAATGGACTTCGGGTAAGGCCAGAACCATCTTTCCTCTTTCGTTAGTGTTGGGGAGTTGAGGCTTCACCTCACTACGAAAATTCTGAGCAATATGGCCTCCTCTTCCACACTTGTAGCACTTGCCACTTCCGATCAAGAAGTTCCCCGGATGCTTCTTCCCACATTTATTGCATGTGGTAAGTTTAATTTGCTTTCCACCTCTTCCCTGATCAAAATTCTTCCCTAAAATGGGCTCCAACGATCTCTTCTTTTCATTTTATTTATGAGACCACTATGTCTCACCAAACTCCAGCTCTACTTTCATTACACTCCGCACGATCTCCTCATAGCTATCATAGTCCCGGTTGGCTAAATTCTTCCGCAGATGAGGTCTCAGTCCATCGAAAAATCTATCAACCTTCCCACTTGGATCCATGACAAAGTTAGAGGTATATCGTGAAAGTCGGGTGAAGTTCATCTCATAGCTTCCGACAGATTCGTTCTCCTTCTGCTTCAGCTCGAGAAACTCTTTCTCCATTCTCATTCTCATGGAACGAGGGAAATACTTATTAAAGAATATTCCCCGGAACTCTTCCCACTCCATAGCTTCCATCTCTCCTCTAGGCTTCGTGTTTTTGACCAGTGACCACCACTGATCAGCTTCTCTCTCTAGGCGGTAAACAGCAAGGGTGACTTTTTCTTGTTCCGAACAAAGGAGTACAGAAAAGATCTTTTCAATGGAGCTTATCCATTGTTCCACAACCAATGGGTCAGTAGATCCACTGAATGATGGTGGTCGTTGACGCATGAAGGACTCAACAGAATGTTGTTCCCTTCGTGGTTAGATCGACCTCTCAGCTTGATTCAAGTTATTACTCATAACTTGAGTCAGTTGGTTCATCATTCGCATGAATGTTTCCATTCCGGCTTCCATCGGAGGGCCGTCAGCACATGGTGCATTGCGGTCACCATCTGCATGGTTCCTCCTATTGCCCGCCATTTTCTAAAAGAATAAAACTTTAGTGAGAAACTTATTTCATTTATGAATCTTTTAACTAAGACTTCATTCTTAGACAATTACATTTCTCTATAATTCCTTCATAATGATTCATAAAAAGCTTGTGATTAACCAAACATATCCCCCGGGAGTGTCGTAACCAAGAGTGCAGCAAGGCCCGTTATCGTGCACCAGTTCCCGTTTGAGTTTATCTCAAAGCGGTGTTTTTCAGGTTTTACCCCTATGTACATCTGTGTCAGAGCCGCCTCTACCTGCTCGTATCCAGACAGGGATGTATTTGTTTGATAAACCACTTACTAAATACTTACCAAAATACCATGAAGTTTTCCTATATTTAAACTTTTCTATAGGGTTCTTCCTAAAGTTATTATATCCTAATTTCCACAAATAACTAAACCATCCTTTGATACCAACTATAGAATCACGTCTTTTTATAACATAAACTTTCATTACATTACACAAAACTGAGGATCTTTAAGGTTTAGTGTCTTGGAAACCAGGAACATAATACATAAAAACAACATAAAGCATTCTTATTAAACACTTGAAATACTTCTCCTTAAGTTCATCCTAGGTTCATTACTGCATCTCATAACCTGGGGACATACATCAAAAGAAAGGGTGATCAGAAGGCCCAGTAAGGGAAACAAGAGAAACATTTTACATGTGAACTTGAGATACTTCAATAAGGTCATGAAAAGAACTTTAAGGCATGGGAAAGAAATCTTGAGATATATCATAATAAAAATAACATTTTTCATAACTTGAATATGTGGCTGAAACATTTAATATTGACAATCATTTCGTTTCACTAAGGTCCATCCCCAAGGTGTCATTAAAAATTACCAAGGTTATTCACCAAGGTATCAGTCTAAAAAGTCATCTCTAGAGATTAAGTCTTTACCCAATGCATTGGAGCGCTATCTGGGTGCACCCTTGACATTTCTTTATTATCATGTGAGCCACATATATCATAATCAATCATTTCATAAACAACCCATATAGCATAAAATAAATGGGTTTCATTTCATAATCATAACGTTTTAAAAACTGCTTTAAAAACATGATCTTTATGTCACTTTAAACCCACGGAAAGGGAAAGCGGTTTTCATGTATATAAATCCCAAAATTTAAAATAGAAAATTTTGATATATATATATGTGAATACCCTTATAGAAATAAGAGCTTTGAGTATTCACTTAACAACATAAAATAATTTTGAGAAAAAGAGAGATGCATTTTGAGAAGAAAATTCTGCAGCATAACGGCTACGTTACAGGGTTTTAGAAAACGTTGAAAAGAGAGGGGACATGGGTCACCCACTAATAAATGATCTATAAAAATAGTATAGGGACATAATATAAAGGATATGATTCATGGTAATGAAATTTTAAGGACATACCATTTGAAATGAAAAACATGGAAGTAAGACAGAAATAATATTTCTCTTATAAAAATCTGGCAGCCTAACGGCATCACTTAAACTTCAATAAAACGAAACGATGAGAGTAAGAGGGGATCTATCATCATATAAACATGAAAAGGGCAGTAAGAGTAATATAAAAGAACATCCTCCCACATAATAACATGGAGCATAAAAGGAATGACATAAAAGAGATTACTTGAAAAGAAAAAGAGAGGTCGGATCCCTTACCTTAAACGTAACTCTTAAAACTCAAAGGTTGGGACCTTAAGAGGCTTGAGGGAACCTTGGGAGGATTTCTTGGGAGGTAAGGAGACCAGAACTTCATTGAGAATGATTTTGGAGTCCAAAGGATGAGAGAATGTCTTGGTATTTATAGGGAAAGTGAGGGGACAAGGCATTAATGGCCAAGGGACACCTCACAAGTGCTTTTCTCAAAACCATGTGCTCTCCCATGATATTTCCCATGATGTTAGGACACATGGGGCCCCCAATACAATAATTCATCACCTTAGGTCGGCCAACCCTTAAAATATCTCATGACATCACCATGACACATCTATGATGTCATTAAACATATCGAAACCCTAAAACTACTTTTTTTTACTATTCACTGAAAATTCATCTTTCTCAGAAAAAACCCAAAATTTCACCTTAATCAAATATCGATGCTCTGATTACAAATATGAAATCCATTTTATAAAAATATTTTTCTAAATATTTTTAATTAAAAACACTATTCACCCCAAAAAACTAATACTTGACTAATAATTTATGAAACCGTTATTTACCCATTTTATTGAATCACATTACTTAATCTAGGTGTCTAAATTATATTAAAACTTTCTTTGAGTGAAATTACTAATCTATTTGGTCACATTACTAATCCTAAGCATAAAATCACTATTCATAATTTACTATTCATCAAAAATTGAGTTGATCTTATTAGACTCCAAATTCCTTACTGAATACTTTTGTAGAAGACCATTTTTTGAAAATCATTACACATAATTAATTATTTAGGGTTTACATAAATATTTTAAAATATCCTTTTTTTCAAAATTCATCAATAAATACATCCTAAAATTATCCGGACATTTGAAATTTCACAAACATCACTAAAGGAAGAAATCTCAATTCATTCATCCCAAAGGATTACACAAAGAAGCTAGGGTCTCGTCACATAGCCCCTTATAACACCGGCATATGACCTAAGTGTAAGGTGTGCTATGGTGAGAGAATCTGAGGGGGGCTTAGATAACATTTCCCTAGTAGTAATCTCTACTAACTTGAACTTCTCCCGTAGGTGTTTCCATTCAAGCTTGACACGCTGGAGTTCGACTTGGGCTTGGTCCAAAGCGAAGCCCAAAGATGCCACCTCCTTCCCAAGCTCTGATAAGTGGGCTTCATAAGGTTCGAGTCTACTGGATGAAGCCATCGACTCCCCTTTCTACATTAACCATTATCATCTCTATTAAATCATTAAGAGTAAGTTAATATACTACTCAAAAAGATTGGTTCATTACAAATATACTTGAGTATCTCTAAAAAATAGGTTGATGATTGAAATCATAGACATCCAAACCTAAGGGAGAGTTTTTGAATATATAATACAACCTATGGGATTGTGTTGAGACCGGCTAACCATCCTTGGAAATTGTATTCTGAGTACAATAAAGAGAAGTTGACTCCAGATAGACGGATGATTGAATTCTGAAGGAGGAATGACAACATCATCCAGCAGGTCGAGCCCCTATTGAGGAATCCATTGTGATAAATGGTAGTTTTGAATCAAAAATGGAAGAAGTAGTTTTTGAATTTCATTATCAGAATTAATTTCATATTAAGTTTCATCATTTTGGTTTCTATGAATCATGACCCTTTGATTTACCATTGTATAAGAATATTGAATAGAGACAAAATCCATCTAAAACAAGTGAACTATTCTAGGTAGATAAAATCACATATTAACAAAATAAGGACATAAAAATTGGCATCATCAGGAACATCAAAATATTCAACAATGAAATTCATGAGTCACATAAAAGAATTAGTAATTTTCTTACTCCCAAATATCCCCTTGATTTCCTATCCTTACAAGGCATCACCCAACCGCATGACCATTCAGAAGACTTGTGATCATGTGAACATGACGTGGTCACATGCTCTTCATAATAGTCAAAGGATCATATAAATCAAGACAAATGATCTAGTGGAACCCTTAAAATGATTGATCATCCCCACATCCATAGACCTAACAATTACTGAAATTTAGTTCGTGGTTGATTCAATCAGGTGCTTGGGAAAAGAAGTTCTTGAGATGATGTTATGAAAAACAGTGCATGCAAAAAATTATCATGATGGGTTCTTGTGGGAATGTATCATGATGGGGATACATGAAGGATGAAGGTAATGATAGCTCTATAGAAATTATTGAATGGTGAATAAATCCATAATTGTTCCCCTATTTATAAGGCATCCCACAGAAGACCAAATTCTTCTTGATAGAAAATTTTTCATACATGGCAATGATCAGAAACAATGGTAAAGGCTCAAGTGGGAATTTAATTTCCCTATAAATGAGCCCTTGTCCTCATGCATGTCACTCATGAGGGGAAGGGGGTATTTTTTTATGTCCACCAAATGATCATTGAAAAATAAAAAATGAATGAAATACATAAATATGTGTATTACTTTACCTACAAATAAAAGGAATTGAAAGGTGGACATGATCACATGGATCGAGTGAACTCCCAAGAGACGCATGATTGCATGACCAGAAAATTATCATATGGATGGTCACGCACAACACATAGCCTGAAGTCGGCCCAACGAATTCCTTTCAACAAGTCCTTCTACTTTTGTAAAGGCACCCCGAACACATATTTTTCATTCGGTGAAAACCAAATAAGCTCCCCCCATGTCACACATCTTGTCAACCGTAGAACACCTAATGAACAATCCAAAAATACTTGGAAAAGAGAAGAAAGATACCCAAAATGTGGGAGCCTCTATTGATTTTAATACTCAGGAATTGCATCACTGATGAGGAGAATGGTTTCCCTTGAAAAAATCATAAAAATTCCTGAGATCCCCAAACATTGTAAAATAAACTAAGGATATAAAATGTGCGGAATTAAGAGGTATCTTGTGGTCATAAATATCACGCGATTTTCCCCTGGATATTCATAAGACACCGCGGAAACCCAACAACATGTCTGCCTTATCTTGTAAAATCCCACTAGCATGTCATCTTCATCACACGAATCACCTCAAACATTTCTAGATAAACTCACACCACCCCCCCCCCCTTCGTCTCCATAGGGATCAACAAATGGAATTTTCCATGATATTATCTCACATATCCACTGGACCACTCATTTTTCATGAAAAGAATCATCGATAGGTAGGGTGATTGTCTATGACAACCCTCATAAAACCTCATGAAATACAAAACATTTGTAAAATAAACAAATGAAATAAAGAGGGAAATGGTGGGATCATCTCATTCTCATAAAAATAACATGATATTCTTATTATATCCCCAACATGGTCTCGATATACCCCTTGAAATGCTTGTATGAGTTTTGGAAGGCCTTGAGAGAGGTCATCCCTATCTCATGGAATGTCACAGACAATTATGTTGAGATCACTTGAAGGCCTTTCGACAGGCTCCTTGATCTCGTGAAGGCCCATGGAAATGTAATTATGACAAAATGAAAGTACCTCGTCGTGTCCTCATGAGAAAAAGTATCCAATTAGTAGGATATAATCAAATAAATGGTCATTGATGATATTTTCTTACGGTCACTAAAAATCATGTGTCTCTTTTGGAATGACATGTGTTAGGACCTCATGATAATGTGGATGCCAAATCCCTCCATCATATCCATACTAAATTTGAGTGATATGTGTCACAAAAAGAGACGAACGACTGAGGTAGCAGTCCCTATAAATCAACCACACCACCATTATGGAAGGGGTTGGTCTTTTTTACATCCATATATAGAAGAAAAATCATTGGAACCTCACACCAGTACTCCCATGAATAAGAGTGGATTTCTAAGAGAGGATAATCTCATGACCGAGATGTTTTCTATCATTTATGTCCATTGAACAACTAGAGTGATCATGAACCATGGATAGGAACTTTTAATGATCACTCATAGATCACATAAAGGAATTTTGGTGTCTCGTACAATGGAAATTACACATTTATGCTAAAACACATGAGGCATAAAAATATAAAACTGAAAAAATATAAGGAATATGAAATAAAAGGATAGAAAAAAGATAAAAATATGGGAGACATATGTGAAGAATTCAAACGATGGTCCTCACACACTTTTTTTTAACCACTTAGGCCAGGGGAACGCACCAGGACATGTCACCTAAAACATGGGATACTTCATTTGTATACTATATATATATCATGTGACGTATCTTAGAAATGTCGAGATTATGTAACATGTTGCACCTTAGGCATCCCACCTAAGTCTCACAAAACCCTTTGGGATCACCAACTTGACCTTGCAGTGTCCTTTAGACATGTCACCCGACATATATTGTGGCACTAGTACATGTAACCTGATTCTCATGATAACACCAGAGTATGTCAACTTGCCTTAGAGATATCCTATGGACACACCACCCACAACTCACTATGTCCTCTAGAAATGTCTACTAAATTTCATGGTTCCCTCCAATCATGTCATCCTAAATCATGTATCATCCACTAATACATTTCACATCAACTCTTGAGTCGCAATCCAAGAATTTCATCAATGTTTAACGATTACTCAAGGGAATGTCAGCTTGATCATACGAAGCCTGTTAAACATGTATGTTGGGAATATGTGATGGATTTCAAGATTATCCATCCAGGTCACATGGTGTCCTACAAACAAGATAGCTTTGATCATGATACAACCTCAAGAAATACCTATCCTGGTTATGTGAATTCCCTTAGAAACACTAAGTAGATCATGCGATTGACTTTGGACATATCAGGGAGACATCCTCTGAAATTCCCAACAAAAAATTGAGGCATGTTAAGAGGTTAATTATTGAATGTATAGAAGACATGAGGGCCAAGTCAGAAAAGAGATGTCAATGTATAATCCTTGACCAACCAAACTATGGTGATTCTGATTCATGCTATATTCAGGATACGTAAGATCCCTTCCTATGTTCAGAGCTCTATTTTAAGCATTCAAAGGGAAATACCAGCATATAAGTTCCTAATATACATGTAATGAATCTAATTATTTATTTTCCCTTGCTTCTCATAATTAAAATAGCTCAAATTGGTGTTGGGAGTTCAAATGATCATATCATTCATGCAATAATACACTACAAAAGAGAGGGAAACATCATTGTGTAATCTATGAGAAGAAGCATATTATGATATGTCCCAAATATAATGGAAATGTTAGTGTGTAATACCCAACTAACTGAATGGTAATACTGATTCCTATTATAACAAGGATATGTTGGTTAGCTTCATAAGCCTAAGCTGAAATAGTTATCCACTTCGTTATAAGTCTCCTTATGTATATGAAATTTCAACTATCAAGACCCAATAATTCCACTGGGATGATCATCCAACCTCACACGCCAGTGTACTAAAATCCAACTAAACTATGATGACACTAAAACTTTAAATAACCAGGATATATAAGACACCATCCTAAGGCTCGATCCTGAACTCAAATGGGACCTAGTTCGTCATAATTCTCCCCATGATGCTGACATTTCAACCATTGGGACGCAATCATTTCCATGGGTTGATCATTCCTTGACATCCATTAGCTGACTGAGAAACTAATGGAACTACGATGACTCTGAATCCTATAAGAACCATGATAAGTATGATTCCTTCATTAGGACATAGTTCCATATTTTACATGCCAAGGGTTTTCCTAGTATAGAAGTCATGTATCCATTTGTAGTGAGATTGATTAATTATTATCCCGTGTTTATAACACCAAGCATAGCTCATGTGGGATTAAAAATTTATAATAGTTAGATCATTCATATCATTCATCTCCACCAGATAGGGAAATCTCAATATATATGTGTTGATGAGTGGAAGGATATAAAACCCCCCAATATAAGTGAATCTGCCTTGGGGATAGTCCTAATGGAGTTATCAAACTATAAAAACTCTGATCCCTACTATAACCAGGATACGTATGATGTATCCTCGAGTCTTGAGCTCAAATATCCAACATATAAGTTCCCTCACATTATCCCTTTATCCATGATGTTAAATTGCATGGGTTAACAAATTACATGGGTTTTCAATCCTGTAATAACTAGGATACCTAGTACTCCCCATAAAGGCCCAATCCCCTCCTCCTATTATTAATCAGCACCCTATTTGAGGGAAAATCCAAAAGTGCCTGGTTATATGGCTTAATCATATAAAGAACTATTGATTACTGGGAAACTGTTGAAGAACTTCAAATACATACAGATGGATTCACTAATGAGATCCCCCTCTTATTCACACAAAATAATTAATCTATAGTCCTTTTTTAGGACAACCGGTCATGCTTCAGGATTAGGAAGTGATTTGTGACCATATCATAAATCTATATGAGAGTCCCGAAGTAGGAGAAAATTTCCCTCAATTGGGTGTGATGATCCTCACCTCTCATCCTCTCGACCAATGAGAGTCTCTAAGAAACATTAGGCTTGAAGCCCTAATTGACATCCTTCATTTGGAAACAAGGTATATACCTAGTTATGGATATTGGAGCAGTTGGGATTTTTTGTTAAAAATAATAATGGTGACCTGATGTTAATTATTGTGCCAGAAATGATCCCCTCACAACCAACATGAAGCCCAAATTGTATTCACCTCAACGAGGGTTCTCAATCCTCTTTTTTCAGTTGAAACAATGATGATGGATATAAATTATATATATATATATATTTATATTTATATTTATATATATATTTATAACATAATTATACATGATGAGACATTATATCATATATACCTTTTTTACATTCCATTTTGTATGTGATACGATAAATCACTCATGTGTACGACAGAATACTACCTTGTGTAGCGATGTGATTCATTTTTCACTAATTCATTATGTGGAAGTTAATAAGGGTAAATATAATGAATATATGTGATATACATGAAATATTGTGATATTCATGAAATATTTATCAATTTTTAAATATAATATTATCATTTTATTTCTTAGCTTTTCACTCATTGAAAAGGTGATAACATCGTTCATGTTTGTGGGAACTACCACATTCACAAAGTGATGTGACTCAACTTTCTTTACCACACCATACGAATGATATATATATGTATATATAATTAAATAATACTTTATTTATTATAAAATGATCATTATTTAAGGATAAAATATTTCATACCTTATTTTTGTAATGATTATTGAAAATGAAAATGTTACTCATGCATACATATGACCTTTCATCCCCATGATCATATCATTACTTCATTTTTCGTAACCAATATTCGTGATTGGGTTTGAAATTATAATTTGTGTATAAATTTCATAATTATTAAATTATTAGTATTGTAGATATATTTTGACAATGAGTTATTTGACCATATTCAACCTCTCAAATTCCCTTTTGACATATAAGTTGAATATAGTAAAAACATATGATACCAAAATAATTGATTAAGTAATTTTATATAAAATGTTAATAAGTGAAATAAAATTAATAGTTAATATAAAAAAATCTCAATAAAGTAAATAATTATATTTTTTTTATTCTGGAATATAATGGATCATGTGAGAAGTTGGACTCATGGTAAGGGATATCGTTTGAATTTCATTTGACTAAAAATTAATTTTTTATTTATCATACATACTAGAGGGAAAAGTGAGAAATCTGAGATCAACCACGACAGGAAATAAAAGAGTCATTAAAGGACAAATTAAGCCTACCAGAATTAGACTCCCTAAATAATTTCCAAAAAATATTGTTTACATACATGTCAGGTTCATCCATTATAAGATCCTCAGAGGCCTCGAACCGAGAGGCCGGCTTATCCTAGGCCTCGATATACTCATCTAGAAAAATCTTTCCACCATTTAAACCCCCAACCAGTTTCATGTCATGCCTAACGATATAGGTACTTTTCTCATCATTGAGACTATTCCATATAGATCTCTCCATCATCTTAGCAGTTTCTTACTAGGTATCATTGAGTGACAATACCTGTTCAGCCACAACATCTTCTGAGATCAAGAGCAATTTCATGGATTGCTCGATCACATCCTCTAACTTGCCATGGTTGTCCTCAAAACCATACTCATCAATAGTTCACGGTTCCAATTGAGGGTTACCTTTATTTACTTGAACGCCTGAGCTTCTCTCTTCCTTAACATTGTCGATATGGTATTCATGTTCCTTTGGGTATTGGAGTAGTCCTTATGTGGCCTTCTCATCGAGGTTTCAGATATGAGGCCTTCATTGTCAATCAATTTCAACATCCCATTTCTGATAATATCCTTAATTGAAACATTAGTGGATTTTAGGGCCTCATAGTGATTGATGCCGATCCCATTGCCATGACTCACGTCCCTCAAATCTTGCACTGGCTGCACAATGCTACGCCCCATGAATTGTGGATAAACATTAGTGTCCTCAAAACCACAAACATTTAGAGTCTACTTCACTATTTTGGCCTTCATGATCCTTGGATTTCTGCTTCTTGACAGATCTATTTTCCATTGGCAGTGGTACCTGATAGTAGTCCTTGCTCCCTTGATTATTTCCTTTCTAAATTCTCTTCCCCCGCAGACTGGGGATCATGCAGTCATGGGATTCATCAGCAGCTTCCACATAAGGATATGAGACTCCTCAATTGGCTCATATACATGAACTCCTTTCCCCTCCAAAGCCAGTTTCCGGGATATTCCCTGCTCCAAAGTTGGTTCTTCATTCACCAATCCCATGAATCGATTTCCAAGCTCAATACTTGGCAGCTCTTTCCCTGGACTCAAGTTCCTCCTATTTGTAACCTTCACTCGGTCGCCGCTGCCTCAATTTGATCCACCTTCCAAAAGCATTCACATGTCTTCCCCAACCTCTTCATTGCAACCCGCAACGCCTTTGGGTACCACCACGCCATCAATTCCAACACCCATGTCCACTATATTATCTTTGTTCACCATTTCCCCGGAATTGCACACCCCTAGGTCATGCTTCAATCTGCCAAACACATCCGAAACTCTCAGGTTCGTAGTGGTAACCAATATTTTCCTCAAAGTGTCATGTGTTGTAAGACCATGACTAGACCCCGACACATCCTTCACTTATTGCATACTAGCTTCAGGCACATTGGTTGCCTTCACTGTCTCTACATCTAGAAAATTGCCGCTACCTTCACCCATACCTAACCCTTACCTGCATCCTTATGAGGAGCACGTTCCTTCCTCCAACATCTACAGGATTCCACGAGATGTCCCAGTTTTTTACAGAAAGAACATAAATCGAACCATTTCTCCTAATCTACGGTTTGTTTTTGGTGAAACTCTTCCTCCACTGTAATCCACACAAACTCGGGAGGAATTTTAGAGACGTCGATTTCCCCAAAGATATGTGGATAAACCGAATGACAGAGGGCCCTAATTCTCGAGTCAGCAAAAAAAAAAAAAAGTTACCAACAAGGTTCCTAACATTCTCAAAATCGCATGATTCTGAAACAGTAAAGGGAGTTCTGGAAAATTAACCCAAGTCGCAGCTGTAGAGGAGTCGTGTTACATGTGGAAATTGTATGACCAATGAAAGAGATAGAACTGAAGACCATTACAGCTGCACGGTGCACTGGACCAAGCCTTTCCCAAATCATCATCTGATGCGAATCGAATCCAAATGTGTGTGGAATCATGAGAACCCACCATTGTTCTATCCTTAAAACCCCATGACCCAAATATGCATCTGTCAGATATATCCACCGAAGGATACCTTTGCATGAAACGCATAATCAGGGAGAGAATTAGAAGACCCAAAGCCTCGTTGAACTCTGAGGTCAGGAATGAATGATTCGGAAGGCGATTAATCAAATCCGGGACTTTTAAGGAAAAGAGAAATCAGAAGAAAAGTGGGGAGAAAATTGGGGGTTAAGAAACTGGAGAAGGAAGGAGTAGCTCCCATGAAGGACGTCAGAGGTCCCTCCCCCGGCGAGGGAGGAGGGACCGGCTCGGAAGCCACTGCGGTCAGCGAAGAAGAAGGACCCTCACGACCTCTCGAACCCTCGCAGCCGGCCAAAAACAATAGTCGTCTGAATTTCATTTCGTTGCAGAATATATTCATATTATTAACCTATATTCATTTAAGATGTTTATATAAAATGCATTGAAAAGTTATATCATGACTATATCTATTATCTAGTTATTTATTAATTTTTTAATTTTAATCATTCATGGGTCTTATAATTAAAATATTTCCAAAGTAATAAGGTACTTTTCTTCTAAATAAATCCACATTTACAGCCTTCCTTAAAAATATCTTTCTCCTCTATAAATTCGTTTTTAATAAGGTTTTTAATTGTTTTTTATGGATATAAAAGATTTATTAATTTCATTTTATGTGTATTTTGCAAATTTTAATTTGTTTTTAAGAGGAAACTTTTTATGTGTTTTAAACAAAACATTTTTAGAAAAAAATGGAGTATTCGTAAGTATACGACAACAACGACTTTTCCTACCACTATGACTTTAATTTAATTTATACCTACATTTTATAGATTATTTTTTTCTTAAATGAAAAAACCTCTTTCCTGTTTTTTGGGGATTTTGTTATTGAATATGGTTTTTTGAAAAGAAAAGTATATACTGTATTGAAAAATGGGATTTAAAAAATGGTATATCAATAAGTGAAAATGATTTAGACAAGAGTTTAAAAGAGTTTTTAAAAATGTAAATTTTTTATTCATGTTATTCCTCATGGATATAATATTTGTTGGGTACACGCAGTCAACTTCATGTGAGCATGTTATATTTTAAATGATTGGTGTTACTAGATAGCACTCCAATACATTGGGTAATAATTATTTTATCTGTAGAATTATATTGGATGTTGGCCATATGTTTATCCTAGTTTTTAAGGGTTGTTTAAGGGTGTTATAAGGGTTTTATGAGATAATGTCCCAAGTATCCTACCGACTCTTCTATGCTTGCAAATGAGTTTTGATGGAAATAGTTTGTTTTTTAAAATGTAATAAATGATATTTTATAATGAATTCCAATTCCCCTTATGGGTAAAATGTAATGTAAAAAAAACGAGTTTTCATGGGTATTCATGTTTTTTACAATAGTAATGGTTTTATTTTTTTATTTAACAAAATGATCTTTTTGTGTTCCCTCCACAATTTTAAAATGTTTTTTCACGATTGTTATGGATGGGTAATGGAAAATAAGATGTCAAATTCAAAGCCATGAAGAGTTTTCATGAAAATACATATTGTTTTATTTTAGAATTATTAGGTTGTCGGAAAAATGGGTACTAATCAGAATTGTTCGGTTTGTATTATAATGGTTTTTTATGTGTGACCTATTATCTAATTCACTAAAACTCTAAACCTGAAATGATCCAAAATTTTAACATAATGAATTGTTCATATAAAACTCAATATTATGTAATGTTTGAGGTTTGGTCCTTATAGTAGGTATCAATGGTCGGTTTATATAACATTATAGTTTATGATAATGTAAAAATCAATCACATGAAATATTTTACCTTATGTTGAAGTTAAAATGATATATAATTTGAATTTTACCATTTTCCTTCATATAATTTATTCTTGTTCAGAATGGATTCTATAGAGGAAATAGGGAATCTGCAGTGGGAAGGCACTGAGAGGCCATTATCCTTCCAAATTAGAATCCCGAGATGGTTGGAATATGAACAAAATAGTTTTTTTGTAGTGATGGATTTTTTTATACAATATATAAATGGTGGTGGTATCCATGCATGAGAGGAACCCGATATATAATGAAGAAACATGTCTGGCATTGATCATTTTATAAGGAATCATCCCTCAACATTCATTGGATCATCAGACCCAGTGGTAGCCAAAGGATGGATAAATTACGTGGAGAAGATATTTGAAGTCATGAGATGTTAGGAATGTCAAAAGGAAACAATTTCCCATTATAATATTGATGGTGAAGTTGATCGATGGTGGTATTTAGATAAGAATACTATAGAGAATGATGATATTGATTCTATAGAATGAGAACAATTTAACAATATCTTCCTTGATAAATGCATCCCTATGTTTTTTAAGACTAGGATGGAGAGACAATTCATTGAATTGAGAAAAAAGGATGAAAATTTTGTGTCCACATAAGAAGAAAATATTACATGGGTTACTATGAACATATGATATTTTCTTTGATACATTGATTGTAAAATTAATTGGTTTTACTCAGGATTAAACCAAACATACTAAGATCCTTATTTATAGGATAGTTTAAAATTAAACATAATTTTGTGAACATATAAATGGAGTTTTCTTTCACTTATGTTTCATGAGATGAATGGATTAAAAATTGGTGAATGTAAAGGAAATGGAGAAAACAACAACAAAGAAACCTATAGGTAAGCCCCAAAAATATTCAACGTGTTGAATAACACATTTCAATGATTGTTTTTAGGATCATGGAAGTGTTTTCAGTGTGTTCGGATTTATGAAATTTCCCTTGACTATAAATAAGTGTCCTAAACAAAAAATATTTGATGTAATCGATAACCATCAAATGGTGGGATGTTTTAGCAACATTGAGTTTGTTCATTATGCTAATGTTTGTTTGATGTTTAGAAAATAGGCTATAGATAATCATGAATAGAAATTAAAAGGTATGGAAATGTTATCTTGAAATATTTTAGATGTTTTTAGGCCATCTGGTGAACTGGTGGAAGCACTATGGTGGTTATAATTTTTCAAATGTTTACCATAAGTTAAGGGTTTTAGAAAAATATTTTTTTGGTTTTAAGGTATGAGTTCTTAAAGTGATTAATGAAAATTTTCAAGATGTGTTATTAAGTTTATGTGTCACGACCCGTCCCCCGGGGCCCGTGTCGTAACTACCCTAAGCCTGCCTTCCATAGGCCAGGGGCTGGTGACTAGCACCAAAGGCGTAAATCCCTATAACTGGGAAGACATTGCCTTTATGAAACATAAACACACACACAACCAGAGTACAAGTAGAAGAAAACACTGAGTAAAGCAATATAACAAGTGTGCTGAAAGTACAAAGGGGGCCGGAAATACAAGCCCAACAGTAAAGTACAAGGAAAAGACAAAACAACAGGAAGGTGTCAAGCTGCTCCTGGATCATCCTCCAGAGTTCCTACCTGAAGGGTAGGTAGAGATGGCCACCTCAGCTCTCCACGTCCGTCTGTCACCTCCGGGTACCGTCTCGTCGTCAAGTCCACCTTCGGGTACCGTCTCGTCATGAAGTCCACCTTTGGGTACCGTCTCGTTTTGAAGTCCACCTTCGGGTACCATCCAGCTCTACAAGCCTCAACTATGATCAGTGATGTCCGTCGTCTGCATCCAACACAACGAGGTGCGGGCATAGCCCGTGCAGAGGTGAGTATAACGATACTCAGTAGGGACCCCGAGACCCTCAAGGTCTCACTAAAACCAATAAGGATAAACCACAAGGAAAGATCACAATAGATAACCTTTACTTAGGTATATGCCCATACATATACCTAAGTTATCAAGTAACTCATCTCAATCATGAGGTAAACACAAAGGTCATTGACTCAGCTCAAACCAGGATTTTCATTATCAAAACCACAACTACTGGAGAAACTCCTCCTCTGTCGAGTACAGTAGCCTTGTCATGACTCCGAGGCGCTACTCACTAACCTTAGACTACTGAGGTACTCCTCCTGTCGAGTATCGCGGGTCTGCTGCCAAATACCAGGCACTCCATCCGCTGAGGGTCTGCCGCCGAATACCGGGCTCTCTCCCTAATAGCCTACAGAGGTACTCCTCCTGTCGAGTACCGAGGGTCTGCTACCAACTACCAGGCGCTCCGTCCTCCACGGGTTTGCCGCCAAATATCAGGCGCTCCGTCCACTCGGCTAACCGAATCACTACGAGTCGAATCGGTCAAGTAGTCGTCAGGTCTACAGCTACTCGGTCTCCGCACTCCGTACGCTCGTCTCCGGGAGGGTCCGCTCCACGAGCTACGGGTCGTTACTTCCAAGTGTCACGAAGTCTCATGTAGAAGTATCATAAAGGACCGCCTCATCATAGGGGTCTCAACTCAACAGACGACGCGTCAATCGGACGCCCGGTCTGTGAGTTATTAGCATTTCCGTTCCAGGGGCTCGGTTGGATTCGTGTACAAACCACCCCAACCATATCTCAACAGTACCATAAACTCTCATGGGTATAATCAAAGGAACCGTTTCTCAACGATATTACCAACGCCGCTGACGGTTCGTCAAACAGACGTCCGGTCTGAATGTTATTGGCTTTTCCGTTTTAGGGGCCCTGTTGGTTTATAAGCTAAACCAACCCGACCATACTCCATATGCATCCAAACCTCAAGTGGATTATGCCAAAAGAACTGTCTCATCAATAGGAATCCAACAAAGTCAACGACACGTCAATCGGACGTCCGGTCCTCAAGTTATAAGCGTTTCCGCTCCGAGGGCCCGGTTGGTTTCGAGTTCGAACCAACCCGACCATACCCAAACTTCGCCGAAACCTTGGGTTTAATATACCGAAACAACCGTCTTGATTCAAGGAATCATGTGCAATAGATGGTTCATCGATCGGAGGTCTACAACTCAAGTTATGAGCATTTAACAGAAAACGGTTCGAAGATAGGGGGTCTGGGCCCAGTCCGACCCGGCCCAACACCCCCTGGGTCGGCCCGGCGCGGCTGGCACGGCCCAGCGCTGGCGGCTCGGCCCGACCGACGTGGTCCGGTCCACGTGACCCACGCGGTTGGTCGCGTGACTGGGCGACCAGGGGGGTTACACCCCTCGGTTCTTCGGAAACGGCCGACCATTAAGGTCGGCCCTTGGTAACCGCGGGACCCCCTCGAGTCCCGCCTATTGATGGCACCGGTGGCCGATGCAGCCGACCGCCCTTCCCGGTCCGCCGTGGCCTTAGGCCACAACTTTGTTCGACCAGTGCGGCGTGACGACTCCGCGCTCCACCGCCGCGGCCCGCCCCGGTCACGACCCCCTTGAAGCTCCGGCGCGCCCCTCCGCCGCGGCCCGCCGCGGCCGCGACCCAGCTTTACTCCGCGCGGTGCGTTGGTACCGCGCCTTTGCGGCGACCCGACAATCATGCACTGATGATCCGCTTGTGGTCGGCCCGTCATCGGACGGTTCTTCAGAGTCCGCCTCCATCGTCCACAAACAACAAACGAGAGGGGAAGGGTCGGACCGTGTTCATGCGGTCCGAGCCCTTCCTCGTCAAGATGGTATCATGCGGCCAAACGAAAGTCAAGAATTGAGGAACGATGGTGAACGGTATTAAAACTTGAACATAACAACCCCTACCTTGTAAAACGACATTAAACGATAGCGAGTCGTGGAAGACGGGCGTTGCGGAAGACATGCGTCGTTCCGTCAACGTCAGGAAGGAAGGAGTCGAGGGTGGCGTCGGCGTTCTTCGTTCTTCGTTGGAGGAAGAGGAAAACTCTCCAAGTGTTGGGTGTCGTGCTTCGCTGCTAGCCTTCCGCCGCTTGAAGAAGTCGTCCAGAACTCCTTCCCCTAGCCTCCTTTATATAGGAGTGGGAGGGTTCATCGTTGGCACGCGGGTCATAAATGGAGGATTTATGACAGAGGGCTCCACCCAATTAATCCACTGCGGTGGCGCATTAAAAAAGGGGAGGAAGTCAAAAAGGGGGGTTATTGGCCCGAGTGGTCCCACAGAAGAATATCCACCAAAGGGAGGATATTTCCTGGCAGACCCCACCATTAATTAACCACAAATTGAAAGGGGGGGGGGGTGGTTAATGCTTGGGTGGTCCCCTCATTAAAAAGGGAGGTTTCATCCTCCTCAATTAAGAGGGGGATTTAAACCTAGGGTCTCCCCCTCATAAATGAGGGGGATTCAAGGAGTTATGATTCCCCTCCCATTAATGGGAGGCCTCGTGTGGTTTCCACCACAATCAATCTCACATGGGAGGTTGGATCTCAGTGGGCCCCACCACCATAACCTCTCATGGGGGTTAGGGTGTGGCGGTTCCACCACCAACTCCCAAGTGGAGCTTATAACCACTTTATCCGCACGACATGTGTTTAACAAAATAAAATAAATTATTCACTTATTTTATTTTATTAACCCACGTAAAACCCCAAAAACTAACTTTCATACCCGATCATCCGCCGTTGAGGTGAAAGTCTTCTTAAGTGAAAACTCGCACTGCAAGTTCAACTGTGCCCTCAGATTTCAATTCCGAGCACCGATTCAAAAGATAGAAAAACCCACTCATTCGTTCGCTAAACATACCCCGAGCTAAACTTCGGAAATTGATTCCGGGCACACCGGGCCTTGGAATCAAGTGCCGTCAGAAGCCACAAACTCGTAAAATTCCAAATAAAATAAGAAAAAAAAATTTCCTTGAAATTTCTGGGTCTTTACATTATGGATATGTAAGGATTTGGATAAATGGGAAGAATTTCTTTACATTTCATCAAACATGAATTTTAACGTATGAATAAATATTAGGGTTTATATGATCTTTGAAGATTAAGGTAATTTTTAAGGAACTTCATCATTTTTTGGGTAGATTATAGGGATGAAATATTATGAAAAAGGACCACCCGAAGGCTGGGAGAAATACCGTCATAATCATCAAAGCTAGGGGAAATGAATATAGAACTGAAATTTGATAACGATGAGATGCCTACCACATGCCTATGTGATGTCTAGGTTTGTAAAAAATCATTCTTTTAAATTTAAATGATATGGATTATAATTATAAATAATATTTCTATAAATTATTATTTATCATATAGAAAATCATTGGAATGAAAAAAATAATTTTTTAGAATATGTGATTACGATTTTTATGGAATAGGAGCACTATAAATTTTGGGAAACATCATACCTTTTGTTAACCATTTATGTTTTAGTTAATTTATAAAGATATGGGGAATTTATGGATATTATTTTAGTGACTATGTGATCTATTATAATTTAATTTTTGTGATTCGAACATAATACAATTCATCTTGGATACATTTCATTAGAAGAAGATAATGGTGCAGGGGACCTTGATTAAATAAGGAAATTATACAAGGAAAGTAAGTAAATTTCATTATTCTTTTAGACTAGATGGTTAGGGAATTATTCATTTGTAAGAATAAGATCTCTAAAATAAAAATGTTATCCTATTATATTCATTTATGATGAATCAAAATGTCCATTATATCATCAAAAATTTATGTTTTTGAGGCCCATGCATTACATTAATCATTTAATTTCTTGTGATAAATCAAATTGATCACTCTCTATAATTATTTATTCATTTCCTCGATGTCCATATCTTGACATCACTCCCACATTCTTCTAATTATAAATATAGTTATGTGGTATTATATATGACCTATATACTTCATTTTCTCACTTATAAAGAGGTTTTTTATTAAGACTTTTTAGGATGTGGATTTCCAAAAGGCGTATTTAAAATTTTCCAGGATTTTTTTAATGAGATAAATTTCAAATTTCAAAGATTAAATTTATTCAGGGGGAGGATGTAACACCATTAAATTTTAGTGTAATAAAAAAATGTTTGAAATAATATATAACATCGAATAAAAAACATCTAAGAGAATGAAACCACAAACGACATTCAGAAATATTTATTTTTGAATAAAATTAAACTCTTTATTATCTTTTGGTACATGATACCTTGAAATTTTTAATCATGATAGTGTGCAACAATTGAAACACCCAGCATAAACGACACATAAAATGCCTAACCATTGTAACATTGCCATTAAATACAAGGGAATGAATAATATTAAAAACATTATGTTATATATATATATATATACCAATAAATATAAAATATTGAAAAATTATTAGTAAATAATCAATAAATATTTAGTAATTTTATTTTATTCTTCAAAAATAGGTTTTCTTCAGAAATGATTTTTAATCAATTTTAAGGAAATATTATAATTCATTAGTTAAAATGTTTAAAAAATTATTTTATAAAATGTGAATAAATTTTAAAAGCATCAAATCAATATATTATTTTTCATAATTTTTGGAATAGTTTCTAAAAGCATTGTTATTTTTATGAAAATTGAAAATAGGGATTTCTGAAATAACATAACTTCTTTTCAATAATTTAAGAAATTTAAAATTCCAATTTTGAATTTAATTATATTTCATGTAAAATAATTATTATTTTATATAATTAATCCACTTAAATAATTTTATATCTATTTTTTTATTTTTTTTTATTTTAGGGTTTAATATTTGTTTTTTCTAAAAAATGTATTAAAATGAAGATTGTTTCTCCATTTTAATTAATTAAAGTAAAAACTAATAAGGAGAGTTTTAAAGGAAATTTATAGGTTTTATATAAACAAATATTAATTTAGTTTCAAATAATAATAATTATTTCTCATATATTTAATATAGAATCATCATATTTTAAAAAAAACTCTACTTTAACACTAGATTCATTATCACATTGGTATATTTTTTTAAAAAAATTATATCCTGCAACTTCTAAGAGATTAATTTTTTAAAATAGATTAAATATTTTTAATATTAATAAGTTATATTATGTAATATGGCCAACCTAATTTTTTAAACATAATTATTAGGGAAAATGGTTAAAATTCATTATAGAGATTAATGTTGAAATGAGGTTTTACACATACATGTGTTGGGGATAAATTAATTTTCCAAATACATAAGATTTTAATTCCGGAAATTTTCAATAATATTTAGAATAATTAGGTATAAAATATTTTATAAAAACCATTTTAATTTTAGAGTTAAAGAATAAATTAACTAGGTAAAAAATATATAAGTTAACATGGTAAAAAGTAAAAGGGTAAAATTGAGTATACATAATGAATAAGGAATAACAAGATAAAAATGTGATTATTTTGGTGTGGAAGTGATTTTTATTGACCACATAAACCATAACATTCATTTTAAACAATTTTTTATCCAGATGATTTGAGAGTGAACTCCCATTATTTAATAATTGTGAGTATTCACAAAAAAATCCAGTCTTCCGTTATAAAAGTCCTCTCCACATCCTCTCTACATCACTCATTAAAACAACTTTAGTATGGCGAAGACCATCCCAAATACCTTAGAAACACCATTCAGATCATCCTATACAAGTTATTTTTCTCATAAATTTAATCATGGATGACTTTTTGGTGCAATCCTATAGAGGCCGCCTGAAGAATATGTAACATTCATCAATGAGAATTATTATTTTATTTTTTCCATAACCTACTAATATTTTTATTATACAATGCCAATATAAAAACCATAGTATCATAAATATAACAATATGTTTTTATGTTAGTGGAATAACCCAAATCAATTTGATCTTCTATAAAATGGGTTATGAAATCATTCTTTATGTGTACAGTGGACTACTGCCGCAGGACCAATGTTGTTCGTCTTTCTATTACCACCTCTTATGGTTGGGTATGATGGTGGATAAAGAATATATATATGATATATATAACATGATTATACCTCTTTATTCATTATATCATATATATATTTTCTGTGTTCCATTCCATATAAGATGAAATAATGAAACTAATATGTACGACGAACTACCACCTCTTGAAGCATCATGACTCGTTTTTAAATAATACATTACATGTAATGTAATGATGCTAAATAATGTTAATATTTGTGATATTAATGAAATAAATTTGATATTATATACATATTTATCATTATATAATTATTATATATCATTTTTGTCACGAACCAACCCGAGTCGAACCTGAACCGGTCACCTGAGTTGGCCCGTGACAAGGCCCGAGAGGCGTTCATGATCCCCCCGGGCTAGAGACAAGCGCCAGGGAATCGATAGAAATGATGGGAACGGTTTCACCCAATACAAATGAATAAAAGAAGAGGAAATAATAAAGATCAACTCAGAATAAATAAACCAAATAAAGCGACTGAATAAGAACTGAATAAAATAAAACTAGTCGAGCGGGACCACCACTATCTCTGTGTGACCTCACGAGTCACTCTCCAACTCATGACCGAACATCGCCCAAGGAGAACAAGCTCATGTCGAACCTGAAACATAAACTAAAAACAAGAAAACACTATAGGCATGAGTATTAAAACTCAGTAGGCATGCCCAAACAATCTATTCCCAAAACATTGCCATTAAATAAATAATTTTACTAATCTCAAGTTTGAACTACATTATATAAAATATGTGTTTTCAAACACACTTCTATTTCTAAGGAAAGTAACAGTCCATTGCCCTTTCTAATTGAAAAATAAGTTTAAGGTTTGGAGGAAAAAGATGCATTACATTTTTAAAACATTTTCATGAACAATTGAAAATAAAAATTTCAGTTGTTAAAAAAGAGGAAAACCATACGTAAACACACAACACACAATAAGGGCAATGGAAAATCAGTGCACAGGGCCATAAATCAAAATAAGCACCTCAAACTTCCACCACATACAAATAAAAACTAAAGAAAACATGGGTTGAACCTAGGAGCTCGTGAACAATTCAGAACGTACTATACATGTGACTTATCCTGAAGGCATGCTTACTCTCGATAAAGTCATAACGTCCTAACTCCCGATCATCGCCCTACCGGGTCTGATTGAGGGGCCCAATCCCATAGCAATAATAACAAAACACCTCTATGCTATGGACCACTAGCCAGTTCGTAATATAAACTAGTGCATCAATCGTTCTTAGAATATTCACTTAATATGTCAAGTTCTCATGTCAACATGTGTAATAAAAGGGGTGAGTCAACAATTTCAAACAAAAACCAATTCCAATGCACAAACATCATGCACAACAACCCACAAAATCAACGTACACAACAAGGTCACCCTCAAGTCACTCCAAAGCGTGTTTTCAAAATAATTTATTTCCTTAAAGTTGAAAAAAACTAGATCTTTTTTTTAGGTATGTTTTCCCTTTTCTGGTCGTTTTAGAGAAAAAAGAAGAGTTTCTGGAAATTTTTGAATTACACGTCATATCATTTATGAGTACACGTTGTGTACTCTGTTACCGTAGGAAGCCATGTGCTGGCTATGTAATGGACGCACACACGGCCGTGTGGGGTGACCTGGAGACCACCTAAAGCGGAGTACTGATAAGGAAAGTACACACTGTGTACTTCTAAAGTACACACCATGTATTTTTTTTTTCATTAAACGCACAGGGGTCACGTCTGATGGACAGAACCATCTTCTTCTTGACCTAGTTCGTCTGAGAGAACCCATACGGTCGTGAATCTTCTTTAATACCCTGAGCAAGTGTCTATTCTCCGATTTGACCGTCGTTGATTGCGTTGGGATCACCTCAGTAAGCTCTTCCTTCTTCTAGAGATTCATTTCTTTATTCCTCCTCTTTCTCAAGATATCTTATGATGAACATTTTGAGCATTTTTGTAGATCTATAGTGTTCTTGGGCGATTCAAGTCTTGAGGCTCACATATAACGATCTCACAACACCGAGGTAGGTGGTTTGTGCCTTTTCGTTGAAATTCTTTAAGTTATATGTGCAATTTGGTCCAATACCCTTGAACAGGGTATTGCGTGTTTACTGTTTTAGCCCTAATAATTTCATGTTATTCTTGTATTCTTGAATAGTGGTAAATTTTATGTGAATAGGGTTAAATTTTTGTGCTTTGGAAGTGTTGCCCATGCATGTTTTGTTATGACCTTTTGGTCCTTCTTAGCCTATTAGGATGCCTTGCTTTTTCCCATGCCTAGTATTGTAGGATGGAGTGTTTTATTTTATCTAACATGCTGATATGTTGTAGATTGTTATCCAAGTAGTCCTAGGGGTTCACTTTGGCTGTTGTGCATCGTTTGTGCATGTTTTCTTTACACGGGGCTGCGGGGACCTGTTGTAGTGGGACCATAGGGGAAATTGATGTTGAGGGCTTTCCCAGAGCGTCCGTAATTATTATCACGCTGCGAGACCATAGGGGGGATTGATGTTGAGTTCTCCCTCAGAGGGTCTATAGATACTTTATGAGGCCACAAGAGCAATTGAGGTTGAGTGCTTCCTCAGAGTGCCTGTAGGTTACCGTTAAAAGACTATAGGGGGAATTGATGGTGAGTGCATCCTTATAGAGTCTTTAATAACATTTGAATATAGGGGGAATTGACGGTGAGTGATTCCTTAGAGAGTCTTAAATCACACTTGAATATAGGAGGAATTGACGGTGAGTGATTCCTTATAGGGTTTATTCTAAATCTGAACCAGAGGGGATAGGTTGTGAGTAATTCCCAGAGGGTTACCTGTTTGTGATTATCTGCTTACTTGATATGTGGTTTTTGGATGCTTGATATTGTGGATTGTTTACTGCTGAGTACTTACCTGTTTACTGCTTTCCTTTACTTATTGTCTACCACATATTTTCACCGACTGTTAGGAATAAATATTATGGTGGTTGCCTACTGTTATTTAGTCTCCCACCCTATTTGGGCCATGCTTTTGGGCCCAAATAGATTATATTGCTCCAGGTATAGACAAGGGAAAATGCCCTTTTACTTTAGGTACTTGATTTGCTGTGGAGCTAGAGAGCATGGGACCAAGCTGAGACTTGTGATGCTAAAGAGCCGTTTATCTGTTTCCTTTTGTAATTTGGTTTAGTATTGTTTTGTATTTCAGCATTGTGATTTGTTTGGCTCCTTTCCTAGACATATGTATCATGCATCATTCATATATATGTGTGATCCAGTTTATTATTTCCAGTCTTTCGTTGTTTACTAATGCATGGATTATTACTGCTTCCTCTATCTCTATTAGTTTTACTTCCGCTGTGTTACTCTGCCAATGAGGGTATAGTTTCCCCATAATCACACCCAAGGCCCTCACTGCTAGTTGGTAGCCTCTAGCATTTGGGGAAATGTGCTTGAGGCCATGTGACCAACCAGGTATGGGGTGCCTCTGGGCGGCTTCCGGAACTGGGATGTTACAAAGTGGTATCAGAGGCATTCTTTTCTTATTGACTTACTGTTTAGAGCCTATATCCAGGGATAGGATGAAATATGTACTTAGTAATAAACTGTGCCTGGTATTAGCTAACCTGTGTACAAGTAAAAGCCAATATACCTCATTTATTGCAATATTTTTTCTTGGTTTTTCAATTTTACAGTTGATTGGATTTTACCATTGGGTGATTCACATGTTTTGTGTTGTTACCATTGATGATATTGAGGTTATATATCTGTTGCAACCTGATGAGATGAGGGAATTCCATATCATGAATCATGTAGGCACTTGATAGAGATCACATGTCATGCATTCTTTCCATTCCATTTAGGGTGCATTAGCGATTGAATGTTGTTGTGATAGGTGTTGTGCTAGATATGCAAGCTGTTGTGATAGATGCCGTGATAAAAATACCTACTAATTTAGAGAGTATTGGATTGTGTAAGGTTTTGTTTCAATGGATGCCAAAATTTGGTTCTTGAGGTGTTATGGGCCCTCATAGATCAGAATTTGGTAGATCATTGACTTCTTTACCTTGTTTATGACATGTATAATTTTCCAAGTTTTGATTTGCGGGGAGTATGGGCCCTCACGAATCGGAATTTGGCACTTTAATGTTCATTTTAGTATTTTTATGGGTTCCAGAGTAGTTTCTGAGGCTTACTGTCCAGAAGAACCCAAAATACACAGTTTGTAGTGATAAATACATGCCATGTGTCCTTCTGTTTAGGAAGGGACTATTTTTCTTGAGTACACATTTTGTACTATACATACATGTCGTGTAGTCTCCAACCGTGTCACTGACTGTGTGGGTAGAGACACGGGGTTGAGAAATCTTTGGTGGGACACGCTGTGTACCGGATGCACACGTCATGTTGGATAGACCATGTGTCCACCCATGTGACTAATGAAATAGATAGATAAAAACTTAAGTTGTACATGCCATGTCAAGCTTAAACATGCTGTGTAGTATAACCTTTGTATCCGACCGTGTAACTAACAACACAGGTTGGTGAGGTTAGTCTAGTACACACTGTGTCTGGAACGAACACGACATGTAGTCTTGTTCTAGGAGAACTGTGTGGCTTAGCTGTGTAAGGGAACTCGGGTAGGGGAAGAGGATTCAAGTACACGCCCATGTGAATGGCTTAAGGGAACATGCCGTGTAAGGGTTATACATGTCGTGTAGTCATGTTTTGGAAAACTTGAATGCTTTCTTTCTCCTGTTCCTTTCTTACACTTCTGGTTTATAGACCTTGAACTTTGATCTAAGGTGTGCGCTTGGCCTTGCAGATTCATGCCATCGAGACGTCCTCCAGTTGTACGCCAGTTGCAAGGTAGTGATAAGACACCAGATATGAATGATCAGGGAATTCCAGAAGATCCTCTAGTTATTCCAGTCTTGGCACCAGATATTATACCTAACACAGGTGACGATGCACCATTCAGAGAGGGATTTATGAGGATGATTTAGACCTTTCAGGGAGCACTACCTTCTGCCCCATCGATGGCAGAATTGACACGGGTCTTTCAGCAGCAACATCCTCCAAAATTCTCAGGGGATGGAGGACCCTAGGATGCAGAGTCATGGATAGAATCCATACAGACGATCTTCGAGCATCTAGAGATACCTTCAGAGAGGAGGGTGAATCTCTCTATGTACATGCTTCGGGATTCCTCCAAGAGATGGTGGGATGTGATATCATAGGTGGGACACCAGCAGATTATGGTGTGGGATGAGTTTCAGTGTGCCTTCTACGACTAATTCTATATGGAGACCTTGAGGGCTGATCGAACCCAAGAGTTCATGAGTCTGGAGTAGGGTACTCTCTCAGTTATGGATTATTCATCTCACTTCATCGAGCTGCAGTGATTCACACCTATTCCAGGAGGTGATGAGTTATTCTTGGCAAAGAAGTTTGAGGATAGTATGAGGAATGACATCCGATCGTAGGTGAACATCTTCAGTATAACTTCCATCACTTATATCATCAACTAGGCATTGATCATGGAGCGCAATTTGAGGGATTCTGGAGTTGTGAGCCAGGGCGGTTCTGCATCCAGAGTTAGTTCTTCTCCGACAGATATCAGGAAGTGCCGTAGGGAGACCACACAAGGAGATATGAGTAGGTGAGATGCACCTTCAAATATCCAGGTGGTATGATACCAGTGTGGGAAGGTCGGTCATACGAGGCCACATTGCCCGAGGGACCAAGTGGAGTTCTGATCTTGCGGCAAGATGGGTCATCTCCAACACTTCTGTCACTTCTTCTCACTAGCAGCTGGTGATAGGGGTTCTTCTATGAATCCTCGTTCAAGAGATGCACCACCAGTTCCTTACCAATAAGGGAACTGGGGTTCTTTTGGTTGTTCGGGCTGAGGTGGAGGTCATGGCCGTGGTAAATAGTTTCCAGGTTTTCAACGACAGTAGGGTGGATCAGCTCAGAGTGGTTAGGCAAGGTCCCATAGTCGTGGTATGAGACAGACTTTTACAGTGGAGTATACCCAGCAGGAGAAAGATCCCAGACCTTCCACAGTTCGAGGTACGATCTTAGTTGCCTCAGTTTTAGCTTCTGCTCTTTTTGATACATGGGCTTCCCATAGATTTATATATGTTGCTGTTGTGGAGAGACTTGGGCTATATATCTTTTCTTCTACTGATATCTTAACGCTAGATACTCTGTTGGGGACTAGAATGTCTAGTGTGCGACAGTGTAAGGAGTTACCTCTAGATGTTGGTGGGTGTCACTTCTTATGGGACCTTTATGTCTTAGAGATGACAGGCTATTATGTCATTCTTGGAATGGACTGGTTAGTTCCCATTTAGAAAGTTGTCAAATGTTATCACCGAAAGGTGAGTTTCACATCACCAGAGGGTGAACCTTTTCTTCATAAGGGTGAATGGGATGTCTAGGCAAGCATAGAAGGACCCGAGCATCATGGGTTGGGAGGAGTTAAAACCCAGATTGCTTGTCTATATCGGGATGACCAAGGGACTTCATAGTTAGACTTTCCACCCATGGTGGATTATTTTAGGGATGTATTTCTAGAGGAATTTTCAGGTTTACCTCCAGAGTGATAGGTAGACTTTTCTTTTGAGATTGTTCCAGGACCGACACCAATTTCCATTCCTCCTTATAGGATGGCTACACCAAAGTTACAAGAGCTCAAGAAGCTATTAGATGAGTTGCATACAAAGGGTTTCATCTAACCCAGTACTTCTCCTTGGGGTTCGCCCATACTGTTTGTGAAGAAGGTAGACAGTACCCTCAGGCTTTGTGTGGACTATCGGAATTTGAACCAGTTGATAGTCAAGAACTGATATCCCTTGCCGATGATTGATGATCTCTTTGATCAGCTTCGAGGATCCAGAGTGTTCTTGAATATTGAATTGAGATCTAGTTATCATCAGTTACACGTAAGACCATATTATATACCTTTTACAACTTTCCAGAGTAGGTATAGTCTATACGAGTATATGGTTATGATGTTCGGTCTCACGAACGCACCAGCAGTTTTCATGGCACTAATTAACCGAGTGTTCCATCCATACTTCGATCCTTTCATGGTGGTCTTCGTGGATGATATCTTGGTGTACTCACACACTCGACATGACCATGCCACCCATATTGAGATCATTCTGAGTACACTAAGAGATCATCAGTTATATGCTAAGCTCTCAAAATGCCACTTTTGGATAGACCAGATTCACTTCTTGGGTCATCTTATCTCAGAGACAAGAGTATCAGTAGAACCAAATAAAGTGAGACCTGTAGTTTCCTGGGAGAAGCTGAAGAATTTATTTGAGGTACGAAGTTTTCTAGGGCTGGCTGGATACTATAGACGCTTCATACAAGACTTTTCACACTTATCAGCACCACTAACGGGTTTGACTAAGAAGGGTGAGAAGTTCTTGTGGTTAGATTCTTGCAATTAATCCTTTCAAGAGATGAAAGGGAGGATGAATTCAGCACCAATACTAGTATTTCCAAAGCCGGGCAAGATCTATACTATTTATTATGATACTTCAGTTATCGGGCTGAAAGCTATGATTATGCAGGGATAAGGATTCGTCGCCTACAGGTCTCGACAGTTGAGGCCACATGATAGAAATCACCCGACACACGATCTCGAGTTGGTGACAGTTGTTCATGCCTTACGCTGTTGGAGACATTATCTATTTTGAGAGAATTTTGTGGTTTTCGCCAACCATAAGAGTCTCAAGTATATATTCACTCAGCGTGACCTGAATTTTAGATAGCAAAGGTGGGTTGAGTACCTTTAGTCTTTTGATTTCGATCATGCCTACATGCCTGGGAAAGGAAAAATTGTGGCTGATGCGTTGAGCATAAGGACTTAGATACAGGCAGTTCAGGAGGCCAGTAGTGAGTGGAATCTTATGAATCTGTTCTCTGAGATGCATTTAGAGGTACACGACAGGCAGGGATAAACGTTTCTTTCTTCTATAGTTGTTACCTCTACTCTTCTTGATCAAGTGTGAATGTGACATCTCTCAGATTCAGAAGGTCTGGTCCTATGGGAAAGTGTGTCAGGAGAGGACCCTATTCCTGGATGAACCATAGACGAGGATGAGATCTTTCGTTTTCATGGGTACGTATGGGTGCCAGCAGACATACGCGAGGAGATAATGTGAGACTTTCATTCCTTAGTTTGGGCAGTTCATCCTGGTGGGATGGAGATGTATCATGATCTACACTATCAGTATTGGTGGCCATGTATGAAGAGAGATGTTGCTAGTTTCATCATGAGGTGTTCCACCTATCAGTAGGTGAAGGTGGAGCATCAACGACCAACAGGAATTTTTTAGCAGTTACCCATTCTTGAGTGGAAGTGGAATGATGTCGTGATGGATTTCGTGATAGGTTTACTAAGGTTTCCTCGAGGGAATGGTGCATTATGGGTTTTCATTGACAGACTCACGAAGGTTGCTCACTTCTTACCAATCAAGGAGACCTTCAGTGTTAATGAGATGAGATGGTTGTACATATGTGAGATTGTGCGCTTACATAGAGTGACACACTCCATTATTTTAGACAGAGATATACATTTTACTTCTCGGGTTTGGCAGGGGCTACATAAAGCATTGGGTACACAAGTACTTTTGAGTATAGCTTACCATCCTCAGACAGATGGCCAGTCTGAGCATATGATTCAGGTGCTTGAGGACATGCTCTGATCATGCATCCTAGATTTTTAAGGTTCTTGGGAGAAACATATACCTCTTGTGGAGTTTTCCTACTATAATAGTTTTCAAGCAACTATTCAGATGACACCTTATGAGGCTTTGTATGGTAGGCCATGCCGATCACCCTTATGTTGGCTGGAGGCAGGAGAGGTAGCTATGCTGGAACCTCGTCTTGTCCAGGAGACCATAGAGTAGATAGATTTGATTTAGAAGAGGATGGATACTGCACAGTCTCGACATAAGTCTTATGCTAATCAGTGGAGACGACATATGAAGTTCGAGGTCAGGGATTGGGTTTTCCTCCGTGTCAAACCGAGGTTGGGGAACAAAAGGATTAGGAGACAGGGTTAGCTTTTGCTTAGGTATGTCAGGCCATTTGAGGTGTTAGAGAGAGTTGATCCGGTTGCCTATCGGTTATAGTTACCTCAGAGGTACCGGGCTATGCACGATGTCTTCCACATTTCTCAGCTTCGACGTTACTTCTCAGACCTGTCTCATGTTTTCCAACCTGAGGAGGTTGAGTTGTAAGTGGATGCATCTTTTGAAAAGAATCATATCTGGATTATTGATCATAGTACAAAGGTTATCCATGGTCGGTCTGTCCCTCTGGTATGAGTGCAATGGTAGCATGGGAGAATATCAGATGAGACTTGAGAGAGGGATGTCGATGTACGATCGCAGTGGCCAGATATGTTCAGGGTTTCTTCTTCTATGTCATCTTTCCAGGGAAATTCAGGGATGGATTTATTTAAGGGGGGAAGTTTGTAAGAACCCGAATCTTCTTTTCAGTTATTTTTTCCCTTTTCTGGTCGTTTTTGAGAAAAAAGAGAAGTTTCTGGAAATTTTTGAAGTACACACCGTGTACTTTATGAGTATACACCGTGTACTCGGTTGCCGCATGAAGCCATGTGCTGGCTATGTAATGGCTACACACACAGCCGTGTGGGGTGACCTAGAGATTTCCTAAAGTTGAGTATGGAAAAGGCAAGTACACACCATGTACTTCTAAAGTACACACCATGTTTTTTTTTCATTAAACGCACCAGGGTTGCGTCTGATGGACAGAACCATCTTCTTCTCAACCTAGTTCATCTGAGAGAACCTGTATGGCCGCAAATATTCTCTGAACCCCTGAGTGAGTGTCTGTTATCCGATTTGACCTCCATTAATTGCGTTGGGATCACCTCGGTAAGCTCTTCTTTCTTCTAGATCTTTGTTTACTGATTCCTCCTCTTTCTCAAGTTATCCTCTGATGAATGTTTTGAGCGTTTTTGTAGATCTACGGTGTTCTTGGGAGATTCAAGGCTTGAGGTTCACATATAATGATCTCCCAACACCGAGGTAAGTGGTTTGTGCCTTTCCATTGAAAGTATTTGAGTTATATATGCAATTTGGTCCAATACCATTGAACAGGGTATTGTGTGTTTACTGTTTTAGCCCTAATAATTGCTTGATATGTTTGTATTCTTTAATAGAGGTAAATTTTATGTGAAGAGGGTTAAATTTCTGTGCTTTGGAAGTATTGCCCATGTATGTTTTTTATGACCTTTTGGTCCCACTTAGCCTGTTATGATGCCTTGATTTTTCCTATGACTAGTATTATAGGATGGAGTGTTTTATTTTATTTGACATGCTGACATGCTGTAGATTGTTACCCAAGTAGTACTAGGGGTTCAATTTGGCTGTTGTGCATCATTTGTGCATGTTTGCATTACACGGGGCTGCAGGGACCTATTGTAGTGAGACCATAGGGGAAATTGACATTGAGGGATTTCCCAAAGCATCCATAATTATTATCACACTATGAGACCATAGGGGGGATTGACATTGAGTGCTCCCTCAGAGGGTCTATAGATACATTACAAGGCCCAGGGAGGAATTGTCGTTGAGTGCTTCCTCAGAGTTCCTGTAGGTTACCATTAAAAGACTATAGGGGGGATTGATGGTGAGTGATTCCTCAGAGATTCTTTAATCACACTTGATTATAGGGGGAATTGATGGTGAGTGCTTCCTCAGAGAGTCTTAAATCACACTTGACTATAGGGGGAATTGACGGTGAGTGCTTCCTCAGAGGGTCTATTCTAAATCCGAACCAGAGGGGATAGGCTATGAGTACTTCCTAGAGGGTTACCTATTTGTGATTATCTGCTTAATTGATATGTGGTTTTTGGATGCTTGAGACTGTGAATTGTTTACTACTGAGTAATTCCATATTTACTACTTTCCTTTACTTATTGTCAGCCATATATATTTATTGAATGTTAGGCATAGATCTTATGGTGGTTACCTACTGAGATTTAGTCTCACACCCTATTCGGGCCATGCTTTTGGGCCCAAACAGATTATATTGCTGCAGGTATAGAAAAGGGAAAGTTCCCTTCTACTTCATGTACTTGATTTGCTGTGGAGCTGGAGAGCATGGGACCAAGCTGAGGCTTGCGATGTTGAGGATCTTTTTATCTATTTCATTTTGTACTTTGGTTTAGTAATTTTTTGTATTCTAACATTGTGATTTGTTTGGCTGCCTTCCTAGAAATATGTATCATGCATCATTCATATATATTTGTGCTCAAGTTTATTATTTCCAGTCTTCTGCTGTTTACTAATGCATGGAATATTACTGATTCCTCTATTTCTATTAGTTTTACTTCCATTAATCTTCCAATGAGGGCATAGTTTCCCCACAATCACACCCAAGGCCCTCGCTTCTAGTCAGAAGCCTTTGGCGTTCGAAAAAATGAGCTTGAGGCCATGTGACCAACTAGGTACAGGGCGCCTCTAGGCGGCTTCCGAAACTAGGACATTACAAAAGTGTCAAATGGGCCTTAACCAACTAATCGACACCAACCTATTTTCAAAAATCCATTTTTAGAAATCCAAACACATTTTCAACCCAAGATACTCTTTAAAAGAAACACAATTTACTTATAAAGGACAACTGGGCATTTTATCAACACTAATTATGCACATTTAAGAGAAAACACTTTCAGGTAATTCGAAACAAGAGAAAACCATTATCCTTCACAATGAACATTTATTATAAAAAGAATTATTTAATATTATTTACCATTAATCTAAAATTAATGAAATAACAAGAAATTAATAAATTCTAAATATATAGGCAAGTGCAATGAGGACCTACCTCAATGTAGAACCAAGCCGCTCACTTGGCTCTTGGTGCTTTCTAACTAAAAGAAGCTGCTCATGAAGATGGAAACCCAAAACTGCTTCACCTTTATGCATATACATTTTCATATATATATATATATACCCTTTAACCCAAGTACATATTCCCCGCGCCATGAGGGAATATGCGCAAGGAGGATATACATATATACATGCTTACCCATGTATATACCTATACGTCTTTGTCACTGATGACCAAAACCCACACCGCGATGGAAAAAACGCCCTAAAACGATGCAAGGGAGTCCAATAACTACCAAAGGATCCAAACACAACTAAAATAATTTCACTTCCCATAAAATACTATAAATTAAGCACAACACATGAAAAAAACACCTTTCATGGAAAACATGTCACGAGGCCAATTTGCATCACACTCATAACTTAATAAATCATTTACATAATTAATAAACCTTCTACAAGATATATAAAAAATCTTCACTAAAAAAACATACTCCAACTCACCTCTTTAAAATTAAACTCACACTAAAATATTTTCCTACACATGGTGCACACACTTTATAGGATTTAATAAACCACTTAAAAATATTTTGAAGCGACTCCAAATAGTATCGCAAGACTTTGAACACAAAAGACCACCCAAAAAACCCTTTTGAGGCCAAACACACACCACTTACATGTCAAAATAGAATTCGCAGCCCTTGTGCACCATAATAAATCAACAACACAATTTAGAATACACTACGAATGGCTCACCAAAAGTTTTCATAAAATCAAAACATTCATATCACATAAACAGGTTACTGAACACTTCGAAAGCATACTAAACATAAAGTAAAACTATATTCTCACCAATAAAACTAATCAAATAACATACAAAATTAATTAAATAAGAAAATTAATTTTTCAAGTAATAATTATATATGGGGAACCACCAACCTCGATGTAAACTTCACAACCAAGGTGCGCAAAAACCGCCGCACGCCTATCACACCTCAAACAACGTGATTAAACTCTAAAATAAAATTATCAAATCAATTAGACTGTAAACAAATCAAATTCCACACCAAACCATAACCTGGAAATTCCCAAAAGAAGAAATCAACCTCGAAAAGAAAAATGCACCTGCGGCGAAGGTGCAGATGGCCAACCGGGCAAGGGGGGAGGAATACCGGAGGTTCTCCATGCCGGAAAACCACTCGGTTCTGGAGGAGGTGCAAGTTCAGGAGGTGTGTGGCTGTCTGAGAGAGAGAGGAGGCGGCGTGGATCACTGGCCGGAAAGGGTGGTGCAGTCACTGGATGGAGCACCGGCCGAAGGTAAGGGTGAAGTCGGCAGGGAGAGTGGCCGGAGGAGGGAGGGTGCGCAGGAGGCACACATAGGTAGGATTTAGGGAAGGGGGTGGTGACATGAGAGAGAGAGAGTGAGGAAAAGGGAGAAAAAAAGAATAAAAAAGAATAAAAAAATAAAATAAAACAAATAATAAAAGGTAAAATAAAATAAAAATAGGATAAGAGGATAAAAAACCCAATAAATAATAATGAATTTATAACTAATAAAAAAAATAACAAAACCAACCATAATAATAGTAAATTTATTAATTGAGGCTGGACACCATGCACGTTTGCATGCACGGTCATGCGCATGATTGCATGACCATATAATAACAAATTGAATATGAGAAAATTCTCTTATTAAGGATGGGAACCGAGCACAGTCGTGCGCATGGCCATGCACCCGTATAAAAACCCAATTTTTTTTAAAAAATTTAAACCCAGTTCAAACTGAAGCTTGAAAACAAGTCCCAAAATAATTAAATTAAAATAAAGTGTCTGATCAGGGTGTGACAATTTTCTTTATTTCTTTTTTCTCCCTGAAAAAGTGACAACATCATTTCTGTACGCGTGGATTGCCACCTTAATGACGCGATGTTACTCCATTCTATTCACCACATCACATGAATTATATATATAACTATATATAATTAAATAATATAGTATTTATTATATTATTATAGTTATTTAAATTTAAAATATCACATACATTCTTTCCACAATGATCATTGAAAAATGAAAATATTACTCATGCATATATATGGCATACCATCTCCATGGTCATAACACTTTTCCATTTTTTAGAAGCGTAAATCATGATTCATTTTTTAATTATAATTGAAATAAAAATATTGTAATAATTTAATGATTATTATTATTCTGTATATGTTTAAATAATGGCCTATTTGATAGTAGTCAACCTACCAAATTCATTTTTGTAACTAAAGATGAATATGGTCAAAACACCCGACATTAACAAAATTGGTTAAGTAATTGTATATTACATGTAAATAATTGAAATTCATTATATTAATACATATGATAAAGGTTCTAAATCCAGTAAGAAAGTAAAATAATTTATTATTTAGGAATATGAAGGAACTCATTAAAATCCATTCTAAATGTAGTAGACTTCATCTCAACATCCTTTTGATGAGGCATATTTTGATGTTATACACCTATATTATATTATGAGGTGTATATACATCCACTTTTAAATTTTATATCATGATTTTATTTATTTTCATTGTATTTTATTTTCTTTTTAATGTTATTCATTCATAGTGCTTATAATTATAATACTTATAAACTAATAAGAGAATTTTCTTCTAAATAAATTTATTTTAAGATTATCCATCAAAATATCATTCTATTATATGAAAAAGTTTTAAGATCATTATCAAAATGTTTCTACAGAAATAAAAGATTTGTATAGTTTACATTATATATCTTTTAATTTTTAATTTTTTTTAAAATGAATCTTTTTATGTGTTTTTAATTAATTTTTTTGAAAACTAAAAACAGATTTCTCTAAAGTATAATATGACAATGAGTTTTACTAATTTCATGAATTTTATTTAAGTTATATATTAATTTTATAGATTACATGTTTTATTAAATTAAAAAAAATATTTCTCATTTTTTGGTATTTTAGTATTGACATTTGTTTTAATAGGAAAGTGCATTTGTATTGGAAATGTTATTTTGAAAGAAAATGGTATTTAGATATTTTAATGTGATTTTAATAATATATTAAATATATTTTTCAAATGATAATTGTTTTATTCTTATTTTTGTTCTTGGAAATTATATATTAAGGGTTCACCAAAATATTTCTGATTGAACCTCTTATAGCTTAAACGATGGGTGCGTCCATATAGTACTCCAATATATTGTGTAATGATTATGTTATCTAGAAAAATATATTAGAAGTTATGATATGGTTATAACAAGTTTTAAGGGTTCTATAAGGGTTATGTAAGGGTCACATGAGATGATATTTCAAGTAAAATATATAAATTTTCTATTCCTGAAAATGATTTTTTGTGGAAATAATTTTTTTAAAGGAAATAACTGATCTTTTTAAAAGAATGATAATTCTCATTATGGATAAAATTTTATGTGATTTTTTTTCATTTTTTTTCATTTTTTTTCACAGAGATAATTCTTTTTTTCTTTCTTTTCACTCTTAGAGAACTATTTGTGCTCATCCCACATTTAAAAAAATTTCAAATGATTTAAGAACATGTAAGAGAAATAAAGAGGTCAAGATGAAATTCATGAAGAGTTTTCAAGAAATGTAATCATGATTTGTTTTAAATATTTTATATTCTGGGAAAACAGATACATATAAAAAAATTTCACCCTATATTATATGTTCTTATTATGTATGAGTTATTACCTAATTCTTTAAAACTCTAAACCTGAAAAGATCATAAAAGTATGATATTAAATTCTCGACTTAAAAAACAAGATTATGAAATGTTTAAGGAAGGTTACATATATTATCTAATTTTTTTTACATTCTATTAGGTTTATATAAAAATACATATCCATGTCATCTTACATCAAAATGGAATCAAATTTATGACTGTTTGTATGGGGAACTACCATCTTGTGAACATGTGAATTGTTTTCTATCAACACATCTTATCATGAGATACAATGATAGTTTCAATGAATATATATATATATATATATTATTTATTATACAATTTAATTTTTTTTTAATTTTATATATGATGTAACATATTACATTCTATTTCATTTAAAATATGATAATTTCACTCATGTGGATTGCATAATACCACCTCATGAAGTGTAACACCCCAAGCTTCCACGATACATTTCCCTTTGAATAATGCAGTAGCTTGCGTTGTACGCAACTTGGAGTTTTAACACACCACGACCAATCAAACTAGCTGTTATGAATAGTAATACCAACTTTTTAAAAATTTATAAATTTTATTTTACAAAATGGACTTCATTTTTTGATTCAGATTATCAAAATTATCTTAGGGTGATTTTTTGGTATTTTTCTGAAAACTTTCAATTTTTGATGAATAGTGAAAACACTGCTTTATTGTTTAGAACCAAATTTTTATTTAAATAATTAGTTATTTTATTTTAATTTATTTTAGGTAAAAATAGATACATAATACCTATATAAGTTCAATGTAATTCATTGGAGTCATTTTATAATAATTTTAGATATATAAAATTTTATGGAACTTTTTACCGTATTTTACCCACCTTCTAGGAGCATTTGAAAATTTGCATAAAACATACTTTTACCACTTTTGTGAGTTGAATTTCAAAACTTCAAGAGACACGGTTAATATCAGTAAGTAAAATTTTGTTCAATAAGATGAAAATAATTTTTGGTGAATAATAACTTTTGACTTTTATTTACCACGGTTAAAAGTAAATTGGGCAATTAAAGTTAAAAATGATATTATAATTACCTAAAAACATGTCCTAATTCTATTGGATAAGTTTAATTATACCAAAAAAACTTATGAATAAAATATTATCCTTTAGGTCCACTTGGATTAGATTAGGACATTTATTTATTTTTATTTAAAGAAGAGTTAAAAGTGATAAATTCAAAGTTTAATAAATAAACCAATTTTAATATAGGGATAAACACAATATAAATTCAACTATAAATATTCATTAGAAATCTAAAAATATTTCCTAAATAATGGTATTTTATTTAAAATTTTTAGACATTAAATAATTTAATTTATTTAGTAATTACCTTATTAATGAAATTTTAAAATAATTGATATTATAAATATCCAAATAAATGTAAATTTGGAATTATGATGAATTTTAATAATTTTATAGGTTAATATTACATGTTAGGGTTGATTAAATAAATTTTATTCGAAGTGATAAAGTTTTTATGGCTTCCAAAAAAAATCATATACTAAATAGTGTCAAAATTGACATAATTCAGTTTTTAAAACAAATACTATATTATTAATTGATATAATATTCCTAAAAATAAAAGATTTAGTAAAAGGACTTAGATAAGGTTATATTTATTAATAATGAACCACTTGGGGTTCTATTGGAAGTTTATAGTATGTTTATTAACCATATAATATAAAAATACAGAGAGACATGGTAAATGTCAAACTATTTAACTAAGAGTTAAATCTAAAAGATAAGGTTAATATGGTGACATAAACCTGTATAAAACCTAATTTTTGAGAGGTTTTCGACCCATACCCACCATATCTTCGAAATAAATCATTTTGGAGCCATTATAAATCGAAAATGATTTTATTATAAAATAACATTTCAAGCTTTTCCTAAAGTGACCCTCACCTCTCTTATAAAAGGGTACTTCCCCTTCTCTCAATTTTACACCTCCAAAGCCATTTGGATTGACCAAAACCTACCCAAATATCCTCCCAACTTTCATCAAATAAACCTAGAGTCATTAATTTGATCACAAAGCCAACATAAGGATCCCTTTTGATCAACTCAAAAGGAAACACCCGAAGAAGAGGTAATAATTTCACCCCCCTCTTTCAAGTTCTTTTCTTCTTCCACTTCCTATTTCTTTGTTTTTTCCTTACCAAAATAATAAATAAAGTACCTCATACATACTGTGATGTTATTATAATTATGGTACAACCATATTCATTATTCTATCCATCCTATGAATGAAAAAGTCACCATATGCGCGTATGTACGGATTACCGTCTCCACATCGTGGTGTAGTTTGTTATTCAAACACTTAATTATTTGATTGGTATAATAATGAGTATAATTGATGTAAATAATAAATATAAAACGTTAATGATTCTGTATATATGATATACCATCCAATTACATACTATTTCACCATCAATATAATGATATTGTTGCTCGTGCGTACATACAGATTACCATATCTGTAAACACGATGAGACTCATTTCCCATCGTAATCATTCACAAATAATTTTCATTTTATGATTAAAAATAATGTTTATTAACATAATATCATTCTGTATATGAATCAAATACATCCTATCCATGATAAACATGTCTTACGTAACCAATCATATAAAGGAAGTTGAATCAGTTAACACCCAAAACGATGATACTACTGAAATATTATTAACAAAACAATATTAGAGGATCGTATATAATATCATATTTATGTATATAGTTCTTTTATAATTTAATAATAATGTTTTAACTATTATACAGGTGGTTAACGTACCCTCGACCAAGGAAAATTATAAGGTAAGGGTTAATTTCTAAATCTCATTATTATTCGAGATTGTTTATGGGTAAGTTTTTACTGGGACATATTTATTATACATGTCCATGTTTTATAAAAGAGTTTTCAAAGGGATTATTTTTAAGGGAATATTTTATTAAAACATCATTTTAAATGTTTTAAAGATTTATTATTCTATAACTTTCTCATTAATGTCCATGTTTTCAAAATGGTTTTAAGGATTTATTTATATAGACATGAATGTTTTAAAATGTTAATTCCTTTTAAAAGTTTCAAAGTGGTATGGGAAACTTTTATTCAAAACTATATTTTAAATGACTTCCTTTATAAATTGTGTGAATTTTAAATGATTTCATGAAAAAGGGATATTTCTCTAAAATAATTTTACTGATAATTTTCAACTATGTCAACATCCTTTATGGGATATTATTCTTGATCGAGGATGATTTACTATAGTAAAATCTTATATATTGTATTGAATGAGTTATGATATGTTTTATTGTGGATGTTCTATTTTTATACCATTTATGGTTTATGGTTAACGTATTAACATTTCATATTCTAGTTTTAATATGAATGTTTATGTTATGTTTCAACCTTTTCATATGAGGAATTCATTGGACATAGTAAGTGATGAGTGGATCCCACTATAGCTCCTCGATGCATCGGTAGGTCTCATGAGATAAACTAGTGTCTTGGCACAAGGCCTTGACAAAATCTTATTTGTAGTCTTGGCACAAGGCCTTGACTATGTGGTTATGAAGTTTGGTATTATGCATTCCATCATTATAAAATTGGATATTGATATTGAATTTGATTATTAGACTAGTAGAATATCCATGGGAATAATTAAATGGAATTATTTAATTTATATTGGCCATATTATGAAAAATTTTATGTTTAAAAGGCTTATTTTTTAGTCTTATACATCGCCTTAAATGTTTATTCTTATTTATGAAAGTTTAAGCTATATTGTTATCTTTACTGAGCATCTAATCTCACCCATTTATATGTTTTATTTTTCCTAGGATGCAAAGAAGTATAATATAAATGACTTGTAGGGATAGTCTAAGGGATATGAATGTGGTCAATGGATACAATGTTGATGTTGTTTTTCATTTTATAATATAATTTAAAACTTATGAATGTATCTAGTGCTTCCAAGTCTACTAAAATAATTGGTATTTCAAGATTTGATCCCTTGTGATCATGCCAATGTTATGAAATAATGCACCGAATCGGGGTAACTAGGGTCGAGGCGTTATAGTTGGTATCAAAGGATGTTTAGTAAAAACCTTGGAAGATAGATTTAGAAAAACTCTGATTAGATAACATTACCCTAATATAGAATTTGAGGATTAGTATAGAAGAACTTCCTATAATTTTGGTAATGTGGAGATTTTGTGAGTTTTCCAAGTAATACATCCCTGTCTGGATACGAGTAGGTAGAGGCAGCTCTGGCATAGATGTACCTAGGGGTAAAACCAGAAAACACCGCTTTGAGATAGACTCTAACATGAATTGGTGCATGATAATGAGTCTTGCTATACTCTTGGTTACGACACTCTGAGGGGATATGATTAAGATAATTCACATTTTCTTTACAAACCATTATGAAGGATTTATGAGTATATACCTCCTCAAATAATTTTTTTATGATTATGGATTATATCCATAAACTGTTCAATTTATGTTAAGTGTTTTACAAGTTTGGAATTATGTATTGTGATTCATAAACTAATATATTGTATTCCATTGTTTAGAAATGGAACCTAGTGGAAGGAATAGAAACCGTATCAACGCATGTAATCCATGTAGGGATTTCCCTCCTACTCAAGATAATTATAGTGGAGATGGTGATGAAACTAGTGCTGATTAGCTTATCACCATACTGGGACAACTCACTCAAGTTATGAATAATAACCTTACCCGTATGGAGCACCCTGATCCAAAACACAGAGGATCAATGTTAGACCACTTCATGAGGAAACAACCACCAACATTCAATGGGAGTACAAATCCATTAGTAGATGAGCAATGGATAAATTCCTTAGAGAAAATATTTCATGCTCTGGGGAGTAGCGAAAGAGAAAAAGTTGTCATGTCAGTTTATCACCTCACGGGAGATGCAGATCAATGGGTGTCATTAATCCAAAACACAAAGGAAGATGAAGAAGTATCAAACCTGGAATGGAGGGAGTTTAAAATGATTTTATTAGAAAAATTCTTTCCTCATGGCCATCAAGTGGATATGGAAATAAAATTTCCAAGTTTGAGGAAAAAAGAGGATGAGAATGTCGCAAAGTATGAGGCTAACTTTACAAGGTAAGAAAGGCATGCAACAGATTATATATGTAACCCAAGGAGTAATATTAATCGATTATTTGTTAGGTTAAAACGATTTCTCTATCGAGTATTAGTCTCATAATCCTTCTCATCATACAAAGATATTTTCTCATGCACTATCAAGATAGAAAAGGAATTCTCTATGTCTTTCGACTTTAAAGAAAAGAAATAGAAAAAGAGATCTGCTGAACTCTCTAGAAATGGAAATAAGGGGACAAAGGGAAAAGTTGAATATCCATCCTATGGTAAATTTGGGAAGAAACACCCTGGTACTTGCCTAAAGGGAATGAGAGTCTGTTACAAGTGTGGTGAAAAAGTCCACCAGGCTCGTGATTGCAAGGGAAAGAAAGAGGCTGTCAATGTTGAATGTTACAATTGTAGAGAAAATGGGCATTATGAAAATGAATTTCCTAAGTGCCCAGGTAACTTTCCTCAGAAAAGGCCAAGGGAGTAAGACCAAGCTTATGCGATCCCTACTGCTGAGGTTGAAGCTTTAAAAGACACGGTGGTAGGTAATTTAATGGTTTCCTCAAGTTTATCCAATGCTTTATTTGATTCTAGATCATTTCATTGTTTCATATCTTCCGAGTTTTCTAAGAAAATTAGATATTTTCAATTTGACTTAACAAGGGAGTTTTCAGTTAAATAAACTAAGGGAAGTATCATCACAACAATGTTTTGTGAATCAGTTCCCATTAGGGAATATAAAAGTTCTTTATCTGTTGATCTCATCTTCATACCCATGATTGAATTTGATATAATCCTTAGAATGGATTGGATTTAGGACCATGATGTGAAAATTTATTGTAAGAAGAAGGAGGTTACAATTTTCGATGATGATAAGGAGTACCTTATCTTTAGAGTAGAAACATCACCACCTGATTCTTATCTAGATCCACCCCTAGTAGCTCTACTAAATTCAATTATTAGGGAAGAGGAGAATGAAATAACTATGGGTGAGGAAAAGAATTTTCGAATAGAGTATGTACCTATTGTGCAAGAATATGTTGATGTGTTTCCAAAGGATTTACCTGGACATCCTCCAGAATGAGAAATTGAGTTTTCCATTGATTTAATTCCTGGTTCAAGGCCCACATCGAATACCCCTTATAGAATGGACACTGTGGAATTAGTGGAACTAAAGAAACAACTATATGAATTTAGTAACAATGGATTTATTCACCCTAGTGTTTCTCCATGGGGAGCCTCTGTCCTTTTTGTTAAGAAGAAAGATGGATCTATGAGGTTGTGAATTGACTACAGGGAGATCAATGCTATAACAATAAAGAACAAGTATCCCCTACCTCGTATTGATGATTTATTTGACCAACTTCATGGAGCTCAATATTTTTCAAAGATTAACCTTCGATCTGGATATCATTAGTTGTGTGTGAAGAATGAAGACATTCCGAAAAAAGCATTTCAAACTAGGTACGAGCATTATGAGTTTACAGTAATGCCTTTTGGATTGAATAATGCACCCTCTTTCTTCATGGATCTAGTGAATAGAGTTTTCAAGGAATATCTTGATGACTTTGTAGTGGTATTTATTGATGATATCTTGGTATACTCAAAAAGCTATGAAGATCATGAAAATCACTTGCGCACTATTCTAAAAACCCTCAGAAGAAATGAATTATATGGGAAGTTTAGAAAGTGTGAATTATGTCTTCAAGAGATTACTTTTCTTGGCCATATTGTCTCTAAGGATGGAATCTTTTTTGATCCTTTAAAGACCAAAGTAATCTAATAATGGACAGAACTGACGAGTATAACTGAGGTACATAGTTTTATTGGTTTAGTAGGTTATTATCGATGTTTCGTCCAGAATTTTTCCCGGTTGGATAACCCATTAACTATTCTCACATGTAAAGGGGTTAAATTTTTCTGGACAAAAGAGTGTGAAGAATGTTTTGAAGAACTAAAGAGAATATTAGTCAATGCTCATATCTTGACTCTACCATCAGGGAATGATGGGTTTGTTATTTATAGTGATTCTTTAAAGAAAGGACTTGGTTGTGTCCTTATGCAGAATGATAGAGTTATTGCCTATGCATCACAATAGATAAAAATTCATGAGAAAAACTATCCTACTCATGATATTGAGTTAGAAGCTGTAATATTTGCTCTAAAAATATGGAGACACTATCTCTATGGTGAAAAATGTGAGATTTATACTGATCACAAGAGTTTAAAGTATATTTTCTCATAGAAAGAACTCAACATGAGGAAAAGATGATGACTTGAACTACTCAAGGATTACGATTTCACTATACACTATCACCCGGGGAAGGCAAATAAGGTGGAAGATGCTTTGAGTAGAAAGGATCATGGAGTTTTGAACAAGATGAGAGTTGAAAGGGATCCTATTTTTATGGATCTAGTAAAGATGGATATGAGAATAACTATAAAAGGTGAAATATCAATATTTTTTCAAATGGTTTCCAAACCATCTTTAGTAGAAAGGATAAAAAGTTCTAAAACTAATGATGAGGAGTTTCAAAAGAAGATTAAAGCTGTGAATGATGGGATATTGAGTGACATTATATATGAAGATGGAAATTTGAAATTTTGGAAGAGAATTTGTGTTTCTAACATACCTGGTCAAAAAAGGGAATTGGTGGATGACACTTATAGCTCCAATTTCTCTATACACCCTGAGATCACCAAGATGTATATAGATTTGAAGAAAAAAATTTGGTGGGAAAACATGGAGAGGGAGATTGCTGATTTTGTGTCAAGATGTATGGTTTTTTAACAAGTGAAAGCTGGAAGGAAATATTCTGGAAGAGTCATGAAACCTCTTCCCATACCTGAGTGGAAATGGGATAATATTACAATGGAATTTGTCATGGGGCTACCAAAGACTCCTAGAAGGAATGATGTAATATGGGTCATTGTTGATCATCTTACCAAGTAAACACATTTTCTTTCTATAAGATAAGATTTACCTCTTAAACTTCTAGCAGGACTATATATTAATGAAGTTGTAAGTTTCCATGGTGTACCCTTATCGATTGTTTCTGATCATGATCCCCATTTCACATCAAGATTCTAGAAAATTCTTCAGAAGGCCCTGGATACTAGACTTTGTTTGAGCACTACCTACCACCCTCAAACCGATGGACAATAATAATAGACTATTCAAACCTTAGAATACATGTTGAGATCTTGCTCACTTGACTTTCAAGGTATGTGGGATCAATATTTACCTCTGGTAGAATTTTCATATAATAATAGCTTCCATTAAAGTATTCAAATGGCACCATATGAAGCGTTATATGGCAAGAGATGTTGCACACCAACTTGTTGGGATGATGTTGGTGAAAGAAAACTCATAGGCCCAAAACTTGTTGAGGAAACAATGGAAAAAGTCAAGATTATCCAAACCCATATCAAAGCAGCCCAAAGTAGGAAAAAGAGTTACGCGGATAACTGAAGGAAGGATTTGGAATTTCAAGTAGGAGACCATGCTATCTTGAATGTATCTCTATGGAAGGGTGTTATAAGTTTCGGTAATAAGGGTAAATTGAGTCCCAGGTACATCAGACCTTTCAAAATTCTAGAAATAATTGGAGTTGTAGCTTATCATTTGGAAATGCCTCCAAGTCTCTCCAAAGTTCATGATGTGTTCCACATATCACTATTGAGAAAATACATGCCTGACCCAACGCATGTACTCACCTATAAGGAAATTGAACTGGAACCTGATCTATCTTATTATGAAGAGTCTGTCAAAATTCTTGATACCAGAGATCAAGTGCTGAGAAACCAGACGACTCATCTGGTAAAAGTTCTACGGAGAAACCATAAGATGGAAGAGGCAACGTGGGAACCTAAGGAACTTATGTTGAAGAACCACCCCAATCTTTTTATGCTAGAAATTATGAGGATGAAATTATTTTAAGGAGGGGAGAATGTAACACCCCAAGCTTCCATGGTATGTTTCCCTTTGAATAATGTAGTAGCTGGCGTTGTACGCAACTTGGAGTTTTAACACACCACGATCAATCAAACTAGCCATTATGAATAGTAATAACCACTTTTTGAAAATTTATAAATTTTATTTTTTTAAAATGGACTTCATTTTTGGATTTGGAATATCAAAATTAGCTTAGGGTGAATTTTTGGTATTTTTCTGAAAACTTTCAATTTTTGATGAATAGTGAAAAACACCGCATTATCGTTAAAAACCGAATTTTTATTTAAATAATTAGTTATTTTATTTTAATTTATTTTAGGTCAATATAGATAAATAATACCTATATATGTTCAATGTAATTCATTGGAGTTATTTTATAATAATTTTAGATATATAAAATTTTATTGAACCTTTTACTGTCTTTTACCCACCTTCTTGGAGCATTTGAAAATTTGCATAAAACTTAATTTTACCACTTCTATGAGTTAAATTTCAAAAATTCAAGAGACATAGTTAATATCAGTAAGTAAAATGTGGTTCAATAAGATGAAAATAATTTTTGGTGAATAGTAACTTTTGACTTTTATTTACCACAGTTAAAAGTAAATAGGGTAATTAAAGGTAAAACTGATATTATAATTACCCTAACACATGTCCTAAATCTATTGGATAAGTGTAATTAGACCAAAAGAAACCTTAGTAATAAAATATGATCCTTTTGGCCCACTTGGATTAGATTAGGACATTTATTATTATTTTATTTAAAGAGGAGTTAAAAGTGTTAAATTCAATGTTTAATAACTAATCCATTTTTAATATAGGGTTAACAATAATATAAATTATACTATAAACATTCATTAGAAATATAAAAATATTTACTACATAATGGTATTTTATTTATAATTTTTAGACATTAAATAATTTAATTTATTTATGACGCAATGATGATGCAGTAATTAACTTATTAACAAAATATTAAAATAATTGTTATTATAAATATCCAAATAAATGTAAATTGAGACTTATGATGAATTAATCTAATTTTATAATTTAATATGAAATGTTAGGGTTGATTAAATAAATTTTATTCAAAGTGAAAAAGTTGTTATGGCTTTCAAAAAAATCAAATACCAAATAGTGTCAAAATTGACTTTATTGAGTTTTAAAAAAAAATACTATATTATTAATTGATATAATATTTCTAAAAATATAAGGTTCAGAAAAAGGACATAGATAAGGTTATATATATTAATAATGAACTACTTTTGGATCTCTTAGCAGTTTATAGTAATTTTATTAACCATATAATATAAAAATACAAAGAGACATGGTAAATGTCAAACTATTTAACTAAGAGTTTAATCTAAAAGATAAGGTTAATATGGTGACCTAAACCTGTCTAAAACCTATTGGTTGAGAGTTTTTAGACCCATAACCACCTTATCCATGAAATAAATCATTTTAGAGACATTATAAACCGAAAATTATTTTATTATAAAATAATATTTCAAGCTTTTCCTAAAGTGACCCTCACCTCTCTTATAAAAGGGTACTTCCCCTTCTCTTAATTTCACACCTCCAAAACCATTTGGCTCGGACAACCCCAGAACAAATATCCCTCCAACTTCTCTCAAATTAACCTATAGTCCTTAATTTGTTCATAAATCCAACCTAAGGATCCCTTTTGATCAACTTCAAAGGAAACACCCGAAGAAGAGGTAATAATTTCACCACCCTCTTTCAAGTTCTTTTCTTCTTCCACTTCCTCTTTATTTGTTGTTTCTATACCAAAATAATAAATCCAGTACCTCATACATAATGTGATGTTATTATGAATATGGTACAACCATATTATTATTCTATCCATCATATGAATGACAAAGTCACCATACGTGCGTACGTACGGCTTACCGTCTCCACGTCGTGGTGTAGTTTATTATTCAAACAGTTCATTATTTGATGGGTATAATAATGAGTATAATTGATGTAAATAATAAATATAACATTTTAATGATTCTATATATATATGATATATCATCCAATTACATATTATTTCACCATCAATATAATGATATTGTCGCTCATGCATATGTATAGATTATCGTCTCCATGAACGCAATGAGATTCATTTCCCATCATAATCATTCAAGAATAATTTTCATTTTATGATTAAAAATAATTCTTATGAACATAATATCGTTCTGTATATGAATAAAATACATCCTATCCATGACAAACATGGCTTACGTAACCAAGAATATAAAGGAAAACAGATAAGTTAACCCCCGAAATGATGATACTATTGAAATATTATTAACAAAGCAATATTAGAGGATCATATAAAATATAATATTTATGTATATAGTTCTTGTATATTTTAATAAACATGTTTTAACTATTATATAGTATGTTAACATACCCTTGACCAAGGAAAAGTACAAGGTAAGTGTTAATTCCTCAAATTCATTATTATTCGAGATTGTTTATGGGTAAGTTTTTACTGAGACATATTTATTATCCATGTCCATGTTTCATAAAAGAGTTTTCAAGGGAATTCATTTTATAGGACTCTTGTATTAAAACATAATTTTAAATGTTTTAAAGATTTATTCTTCTATAACATTATCATTAATTTCCATGTTTTCAAAATGGTTTTAAGGATTTATTTATATGGACATGAATGTTTTAAAATGTTAATTCCTTTCAAAAGTTTCAAAGTGGTATGAGGCACTTTGATTAAAAACTATCTTTTACACAAATTCCTTTATAAATTGTGTGACCTTTAAATGATTTCATGAAAAATGGATATTTCTCTCAAATATTTTTACTTATCATTTTCAACTATGTCAAAATCCTTTACGGGATATTATTCTTGATCGAGGTTTATTATTATAATAAAATCTTCAATATTGTATTGAATGAGTTATGATATATTTTACTGTGGATGTGCTATTTTTATACCATTCATGGTTTATGATTAATGTATTAAAATTTCATATGCTAGAATTAATACAAATTTTTATGTTATGTTTCAACCTTTTCATATGAGGAATGCATTGGACTTAGTAAGTGACGGGTGTAGCCCGCTATAGATCCTCGATGTATCAGTAGGTCTCATGAGACAAACTAGTGTCTTGGCATAAGGCCTTGAAAAAATCTTATTTGTAGTCTTGGAACAAGGCCTTGACTATGTGGTTATGAAGTCTGGAATTAGGCATTCCATCATTATGAAATTTTCTATTGATATTGCATGTGATTATTCAACTAGTAGAATATCCATGTGAATAAGTAAATGGCATTATTTGATTTATATTGGCCATATTATATGGAAGTTTATGTTTAAAATGCTTATGTTTTAGTCTTATATATTTACTTAAATGTTTATGCTTATTTATGAAAGCTTCTGCTATATTTTTATCCTTACTGAGCATCTGATCTCACCCCTTTCTATGTTTCATTTTTTCTAGGATGTGAAGAAGTATATTATGACTAACCTATAGGGATAGTCTAAAGGATATGAATGTGGTAAATGGAGACACTTTTGATGTTGTTTTTCATTTAATAATGTAATGTAAAACTTATGAATGTATCTATTAATTCTAAGGCTACTAAACTGATTGGTCTTTCGGGATTTGATCCCTTGTGATTATGCCAATGTTATGAAATAATGCACCGACTCTGGGTAACTGGGGTCGAGGGCATTACATGAAGTGATGTGATTCATTTTTCATGTACACATTACATGTAATGTAATAAGGGTAAATTTAATGAATTGACATCATATATATTTAATGATATTTTTTTGGGAAATTATCATATATCACCCACTTTCTTACCCTTTCACTCATTAAAGAAATGATAACATTTCCCACATGTACATACGACCTACCATCTCCATGAAGGGATTTGATCCATACTCAATGTGAGGATTTAAAAAATGTTTCTAAAAATTTATATAATAAAGAAATTTATATTTGTAACATCAATATCATTCTATAGATTATGTAACTATATAATATTATCATGAGCATAAAATTTCATGTTAAAACATGCATGAGAAAACAAGAAATTAAACACCCAAAACAATAGTAATAATGAAATATTATTGATACAGAGGTTATAAGTTGCTATAAAAGGATAATATATGATAATATTATTATTAATATTATTATGGAATAATTTAATAATTTTTTTAAAACCATCATAATATAGTTTAATGGTGTTCAACTAGAAGGAATTGTGTGGTAAGGAACTTCGTCTCAAATTCCCTTTATTGAGAGGCATTTTATTGTAGTGAAATTATTTTATTTTATATAGTGTGAATACTACCCCATTTACATATAATATAATTAATCCTTTATTTTTAATTAAATTTTATCTTTCAATTTGAATTATTCCATCAAATGGGATTTTACTTGAATATTACCAAGTGGTAACGAATTTCATAATTCAATTTATTCTCACTGCATATTATTAATTTTCAATGCCTTTGTTATTATGAGATAATGTGTGGAATTAATTTTTATTGTTTTATGTTATATTTACATCTTTTTTAGATATACATTTGATTCCAAAAATCAACCTATTGATAAGTCTTCAGTTCAATGGTATGATCTTGGTATGAAATTTCACCTCAATTTCCATTCAATTGACACATAATTATTAATATACATCTATTCAACATTAGGTGGTATATATACTACCCCATTTATTTATTTAACATTAATAACTATTTAATAATGAGGAGTAATGTTTTATTTAAAGTTTATTATGTAATGAGATTTAATTTAAATTTAACCAGTGAGGTAGAAATTATTGTATAATCACACTTTTTTGTGATTATTAACATTCCATTGAAACAATAACTTTGTTATGATTATTTTTCATTAGAAATTAGTTTTATATTAAATAAAATTTATCATTAAATACATGATATGATTATTTATTAAACCATAAAAAATTTATACATACATTAAATAATTTGGAATAATATTTTTATGACTGGGAAAATTATTGTTAATCCATATTTATTATTCAATACTAAAATTTTATAATAAGTCATATTATTCATGAATTTAATCGATCATTAGATAAATGAGTATTTTTTTTGGAAATGTTGTTATCAATGGATCCGAGTTACAAATATCCCCTTGATGCATCACTAGTACTATGAGGCATATAAGTTGGATAAGCTTATTCAAATTGGACACTAGAGTATACCTATCCATTAGTTAAATTCTCTATGAAAAAGTCCATTGTGGTAATGGTATTAGGATTCAAGAGATCATGACATAAAATATTTATAATTTACTTTATTTGGATTTTATTTATTATTATTATCCATGTTATTCTCTCATTCTTAAAATCACTAGATACATTTTATTCCTAGTTTATCAATTAAAGTAAATGTGTTTTTACATATTAACTTTAAAAATCGAGTACACATTATTTCATGATCCAGTTATTGATTTAATTTCATGAATTTTTAGTAATTTAAAATTCCTTATTTATTATTATTCAGTTATTAATGATAGATTTTTATTTACATAACTCTTAATAAGCATCTAAGCTCACCGTTATTTTATTTCCATTACCAAGGATATGATGAATGAATCATTGAATGAGTTCAAGGATATAGAAATTATACTCTCACTATGATGTATGTATCATTTTAAAATGTACTTAAAGGATCCAATATGTATCTAGTTTACCAAGACTACTCATCTAATTAGTCAATTGATATGTGATTCCTTGCATCTTATGCCATGGTAGTAAGGTCACCATCAGACTGGTCCTATTGGGGTCATTGTCTTCATAGTTGCTATTAGAGATTGTTTAGTAGAAACCATATGAACTATATTAAGGAAAACATATATCAGGTTACATGAACCCTTTGATATTTTTTTGGATACGTATATAAGAGATACAAAGTTGTTTTAAATGAAGAGATTATTTGGTTTTTCTTGTAACATATCCCAGCCTGAATACTAAAAGTGGATGTTCTTCTATCACAGTTGTAACCAGAGGTAGTGAACCTGAAAAGGGAACATTAGGATTTGAATTTATCTTTACCCAGTGCATGACAATTTTCTATACTCCTCACCTGGTTTGAAACTTCCAAGGGATATGTTTTCGATAATTCACATTTTTATTATGGAATATTATGAATATTTTTAAATGACGATGGAAATTAATTTTTATTGTTAAGAGTATTGTTTCTTAGGTTGAGAATTGTGTGTTTGATCACATTTTTAATGGCATAGACACCCTTTATTGTGGTATTATGTGAAGGTATTTTATCAATATTTTTGAAATTTTGAGAGTCTTTTATGGAAATACAACTAATTTTTTTAGTACATGAATTAGTTATTAATGGAAGAAAGCTATTACATTTTTTGGAAATCAGATTAAATATATTTATATCCATTAAAGATAATATTATATATGATGTTATGGTAATTATAGTTAATCACAATTTATTAACATTATTAAAATTATATTAATATAGTTTTGTAAAAATCAAAACCTACATGTATAGTGACAACCCATCGCGTCCAACAAGACAATGGGGATCTAACACACTAACCAAGGGAGACAAGGGTGTAACACCTACCAATAGCATATATTATGTTATAGTTAATTAGTAATTATTTTTACTTAAAATATTTTCTGGGTAAATATAAAATTTTAACTAGCAGTGTTACTATTTTAGTTTAGATATTAATGTATTATAATGGATAACATGTGATAAGAAAATAGGTTTCGGAAAATAATTAGAGATATATGGAGAGACATATAACTTTTTTGTGGATTTAATGATCATTTTAGTTTTAGTTCTTCTAGTGTGAAATGAATTGGATACAGATCAAAATGAAAAAAGTAATATATTTTACTTAAATGATATTAGGTAATTACATTTCAATATATTATTAGAAAGTAACCAAATTCCTCAAATTCTGGAAAATGATCTTGTAATAAAAAGCATTATCCTATTAAGTTCATATACAACGAATCAAATATTCATTAACGTATCACATATTTATTGTTTTTTGGTTGTTCTCTTTCTATTTATCATTCAAATTTTTGTGATCAATTATCTATATAAATTCCATATTTATTTATAATTTTCCATCTAAATAAATAATTTCACATCCCACTAAGGCTATAATACACAGAAACCAAGTTTTTTGTTATTACTGATGATATATATAACACTATTTTTATATATTAAGATGATTTTTTATCAACCCTTTTTTATGAGGTCAGTTTTCAACAAACCTATTTTCAAACTTTAATTCCTTGAATTTTGAGCATAAGTTCAAATTGTAAGGACACACTTTATATAGAGTGGGGAGAATGTAACTTTGGGATATTATAAAGAATATTTCTTTTCAATAATATTTATCTCTTTGATACATTCATGTACACACAAGCACACAATTTTAAGTTATGAAAATTTTGTTCAATAGCATATATGACATGTAACCCAAATCTTAAATGACCCACAAAACATATTATTTAAATATGAGATTTATAACATAGTTGTTGAACTAGAAGGTATGAAATAGATTAATCAACATATGAAGTATATATAAATTTAAAACCAAATATAGTTTTATTTATAACTTCTTAATAAATATGAAATGTAATTTTAATGAATATATTTTATTCTATAAAGAAATATCTTTCATTCAAAATTGATATTTATTGGTTTTTACAAGAATCTATTATAAATAATATATGAATAATTTAGAATGGTTATTCAAAAATATGACCATCATATTTAAGTCATTATATCTATATTAACAGAGGGTGATTCTTTGATATTTTTTAGAAAATATTGACTTTTCAGTGAATAATAGAGAATTCATGTTTTAGAAATACACTTCTTTATTTTTTAGAAATTATCTTATTAAATAGAATAATTTATATTTAAATATTATTTATATTTTTAAAAAATATTATTTAGTTATATTTAATTATTTAATATCATTTAAATCATATTTATATTGGATTTTAATATGATTATATTTTTAGGCTTTAATAATCATTTTTTCTGAACACTATTTCAAAGTGCATAATGTCTCTCCAAATAAAATAATAAAAAAAACTCCCAATAAGGAATTATTTCATTAAATTTGATATATAAATATATTAATTTAAATACCACTCATAATGATAATAATTTATATAGTTAATATATGATCATCTTATTCTGGAAAAATGCATTTTGTTAAAAATGCCTTTAAAATAAAAATTATGAGTATATATTTAATTTTCATTTTACCACATATGTGAGTCAAATTTAGTAAAATGAATTCCATATTTTAAATAATATTAATTTATTTTATATAATATTTTTAACTTTAACTTTGTTATAATGATTAGTAAATACAGAAATATTTCCTTACCACAATTAGGGTTTTAATGTGGTTTTCCACATTACATTCTCTTATGTAAAAATTAATTTTACAATGTAATGTTATTTTTATTTGAATATTTGGATTAAATAATAATTATAATTGGTTAAAAATTATACAATAAGGATCATTTTATTACAATCTTAATGGATTAATTACCAACATTACAAAAAATAATTATCGTGCTGAAAAATAAAATGGTAAAAGTAAATAAACATATATGATAAGATAATATCATATTAAAAACATATTTTTAATGTCTTATATATTTTTATCATCCTTATCCTCCCTAAAACCCATTATTATACAATTTTTTGGCACTTTGGGTGATATAAAATTCTCATTATTTATTTTTTTGGTATTTTTGAAAATGTCACTCTTCAATTATAAAGATGCACTACCTCCTCTAATTTCATAACACATATAAATGATTTTTTTCTCAACAAAATACTAAAAAAATATGCCCCAAAAACAATTATCCACATTCTAGATCTTCTAAAATTCCAAAATACCAAACCCAGTCTCCTTAACAGGAGATCCAAAGGAGGTTTCTCTAATGGATGGTAATTATCTTAATGAAGCTCTTTCATTTTCATTCATAATTTAAATTCTTCAATTATGTCTAAAAAAATACATTATAATAACAAAATTTTATCCCATATACTGAAATGTTATTATGTATTTGGAATAATATCTATCCATTTACTCTTCTATAAAATTGGAAATGACATTTTTGATGTTGTATACGGTGGACTAATACCTCACAAACCGATGTGACTGGTTTTCCATAAACACTCAAATGGTTGGATATAATTATGTATTTAATGTATATATGTAGTATTTATTATATAATAATATTAATTAAATTTTAAAATATCAAATAACTTTTTAATTTCCATCCCTTTTAAAATATGATAATGTTTCTCGTGTGTACGGAATATTTCCACCACAAGTGATGTGATTATTTTTTCATTTACGCTTAACATGGAAGGTAATCAGTATAAATTTTATATAAAAAAGTTATATATATGACATGATATTTATTATTAAAAATTAATATATATAACTCACTTCCATACCCATTAATCCATTAAGAAAATGATAATATCGGTCATGCATATGTATGACCTACTGTCTCTACTATTTGTTGTGATCCACTCTCCATGTTCTTATTTAAACAATTATTTTAAAAAAGTATGCAATGAAAAAATGATATTTATAACATTAATATAATTCATTATATTATTTAACTTTATAATATTCCCAATAATAATAATTTTCACATTAAATAATGTATAAGAATACATAGCATTTTACACTCGAAAAAATAATAATAATGAAGGATTATTAAAAAATAGGTCATAAGATGTTATAAAAGGATAATATATGATATTATAAATATTAAAATGGTTCATTTACAAGTTAATAACATGTTTAAAATTAATATATATTAGGATAATATGTGTTCAACCAAAAGGAATCCTAAAGTAGGGGACACCATCCACATTTCATTCACTGATACATATTTTATTGTTTTGAACATAATTTCATTTATATGGGGTACATAAAAAAACTTTTAAAGGTAATATAATTAATAATACATTATTGATTTTATTTTATGTTTCAATTTTAATTTTATTATCCATTGGGATTTGAAATGAAAATTACAATGTGGTAAATAATTTAATAACTCAATTTCCTTTCATTGGGTAATATTATTTATTCATTATCTCTGATATTATTGGATTCTTTATATAATTAAATTTTATCATTTTATGTTTAATTTCAAAAAAATATATGTGATTACAATTTATATTGAGAATCATACCATTTATAAACCTCCTTTCAATGTTAGGATCTTTTTCAGGTTTTCATTCGGATTTACGTTTCATTGTGAAATAATTGTTAATATGAACCTATTCTATTTTAGGTGGTATATATACATCCCATTTGGATTATTTAACATGAATACATTTTTATTAATGATAATTAATGTTTATTTTCTTGTTTTTTCTTCAAAGGATTACAATTTTAATGTTACCAAAAGGTCAAAATTATTATAAAATCTCACATTCCTCTATGATTAATAGGTTTCTCTAAAATTAATCACTTACTTGTGATCATTTTTCAATTGAAGATTAATTATTTATAATTATAAATATACATTGTAATATGAATATAATTATTTCCTAAACCATATTCCATATGTACATATTGTAATATTCATTCAAAGAAATATGTTTTACTGGGAAATTATTTTTAATCTATTGTCCTTATCTGATAAAAGAATTATTTGATAAGGCATGTTGTTCATGAATAAAATCCACCATTTTATTTATAATTTAGAACCCCCTAATTCAAGTTAGTGACCCTTATTTTATGTATTTTATGTATATAAAGTGCATGGGTGATGTTTGGGAAGGTTTTGAAAAACTTTGGAATGTTTTTTGATCTTTTATATTGGATCATGGTTTGAGAATGATTTGTGGAAACTGTGATACTCTTATATAAAACCATGCACATTGAGCTAGGGGTTAGGGGGATGGAACATGGGTAGGCACACCGCATAGTAGAATCCATTTAATGTGGGATATTTGGATTTTTCATGGTTGGGGAATAGTTTTTCTAACTATGTGGGACAACCAAATGAGTTACTCATTGAGGCATTGATGGCGTATGGTTAGAACATTGTTTTACCTAACCATGAAACTAACCATGAACATTTTAAAAAAAGATCCTAAAAAAGTGGACCTGGGTCATTATTATGTTTTAACCACTAATGTTTTATTGAAATAGTCTCTAACTTGACAATTATTCTAAATAAATATTGTGGAACCATTACCCATCAAATTAGATGTAATGCGGATAAATATTGTGGTGCGTTAAATCCCAATTCATGTAGTATTTCCCCCTTTTTTTTGTAGTTTTTCATGTTTTTTCATTGAACTAATTTCTTCCCTCTCTTGGTTTCTTAGATATAGTCTGTTGAAGATATATCTATGGATTTAAATTCTAATCATGGAAATATTTAGCTTTTTTGGGGATAGGTTAAGATATCTAAGGTGTTTTTTTTATATTCAACTCGTTCTATGAGTGTTTTCATGTTGTTATTTGTTTTTGTCAAAATTTCCAAGGTAGGTGACTTCACTCTTGACTAATATTCTTCGAAGATGAAGGATTAGTTTCAATTTTTCTAAATACATTGAAATTGATTGATAAATTGGTGTTAAAGTCTTCGTAGAAACACTTTTTATTGATGGTTTGATTACTTTGTGTATTTTTGTGAAATTATTTAAATTTTGTGCAATGTTCTTTCACGAATGATTTTAAAATAATGATATTAAAATAGTTTCATAATTTTATTCATGTGAAAAGGTTTTTCAAAAAGGGGTTTCAATAAAAATATAGTTTTGTTTAATTTATTTTGGCATGATTATATTGGAAAGGTTAGTGGAACATAGGTTGTTGTGTGTTTATATTACATTATACGAGGCCTGGTTGAAATATGACTTGGTTCTCGGTATGAAAGGTGTAATGGAACATGGTATTGTAATTACCTTTTTATGACTTGGTAGATCGACAATAAACTACACATTGGTATGGAAGTGTTTCAATGTAGCAAGCATCTGTGGATGAATGGGTTTGTTGATTTTTATAGGAAATGAAAAAAAAGTGAATATGAAATTGTTTAGAATAACATTCTTAGTTATTTTTCATGGAAAAATTTTTGGTTTGAAAACTATTTTTTAAAAAATTGATGTGGTTTGTGATAACATGTTTTAAATTGTTTTATACAAATGGTTTTATACAAATTGTTTTATACAAATTGTTTTATATAAGTTGTCTTATATAAATTTTATAAGATGTTCTATGCTATTGGTGTATGTTTTTAAGTAATTTGTGTAAATGCTACTGAGTTTCATTACTCACCCATGATTTGGAACTTTGGTGCTTATAAAAATATCATTAATCAAGAAATAGGAAAAGAAAAATTAAAATACTTAATTAGTGGTGAATCGTGATACTGGGACTATTTTTTATAGTTGAATATCAAGCATGTTGGGAGATTTGGAGTTTTTCCATTGGATTCTTTAAGTTTTGTTGGTTTTTTCATCCATTGTGTGATTTTATATTAGTGTTCTTATGCTGTTGTTCTCTTTTTTTGTTTGATTTTTATATCAATGGTTTTACATTTAGTTGTTTTATATTTTTATCATGAATCATGTCGTGGTATTTTGTTATGGAATTTTTTGTTGGGTTGTTTTTACTTCAATGTTAATATCATCCCCCATCTGTTAATGAAGCCCTTAGAATTTATTTATATCCTTTAGTGCCATAAGGATGTATCTTAAGGAAAATTAACATCTTTCTGCATTCTCAACCCAATGAGGAGGTGTGGGATGTTAAAAGTGGTATCCGTATTGTTCCTTCCAAATATATTTTTCAAACAAGTGGTATCAGCTTCTTTGGACCCTTATTAACATGTGTTCATTAGTCCTATTAGTCTTGGAGTTAAAATTCATTCTAGTTTACTATTAGATTTGATATTTTAGAAAGGAGTAGTATTTTTACATCATGAAATATAGAACATAAAAATAACATATCTATCCTTTTTAGGATGAAATTATTGTTACCAAGGAGTTTGGTACATAAGTGTTTTGGAGACACATATAGGAGTTCTAATATCATTATCATGGGTTTAGCCAATGAGAAGAGCATGACAAGAATTATAGAAATGAAATCCCAAAAGGAATACATATTTCATTTAGTGTAGTGATATATGATTTGGTATAAAATTTTTTATTTATAAAAAAATTTAAAGTTGTTTTACAATTTTATATTTTTAAAAGGAATGAAATGGATATTTTGAAAATGGAATTATTTTCAAAAACATGGTAAAATTTTAAAAAATGGTTCAATGTAAAAAATGATGAATTTTGGAATGAAATGTTGTGATAGTAAGATAAGATTAATTTGAAAATATTTAGTCATCATTTTCTATACAGTGGGACTTATGGAATTTGTTGTTATTATAGAAAATTAAACCTGGTAGGTTTCATAGAAACCAACCAGGGGAAGCTATTGAGAATGTGGTTACACCTAAGACATAAGAGATATAGTATCTAGTTTAGAGTATAGTCACGACTTATAGGATGTGTATAGAAGGAATAAGAATAATGAACCAAAGAAAGTGGATCATTCTGTCTAGTTATAGGAGAAAAATCCACCAACAATTTTTGGCAATTTAGTGGAAGAGAATGAAGTTGTGTGGATAAATATGATGAATCAAATCTTTTTTTCCATGGAATACCATAATATTTGAATATAATGTTAGTGATGTATATTTCATATGATATTTCACACTAATGGTGGGATTTAGTAGTTCATGATAAATTATACCAAGTCCATAAATGGGATTATCTTGAAGAATTGTTCAATAATTTTTTTTATCCTTATAGATTTAAAATCACATGAATGACATACTTGTTCTACTAGAAATAGAATACCCTTATAGTGATAGAGCACAAATCTAAATTCATGAATTAATCCACATTGCACCATAAGTTGCGGATAGTTAATCCTTTAAGGAATACAACATTGAATCATCTATAAGGCATGATATTATCTCAAATATTATTGTGCTCTTTATAATGGATAATATAGAGATGACCAATAGAGATATGGTGTAAGAAAGGGACATGTAAAGAGCTACGAGTGGATTGATAATGTTGATACCTGTGGGAAATGGTGGGAACTCTAAAGGTGATGAAAAGAGGGATAAATAAACATCTTTTGAAGGTATTGGAATGATGAAAAAGAAAATGGATGAATCGGTGAATCTTACTCAAGAACCAAGACTAAATATGGATGTTAGTAATGCGATTCCAATGACCAAAAGAAGATAAAGTTCATGGAACCACTGAGAGTATGTCAAGATCTTTAAAAAATTGTGGAATCTTATGATCTATTTCCACATTTCTCTATGTAAGAGTGTTTGAGAAACTTCTCAGGTGTCGTAGTCATCGAATGCTTCAACAGAATGAGGGCAGCAGAATACATATCATCAGTAAAAGAAAGATAGTGTTGGTGATTCCATGAATACCATGACTCCTCAGAAAGGGCTATCTCAATATAGAAAAAAGAAAAAAGTGTAGTGATTAATAAATTATACATAGGAGATAATTTAATTTCATATTATCAATCTAATCCATTGATGGTGGGAGGTGAAATTCTATTAAATTGTACCCTTATGCAAGCTTTGTTTGATTCTAGTGATTCCCATTACATTATTTCTTCTTATAATGCTTATTTTATGGGTTTAAATGTTAAGTTGATATCTTCTATGTTAAAACATAAATCTACTTTAGGAAAAAGAGAATATGTAGCTTTTATGTGTAGAGAATGTTCGATAATAGTTAAGGTAAACAAGATTATATAGGATTTCCCAGTGTTTGAGATATATTTCTATGAAAAAATCATAGGTATGGATTGGTTGACACTGTTCAAGGTTCCCATCAACTATTATACCAAAATGGTTAATTTCACAAATAACGATGGCTTCAAGAATCACATTAAAGGAGACCATAATTTTAAGGAAGGTGCAAAGGGATTGTAAGTAACAATAGTTAGAATGATCTCATACTAGTTGGAAGAGTTGAACTTGGAATCAATGGAATAGATTAATAATGATATTATTCCATAAGTTGTGGATAAGTTTTAGGATGTTTTTTGTGAATAGTTATGTGGGTTTCCATCGATAGGTGATGTGGAGTTTATGATTAATCTTCTTATAGGGACAATTCAAATTTCCCTTCCATCTTACCAGAATGCACCAATAGATTAATGGGAACTAAAAGTGTAGTTGGAGGAGCTCGAAATCAAACAGTTCATTCGGACGAGCATGTCTCTGATGAAATCACCAGTCTTGTTGATCAAAAAGGTAGATATAACTCTATATATATTTGTGTATTATCATAAGCTTAGTTACACTGTGATAAATAATTGTTATCCACTACCATGAATTGATCACCTATTCGATCAATTTATGTGAAGAAAATGGTTCCCTAAAATGAAATTGTGATCAGAATAACACCAATTGCATGTTCAGAATGTGGATATTCCAAATAATACTTTCTAGAGTAGATATGACCATTATTAATACATGTTAATTCCATTAATTCTTATGGATTCACCACAAATATTTATGGAGATGATGAATTAGATATTTTAAATGAATCTCAATTCATTTTTGGGGGGTGTTTGAGGAAGACATGTCAGTTTATTAAAGTATAAGGGTTGAGCGTGAGCTATAAACGTAAATTGTATTAGGGATATTGTGTAATCATATTTTTTATTCCAAATTATCAATGTGTGATTTATGGATACAATATGTACATTTTCATCTGAATGTAATCTCTAAAAGACGTTTTTTCTAGGGATCCAAGAAATATATAAGCTATTATCTCTTAGAAACTGATAAATAATGTGTTAGTGATAAGAAGTTTCCTTGCTCTATATAGTTATTACCAACCTTTTGTTCATTATTTATTAGTACTAGCTTCAACAATAACTACTTTTAATAGGAATAATGTTCAATTCCAATGAATTGTGGAATGTCAGAAGTCTTTTTAAGAGCCTAATGTTCTCCTAGCATCATCACCAATCTTGATTTTTCTGAAATCAGTACAAGGGTATTTGGTTTATTGTGATGCTCTGGGTTTAGGTTTGGGATGTTTTTTGATGAAGGGAGATCACTTTATATCTTATGGATCGATACAATAATTATTTCATGAGAAGAACTACTAGTGCAGTGTTTGGAGTTAGCATTCATAGTACATTTATTTATGACTATTCATTATTTCCAATTTGATGAGAAATTTAATATGTTTATAGATCATAATTTTTTGAAACTTATTTTATCACAAATGTATTAGAATTTGAGACAATAAAGATAGATGGAGTATCACTAAATGTTATACTGTGACTTAATGTAGACACCGGGTAAATGCAAAACTGTTGAAAATGCATTAAGTAGGAATTCATATTCTCTATTGGTTAATGAATATTCAGATCAATGGAAGTTTATGTTAGCGATATAAGACATGGACTTTGAATGTGAAGATCAAGATGATTTTGAAGTTTTCATTCCTATTTTCCCCTGATTTTTTGAAGATGGTTGAAGAGGAACTCATGTCTAATTCTAAATGTGTTGTGATGAGGTCAAAAATCAATAGTATGTACATCATTGAGGGTTGGAAACTAGATGAAAGTTATTTTTTTAATTTTTAAATTGGATGGTCATACCTATGGAATGTTTGGAACAACATCTTCATACTTACCAAAATTCAAAATTGGTTGTTCATCCTATGATACAAAATATTTATAAGTTATTGAAAGAACTATTTTGGTGGGTCAGAATGAAGAGGATAGTGGATGAGGTCTTTTTAGAGATTCCTAAATTTTCAGAAGATTATAGAAGAGCATCAATAACTAGAAGGTATGTTCTAGTCTTTACATATTCCTATTTGGAAATTGGATAAAATAGTTTTGGATTTTGGAATAACTCTACCAAGAATAGTTTGGAAACACGATTCCATATATATGATAGTGGATTAACTCACAATTTCAGCCCACTTTATCCCTTTTCATATATCTCAAATGGTGGAGAACTTGTAAATAATCTATCTTTGAGAAGTGGAAAGAGGCATGACATACATGTTTTAATATTTTTAGAAAGAGATCTAAGGTTTAAGACTTGTTTCTGGAAATCTGTATATAAATACCTTGGGACTCAGTTGACATTTAGTAGATATTATCATCCTTAGATGAATATGACATAAAAAAGATGACACAATCAGTATAATACATGTTTTAAGATAGTGTAATGGATTATTTTGTTTGAAGGGAAGTATACATCTCGTTAATGGAGTTCTCGAATAACATAAACTAGCAGGCCTCGATACAGATAGCTCATTTTGAATCATTATATATCCATCAATGTCATTATTATTATTTTTTGGGTTGAAACTAGAAAGACATCACTAGTTGGGCCGAGCCTTGTCCAAGAAACAATGAAGAAGATTATCATGATTAAGAAATGAATGGAGACAACTTAGAGTCATCAGAAATCATATGTGGATCATCACAAATGTTTTTTTAGGTGAGTAATCATGTATTTTTTAGGAAATCCCCAAGTCTTGGACATTGTCATTTTAAAAATAAGGGAATCATATGTCTTACATATGTCTTTTGGGGATACTCGAATGGGTGGGTGAGGTGGCATATCAGTTGGATTTTCTACCACAGTTTAATACTATTAATAATTTTATTCATGTATCTCAGTTGAAAAATTTAACCATCATCCTAACCAATTGATTATATGGGATCATGTTGAACTAGAGTCAGATGCTTCATTGGTACACATCTAGTATAGATTGTGGATTGGAAATAGAAAGTCTTGTATGGGAAAAGCATCAGTAAAGTGAGGGTTTTGTGGAAACATGGTAGATATAGGAAGATATGTGGGAATTAGATAACCAAAAGGTTATGCAGTGGCCTAAACTCATTTGGGAGACTTGTGGTTTTTTATTTTCCAAGGACAAAAATTCCAATGGTGGGGAGAATGTATCACCCTCTGTTCCAAGTAAGTAACCCATCATTTCTATATTTTAAGTATATAATGTGTTTGGGTGAATTTTTGGAGGGTCTGTAACCATTTTTTAATTTTTTAGGATTTTATATAGGTGCATTGTTTCCGTATAGTTTGTGGAAACTGTGGAAACTATCTAAATCTTACAGGAAACTATGCCCTGTGAGACAGGGGATAGGGGGAATGTGCACGGGCAGGCACACAGTTTATCTAAACTGTACGACCACCTAAGAAAAACCATGAAAATTGGGACAATTGTATTTTTTACCATTGGTGAATGGTTTGTATAACCATGTAGGCCAACCATATGAGGTCCTCCTTAAGGAAGTGTATATGGAACATGATTAGCACACAATTTTTTTTACTATGGGACTAACCATGTGTGGTTTTAAACAGTATCCTAAAAAATAGGATCTAGAATGGGATTAAGTTTTAACACATATTTTTAGTTACAAATCAACCATCACTCTATAATTATTCCTCCAAAAGGTTGTGGATCCTTTATCCATTGATTCAAATGTGATCTATAGGTGATTCATGGTGTGTTGATACCTGATTCCCTTGGTAAGTCTTCATTTGTAGTAATTTTTCATGGTTTTTTCTTATATATAATTTCTTCCCTATCATCATTTCTTATATCTAGTATTCTAAAAATATATTTAATGTTGTTGATGAAAATCATGGTCTGATTTGAATTTTTTATGATAGGGGAAGAGATCTAAGGCCAATTTTCGATATTTAACATGGTTTTGTGGGAGTTTTGTGTTGTTCATTGTTTTTCATCGTAATTTCTAAGGTAGGTGGATTCACTCTCAACTCCACTTCATTAAGTATAAAGGATTAGTTTTTAATTGTTTATATTTACTGATGTTGATTTGAAATTGTTGTGAAAGGCCTGGTAGGAACCCTCTTTAGTGATGGTTTGAGTAGTTTGTGCATTTTTGTGAAATTTTGGAATTGTTGTTCAATGTGAATTGATAAATGATTTTAAAATAATGATTTTAAAATGTCTTCTTCACATGATTCATGGAAAATATTTTGAATAAATTATTTCAAAAAAAAATTTGTTATATTAAAATGATATTAGCATGATTATATTGTTTTGGTTAATGGAATATGGGTTGGCGTGTGTTCATAATCAATTTTTTGAGGCCTGATTAAATTATTACTTTGTGCTCGGGGCTAATAATGTAATGGAACATGGGATTTTACTTACCTTTTGATGACAAGGTAGATCTATGAGAAACCAATATTCAATATGGAAATATCTTAATGAAGAATTCATGTGTGTATGTGTGGGTTTGTATATTGAAATGGGTTATTTCAAAAAGAGAATATTAAATGGTGTGAAAGAACGCTCATGGTTTCTTTTCATGGAAATCCATTTTGGTTTGAATTTTTTTTTTGATTATAAATAGTTTTGTTTTGGGATAATATAGTTTAAATTATTATATATAAATTGTTTTATATAAATGTGATAGAATGTTCTATCATATTGGCGTGAGTATGGAAGTCATTTAGGGAAAGCCTACTGAGTTTTATTACTTACACTGTTCTTAAAAAAATTGGTGATTTTAAAGATATAATTTATCAAGACACATGAAAGTTAACATGTCACACTTTTTTTTGGTGAATCGTGATACTTGGGCTATTTTGTGGAGTTGGATCATCGATCATGTTGGGAGCCTTGGAGTTTTTCCATTGGATTATTTTAGTTTTGTTCATTTTGTCTTCTACTATGTAATTTGATATTAGTAGTCTTCCACTATGTTAGTATGTTGTAGTTTAATTTTTATATCAATGGATTTTCATTAAATTTATTTACATTGTTATCATGCATCATGTAATGGTATTTTCTTATGGGAAGTTTCGTTGGGTTGTTTTATCCTCAAATGGACAATCATCCCCCATCTATTAATAAAGACTTTAAAATTTATTGATAGCCATTGGAACCTGTAAATTTATCTTAAGCCATGAAATTTATTTATACCTTATCCATTCAATGAGGAGTGGTGGGATGTGACATATAAGGAATGTGCTAAACATGATGTTATATGTGGTTCTTGGTTATAGATAGGTCAATATGCATCTGTAGTCTCATTAGATGAATTAGTTGTCAAGCCTTATTTAAATGGGCCTAGGGTGTATAACAACCCATCAGTTGAATTATACATGGACAAAGTCATGACAATAAAGTTATTATAATAGATAAGATCATGTAATCCGATATTATTAATTAAAGGCAATGATAATTCAGTTTTTATTATGATCCATGAGATTTTTTCACTGATATTATCTCTGGAAGTATTTTATTATCAGTTTATCATTTAAATGGAATACGTGTTTAGTTATTTACCATGCCATATTTATTATGACTTATTTCATGACCCATTTGTTGAATAAATGGCATTTTTAGTTATTTAACCTGAATTAGTGATTATTTTTTATTTTCACAAGACATCTTCATCATTACATAACCCTTACTAAGGATCTGAGCACATCCTTTTTATCCTTTTTAGGGATACGAAGAGAGAATCATTGAATCAATTCAACAAAACATAAATTATAATCTCATTGTTTTATTTCATGTATCCAAATGCAATGAAAGACTCAAGTATGTATCTATTTTACCAAGATTACTAAAATAATATTTCTTTTTGGATGTGATTCTTTGTACCATATGCCAAGGTAGAAATGTAACAACCGACTCTGGGATGCTATGGTCAGGGTCTCTATAGTTGGTATCAGATGATGTTTCGTAAAAACCATGGAAAATATGTTTAGGAAAACATATAATAGGTAAAATAAACCTATAATTGAAATTGAGTATTTTTATATAACGACATCTAAAAATTTTCCAAGAAAAATATTATGTGGTTTTATTAAAATATATCCATTTCTAGAAACTACTAGTTGATATATTTATATCATAGTTTTACCTATGGGCAATGAATCCAAACTAAGAGTATTAGAATTTGACTCATTTATCAACTCTTGTACACCATCAAGCATTATTATTAACCTAGTTTGAAACTATTGGGGGATATTCTTTGGAAAATTCACATTTTCATTACAAACTGTTATGATGAATTTTTTGTAGATGATGAAAATGAATGACATTGATAAAACATAATGATTCATTGGTTCATAAGTGTATGTTTTAATATAATTTTAATTACATAAATATCACTTTTAATGTCTTATTTGATATGATTTCATCAACATTAAGGATATTTTTAGAGGAATTTATGATAATAACACTCATTGGTTCAGTATATGAAAAAGTCATTTAAGGAAGAATGAATTTTTTATTTTGTGGACATCGGGTTAAAGGAATTAGTAACAATTATGGTATTTCTTATATTTTATGTTTTAGTAATTATGGTTCACCATATTTTAGAAACATTATAGAAATTATATATATTTTTTTGAAATAGGACAATCAGCATGTTGGGTGAGAACATAATGCATTAGGAAAGGATGCATGGATTAAACCCATAACTTAATCAAGATAAGGGTTTAACACCTATCACTAGCCTACATGATGTTCTAGTAAACATTTCATTGTTTTGACTTAATCAATTTGATTGATAAACATTAATGTTGAACGCATTTTCTTAATGTTGAGTTTTAGATATTTATGTGTCATATTGGATAACGTGGGGAGACTATATTGGTTTTGGAAAATATTTGGTTATATATTGAATGACTTTTCCCCCTTTCACAACTAGATATTTTGGTATTTCAGCGGTGAAATAGCAATGGAAAACCATCAAAAAATTCCATTCGCAATAGTTTTCTATTGTGAATGTGTCGTTGCAATAAAGATTGTTACAAAATAAAGGTTTTTTCCAATGCATGTCACAAAAAAACAAAATTGTGACGGCCAAGGAACCCGTGAGAAATGGTATTAATCTATGTTTTTAAAAATGTAAATTTTGATGGTCCTCCACAATTAGTTGTATTTGCGATGAAGAATTAGTCCATTACAAGTAATATTGGTTTATTTAACAAAAATTAAAATATATAAAACCAATATAATTAAAAATAAATAAATATAATAAATAAATTAAATATAATGGGAAAAAAATATATAAATAAAAAAAATTAATATAATTATAAATACATAAAAAATAAAAAAAATTATGAAAATTTATAAATGCTAAAAAAGTAAAAATGTTTATGGAATTATAAATAATTTTTAATTAAAAAATAAAAAATCAAATAAAATTTAAAAAAAAACAAAAAAACAATTAAAATTAAACAAAAAATTACAAAATTACAAAAAACTAAAAATACAATTTTTTTAAAATAAATAAAAAATAAAAAAAATAAAAAAAATATTAAAATAATTAAAATCAACATAAATATAATACATAATTTCAAAAATTATATTATATAATCCCAAAATACAAAAAAGTAATAAAACATCACAAATCATCAACTGGCGTTAAGTAGGGGATGATAACTCAAATGACCAGGAGAGGAGACTCCATACCAATGCCACGTGCAAGCCATCACATATACTTCGACATCTGCTCATCTCTCCAACACTACTGATCATGGTCCCCCTCCCACTCTTTCTTTATCCGCTATATCATCCCATCTGGAGTTCTAATCCTCTTTTCATACTATCCAATGGATGATGACATAGATGAAGACTCTCCACGAGCTCCTTTAGAGCTCACCAATGACATAAAAAAGTACAATAATGACTCATAGTTGTTAGTAGGTAACCAATACTAATAACCCATCCTTTCTCAACACCATTCAGACACACCTATATCAAATCCCCATCACAGAAACCCAAATCACTAGTGTCATCATGTTCACTCTCATATTGACTCTCCAATGAATAAGAAGTCACATCCTCATAAATTTTCATGAAATATAATTATAAATTATAATAACATTAAAATTAATATTTCTGAATATTTTGAAATATTTTACTAACCACCATATGGAGGTGTCAGTCACGTACAACTTCTCATGTATGAGGATCAATATATAACTTTCTATAAACATAAAACTCTATAATAGACGTGTCTGGAGCAGCATGTACAATATAAAAAACATGTTGCAGTTAAAGTATATATACATTAATAAATATATCACCAATCATATGTCACTAATTCACGATAATTGTACATCTTCTGGCACTATGTGTTATCTGTTTCCACCCCCAAATCTGATATCCAAATGATGAACTCATCCTGAGAGTTTCTCCAAGATAGTAGTAGAAGAGTCCATCCCATTCCTATACTGTTATATAGTCAGGTCAATGGGAGACACAAGATAGGTCAAAATAGTAGTAGAACATTGAAACCTATATCGCTTTCTGAGGTTGTGTAGAAACTGACAAAAGAGCTCACATATACAAATCTCGTATGCCTCTCTAATAAGATCAATTATTCTATCACGATTCATAGAAATTAAATTAAATTAGAAAATTTTAAAAAAATTAAATTATATAAATTAAAAAAAAAATATATATTATTAAATGATGTACAGTATAGTGGCCAAACATCTGCTAACACATAAAAATGCAAACCAGGTCCCATGACATCCATATCTTAGAAAAATAATTTTATTGAATTGTACCATCTTTACCAATAGTTAAAAGAAAAAACACTATTCAAATAAAAAGAAATAAATAGAAAATAATAACTAAAATTGATGCACAAAGTCAATATAAAATAAATATCATACAAAATTAAGCATACCTCCTTAAACAAGGATCAAAATCAATTGATTGTAATATCTATGGAACATGATCCAGAATCATCAATCGAGTAATTCCATGCCCCATCCTAATAGGTGAAACATATTTGGGATCAGATGAATTAGGCTCATCATCATGCTATTTGACATCAGTGGTAGAACAAAATAAATCTCTTGGGGAATCTCCATTCATCTAAAAAAATATTCTAACATATAATAAATTTTTAATACAAATATCAAATATAAAAAACAAATAAATACCAGAATCTGATAATCTTATCTATAAATAATTTATAATATAAATATAAAATATAAAATACTAATAAATATTAGAATATAATAATTGGTTATAAATAAATACATGAATATAATATGATAATCATCATCTTGATCAACATTTTTATAGAGAATAATTTATTTATCCTCAGATTCATCATCATCAACTTCCATATGACTTTCATTTTCATCATCCATCATTACATCATCAACATTATCTACATCATAGGCACATAACTAAGGGGTTTCATTATCGATATTTATATCTCATTGGATAAGAGATATATTTTGGGACGTTTCTCGAAATTTTTTAATATGCTTCACTTCAAATGAAAAATATTAATTTTCAATAAATTTATTTCCATAGGATTTTATTTTTATAACACTCCACCAATCAATAAAATATCTCATTATTTCATAATAATTTGCATAAAACACATTATATTATTGTTGTAAAATCATAAATGGTTATTTTAAGCAAAATTATTTTATATTTAATGACAACCAATCTATGTTGTGGATGAAATTATAACCCGTAAAAATTATGAAACCAAGTAAATTTAAACATTGTTATATAATTTGGTCCCATATAACATCAAAAAATTATTTAATCCATCATACCATGAAATTTAACTTAACTTTATTTATGATGATACCCTTTCAAAGGGAAAATATTATTCATTTATTAATTAGAGTATCCATATATGTGTGGATGGAATCGAAATACTTTAACCAAATATGAATTATAATATTTTATTGATTTTGATGAAGGGTTTCTAATCTCACATAATGGATTATTAGTTTTATTTCTTATTTTGTTTCCTCAAAACGAGAAAAAAATATTAATAATATATATCATGAAAAATCAATTTATTATTCCATAGAAATCAACAACACATACCATTCCTTGAAACCAATATCAATAGTTTTTTAATGACATTATTTAAGAGAATAATCTGAAATTTCTACAATTTTTTTCGTATGGTCATCGTATTTTTTATAAAAAATTAACTAAAATAAATGATCTTTTATATATATTTAAAAAAATAATAGAAAAGTATTACTTACTGCACAAATCATGTTGTTTCTCCACAATTCATATGAATATATGTATGAGCTCTATGTAGTTCATCATATGAAATGAAATCCATCATTCCTGATAACCACTAATATCATGAATGTGCTGATTAAAAACTTACAATTGATGGTATGTGACACAATAAACATAAAACTCATTGAAACCCATCCAGTTATGTTTTGAAGAATATTCTAAATGAAAATAACAAGAGGGAAATTTTGAAATTTTCTCCATCAAGTATGCTTCTGCAATGGACCTTCGAATTGATGCTTTGTTAGGTACATTATTGTTTTTCTTTTTAATGCATCTCTCAAATGGTTACATCAATCATAATTGTACTGGTCCTTCACACATATCTTTATATAAACATGAAATATTAAATTTTACCTTAAGTCAAAGAATCCTGGAGGCAATATTTTCTCTAATTTAAATTATATTAAAAGAACAAACTTTTAAAGGGTAATCAATGAATCATAATATGATGTTTCTGCAAAAATATCATAGAAGAAAAATGTTATTTTGGTCAACACATCCAAAATTTAAAATTTCAATTCACATATAAGACTAATAAGTAGTAATCATTCTATTATGACATTCCAGTTATAACTTTTTAAACCGGTAATATACCCATTTATAACCTAATAAGAAAAATTTGAAAAATAACCTTATGGTAATATCAAATAAATAATCAATTGAAAAAGTAACATATGAATTTATTTATAAATTGTGTATTCTTCTTTTGGATTTAATAAATTGTGTGATCCTTTATATTGAAATAATTCATGTTATAGACATCTATAAATCTTGGATAGTTATAACTGTGCCTTTATATTATCATTGGTATTACCAGGTGTTTCCATCATGGTATAAAATATGTTATCCAGAGCACTATTCTCAATATTCATTACATCTAATGTGTGACAAAGAAAAAAATCATTACAATATAGAAGGTCCAAAAAAATAATCTACTTTTTCCAATTATGATATTTCCTAAAAAAAATCCTTTTTTGTTCATTTATGGGTGGTCCCAAAGTAAAAAGAGTTAATGAAGAGAGGTATATTTTACCTGAATACTTGAGATCACTTATGTAGGTTTGTCTCTTGCAATTATACATTTTGTAAAAAAAATTATTTTCCTTTGAAAGGAGGGATCTGTGTGAAGAAATCTCTGATGAAAATCAAAATTAATATTATTTCTCCCATTAAAAATGATAAACACTTTTCTATTATTCATGTAGTAAAAAAATTATTTTAGACCATGAGTTCTCTATATAGATAACATACCATATGCCGTAAATTCCTTGATCATCCATATACATGCTACCTTTAGGTTAAAATTATGATATGCAAGTATATCAAATATAGCCACACCATTATTCCATAATTAAATTAACTCATCAATTAGTTGTATCAAATAATCATCAATATTTTTCTTTGTATGTCCTAGAAATAATTTCATAATATATATATATATATATATGGTTCCTTCATTATCATCCATAGAGGTATGTTGTAGTACCCCCATTTTTGGGTACGCAACCCTTTCCCGATTTATTAATGTAAAAAAGGGAGTTTTATTGAAATGGTTTGGCTTTGAATGGGTTTGATGAATAAAATAGGGGTTTTCCATAAAATAAGGTGTTTCCATAAAATATATTGTTTCTGTAAAATAGTTTGTTTCCATGAAATAATGTGTTTCGATAAAATAGTGTGTTTCAATAAAATAGGGTGTTTCCATAAAGGAGGGTGTTTCCATAAAATTGAGTGTTTCCAAAAAAAGGGGGTGTTTCCATAAAAAGGTTAAGGTTGAAGGATGGGAGAGTTTTTGGGGACATGGAAGAAGTTTTGGGACCAAAATGAAGGTCGCACGATCTGTTCACAGTTGGCACAAATAGTGTGGTCAAACCGTGCGCATAGGTCAAAACTAGATCCTATTTTCTAGGAACTTGCTCATTTTTCTCTAATTATTTCTTTTTGGAATAAAAACTCACCTAATTCTATATTTATATCTTTAGAAGGTTGTATAACCTTTCCCACATGATTTGGAGCCAACCTAGAGCCCTCCCTTGGTGATTTCAATCCCTATTATCGCTTTAAGTGCCCAATCTTCAGCATTTTAGTCTCGTTTTCTTAGATTTCCTTCTCTCTTATTGTTTTACTATATATAAACCTTATGTGGTTAGATATAATATTTTTAACATAAAATAAATCAATACTTTGTGTTTTTATTAATATAGGAGGAGATCTAAGCCGTTTCTTGTAATATTGATCGGATTCTTGAGGTACATCACCGTTCTTTCCTATTTTGTCACATTTTCTTAGATATTCATAGATATACTTATCCAAAACCCATTAATTATTAGATATACATGGTATATCTATGTTTTTGGATGAAAAATAATTAAATATTGAGTTTTTATGTTGCTATTAGAAGAGATTTAAGGACATTCTTGGAGAATCGACCCGACTTCTTGTGCGTTCTTCGTCCGTTATTGAGTTTCATCAAATCCTTTGAGGTAGTTGGATTCACTATCATCTAATATTTATGGAATTGATTGTATTATATTAAAATTGAGTAACTTTTATAATCTTTATGTGAAATCTTGGTTTGATACATGGAATAAATCTCCTTAGTGATGACTTATAGTTTTTGGTTGATTTGTGAAATATTGATTAAATGTTCTGCAAGTTGTTTTAGTTTCTTGAATTTTAAATGGTGATTTTAAATGGTTTATTTTCTGTAACATCATAATGGTTTTATTTAGAATTTGTTTTCAATAAAAATATGTTTTATTTAAATGAGTTGGAATTATAATGGTTTTAATGAAAAATGTTTTTTAATAAAATGGTGATTTTATTGAAAGGGTTGTTTTGGAATGATATTTGGGAATATGTGGTGTGTGTTCATGTTTAATATATAGGGATTGGTTTAAATATGACCTTGTTCTTGGTTAAAAATGGTTAGTGTCACATGGGAAACAATTACCATGTTATGACATGGTAGCATTCATGCATGCTCAGTTGCATGGGTGTGTGGAATAGTTCGGTTATGCCAAAAAGGATATTGTGAAATGATTTTGAAGATTTGTCGGTATTTTTAAGAAATGATATCTTATTAGAAAAATTGGTTTTAATTTATCATGTACACTTTTGTTTCAAACATTTTTTGAACTTACTTATATTTAGTTGTAAACTATTTTGGAAAATTATTTTATATGAACTATTTTATAATAATGTTGCTAACTATTCTATCCTATTGGTGTGACTAGAAAAGTCATTGGGGATGTCCTATTGAGTTTTATATACACTAATGATTTGGAACCATGGTGCTTTTGTCGATTATATCCTCTGGGATAGGGGAAAAGGTAATATTTCAAACGTTTTTAGGACCACTTTGTGATGCTCCAGATGTTTGGTGATCTTGGAGCATGGGGCACATGGACTATGAAGTCTTTCAGTCCTCTTGGAGTACTTAGTTTGTTTCTTATATTTATTTTAATATTTTTTGAGTCGTCCATTGTCGCATAATTATGAGTGGTTTTGATATGAATAAATTTGTTGAGATGTCTTTATTTTATTCATGCATCATATATTGAGTTGTTCGTTATAAATTTCTTGGTTAATAGTTTTATTATTAAAGGGTAAATCATCCCCCACTTTCATTGAAACCCTTAGTCATTTATTTCCTACCATTGGAATCTTGGGGATGTCGCCTAAGGGTATGTAATGAATTGTTCTGCTCTCAAGTCAATGATAATTATCATATCATTACAAATGGTATCAGCTTGTTTGGTCCTTGCCTGACAAGTAGCCATCGGTGTTCCTGGTCTTGGAGTTGAAATTACTTCCTGTCTATTCATTATGATATAATCTTATAAAGGTGTAGGATTGTCAGAATGTAAAATTTATAGCATAAAAGGACATATCTAACCCTTTTATATTGAACTTTAAGTTACCAGGGAGTTGGGTACATAAGTATTTTGGAAACACATATAGGATTTGGAAATCTCATTGTCATAGGTTTAGCCAATGAGATGATAATTACATGCATTATAGAGGAATGACTTCCCACCAGTATTAAATATTTCATTTGGAGTAATGATTTATGATTTGGTGGAAATGTGAATTTTTTTAAAAATACCGAATCTATTTTCAAATTAAAGACTTTGAAAAGGGAATAATGATTGTATTTTTAAAATGGGTTGATTTTTAAAAGAAATAATGGGTTTTCAAAAATTTTTGAACATGGATTTTTTTTGGAAAACAATGTTATAATAGTTGATGTGATCGAATTTGAAATGCTAAGCCATCGGTTTCTAGAGAGTGAGACTTATAGAGTTTGTGGTTGGTTTAGAAAATGGAGCCCAGTAGGTGTCATAGGAACCAACAAGAAGAAGCTATTGATAATTTGGTTTCACCCCAGGCATAGATGAACCACTAGTTATTCCAAAGAATTGCTATGGATTTTCAAACTGTTGAGTTAGGACTACAACTAGATACACTGTTTACAATATCTGTCACTACTGAAAATCCATACGGAGGAAGTTTAGTTGTCTTCACTAGAGAATATGATAAATCAAGAAATAAGATGAAGAGGAAGTGGGCCACATATTCTCTATGCTTAAAACTTGAAATGATTCATTTTGTGATAAAACTCTAAACTACTCTTGGGGAAAGAGAATGTCGAGCCTTATTATGTAGATATTGTTCTATAATAGTTGACGGAGTAGAACTGAAGTGGGACTTCTCAGTGTTAGACATGGATTTCTATGATGTAACCCTGGGTATAGATTTGTTGACAACGTTCAAGGATCACATTGACTATTATAGTAGAACGTTCAGTTTCACAAATGAGGAAGGCATCGAGCTTTTCTTCAAAGGAGAGAGGGTAGTAAAAAAAGGTGCAACGAGCTTGTTGGAATCAATGATGGGAACAATCTCTTATCAGGTGGAATTGATGACTTTAGTATCCATGGAAGAGATTGAGGATGTTAGTTTTCCATCACTTTTTGATCAATTTTATGATGTCTTTTCTGAGAAATTATCAAGGTTACCACCTGCAAGGGAAGTGGAGTTTACGATTAATCACCTTCCAAGGACCACTCCTATTTCCCTTCCATATTATAGGATGGTACCAATAGATTTAAGGGAACTGAAAGTGCAGTTGGAGGATTTTGAAAAAAATATTTCATTCAGATGAGTATGTCTCCATGGAAATAATTGGTCTTGTTCTTGAAGAAAGAATATGGAACTCTTTGGCTGTGTGTTTATTATCATAATATTAACAAGTTACGATAACAAATTAGTATCCACTACAACACACTGATGATCTATTCGATCAATTGATGGGATCTCAATGGTTCTCAAAGATGGAATTTCAATCAATGTATCATCAATTGTACATTAATAAGGAATATATTCTGAGGAAATATTTTAGAAGCAAATATGTCCACTAAAAATATGTATTCATGCCTTTAGGATAAGAGATCTAAGGCCGTTCTTGGAAAATCGTCCTGGCTTCTTGTGCGTTCTTCACCTGTTGTTGAGTTTCGTCAAAACCATAGAGGTAGGTGGATTCAATATCATATCCTCTTTATAGGATAGATTGTATTAGTTAAAAATTGATTAAATTGGATAATATTTATTGTGAAATATTGGTTTGATACATGGAATAAATCTATGTAGTGATGATTTATCATTTTTGGTAGATTTGTGAAATATTGATAAATTGTTGTGCAAGTTATTCTATTTTCATGAATTTAAAATGGTGGATTTTAAATGGCATATTTTTTTAGCTTTTAATTTGTTTTATTGGTAAGTGGTTTTCAATAAAAAGACATTTTATTGAAATGAGTTGGCATTATAATGGTTTTAATAAAAAGTGGTTTTCAATAAAAATGTGATTTTATTGAACATGTTGTTTTGGAATGATCATTGGGAATATGTGGTGTGTCTTCATTTTTCATATATAAGGATTGGTTTAAATATGACCTTGTTCTTAGTATAAAAGGGTTAATGGCACATGGGAATAAATTACCTTGTGACGACTTGCTAGATCGATGAGAAACTATTCATGATTATGGAATTGTCATAACACAACATGCATGGTTGGTTGCATGTGTGTGAGGAATGGTTAGGGTATTCCAAAAAAGATATTGAGAATTGATTTTGAATATTTGTTAATATTTTTATGAAATTTTATATTTCTGGAAAAATTGGTTTTAGTTTCCTATGTACACATTTTTTGCCAATAGTTTTGGAACTTTCTTATATTTTGTTATAAACTGTTTTGGAAAATTGATTTGTATGAACTATTTTATAATAATTTTTATAACCCTTATATACTAGTGGCGTGAGTAGGTAAGTAATTTGGAATATGTTACTAAGTTTTATACTAGCCCCTCTATTGGAACCTTGGTTCTTTTTCAGATGCTATCATGTGGGATAGGGAAAAAGGTAACATTTCACACGTTTTTAGCACCACTTCGTGATGCTCGGGTTGTTTGGTGATCTTGGAGCCTGGGGCATGTAGAGCTTGCAGTCTTGTGGTATTATTAGAGTATTTATTTGGTTTCTTCTATTTACATTTATATTTTTCAAGTCTTCCAATGTTTCATACTTTGGAGTGGTTTTGATATGAATAATGTTTTTCAGATGTATTTCTTTTATTCATGCAACATATAGTGAGTTGTTAGGTTATGGATTTCTTGGTTAATAATTTTATTATTAAAGGTTTAATCATCCCACACTTTCATTGAAACCCATTGTAATTTATTTCCATCCTTTGGAATCTTGGGGACATCACCTAAGGCCATGTGATGACTTTTTGTTCTCTCAAGACAATGAGAATTAGTGGGTCATTACATATGTTGTATGGACTAATGAAAATATGAAAAAAAATATTTACTTCCATAAGTTGCAAAAGGAAAAAATGATTATTAGAAACACCCAAATACATGTTATGAGGATTTGAAGAAAAATAACATTCCATCCAATCAATGTGTTACAATGAATCACCATAACATGGATGATTTAAGATATTACTAACATATATATTTTATTTTTTCCATTTCATCAATGCACCTGTGTTGTGAGACATAAATAAATGTTGAAGAGGAAGTGTAATTGGAATATACCTCAACTGTTTCATAGGATATATATAATTCACTTATTCTTCCATGTTATTAATTGATTATATGCATTTTGGACAATTATACCATGATTCATAATCAATTTAATATAATATGAAGAAATTTGAACATGCATGAATCTTATGATAGCTAATACCCAAATTTGGGACCAACCACTTACATTCATAGAAACATGTAGTTAATACATTTTTTTAGTAAACTATGATTTAACTAATAATAATACCTAATCATAAAAACTATTTCACATTCCAAAATCTTATTTAATAGGCCTAAGTTTTGAATCACATTAATGATTTTCAACTCGCATCCTGGATATAAGGCCTCATTAGTAGATTTCAACAAAATTAAGATAGAGAAGGTTCAGATTAATAATTTGGAATATCATTCTGAATTTTTGTTTCTTGAATAGATGGACCATCAATCTGATGTACTAAATTATGAATTTATGGATCTGAAACCATTTTTTTTATTTTCTACTGAATTCTGTTCCGCATGTTGCTTCCAAAATATATAATATTTTAAAAGGAAATAGAGGAATACCAACATTTTAAAAAATTTAGAATCTTCTAATATCACATTTCTAGAATGGAAATTTAATGGATCCATCAAAAAATAATCTAAATATGATGATGCAGATAATTGAATGTTTAAACACATTCAATATAGATAGAATATATACCAGACCATTTTTTATTTTTAGGAATATTTATCTAGTCAATATCGCATAATAGAAATTGGTTAAAAAAATTTGTGTCCATAGTTTTCTAAAAATACAATATAAATTAAAATAGTTATTACTGATCATTTTACTAATTGATAATTATTATTATATTTAAGAAACAAGAAATATTATATAGAATATGACCAGAGTGAGGTGTCGGGTACGAACTGGATTACGGGGCCCATAGATTTTCGATTAAAATAGAATGAAAATATTAAATATACTATATTAGACGCAAGATATTTTTGAATATAATAGAATATCCCCTTAATGGTGTCTTGTATATGAAATCACATACCATTGTTAGGTCCAGTATGTGAGGTTTACCCTATACGCAAAAAAAATTTGTGCACATTGAGACTTTCGTGTCAACATGCATGATGGTAATTCCATTTAATATTCAGATTATATTTTTTTACAAAAAATTGAAGTAACTTCATAATGGTGTAGCATATTAGAAAACTAAGACCACTGTTTTTTTTCAAGGCTCTAAAATTAATTTTAGTTCAGGGATGTTGGGTTTACCCTAGGCCAGATATAAAATTTGTGTGCATCGGGTGTTTGGTTACATGGAATGTGGGTGTAATTTTCTTAATATTTTTATTATAATTTTTTGTAAAATATTTATTTATATCCCAAAATGCGTGTCATATGAATAATCTAGCACCGGAGTTAGGTTCGTGATGTGGGGTTTACCCTAGAAGAGACATTACATTTGTGTGTGTCGGGTAATTGGTTACATTTCACATGAGAGTAATTAAGTTAATATTTTTATTATAATTTTATATAAATATTTCAATTATCATTAAAACTTTGTATCATATGAGAAATTAGAGGCCACCATTGGGTCTGGGATGTGGGGTTTACCCTAGATGCAACACTTCATTTTTGTGTGTGGAGACTTTGGCAAGCCTACCCATGATGGTAAACTCATTTAATATTTTATTATAATTTTTTTATATAAAATTGAAGTATCTATGTAATGGTGTATTTTATCAGAAATATGAGACCACTTTTAGATCAGGGATTCTCAGTTTACCATATGTGCGACATAACCTTTTTGAGCATCGAGTGTTTGGTAACATCTCACACGAAGGTATCATTTTTAATATTTTATTAATGTTATATATATATATACATTACAAAATTTATACAAATTATTGATATCAATTATGTTAATTAATACAACATTAATAATAATTATTATAAATTTCTAATTGTTATAAAATTATATGTAGTTTTCATGGTTTTGATAACAAATTTCATATTTATTACAAAACTTTTTTTTAAATTTCTAGTAGTTGGTATAATTATTTGTTATGTAATGATAATTTTATATTATTTATATTTTAATTTATGATAAATATTACTAATATTTAATAATAAATACTATTTACAATTTTTATTTTATAATTTTTTACAATTTTTTTCATTTTCTCAAAATTAAAAATTATTAATAATATTTTGTAACTAACCTTAATTTTTAATATTGATTAATAATATTAACTAATTATTTATTAATTATTATAAATTATGTAATAATTATTATTAATCATTTAAATTATTATTATCCAAATTCCATCCAAATTAAATTTTTATTAAAAATAAATCCATTTTAAGGGAAAATTGTAAAACCATTGTTCTTCAACAGAGAAAATACTACGTACCGAATGAACTAACAAACTGATTAAACAAGAGGCTAAGATTACTTGATTTAGAAATTATATATAGCTCCCAGTGCAGCATGCTAACCTAGGTGTCCGGATCCTCTCTGATAAAATCTTCAAGGTGAGTGACCATCCATTCCATTGTCTGAATAAACTCCTCTGTGTTGATTTTGCTCTGATTGAATCCCCAGGCTAGTATGCGATCTTGTTTGTCTAACCACACTTCTTGCTCCTCAGTAGCATCGACCTGCAACTGCCATTCATAAATTCTTTAGATCTCTTCTTCCGAGACATTGGTCCGAAGACTTGTTCCAATCATTTCTTCCTTAAAGTGCAGGATAAGTTTCAAGCACTCCCCAACTTCCTCTACCCTATCACTTGTATTCCTGCTCGATTCTTCACTTTCTATCTTCTGAGCATCTTTACCTTCCTTTTTTTACCCTTCTTAGCCGACCACGTCTCCATTGGTTTTGGAAAGTAAGTGTATTCCTTTCGTCCCATCGATTTATTCCCCTGGACCACAATGAATTTCCTTGAGTCACACCTGCCTTTTTCCCCTTCTTTCATCTAGGGCTATGGGGTCCTTTCCCTAGAATTCGTTATGTGCTGTCCAATGAGGGGTGAATATAACTATATTCATCGAAAGACTCCTGCTCATGAGAAAGAGGGGGATCGTGGACCTCCAGACCATCAAAGCGGTTCCCCAGCTCTACTGCTACTGCATCCGTGTGAGAAAACTACATACTCAACTCCTTACCTAATTTCTTCCCCAAGACAAAATCTTTTCCCCCATCCCCAGCCTTCTTCAATACTTCGGAATGGGTTCTGATGGTGTTGGGATCTAAGGACCCCAAAACATCTTTATCCTTCAACCTTTTCTGTCCACTTTGAGAACCTGCCGCCATATTGAGGAAAGATTTACCCTGCATCAAATCCATTCCTGTGGGTTGTTCATATCCTCTTCCCATGAACTGATGCTACATGTTCGCAACCTCCAAGCCCCGCCCATGAGAGACAACAGGCCTTTGTTCCTCATTAACTGCCAAACTCACAGCTAAGGGGCCCCTGTTATCAACCTCCTGAATTCCCAAGTCCTGCTTTAAACGAGAAAACACCTCCACAACTTGCGGTTCATCCACCTGAGGCTTCACCCCCTTCACTACCACCAGAGGTCCCAAGGAGGGCCACTGCTACTGATTAGCCCTGGCCTTCACATCTATGCTGGCCAGAGCCAACACCCCTTGAGTAGCCTCGTGCGTCTCCCCTTGCACACCCAAACCATCACACTCACACACCTTCTGACTCAAAATAGGGGCATTCTGCACCTCATTCTCCTCAACACCACTGGGCACAATCTGTCCACCCTTAAAATAGTAATATTTATTTATTTATAATAATGATCTATTAGAAAAATAATTTTTTAGAAAAATTACCCGAACCCACCAAGATTAATAATCAGGTAAAAATTTCAAAATTATTTCAAATATATATATTTATAAATATATTTATATATAATTCTATAAATATACTAATAAATATATATTTATTAATATATAAATATTTTTCAAAAACTATAAAAATTTATTTATAATTAAATATTTATATTTAAATATATTTTGACACATATATTTAATATATTTAATATATATATATATATATATATTACTATAAATTTATTTAATAAATTTATATATTTATGAAGGAATTTTTATATAATTATAAATAAATAAATAAATATATATATATATATATATACAATTAAATAGTGATATATATATATGTGTGTGTGTGTGAAAACATGATACACACATATATATATCAAAATCATTGTAAATAAATATTATCAACCAGATTAATATTCAAACAGGGAATAATAAATTTATAGCAATCTTTAATACCAAATACAACATCAAAATATGATACACACATAAATATATCCAAAAGAAACAATGACAAAAATATTTAATAATGAATTAAAATAACTCATGAAGAATTGATTAATATGAAAATAGGGACTATAAAATATTCATCAATCCTAAATATTAAATCAAACATAAAAACTAAATTAATTTCTAAACATAGGATTTGAAGGAAAAAATTAAAAGAAAAATGGAAAATAATGAAAAAAAATATTGGAGGAATCCGAACCAAGGATATTGAATGTGGATCTGTAAAAAAATATGATACAATAGAGTAAATATGACTAGGTTCAAAGCCAGTGGTGTTCACATCCAGTCAGGAGAAGGAGAGGAAGTAGAAGAGGGAATCATATATGTTAAAACAAAATATTTATTGTGAAAAATTATTTGTGACAGATTATTTGTGACTAAATTAATTCCATCAAAAATAGTAATTCTATCCAAAGTATTTGTGATGGGAAATAATGACTATAATAAATAATCTGAATCTAAGAACTATTTGTGATGGAAATAACATTCCATCACAAATTCATGTGACTAATAATTTTTGTGCTTGGCAGAGGGAAGTCCCTTTTAATGTATTTGCAACAGATGGTTTATTCCATCTCAAATTATGACTATTTGTGGAAGAATAAACAATATGTCACAAATATCTGTCTATCACACATTATTTGCGATGAGACATGTTCTCGTCACAATTTTCCCTTTGAAAAAATACTATAATCTAGTACTGTTATAGGGATATTACGATCTGTTAAAATATTATATTATTGCTTCACGCATAAGAATTAATTGAAATAATGTGAAAATTGATTGAATCAAAATAAGAGGATGAAATTATATATAAAATATATTGATTAAGTATATTTTCAAATATTTTAGACTATGAAATAATTCTTCAACATTAGAAAAAGGATCTTGAAAAAAATTATTATAATATTACCATCATATCCGGTTAATCAAATGGTCTTTAACTCATTATGTATTTATGGTATTGTAGTTTTTCACATTATTTGTACTAGCCACTTTCTTCTGATCAATTATCTCTTTGAATCTATATAATAATTTTCATTTTTCTATACAAACTCATAATTTCTTATCCCGTCAAAGTTATCCTGCATGGAAAACTAGTTATATATTATTCCAAATGACCCATAGAACACCCTTTACATATTTTAAAATTATATTTGGTTAGCCCTTTTTACTATGTGGGTTTTCAACTTAGGTATTTTCGAATATCAAACTCCTAACATCCGATTTGAAGTTCAGATTGAGTTGAATAAATTTATTGAATGTTGGGATAATGTAACATGTTGAGATTAAAATGTATGTATATTTTAAAAAATTTAATATCTATGATATCTTTTGTTACATGAAAACATAACATTCTAATAGAATAACATTAATTTTGATAACCTATACGATATACAACACCATACTGAAACAACCCAGGAAATATAATATTTAAATATTACCATTATAACATAGCCATTGAATTCAATGGGTTGAATTGGATTAACTAAATTTTGAAATATATATATAGGACCAACCAAATATAAATTTATTGATGAATTATTTTTAAATAAGAACTCATCTATTAACAATTATTTTTATTCATAAAAAAATATGTTTCCTTAGAAAATTATTATTATTATTATTTGTGAGAAAATATTATAAATTATTTTTTGGATATATTAGATGTGCTGTATTTTAAATATAAAATAAATTTTTAGATCATCATATCTATATCAAAATTGTGTGAATTTTTGGGATATTTTATAAAATATTTATTTTTAGTGATTATTGAAAAAATACAGGTTTTTTGTAAAACAATCATTTATTTTTTCTAAATTAAGTAATTTAAATTTTCATTATTATTTTAATATAATATCAATGTAGAAATTTATTCTTTACTTATTTTTTATTTAATTAATTATAATTAAAATTTTTATACTAGATTTTAATATATGTTTATTTTTGGGCTTTAACACACATTTTTTTTGAAAACTATTATAAAGTGCATAGTGTATATCTAATTTAACTATTAAAATAACCCCTAATCAATAATTATTTAAATTAAATTTATAGATAATATATATGAATATATAAATTCAAATCCATATCATGATTACTACTAGTTGTATAATTAATATATGATCATCTTATGCTTGAAAAATCTATTTCTTGAAGAACCATTTTTCAACATAAATTGCATGATTATATTAAAATTACATTATAACATATTTATGGATTTAATTTAATAAATGGATTCCATATTTAATATCATCATAATTAACATAATTTAATATGGTCAATGCAATCTTTTTTCATAATTACTTGTAAAGGTATTCAAATTTATTTATCAGAAAGTAGGTTAAAACGAGGTGCTACATGATACTTGGGTTTGTGTTAAAATTAATATTCCAAACACATGTAGTTTTTATTTGTTAAATGAGTTTTCATATAAATAATAATTCTATACAAATTAACCAATAATTATCATTTTCTTTTTGGAATAAAGGATAAATTACACATGTTAAAAAAACTAATTACAATGGTGAAAAATAAAATGCTTAAAGTAAATAACCATTGAAGATAAGAGAATAACATGTTTAAAATTTTTTCCCATTTATTTTTTAGAGAATTTTAATGACTATACCCTCCATAGGTAACCTTATTTTTCAATTTTGGTGGCACATGGGGTGAGAGTGACATCCCATTATTAAATAGTATTGGGTATTTGAAAAAATTTCACTCCCCCATAGTTATAAAATAGAATTCCATCCTCTTATTTATTCACACTATCAATCCGTATGGATTGAACAACCCTAAAAAAATCTCCCCTCAAAATCCTTATCCATATTTTTTATCTATTTTTCAACAAAAAATGATATCCCCTGTTTCTTTATGAGTCGATCCAAATGAGGTTTCTATAAGAGAAGGCAATCCTCTTAGCAAAGATATTTGGTATTATTTTTTCATTTAAAACAGTCAATTATTTCCTAAAAGTTTCATGATAATAATGTCACTATCTCCCATATAATTATATATTATTATATTTCTTGAACAATATCTATCTATCTATACTTCCATAAAAAGGGAAACGAAATTGTCCATCATGTGTATAGCAGACTACCAACTCATGAACCGATGAGACTAGTTTTCCATTAACACATCATATAGTTTGATATAATGATTTGTTTAATGTTTTTAAATAATATTTATGATATAATTATATTTTTTAAATTTTAATATCATATATACCTTCTTACATTTTATTCCTTTTAAAATATGATAATGTCGCTCATGTTTATGGTAGATCCCCACGTCACGAAGCGATGTGATTTATTTTCCATTATGCTTTATGTGGATGCTAATAAATAAAAATTTAAAGAATATATGTGAAATAAATTACAAGATATTGAATATGTAAAATAAATATTTATCACAAACTTCCTTAACCATTAACCCATTAAAGAAATGATAATGTCTCTTGTGCTGATGTATGATCAACCATGTCCATGAAGCGATGTGATCCATTCTCCGTATAAAAATTTCAATAATGATTCTATAAATGAACCTTATTTATAAAAAACATGTTTATAAAAATAATATGATTTTGAAGGTTATATGACTATATAATATTCTTAAGAACCAGAACCTTCATTTTAAATAATGCATGAGAAAACGTGGCATTTAATAACTAGAACAATAGTAATAATGAATGAATATTCATTAATGAGTTATAATATGTTATAAAATGATAATATATGGTATTATAAATATTAATATGGTTTTGGTATAAGTTTATATCATGTTTAAAACAACTATGAATGAGTTTAATATGTGTTAAAACAAAATTAAGTGTATCTTATATGACATCATCTCAATTTACCTTAAATGAGACATATTTTATTCTAATGACCTTAAGTTATTTAATATGGTGTGAATAATTCCCCTTTTACATGTAACATCATCGATACATTAGAATTCATTTTATTTTATGTTTTAATTTGAAATATTTCATCAACGAGGATTTGACTTGAAAATTTACAAGTGGTGAGAAATTTCAAAACTCAACTAATTTTCATTTTGTTATAATACATCTTAATTTGATTTGGTATTCATAGATTATGTTATAAATTCCTTTTGATTAGTTTTTCTATTTAGAGCTTTATATGTGGATTTAAACTTGATATAGTTAACCAATCAATTTATTAATCCCCAATTCAATGGTATAATAATTGTAGGGTATTTCATCTCATTTTCCTTTCCATTAATTCATAATTGTTAATATAATCATGTTCACTTTTATGTGTCAAATATTCAACCAATATGATATATTTAACATTATTAACTATTTATTCATGATTAGTTATGATTAATTTCATGTTTATTATTTAAGGGGATAATATTTAAATTTATACAAAGAGGAAAACAAATATTATACTATCTCACATTATTTTCTCATACTTAAATTTCTCTTGAAACAATCACATTCTTAAATTAACTTTTCATTTAAAATTTCAATTATTTTAAAAATAAATATAATTTTCATCATCGATAATATTATAATCTAAATATTATAAAAAAAAATCATTCATTAAATTAATTTTAATATTATACGTTTTTTTAAAGGTTGGGGCTGAAGCCTCATTTTTATTATTTAAAGAAAAGACCTCTTTAGAATGGGTAGAGGGGTACCCTTTACAAAGCTAGAAGTCCCAAGGCCATGTGGCCAAAATACTAGGCTTGAAAGCCTATTTTTTGGCCCAAAGGGCCCCTCGGTGAATAGTACTACTACAGTACCAGGACTGCTACAGTACCTACTACAGTACCGCCGCCACTATAGTTTCTGCTACAGTGCCTCCGCCGCTACAGTATCGCTGCTGCTACAGTTGCTGCTACTACAGTACTGCTACAGGGCCTGCTACAGTGCTGCTACAGTGCCCTGGAAAATTATTCCCTGCCCAAATTTGATTCTGGGTCTTTTGGATGCCAGGCAGGAGCCTGTACCAATAGGGTACAGGCTCGTTGGCGTTTTGAATATTATATGAACGAATGGTGAAATTATTGTTAATCTGCATTCCTAATTCATTAGGTAAATTTATTGATAAGGAATATTTTCCATGAATTAATTTGATTATTGGATATATTTAGATTTTTTTGGACATGAATGTAAAGTTCATGCCTTAATATAGATAGAACCTTGGTGCATCAGTAGTCCCATGAGATAAATTGGCTAGAAATATTTACATGGTTTTCTGGTGTATACCTACACATCAGTTAAACTATCATGTCACACCGTCGTGACAGTAAAGGTATCCTGATGCCTGAGATCAGGGAAACCAATATTAAGAAATCATTTCACAATGAATTTTTATATTATTATTATATAATCTATAGATATGTTTCATTATCATTTTATTGTTTAAATTGAACATGTGTTCAATAAGTTACCTTTCTACACCGATTACGTCATAATTCATGCTCCATTTATTGAAATGAAATTTATTTTCTATTATTTACCTTGACATTTTGATTATTCTGTAATTATTCATGATATATTTTGTTTTGAATAATTCACACTAAATATCCGATTACATGATTATTTTGTTTCCTTTCTCTATTATATGAAGAAGGATGTACAGAATGTGTTTAAGGATCTAGAAATTGTACCTTCACTATGTTGTAAGTCATGTTTTCAAATGTAATTCAAGAATCCATTATGTAACTAATTTACCCAAACTTGTCACGACCCATCCTCAGGGCCCGTTTTGTGACTACCCCAAGCCCGAATTCCATAGGCCAGGGGCTGGTGACTAGCACCAAAGGCGTAAATCTCGATAAAAATGGAAGTAATTGCATTTATATAAGTAAACATACACAACAAAGTACGCAAGTGAAGCAAGCACTAAGTAAAACTAAGTACAAAAGTAAGTTCTAGAAAGTAAATGGGCCAGTATACAAACCCAACTGATAGTACAGTACAATTGAGAAACAAAGTACAACAACATTAAAGTAAGCGGAAACCACTGAGTCGTCCCCCAGATATCCCACCTGAAGGGTGGGCATAGACGGTCTCCTCAGCTCCCCGGGTCCAGTTGTCCGCTCTGTGTACGTCCCGTCTAGTGGTCTACCTCTGGGTACCGTCCAGCTCCACAAGCCTCTACCTCGATCAGTGCTGTCCATCGTCTGCATCCAACACAACATAGTGCGGGCATATCCCATGCAGGGGTGAGTATACGATACTTAGTAGAGACCCCAATACCCCCAAAGGTCTCCCAGAATCCACAAAGGATAAACCACAAAGGAATGATACAATCACGAAGTATCAACCAACTCTACTTAGGTATACGCCCATACATATACCTAAGTCATAAATCTCAGTTCGACTCCAACTTATGAGCCCAAGCACAACCCAGTCCACACAGGAAAGAAGTAAATCTTACAAATGATAATGATTGTAAGACAAGACTCAGCTCACACAGGTACACTACTCACGAAGAGGGGTGGAGATGATTAGATATAGCCTCTGAATCATCTCCTCTGCCGAACCCACGTAGGATCCAAGTATATAAGTCATCGCTGCCGAACCCATTTAGGATCCAAGTACAGTAACCATCGCTGCCGAACCCACATAGGATCCAAGTACAGTCATCATCATCGTCGCAGTCGCAGCTAGCTCTAGGGTTCCTGCACACAGCGTACTCGATTCCAGGAGGGTCCACTCCTCGAGTAAAGGGGTTGATACATCAACTATCACAAAGTCCATAGTTTATGTATCTTGAAGTTCCATCTCATCAAAAGGAACTCAACATGACAGACGACGCGTCAATCGGACGCCCAGTCTGAGAGATATTGGCCTTTTCGTTCAAGGGGCCCGGTTGGAAATATGCTCATTCCAAACCCAGCTATTTACCAAAGCTGTCGAAACTCACTTAGAGTATTGAAAAAGGTCAATATCGTCGAAATAGTCCTAGTGCCGCAGACGGCGCATCGATCGGACACGCGGTCTTTACGAAATTCACGTTTAAGTGAAAAAGGGCCCGGTTCGATTGGCCCGATGGGATGACGGGTCGGATCGACTCAGTTTTGGCAGGTCCAACTCGAAAAAGGGGTCGGACCGGTCCGGTGAGTCATGCGGCCTGGCCCGAGGGGCGTGGCCCGGCTGGCTCGGCCAGCCGGCCGAGCGGACCGAGGGGGCGCGACCACCCGACTGTCTGAACCGACGACACCTTATGGCACCACCCTCCCAAACTGACCGGCTAGGCCGACCGGCCGGTCCTTCCGCCGAAGCAGCCCGCAAAGCGGGCCGCGATTTCCGCTGCATAGCCGGCACGACGGCGCCTACTCCCTCTGCCGCGGCCTACAATGGCCATGGATCCTCATCTCTGGAATGGCGTGATGGCGCCGCGGCTCGCTTGGCTGCGACTTTTCTTTGCATGAGCGAAGGTGGCCCTTGCGCCGCCGACCTCTTCCGTGTTCCACCTCCGATCACCAATTCCAACAATAAACAGGATCAAACGGAGGGTCGTCAGGCCATGTTTGTTCGGCCTGCGCCCTCCGCATTAAGCGATAGAAAAATTCCAGACAAACAAGATTATACAATAACGAACCAAGGCACAATTTTAATCCATTAAAATTGAACTTAACCCCTACCTCAACAAAAGATGTCGATCGTCAACGTCGCGGAAGACGACGTCATGAGGTGAGGATTTGTAGACATCGTCGGAGTGCGTCCGAGGTGGAAGCAGTGTCTCCTCACTTGTCATGGAGAAGAGATTGGAGATGCGTTGTCGTTCTTCATAGAACTGGCATTCTTCGTCGAAGGAGACGTCGTTCTTCGTCGGAGGACTGGTGTTCTTCCAAAATCTCAAGAGCTCTCCCCAATTTTCCTTCGCACAACGAAAGTCCTCTTAAAATAAAATAATAGGATTATCCTATTATTTTATTATCACATTCAATTTAAAATTCAAATTAAAACCACTTCATTTAATTAATTAATGTGGTTGAATTCATTAAATTAATGTGTTGGGAAGAGTTAATGTGGGAGAGAGGAGGAGGTGAGAGCTCTCATAAATATGGGAGAGTTGCAAGTTTAATGGGGGGAGTTTATGAGAGTTATGGGGAGTTTAAAGAGGGTTACAGGAATTTGTAAGGTTGGGGCTTGTGTGGGACCCACCTACCATAAAACCACACATGGGAAGTTGGGTGGCTGTGGACCCCACCAACAACTTCCCATGGAAGGGTTTAACTTCCAAGGATAAGAAAATGAAATTGTACAAATAATTTTATTTACTTCTTAATTAAACCCCAAATAATAATTATCAACCAGCTTAAAACACAACTGCGGTAAAGGTCCCCTTAAGAAATTACCAGCGCTACGAGTTCATCGGTGCCCTCAGATTTCAATTCCGAGTATCGGTTCAAAAGATGGGAAAACCCGCTCGTTCGTTTACTGAACGTACCCGAGCTAAACTTCTAAAATTGATTCTGGGCACACCGGGCCTCAGAATCAAGTGCCGTTTGAATCCACATACTCATAAAATTCCAAATTATTTATGAAAACAATTTTACTTGAAATTTCCAGGTCTTTACATTACTCCCAACTCAAGTCTTTACGTCCCCATAAAGCTACATCATAAACTAGGGAAACAAATGAGGGTACTGTGCATGCATCTGAGCCTCCCGCTCCCATGTGCTCTCCTGGAGGTTCCCGTGCTACCAAAGAATGCACACAAGAGGAATCAACCATCCACGTAGGACCCACTCTTATATATCCTCAATCTCCACTGAGACCTCCGCAAAAGTCACCCCATCATCAATGTCTAGCTTCCCATGATCAATGATGTGAGTTGGGTCGTGCACGTTTATCCTCAGCTGAGATACGTGGAAGACGTCATGCACCCGGTGCAACTGAGGTGGAAGGGCCAGACGGTAATCCACCTCGCCTACCCTACTGAGGACTTGGAATGGTCCTATGAAGTGCGGAGATAACTTGCCGCCCTGTCCAAACCTCAAAAATCCACGTCCAGGTGAGACCCATAAGAAAACGTGGTCGCTATCCTTGAACTCTAGTGGTCTCTGCCTCCTATCAACATTGGACTTATGTCTGCTCTGTGCAATCCTCATCCGATCCTGGATGACCTTCACCTTCTCCATCGTAGCCTGAACCATCTCTAGTCCTACGAGTGATGACTCCCCAGGGTTAGTCCAGCACAGAGTTGATCTGCAAGGTCGGCCGTATAATGCCTCGTAAGGTGCCATCCCAATGGTGGAGTGGTAGCTGTTGTTGTACAAAAACTCCACCAAGGGTAGGTGATCCTACCAGCTGCGACCAAAGTCAAGGACACATGCATAGAGCATGTCCTCAAGTGTCTGAATGGTCCTCTCTGTCTGGCCATCCGTCTGAGGGTGAAAGGTGGTGCTCAGGCGTAACTGCATCCCAAATGCCTCCTGTAACCCCTCCCAAATCTGGGAAGTAAAGAGAACATCTCGATAAGAGACGATAGACGATGACACACCATGAAGCCGTACGATCTCCTGAACGTAGAGGCGTCCCAATATCTCTACTGAGCCTTGCTCTCTGATCAGAAGGAAGTGGGCCGACTTGGTGAGTCGGTCAACGATCACCTAGATGGAGCCGTGTCCTCTGGAAGTACGTGGAATCCCCATAAAGAAATCCATGGATATCCCATTCCACTTCCACTACGGAACCTTTAAGGGCTGTACCAAGCCTGTTGGTACCTGGTGATTCACCTTCACTTGCTGGAAAGTGAGGCATCATGAAACGAACTACACTACAGCCTTTTTCATACCCAGCCACCAGTGCTATCGTTTGAGGTCCTGGTACATCTTCGCCACTCCAGGATGTACCACTAGAGGGGAAGTGTGAAACTCCCTCAACACTTCCTCCTACAATACAACTTGTACCATGGTACGTCCCCTGAAGAGGATGACGTGATCTCCTCCATTAGAAAATCCAGCAGGCGTATCCCCTGTGGAAATCTAAGCACGTCACATCTCAAAATCAATGTACCCACGCTGTGCCTCCCTGAACCGCTAATGTTGTGGAGGAGTGAATGTGAGAGACTATAGAAAGGCTGACCCATCTCTATCCATGAAGGATATCTGCAAAGCGGCTAACTACTTCGTCGCCTCTCCAAGTAGTTAAATTCCCAATCTCCTGCTAAGAGCATCAGCCGCAATGTTCCCCTTCCCAGGAGTATATACTATCTCAAAGTCATAGTCCTGGAGGAACTCGATTCATCGCCGCTGTCTCAGGTTTAGTTACTTCTGCGAGAAAATGTACCTGAGACTCTGGTGGTTAGAGTAGACTATAAAGCGCTCGCAAATCAGATAGTTCCGCCACATCTTCAGGGCGAAGAACACTACTACTAACTCCAGGTCATGGGTAGCGTAGTTCTACTCATGCTGTCTCAAATGTAGTGAACCATAGGTGATCACTGCCCACTCCTGCATCAGGACACACCCTGAGTCCTGTGTCTGATGTGTCGTAGTAAACCACGTACCCAACGCCCTCCTCCGGTAGCCTCAAGATGGGCGCATTGGTCAATCTCTGACTCAGCTCCTGGAAGCTCTACTGGAATCTATATGACCACACGAAGGGTTTCCCCTTCTTCGTTAAAGCTGAAAGCGGCGCTGCAACTTTGGAGAAGTCTGGCACAAATCTTTGATAGTACCCAGCCAGACCTAGGAAACTCCACACCTCCGTCGCGCTCCTGGGTGGCTCCCAAGCTAGTACTGCCTCGATCTTCGTAGGATCCACAACAACTCTTGCCTCCAATATTATGTTCCCCAATAAGTGAACCTCTCTAATCTATAACTGGCACTTCAAGAGCTTACCATAAATATGGTGCTCTCGGAGTGTGTCTAGTACAACCCACAAGTGGTAGGCATGCTCCTCCTCAGTAGTCGAGTGAATAAGTATGTCATCGATGAAGACTATGACAAAACGATCAAGGTAAGGCTGGAAGATCCTATTCATGAGACTCATGAACACTGCTGGTGCGTTGGTTACGCCGAAGGGAATAACCAAGAACTCGTAGTGGTCATACCAACACCTGAAGGCCGTTTTCTGCACATCCTCATCTCGAACTCTGAGCTGATGATAGCCTAACCTGAGGTCTATCTTTGAGAACCATCGTGCTCCCTTGAGCTGATCAAAGAAATCGTAAATCCTCATGAGTGGGTACTTGTTCTTTACGGTCACCTGATTCAGGCGATGGTAGTCGACACATAGTCGTAAGCTCCCATCCGCCTTCTTGGTGAATAAAATCGGAGAAGCCCAGGGTGAAACACTGGGTCGGATGAATCCCTTTCCCTGTAAGTCCTCTAGCTGTACCTGCAGCTCACAAAGCTTGGCGGGAGCCATATGATATACTGGAGTGGATATCAGTGCTATCCCAGGGTACATGTTAATATAGAAATCTACCTCTCTGCGAGGAGGTAGTCCTAGAATTTTTTCAAGAAAAACATCCGCATACTGATCCACCACAACATGAAAACTCAGAATCCACACATCAACCACTTCTAGAATGAGACTACCCTACTAATGTGTGATCAAAATTCCCTCTCCTCTACGTAATTCCATCCTGCACTGCAAAGGCTCCCTTCTCATTGGTGAATGTGAACCTGGTCCCATCCTTGCGGACACACCACACTTTGTTCCTAATACAGTCGATCTGGGAATGGACTGTAGATAACCAATCCATACCCAAGATGACGTTGTAAGGCCTCGACGCCGCTACAAGAATATCCTAGCCGAAGCTCTCGCCTCCTAGAGTAAGCTCACACTGCTGGAACTAGTGCGTAATCATCGAGTCTGCTCCCGTAGGAGTCTCTAGTCGTAAGGATCGAGCCAACGACTCCGTCAGAATCTCCGAGCTCCGAACAAGGGCAATGAAAATAAAATAATGACTCGCTCCTATGTCTATAAGAACTGCAGCAAGGGTGGAGTAGACATATATAGTACCTAGAATCATCTCAGGTTCGCCGTGGTCGTAAGCCTCGACTGCCTGGAGCTGAGCTTGCCCCTGTCTGCCAGCTCCCTGTGGTCGGGGTGGTCCTCCTGGTGGTGGTGGTGGTAGAGCCTCGAAGCGTCGTCCACCACCTGATGCTTGGCCATCTCTCCTGCCTTGTCCGCCTACTCCCTGCAGACCACCACGGTCGAACCTCTGCCTCTGCCTGGGAGGTCCCTCTACCATTTGTTGCTCTTCAACATGGCGGGTCGGGCAGTCACGAGCCATGTGGCCCTGCCCGCCGCATGTATAGCACTGCCTGCCTCTCGTATGACTAGCTCTGCTGCATGTTCCCCGCACATCCGAACCAGTATCCTGAGGTCACCCACCTGATGTCTTGGTCCACTTAGACCTCTGTGACATCTGTCTAGTACCGGCTGCAGAAGACTCCGCTACGTGTCGTCCTGTGGTGGGTCTCGCTGCTGGCGTCAGCTCAGCAAGAAAACTCTCTATAAGAAGGGCTCACATGAGTACTCCTGCCTACGTCGGAATGCTGAGGGAGATCATAGAAGACCTGATCTCATGCCCCAGTCCCTGCTCGAAGGTCCGAGCTTGAAATAATGGGTCTTGTACCATGTCTGTGGAGTAGCGCGAGAGGTCAGTAAATCTCACCGAGTACTGGGCTACTGTCATGCTGCCCTACTGCAGTTGTAGTAACACCTGGATTCGCACCGCACAGAGGGTGGCTGGAACAAACTCTGAGTGTAAGAGGCTCTCAATGTCTGTCCAAAGTAGAGATGCCTCTTCGTGCACCTGGAGCATCAGACTCCACCATCTACCTACTGCTGCGTGCAGTAGACTCACGACAAGGATCACTATATGGTCTGATGGTGTCCCTACCAATCTAAAGACTCTGACGATAGCCTCCAGCCAATACTCAGCTGCCTGAGGGTCCGTCTCTCCATGGAACCTGGGCAGCCTCTGTCGCTGAAACTCGTGCAATGTACTCAGGCAGCATGCACTCTCCGCTGCTGGGGCTGGTGGTATCAGTGGCCCAGTGGTTAGTGGTACTGCTGGTGCCTCTGTTGTAATGGGGCCCTGCACCGAGGCCTCATCACTCGCTGGGCTTCCATCCCACACGTAACTAGGAACCCTATCTAACTGCCTTCGTGGGGCCATCCTAAGAAGAAACAGGTGCGCCACGGTTAGTACAATATACCTGGTGAGCTGACACAAAGTAATCACAAAGAAAACTTTTAAAACACACATGAAATCAGTGTTTTCGAGCACTGAGTCGGAAATCAGAAGTCAGGGTCCTGGTGTATGGATACGTCGGCCACCGCACCAACACTGGACTCCCTAAACTGAAAACCACACTCAATATTCTTAACACTATTGCTTCACAGAGAAGAAATTATTAGAGTCCTGAGTTCTGCAGTAGAACCGACTCCTCTGATACCAATTTGTCACGACTCATCCTCAGGGCCCGTGCCGTGACTACCCCAAGCCCACCTTCCATAGGCTAGGGTCTGGAGACTAGCACCAAAGGCGTAAATCCCAATAAAAAGGGAATTCATTGCCTTTATATAAGTAAACATACACAACAGAGTACGCAAGTGAAGAAATCACTAAGTAAAACTGAGTACAAGAGTAAGTGATGGAAAGTAAATGGTCCAGTATACAAACCCAACTGATAGTACAGTACAACTGAGAAACAAAGTACAACAATAGTAAAGTAAGCGGCAACCACTGAGTCATCCTATGGATATCCCACTTGAAGGGTGGGCACAAATGGTCTCCTCATCTCCCCGGGTCCGGTCTTCCACTCCGTGTATGTCCCGTCTAGTGGTCCACCTCCGGGTACCATCCAGCTCCACAAGCCTCCACCTCGACCAGTGTTGTCCGTCGTCTGCATCCAACACAACGTAGTGTGGGCATAGCCCGTGCAGGGGTGAGTATACAATACTCAGTAGGGACCCCGAGACCCCCGAAAGTCTCCCAGAATCCATGAAGGATAAACCTCAAAGTAATGATACAAACACGAAGTATCAACCAACTCTACATAGGTATATGCCCATACATATACCTAAGTCATCAATTACAGTTCGACTCCAACTTCCGAGCCCAAGCACAACCTAGTCCACACAGGAAAGAAGTCAATCATACCAATGATAATGATTGAAAGATAAGACTCAGCTCACACAGGTATACTACTCACGAAGAGGGGTGGAGATGATTAGATGTAGCCTCTGAATCATCTCCTCTGCCGAACCCATGAAGGATCCAAGTACAGAAGTCATCGCTGACGGACCCACATAGGATCCAAGTACAGTAACCATAGTTGCCAAACCCATGTAGGATCCAAGTACAGTCTTCATCGCTTCCGAACCCATGGAGGATCCAAGTACAGTCATCCTTACTGCCGAACCCACGAAGGATCCAAGTATAGTCATCATCATCGTTGCAGTTGCAGCCGACTCTAGGGTTCCCGCACAAAGCATACTCGATTTCAAGAGGGTATGCTCCTCGAGTAAAGGGATCAATACATCAACTGTCACGAAGTCCAGAGTTGATGTATCCCGAAGTTACGTCTCGTCAAAAGGAACTCAACGTGACATACGGCGCGTCAATCAAACACCCGGTTTGAGAGATATTGGCCTTTTCATTCCCGGGGCCCGGTTGGAAATATGATCGTTCCAAACCTGGCTATTTACCAAAGCTGTCCAAATTCACTTAGAGTATCGAAAAAGGACCGTCTCATCGAAATAGACCCAATTCAACGGACGGCGCGTCGATTGGACGCACGATATTTACGAAATTCACGTTTAAGTGAAAAAGGGCCCGGTCTGATAGGCCCGATGGGTTGACAAGTCGGGTCGACTCGGTTTTAGCGTGTTCGACCCGACAAAGGGATCAGACCGGCCCGGTGAGTTGCGCGACCTGGCCCGAGGGGCGCAACCCGGACCGAAGTAGCGCGCCCCAGCCCGAAGGGGTGCGGCCCGAACCAGTGGGGCGAGGACCGACCCAGCGGGGCGCGGCCTGGTGGGCCCGGCCGGCCGGCCGAGCGGCTCGGCCCGAAGGCCGAGCGGACCGAGGGGGCACAACCCCCCGGATATCTGAACTAGCGGCGCCTTATGGTGCCGCTCTCCCAAACCGTCCGGCTAGGCCGGCTGGCCTTTTGATGCAAGCGGCCCGCATAGGAGGGCCGCAGGTTCTCCAGCACGGCGCCATCCTGGCGTCGCGGCCTTGCTTCGCCTGGCCGGCCAGTCCTTCCGTCGAAGCGGCTCACAAAGTGGGCCGCGATTTCTGTTTCACAGCCGGCGCGACGACGCCGGCTCCCTCCGCCGCGACCTACGCTGGCCGCAACTCCGTATCTCCGGCCCGGTGCAATGGCGCCGTGTTTCCTCCGCCGCGGCTCACTTGGCCGCCGCTTTTCATAGCATGAGCGACGACAGCCCTTGCATTGCCATCCTCTTCCGTGTTCCGCCTCCGATCGCCAATTATAACAATAAATAAGATCTAACAGAGGGTTGTCGGTCCGTGTTTGTTCGGCCTGCACCCTCCATATTAAGCGATAGCAAAAGGTCGGACAAACAAGATTATACAATAATGAATCGAGGCACAATTTTAATCCATTAAAATTTAACTTAACCCCTACCTCAACAAAAGATGTCGATCGTCGGTGTCGCGGAAGATGGCATCATGAGGTGAGGATTCGTAGACGTCGTCGGAGTGCGTCCGAGGTGGAAGTGCCATCTCCTCACTTGTCGCAAAGAAGATATTGGAGATGCATCATCGCTCTTCGTAGAACCGATGTTCTTCGTCGAATGAGACGTCGTTCTTCGTCGGAGGACCGATGTTCTTTCAAAATCTCAATAGCTCTCCCCAATTTTCCTTCACATAATGAAAGTCCTCTCAAAATAAAATAATAGGCTTATCCTATTATTTTATTGTCACATTCAATTTAAAATTCAACTTCAAACCACTTAATTTAATTAATTGATGTGGTTGAATTCATTAAATTAATGTTTTGGCAAGAGTTAATATGGGAGAGAGGAGGAGGTGAGAGGTCTCATAAATATGGGAGAGTTGTCAAGTTTAATGGGAGGAGTTTATGAGAGTTATGGGGAGATTAAAGAGGGTTATGGGAAGTTGTAAGGTTGGGGCTCGTGTGGGGCCCACCTCCCATAAAACCACACATGGGAAGTTGGGTGGTTTTGGACCCCACCAATAACTTCCCATGGAAGGGTTTAACTTCCAAGGATAAGAAAATGAAATTGTACAAACAATTTTATTTACTTCTTAATTAAACCCCAAATAATAATTCTCAACCCGCTTAAAACACAACTGCGGTAAAGGTCCCCTTATGAAATTACTGGCACTACGAGTTCATCGGTGCCCTCAGATTTCAATTCCGTGTACCAGTTCAAAAGATGGAAAACCCCGCTCATTCGTTTACTGAACGTACCCGAGCTAAACTTCGGAAATTGATTCCGGGCACACCGGACCTCAGAATCAAGTGCCGTCGGAAGCCACAGACTTGTAAAATTCCAAAGTATTTAAGAAAAAAAATTTCCTTGAAATTTATGGGTCTTTAAAAAACTAATATACTATTCATTCATTTGGGAGGTTTTTTATGATAACATATGATAAGGTAGTAATGTAACCATCAACACTTTGTTACTAGGGTCTGGTTCATTACATGTTCACTAACTATTTGTTGTTATATATGAAGAATTATATTTCATTAATAATATTTTATTTTTTTCCTGATTACTATCATTGTGTGATTTTTAATGTCTACTATTTCTAAAAACACAATTTTTCACTTCTCTAGTTTTTTATTCTTAGGGTTTTATATATCATGTCACTATTTTATTTTCCTCCTTGACTCATTATTTACATGTTTTAATGAAATTGACTCCCGTCTTCCCTCTTGGATGGGAATCCTTATCATTAGTGATCAAGTTCATTAGATGAGTTCACAAATTTGCTTATATATATTCCTATACCAATTGATTATGGTCATTTCCAATAAATTAATATTTTTATACAAATATTTGAATCAAGTTTCTAAACTAATATTGATGTAACATCCCATGACTTTAAATATTTTTCATTTTAGAATAAATTTATTTTCATAGCTTTTATTATATGAAAAACCATGGTAAGATTATACTACAAAAAATCTGAATGTTAGTTTTCAACACATGGAATGACGATTATATCTTTAGTTACACACAATAATGACTTTATTTTATTTATTATATTACACACAATATTGATTTTTACCAAATAATAATATAATATAATATAAATATAATTTATTTAATGTGATAATTATGTACTATATGTTGTAATGAAATGTATAAAAATGACTAACTAAATTTGGATAATATTTTTCATATATTATTATATAATTCTTTGGTATAATAAATAAATGGACAATCCAATTTAATAACAAGGAAATGATTTTATTAAAAAACTATTTTTGTTCCCAAAGGCATTTTGTCTTTGTAAATTAAATTAATTTCAATTATTAAATGATTTTAATGAAATATTTATATTTATTGTTTAGGTAATAATTTTTTAAAATCATCCAATAGTTTTTATAGGAATATGATAGGAAGAAATCCAATTTTATGTATGATAAGCTATATTTTTCTAAGGACAGTTTTTCTAGTTTTTAATAGCACAAGAATTTTTAATACAATTTATAAAACATTTATATACTCAATTTGAAAAAATAAAAATTAATTATTAATATAGTAATTTCAAATTTATATTAGGAAGAATTTTGACAATTTTTCTATGAAGTTTCAATTTTTGATGAATAGTGAATATACCGAATTTTAATTGAAAACTGTTTTTTCATATAAATAATTTCAAATGTTTAAAATTATTTTGAATTGGTTTAAAAGTATAATTACATAAATTGTGGATAAAATAATCCAATTTAGTCCATTATTAACTATATAAAATTGAAATTTGATATAAAAACAATTAAAACTTTTGAACATTTTTACTTTAGAAACCAGTTTTGTTGTCATATCTATGAGATTAATTTTAAATTAATTTCTACAACTTATGTGATTGAAATTTGGATAAGTGCATTAGATATTTGGAATAATAATAATTTCTAATTTCTAATAAGTCCAACTTAATTTTTTTTCAGAAACATTAGTGAAAGAAATTAAAATTAATTACATAAATAAAGAAAAAATCTAGCTTAATAAGGGACTAAACATTAAAATAAATTTCCAAAATGACCAAAAATTGAAAAAGACATATTTTATAACCATATATAAACTTTATAATACCTCGTATAAAATTAGTTTCATTATTATAGGTTCATGATGTTAGGGAAACCTATCAATTGTGTTGACTTTTTTATAATAAGAATGCTACTCCTCATCCTCTATAAAAAGGCCATCACCCCTCCAGCTTCGTCTAACCTCTGAAGACCTTTTTCTAATCAAAAATATACCAAAATAATCTCTAAAAATACCAACTCTCATCCTTGAAGCCTAATTTTTATTTTCAAAATGAATACCCAAGAATCGTTTAAACCAAATGATTTTACCTGAATAAGAGGCAATTCTATTCAACTGTCACTTTTGATTCAATTACTTCTACACCACTTAAATTATTCTTATATATTGATTATATAATATCATAATTATCCTCAATATGCTATTCTTTTTTATCTTTCTATTACAACCTAAAATTTCACACACTTCCATCAAATGGGATATGCAATCATCGTTAATGTGTATTACGGACTACCACCACATGGACTAATGTCATTAATTCTTCCATTATCAACATTCATAGTTGGGAATAATGATGGATTTATTGTTTTTATATGATATATATGACATTTATAATTTCAATATTCTTCTCAATTTTTTTATATAATATATACCATCATGACTTCCAGTTTCTGAAAATACAACAACATCATTCATGGATGTGTAGACTATCGCCTCCTCAAAGCAACATGATTCATTCATGCTATACATGGAATGTATTAAGTATAGTTTTTAAAAAACATATGTTACATATATAAAAGAAATATTATACTAGAAATGTTATATACATATATAACATTTATGTTTTATTCTTTTAATAGAGAAGGAAAATGGAAATAGCATTCATGCCTACGTATAACCTATTATCTCTATAAACAATGTATTTCATTTCATATGTCCAAAATTTTTGGGTTATTAAAATACACATATATAAAATATATATTATATTAAAATAATTTTTTAATAACTTATATATTATTAAATTATGATCGACATATAAAGAAGAAAGATAAAAATTAAAAACATTATAGAAAAATATGACAATTAACACATGAAATGATGAAAATAATGATTGATTTTTAAAAAATTAGGTAATAAGATATTATAATAATATAATATATAATTTTATAAATATTAGCATGGATCTATTAAAAGCTAATAACATAATTAAAACCATTATATAGTATGTTAATGGACTCTCACCCAAAGGAAACACAAGGTAAGGGATTTTCATTTCAATTTACATTCCACTAAATCTTATATATTATTATTCACCAATTAACATTAATGTGGGGTATATAATTCTCCCTAAACATTTAATATCATGAATAATTTATTATTCATGGTATTTTATGTTTTAAATTTAATTACCTCATCCAAGAGGATTTGATTTAGAAAATACTAATTGATATAAGTTATTGAAAAACCTCACTTTCTTTTGTTATTATTAACATTATATTAAAAAAATCACTATATTATAATAATTTTGTCATATGAAATTACATTTATCCTAAATATACATATCATTATCATGTATATTTTCATTTTCTAAACAATATACCATTTTTACACATGGTATTAACTTTGATAATTGTTTTATTATATGGGGGAATAATGATAAATATATATTCTTTACTAAATATGCATATTTGATGAGGAATACTATTTATTAATTAAATTTATTACTCAATATATAAGGAATTATTTGGACAAAAAATGATAGGTGGAGCCTTTATATTATATATCCCCTTGATTTATCGATAGGTTCTCATGAGACAAATTAATTGTCTATATTAAATGGGTTTCTATGTATAGTTCTAAACAATATATTGAAAGGACTTATCGGTTATGGTTTTCATGTGCCTTAAACATGACATCCAATAATTGTGCATTTCCTTAATTTAGAAATCAATTATTATTACTACTGTTATTATTTATTCTTTTTATTTTCACGTTTAAATTATCTATAGATTCATTTCATTATTATATTATTGATTAAATATCACGTGTTTTAGTTTTTTACCACACCATATTGATTATTCCTCATCCAGTTATTTGTGACGTCCTAGACCTAGAAGCCACTTAATAGGTTCCTCGAGGATGGTGGGCCACATGGTGTCAAACACATCTCCCTAAATGCTAGAGGCTTCCGAATAGTAGCGAGGCCCTAAGGTGTATCTGTGGGGAGAATATTCCCTCATTACCAAAGTGTAGCATAGAAGATGAATGTAAACATATGTAAATAGCATTCAAATTATATGTAAACAAAATGAACAATAGAAAAATAAAGACAACTGTAATAATAACTAAATTAACCATAATAACATTCAACAACTAATGATGATAGGTCATTACACTAGAAAATAGAAAAACATGGATATAAGACAACATGAATAACATGTTCCACAAAAGTATAGTGGAAATAAAAAGACTTTCCCAAGAATATCAAGTTCTAACTCAGTCCTATGATATTAATCTCTCTACTAAACATCAAGAAACCATGTGTTTGAAGCTGTATGAATTCCATTGTTAACACCTACAACCATGTAATCTACCTCGGGTACCAAATGGAACCCAGAGAGGGTGTGAGATAAATCTCAGTGGGCCACCAACAACAGTGTCTATAACATCTATCCCATGTAATAGAAATGTAACAGTGTGAAAGTGTGCATATATAAAGTAAATTGGTACAATGTAACTAAATACCCAAGTACCTACTTTAGTCCTTGGCTGGTGTTTGAATATAACCAATCCATATACTGATTATTACCAGTTTATAAATAAGTCACATGTTACAATAGTGAAGTGTTCAAGTTATGACAAGACAACCAATAATGATATCTAATAATGAAGCCCCAATGTAATAACCAAGTCCATGTAGACCACAAGGGTCACTAACTAAGTAATAACTATATCCCGGCATGGGTAAGAGTGTAATTCAGGGAGCATATTCCAAGGAATTCCACAATAAGGTTCCTACTGCATCCAATGTGATAGTCCAAGGAAAAATGGGGATAAGCCAAGACCGGGCCCTATGGGCTATAACAATGGAACCTACTTTTCAATGTTGGATCCAAGGATTGCATCCTAGGAATATTATGATTATATGTAAGGGACCCTATAGCGTCATACTATGATTCCAAATAATAGACAAGGTGTAACGCCCCGACCCTAATTACCTAGAGTCGGTGCATTATTACATAACATTGGCATGATCATGAGAAAGATCAAGTCTCGAAAGACCGATTAGTTTAGTAGCCTTGGAATAACTAGATACATCCATAAATTTTTACATTACATCATAAAAAAAAACATCTTGTCTTCATATCCCCTCATACTATCCCTGCAGGTCATTCATAAATTACTTCTTCATAATCCTGGGAAAAATAAAACATTGAAAGGGGTGAGCTCGGATGCTCAGTAAGGATAACATTATAGCAGAAGCTTTCATAATTAAGCATAAACACTTAAGGCAATTTATAACTAAAACAAAAGCCTTTTAAATTTAAACTTCAGCATAAAATGGCGAAGGTAAAATGAAATAATGCCATTTACTTACTCACATGGATATTCTACTAGTCGAATGATCACATGCAATATCAATAACCACTTTCATTATGATGGAATGCATAATGCCAGACTATCATAACCACATAGCCAAGGCCTCGTGCCAAGACTACAAATAAGATTTTGCCAAGGCCTTGTGCCAAGACACTAGTTTGTCTCATGAGACCTACCGATGCATCGAGGAGCTATAGCGGGCTCCACCCGTCACTTATTAAGTCCAATGCATTCCTCATATGAATAGGTTTAAACATAACATAAACATTCGTATTAAAAACTAGCATACGAAATGTCAATACTTTTACCACAAACCATGAATGGTATAAAAATAGCACATCCACAGTCAAACATAACTCATTCGATACAATATGGAATATTGTATTGTATCACATTAACCTCAATCATGAATAATGAAGGATGTTGACATAGATGAAAATAATCATCAAAACTATTTGAGAGAAATATCCCCCTTTTCTTGAAAACTTTTAAAAGTCACACTATTTGTCAAGAAGACATTCAAAAATAGATTTTTGAATCAAAGTGTCCCATACCACTTTGAAACTTTTAAAAGGACTTTTAAATTTAAAACTTTAATGTCCATAAAAATAAATCCTTAAAACCATTTTTAAAATATGGACATTAATGAGCATGATTTAGAAGAATAATTCTTTAAAACATTTTAAAATGGTATTTTGGTTAGAGTTTCTAACCAAAAGAGAGACACTTGAATACAAATAATTGAGGTAATGAAAACATTGTAATATCATGAGAATAAAGGAATTCATGATATACTATGTCAAAGTACATTATATACACCACATAAAAGTGATTTGGTGTATATCATCAAAGAAGTCTCAAGGGAATGTAAATTGAGATGAGATCTCTCATAAAGGTTGTATCCTTAGGTTAAGGATAAATCCATGACATAATTATGTGTGACAAATATAAATACACTAAATATGATTGGATATTTAGTGTAAATCAATCAAAGGATATTCACACATATTCTTGTAAAAACAATACCAACGAATTGGATGTTTAACTCAACAAATGGAGAATGAGTTAAAATTACTCTTATCAAATTCATATAAATGACTTGAGAATTATCAATGGAGTGATTATGTGTATCAAACTTATATCCACAGGAAGGGGAGTGGAAATTTATGACATAATCAAATGAATAGTGATTCCACACATAATCTTGGGGTAATATAATCAATGAAATATGCGTAAAGCCAAATGAGTGGAAATTGAAATCTCAAATTCCCTTATTGATTAGGTAACTTAAGAAACATACACCCATGAAAGAAGTATCATACCATGATGATGTAAATACCTATAAATTAAAGTATATTACACAATGAATACAATCATGGGCAGTACACATACACCACATGCAATAATTAAGTGGTGATCAATGGAAATCTCACGAAATTAAAAGTGAGATAAGAAACCCCTTACCACGTTAATCAACTGAGTCGTACGGCCAAAAGTTAATAACCACCAAATGATTTACAGAATAACATGAATATAAATAGAATCATGAATATATATCAAATGGCAGTACACAATACACCACTTTCAATAATTTCGTGGCGAAAAATGGAAATCTCACGGAATTGAAAGTGAGATAAGAAAATCCCTTACTTTGTACTTTTTCCTTGGTCGATGGTAGGTTTAACTCCTGTATAATGGTGAAATAATTGTTATTGAATAATACAAGAATCATTTACTTTAATATGATATCATATATGATCTTTTAACATTGATTTGTTAATAATATCTTAGTATTAACGCCGTTTCGGGTGTTAACTTACTCATTTTCTTTTATATGTTTTGTTACATAAGTCATGTTTTTTGTAACTTATTCATATCCAGAATGATATCAAGTCCTTAAACATCATTTTTAAATAATTAAATGATAATTATACTTGAATGGATACGATGGATAATGAATCTCATCGCGTTCGTGGAGACGGTAGTCCGTACGTACGCACGAACGCTACTTCCATTTAATTTTTTATTTTAAAAGAATCGAATCCAAATGATACATAGGTATATTACTATTCCAGTATAATATAATATTTTATATATGTTACTTAAGTTCATTAACACCATCCTTTATACGTTCCATGTGTGGTATGAACGAGTCATATCATTTTAAGGGGGCGGTAGTCCGCACTTCCTCAAATGAAATTATCGTATGTATATACGACATGAAACGTATAATGGTATGAAATAAAATGGAATTACAGAAGCTTATATATAAAATATATATCATTAATATCATATTTAATTATAGTGCCATCATAATGGCCACCATGAGAGGCGGTAAGATGTTTTTGAACAATCATCGTTTCGTGAGGCGTTAGTTTTCCATCCACAGAAACATTATGTTCATCATCCATTAGATGGAGTTGTGTGTATGTGTAGTTTGAATACTTATTATAACAACATCCTAGTATATTGAGTATACTGGTGTTGTTACAAAAGAAGGGAAATAAAAAGAGTTTGGGGGTTGAAGAAGCAAAATAAATGAAAATAATTTAAGAGAAATCGTTACCTTTAATTTAGGTAACTCACTTTGGTTGGAACCAAAGGACTTGTTGAAATGCTTTCTGCCTAAGGGTAAGCTTCAAGGATGAGGAGAGGGATGTGGGGAGCTTAGTTGGGCAGAGTTTGGACGATCCAAGTGGCTTGAGAGGTGTGAGGAAATGAGAAGTAGGAGTGCCCTTTTATAAGAGGGGTGAGGGGCACCTTTGGAAAAGCTAGAAATATTAATTTATAATAAATTCATATTTGGTTTCCAATGGCTCCAAAGTTGACTATTCAAAGGTTGAGGTGGGGATAGGTCGAAAACAACTCATCCAATAGAAGTTTGACAGGTTTGGGTACTTATATTAACCTTATCTTTAAGTATTAACTCTAAGTTAATTAGTTTCACTTTTACAATGTCTCTTTGTATTTTTATATAATATGGTTAATAAACTTACTATATACATCCAAAAGACCCCCAAGTGGTCCATTAATGATTAACCTATCATAATATAAGTCTCTTGTCCGAACCTTAGATTTTTAGGAATTTAATATCAATTAATAATATAATATTTGTTTTAAGAACTCTTTTATGTCAATTTTGACACTATTCACTAGTTGATTTTTGTGAAACTCATAACAGATTGATTACTTCGAACAAAGTCAAATACATCAATCCTAATATATCATATTATCCTAGAAAATTTTTTTAATTCATTAAAAGTTTCATATTATAATTATTTGGGTATTTATAATATCAATTATGTTAATTTTTTACTATTTTAGTAATTACTGCATCATCATTGTGTCATAAATAAAATAAATATTTTAATGTCAAAAAATTATAAATAAAATATAATTATGTAGGAAATCTTTTTATCTTTCTAATGAATATTTATAATCTAAAATCCAGCATATATAACCCTATGTAACAATTGTTTTGCTAAAGGATATATGCTTGTGTCATTTTTGTATTCATTTTAACTTAATTAATATAAAGTGTCATTATCACTTACAAGTGGATCCATGGGGTCCCAAAATTGACCCAAAGATGCCCATGGTCGACCATGTATCAACCAATAGGGTTAAGACACGTTTTAGGGTAATTTAGTATTATTATAATATTATTTTTTAACCCTTATTTACCGGATTTACCCTTAACCATGGTAAATAAAATATTTACCGCAGTAATTATTCAAAATGTCTAAAAATAAAAGTTACCTATTTACACAATTTGAACATCCTGATTCCAAATATGGAATCCATTTTTCTAAATTCAAAACACAGAAGTGGCAGAAATTAATTTAAAATTAATTCCCGCTGTCAAAACAAAAAGCGTGTTTTTAAGAGATAATAACTATCAAAAGATTGACACTTGTTTATGTTCGGTTTAATTGTAAAATTATGTCCAATGACCAACATTATATTAAATGGTAAAAATATATTCTAAATATACTTTAAAACCACTCAAATTCACAATTTATCACTATTAATTATTTTGACTAAAAAAGTTGTTTTTAATTAAAATTTAGTAATTTTCACTATTCATCAAAATATGAAAGTTATCCGAAAAGTACCAAAATTTCACCTTAGGCTAAATTCGATATTCCAAATCCAAAAATGAAGTCCATTTTGAAATATAAAATATATATAATTTCAAAAAGTAGGTATTACTATTCATAACGGCTAGTTTGATTGGTTGTGGTGTGTTAAAATCTCGAAGTTGCGTACAATGCACGTCATTGCATTATTCGAAAGGAAACATACCGAGGAAGATTGGGGTGTTACATTCTCCCCTCCTTCAATAAATTGCGTCCTCGCAATTTTTAAAATTTTACTTGGGAATATAATTGAAAGTCCCACATCGGAAAAAGAGTCAATAAAACTATCACTTTAAAAGAAAGAAAGAGAGGTATAAGGGTCATCCAAGATAACCCATACTAGGATTCCATGTAAGAAAACATGGATATGGATGATAAACTAAGTGTCAAGTTCTGATGGAGAGGGATAGAAATCATGATCAGGAGAAAGTTAACAATGAGAAAACCACAAACTTGTGTTGGGACAAACGACCATTAGTCTCCTAGTAGGAAAGTAAACGGACAACATTTTTTTTTAAGTTACATTACATAAGGAAGAGTAATTCATTTATGATATTGACTAAGAACATTATGAGATATACTTACATTTTAAGTAGATTTTCATTCTTTAATAAATTTCCACCACTAACTCATTTTTTTAAACGATGAGTATTCAAGAAGACTTGGTCACACTGGAAGAGATAGAATAAACTTCTATAGAATCACATGATCCATGAAGGATAAACCATATATTTACATTGTCTTTGAAGATTAATCAAAACCAAAATGGTCAGTGAATGATCTAATGATCCCCCAAAAGGATATTCATTGAGATAAATATGCACTAATCTTAATTTCTAAAATTAAACCAACAATACCCCAAAGTTAAATAGATACCATTCAATAACCAATTGTCCTTAAAATCCTTTAATATAATCCAAACTAATATTGAAACCCAAAACATAGAAGAATTTGATTATGTAGTCTCCCATGTTAAATTGTATCTCCAAATGACATCAGATACTCTTAAAGTCACATACTCAAAAGTAATTAACCTAATCACATATTCTCTATTATAGGTTAATCATTTCCATAAATAACCCAAATCACTATAAATCCACAATAAAAACGTAGATAAAAATCTATCATTACTCCACAAATGAAACCCCATAGTATTCTATTTTCCTTGGGCATATAGTGTTCCCAACAAAGCGAACATCTTCCAAAATAACATTTATCACTTAATCACCAAATCATTTTCCTATACCAAGGGTATTCTTTTGATATGAAATAAGAACCCAAATCAACTTATTATTGATCAATAAAATCATTTAACTAAAAAAAAAAGTCACACTAACCAGGGACTTCACGTAGTCCAGTGGTAGGCGATAAATCCCAATCGCACTTTGGTTGTGGGTTCGATTCCCATAGCTTTGTCCGACGCGACGGGTTGTCACACGGTCTACGTGTTGTCCTTTTTCAAAAACTATATTTTATAATATTGCCAAAATGAGATAAATTCCTCAAAATACTATATCATAAATTATACCACAAATGTTATATCATACCTTGAATCTTCATCCCAAATTATAATAACTTATAATTCTCTCAAACCCCAATGATCATATAAATCCAAATGGTTATTTATACCCATATCCACAAGAGAAGAGACAATTCTTCCTCAAATATCATTCTCACATGGCAAACTGCGGGGTTACAAATACAAGAGAAAATTATTCCATAGTAAACCCATCTACAAGGAGTGCTAATACTTTTTAAACATTTCTCCAACCATTTATTCCCACATAGCTTCTTCTTTGACCAAGAAAATATCCTATAGAATAGGACATTCACTCGGGTAATGGCCAGGTCCCCTACATTTACGGCAAATGACTGTAAATGGACTCTTGGGACCATTTTTATCTTCTTCCATAGTACTCTTCATTTTTCTTCGGCAATTCTTTACTTTATGTCCTTCCTTCCCGCACGTAAAACATTTCGTTGTCCCATTAAGACACTTTCCTGGGTGTCTCTTTCCACATTTCCTGCATGATGAAAATTGAGGGTTCTTTTCTCCATGGTCTCCATTGCTGGAGCTCTTATCATTTATCACCTTTCTCTTCCTTGTTGAGTCTGGGAGTTGGTTAATATATATGTTGTTGATCATATTTTTGGAAAACTGATTTGGCATAAAGACGATATCTTTTACGCCTATCAACATTCCATTTTGTTGCTCATTGCCACCACCGTTCCCATCTTGTACATCATTCTCAAAGTCACTATGACTTCCTTGGAATCCAGCCATTGACTAAAACCATAAAGCATTGTGTGAGTAATAGTAGTCGTAAAATCATTTAGAGATTAAAATGTCACTATATTCTCAATCTGAAACATATTAGGATTAACCAAGGTCATTTACTCTCATCTTATATATATATTACTTAAATTGGTTTGTAAAGAAAATGTAAATTATCCTAAGCATATCCCCCGGGAGTGTCGTAACCAAGAGTGCAGCAAGGCCCGTTGTCGTGCACCAGTTCCCGTTCGAGTCTAGCTCAAAGCGGTGTTTTCGGGTTTTACCCCTAGGTACATCTGTGCCAGAGCCGCCTCTACCTGCTCGTATCTAGACATGGATGTATTGCTCGGAAAACTCACAAAATTTCTACAATACCAAAATTCTAGGAAGTTCTTTTATACTAATCCTCAAAGTTCATCTTAGGTCTACGTGCTCTAATCAGAGTTTATCTAAATCTAGCTACCAAGGTTTGTACTAAACTTCCTCTGATACCAACTGTAACGCCCCGACCCTAATTACCTAGAGTCAGTGCATTATTACATAACATTGGCATGATCATGAGAAAGATCAAGTCTCGAAAGACCGATTAGTTTAGTAGCCTTGGAATAACTAGATACATCCATAAATTTTTACATTACATCATAAAAAAAAACATCTTGTCTTCATATCCCCTCATACTATCCCTACAGGTCATTCATAAATTACTTCTTCATAATCCTGGGAAAAATAAAACATTGAAAGGGGTGAGCTCGGATGCTCAGTAAGGATAACATTATAGCAGAAGCTTTCATAATTAAGCATAAACACTTAAGGAAATTTATAACTAAAACAAAAGCCTTTTAAATTTAAACTTCAGCATAAAATGGCGAAGGTAAAATGAAATAATGCCATTTACTTACTCACATGGATATTCTACTAGTCGAATGATCACATGCAATATCAATAACCACTTTCATTATGATGGAATGCATAATGCCAGACTATCATAACCACATAGCCAAGGCCTCGTGCCAAGACTACAAATAAGATTTTTCCAAGGCCTTGTGCCAAGACACTAGTTTGTCTCATGAGACCTACCGATGCATCGAGGAGCTATAGCGGGCTCCACCCGTCACTTATTAAGTCCAATGCATTCCTCATATGAATAGGATTAAACATAACATAAACATTCGTATTAAAAACTAGCATACGAAATGTCAATACTTTTACCACAAACCATGAATGGTATAAAAATAGCACATCCACAGTCAAACATAACTCATTCGATACAATATGGAATATTGTATTGTATCACATTAACCTCAATCATGAATAATGAAGGATGTTGACATAGATGAAAATAATCATCAAAACTATTTGAGAGAAATATCCCCCTTTTCTTGAAAACTTTTAAAAGTCACACTATTTGTCAAGAAGACATTCAAAAATAGATTTTTGAATCAAAGTGTCCCATACCACTTTGAAACTTTTAAAAGGACTTTTAAATTTAAAACTTTAATGTCCATAAAAATAAATCCTTAAAACCATTTTTAAAATATGGACATTAATGAGCATGATTTAGAAGAATAATTCTTTAAAACATTTTAAAATGGTATTTTGGTTAGAGTTTCTAACCAAAAGAGAGACACTTGAATACAAATAATTGAGGTAATCAAAACATTGTAATATCATGAGAATAAAGGAATTCATGATATACTATGTCAAAGTACATTATATACACCACATAAAAGTGATTTGGTGTATATCATCAAAGAAGTCTCAATGGAATGTAAATTGAGATGAAATCTCTCATAAAGGTTGTATCCTTAGGTTAAGGATAAATCCATGACATAATTATGTGTGACAAATATAAATACACTAAATATGATTGGATATTTAGTGTAAATCAATAAAAGGATATTCACACATATTCTTGTAAAAACAATACCAACGAATTGGATGTTTAACTCAACAAATGGAGAATGAGTTAAAATTACTCTTATCAAATTCATATAAATGACTTGAGAATTATCAATGGAGTGATTATGTGTATCAAACTTATATCCACAAGAAGGGGAGTGGAAATTTATGACATAATCAAATGAATAGTGATTCCACACATAATCTTGGGGTAATATAATCAATGAAATATGCGTAAAGCCAAATGAGTGGAAATTGAAATCTCAAATTCCCTTATTGATTAGGTAACTTAAGAAACATACACCCATGAAAGAAGTATCATACCATGATGATGTAAATACCTATAAATTAAAGTATATTACACAATGAATACAATCATGGGCAGTACACATACACCACATGCAATAATTAAGTGGTGATCATTGGAAATCTCACGAAATTAAAAGTGAGATAAGAAACCCCTTACCACGTTAATCAACTGAGTCGTATGGCCAAAAGTTAATAACCACCAAATGATTTACAGAATAACATGAATATAAATAGAATCATGAATATATATCAAATGGCAGTACACAATACACCACTTTCAATAATTTCGTGGCGAAAAATGGAAATCTCACGGAATTGAAAGTGAGATAAGAAAATCCCTTACTTTGTACTTTTTCCTTGGTCGATGGTAGGTTTACCTCCTGTATAATGGTGAAATAATTGTTATTTAATAATACAAGAATCATTTACTTTAATATGATATCATATATGATCTTTTAACATTGATTTGTTAATAATATCTTAGTATTAACGCCGTTTCGGGTGTTAACTTACTCATTTTCTTTTATATGTTTTGTTACATAAGTCATGTTTGTTGTAACTTATTCATATCCAGAATGATATCAAGTCCTTAAACATCATTTTTAAATAATTAAATGATAATTATACTTGAATGGATACGATGGATAATGAATCTCATCGCGTTCGTGGAGACGGTAGTCCGTACGTACGCACGAACGCTACTTCCATTTAATTTTTTATTTTAAAAGAATCGAATCCAAATGATACATAGGTATATTACTATTCCAGTATAATATAATATTTTATATATGTTACTTATGTTCATTAACACCATCCTTTATACGTTCCATGTGTGGTATGAACGAGTCATATCATTTTAAGGGGGCGGTAGTCCGCACTTCCTCAAATGAAATTATCGTATGTATATACGACATGAAACGTATAATGGTATGAAATAAAATGGAATTACAGAAGCTTATATATAAAATATATATCATTAATATCATATTTAATTACAGTGCCATCATAATGGCCACCATGAGAGGCGGTAAGATGTTTTTGAACAATCATCGTTTCGTGAGGCGTTAGTTTGCCATCCACAGAAACATTATGTTCATCATCCATTAGATGGAGTTGTGTGTATGTGTAGTTTGAATACTTATTATAACAACATCCTAGTATATTGAGGATACTGGTGTTGTTACAAAAGAAGGGAAATAAAAAGAGTTTGGGGGTTGAAGAAGCAAAATAAATGAAAATAATTTAAGAGAAATCGTTACCTTTAATTTAGGTAACTCACTTTGGTTGGAACCAAAGGACTTGTTGAAATGCTTTCTGCCTAAGGGTAAGCTTCAAGGATGAGGAGAGGGATGTGGGGAGATTAGTTGGGCAGAGTTTGGACGAGCCAAGTGGCTTGAGAGGTGTGAGGAAATGAGAAGGAGGAGTGCCCTTTTATAAGAGGGGTGAGGGGCACCTTTGGAAAAGCTAGAAATATTAATTTATAATAAATTCATATTTGGTTTCCAATGGCTCCAAAGTTGACTATTCAAAGGTTTAGGTTGGGATAGGTCGAAAACAACTCATCCAATAGAAGTTTGACAGGTTTGGGTACTTATATTAACCTTATCTTTAAGTATTAACTCTAAGTTAATTAGTTTCACTTTTACAATGTCTCTTTGTATTTTTATATAATATGGTTAATAAACTTACTATATACATCCAAAAGACCCCCAAGTGGTCCATTAATGATTAACCTATCATAATATAAGTCTCTTGTCCGAACCTTAGATTTTTAGGAATTTAATATCAATTAATAATATAATATTTGTTTTAAGAACTCTTTTATGTCAATTTTGACACTATTCACTAGTTGATTTTTGTGAAACTCATAACAGATTGATTACTTCGAACAAAGTCAAATAAATCAATCCTAATATATCATATTATCCTAGAAAATTTTTTTAATTCATTAAAAGTTTCATATTATAATTATTTGGGTATTTATAATATCAATTATGTTAATTTTTTACTATTTTAGTAATTACTGCATCATCATTGTGTCATAAATAAAATAAATATTTTAATGTCAAAAAATTATAAATAAAATATAATTATGTAGGAAATCTTTTTATCTTTCTAATGAATATTTATAATCTAAAATCCAGCATATATAACCCTATGTAACAATTGTTTTGCTAAAGGATATATGCTTGTGTCATTTTTGTATTCATTTTAACTTAATTAATATAAAGTGTCATTATCACTTACAAGTGGATCCATGGGGTCCCAAAATTGACCCAAAGATGCCCATGGTCGACCATGTATCAACCAATAGGGTTAAGACACGTTTTAGGGTAATTTAGTATTATTATAATATTATTTTTTAACCCTTATTTACCGGATTTACCCTTAACCATGGTAAATAAAATATTTACCGCAGTAATTATTCAAAATGTCTAAAAATAAAAGTTACCTATTTACAAAATTTGAACATCCTGATTCCAAATATGGAATCCATTTTTCTAAATTCAAAACACAGAAGTGGCAGAAATTAATTTAAAATTAATTCCCGCTGTCAAAACAAAAAGCGTGTTTTTAAGAGATAATAACTATCAAAAGATTGACACTTGTTTATGTTCGGTTTAATTGTAAAATTATGTCCAATGACCAACATTATATTAAATGGTAAAAATATATTCTAAATATACTTTAAAACCACTCAAATTCACAATTTATCACTATTAATTATTTTGACTAAAAAAGTTGTTTTTAATTAAAATTTAGTAATTTTCACTATTCATCAAAATATGAAAGTTATCCGAAAAGTACCAAAATTTCACCTTAGGCTAAATTCGATATTCCAAATCCAAAAATGAAGTCCATTTTGAAATATAAAATATATATAATTTCAAAAAGTAGGTATTACTATTCATAACGGCTAGTTTGATTGGTTGTGGTGTGTTAAAATCTCGAAGTTGCGTACAATGCACGTCATTGCATTATTCGAAAGGAAACATACCGAGGAAGCTTGGGGTGTTACACAAGGATTAGGATCTATGTGGTTCTCAACCTATGCAAGTCGTATCCTTGAATCAGAATGGGGTTCATAAGTGATCAATGCATTCTATGATTAGAATCCAAGGCAAAATTGAGTCTGGTAATTTCTGTTTAATTATGATTCCATGTAATATTTCATTCTGTCCAAGTCTTTCCTTTCATTAGTGTGATAAGTTCAAGTAGCATGTAACCTTTTAATCAAGTCATTTGGTCCAAGCCTTGCCTTTAATTAGTGTGATAAGTCTAAATAGCATGCAACCATTCATTTAATAAATATAAAGAATATTCCATATTCGAGGTTCATTCTTCTACCTTACATTAATCTGGTAAGGGGTTATATGGATATGTAACTTACTATTCATTTACATTTAATGCAATTTCATATACTTAGTATACTTACAAATTTAATTTCACATTTCATTGTCAAATTGAAGAACTTATGTTAGGCGGGTCAAGTGGTGAGAATACATGGTACTTTTCACAATGAAATTCTCATTATAAACATTCCATTTAATATAGAAAATATTACCCTTAGAGTGGTTAATACAAGGCACACCTGAATGGCAGTGAAAACATGTCAAAACAGTAAATAACAATTACGTGATAACCTTCTACATGGAAAGGATATAGTTTTGGTCATAACCACCATCAATTATTCAAATATATGGAAATAGAATATCCATATGGTTCTATTAACTATAATCATAGAATACAAATTCTATAAACAACACCTGATGAAATCAGTGGACCCCACTCACCAAATCCATAATCAATGAACTATAGGGATGAGTTATACACCACCCACCTTGGGCTTGTACGATATATCTCCTTTTATATTGGCGCTTGATTTTAATCAGATGAGTGTATATATAAAAAAATAGAAAAATGCTCAAACCTTGATAACTTGGTCAAGAGAAAAATAGAAGGAGAATGGGTCAAGAGGACTCGAGTACTAACTGTTGCACATCCAACATGACAAATGGATGCTCAAATAGATCCTGGATAAAGGATATCTCTTGATTTGTACCATAATTTTCAAAGGGATCAAAAATGGGAGTAATATAGGTTAATCCTTCATGTTCTTGGATTAGGGATGAATAAGTGGATTAATTAGATCATTAAGGGAATAATAGTCAAATTTACCTGAATAATGAACTGTGCATGGTTTGTCTACACTATTTGAAAAACCATGCACAAACCATGCATGGTTACTTGGACATAAGGGGCACTTTCATGGTTAGGTTTCATGGCCATGTTCCAACCATGTGATGTGTCTCTATCCATATATTTCAATCTATACAGTTTTCCAAACCGTGCGCTAATCATGCGACATAGCTAGTTTCCCCAAAAAGTTGGTTTTTGGGCTATGAACATGCCCTAAAAACCCATGAGGCCATTGCTAACCCAACATGCATCCATATTAGGTCCAATGTAAATATTTAGACTGAAAAATAATGGATCAATACCTATGTGAAAAACCAAGTTCATACAATATTCCCCCTTAAAAGATCTCGTCCCTGAGTTCACCTTTGAGGGTGGAGAAACAATGTCTAAAAAAACTATGTCCATTGGGAATGTATGTCATATTCCCTCTCCCATCTCTCATCCTATACCCATCCCTACTTCCATAGCACCCATATAATTGGGACAGACCAGCCCCATAGATCCTTTATTCTTCAGTCAACAATGCATAATGGATACTCCTCCAAACAAGTATCAGCCTCTAAATGGACTTCCTCTTGATCAGGGGTATGATATGGGTTGGAGTGAAATTGAAGAATCTTTGTAACATGAAATATTTTGTGCATGTCACTTTACCTATGAGGTAAAAGCAATCGACAGGCTGCCTTCCCAACTCTCTCTATAATTTCAAAAGTACCTACAAAATGAGGTGAGATATTTCCCTACTTCCGTAACTATCTATTCCCTAGACTGGGTGACACCCAAAGGAAAACATGATCCTTGACCTCGAACTTAAGAGTTCGTCAATAGTGATCAACATAATATTTCTTTCTAGACTCAGCAGTAGTCATATGCTTTATGTTTAGTTGAACCTGCTCTGAAGACTCCTGAACAAGATGAGGGCCTAGTAGAGCCGCCTCACCTGCCTCTAGAAAGCACTAGAGTGAATGAAACGACCTACCATACAAGTCCTCAAATAGATACATCTGAATTGTTTCATGAAAGCTATTAATATAGGATAACTTGACAAGAGGGATATGATTCTCCCATGAACCACCAAAATCAAGGACACACGCTTGGAGAATATCCTCTAGAGCCTATATTGTACATTATTATTTTCCATATGTCTTAGGGTGAAAAGATATTCAAGGAAGCACCTGTGTTCCTGTAGTCTTCTATAATACCTACCAAAACCATGACATGAAATGAGCATCTATATCTGAAACTATAGTACATAGACCTCCATGTAGTCAAATTATATCACAAACATATAGTTTTCCTAACTCATCAACTGAGAAATTATCCTGAATAAGAATGTTGTGTGATGATTTCATTAGTTGGTCAATGAATACCTAAATAGAATCACTATCCCTCGGTGACCTTGCTATGCTGACTAAAAAATCCCTAGAAACATCTTCCCATTTCTATTCTAGGACTGGAAGCGACTGTAGCAATCCTGAAAGTATCTGGTTCTCTGCCTTCACATACGGGCAGGTGGAACACCTAGTTCTAAAACCTACTATCTGAAATTTCATCCTAGGATACCAATACTGGTGTCGTATATCTCGATACATCTTGGATATTACTAGATGAACTACCCACTAAGAAGTATGTGACTCATTAATCAATAAGTATCTCATATTTTTATGAACCCATATACATCCACATAGATGCAGGACATCATCTCTATCTATAGACCAATCCAAAGGCGTGTTATCTCTTGATATACTCTAATGGATAACTATGCCTTACAGATCTAAAAGTTGTCTACCCTTAACCTTCTCAATGAGGGAAGAGGTAACTGTTAAGGATGAGAGACAATACTTCTCATGAATATCATGTAATTCTAGATGCATCTCAAAAAATAGGTCCATTAACATCCATTCATCACTAGCTTCCCATAGGGCTTGTACCTAAGTTTTTTCGACATAGTGCATCTGCAACCACATTTCCCTTCTCTGGGGTATAGGAATCTCAAAATCATAGAATTGAAGATATTCATCCCATCTTTACTGTCTAAGGTTCTAGTCATGCTAATAAAAGTTGTATTTTATTCTCTTGCAGTCTGTGTACACCACAAATCCCTCGCCCATCATATAATGTCTCCAACAACGTAAGTCATGGACAACTACTGTTATTTCAAGGTCATGTGTCAGGTAGTTTCTCTCATGTGGTCTCAAATATCAAGATCTATACACAATTATATTTTATAACTATATCATCACTGCTCACAGGATGATGCCTGGTACATCACAAAAGATAGTATAACCTATACCTGGCTCCAGAAGATTCAAAATAGGTGCCGATACATGCATCCCATTTAGCTCTTAAAAGGCTTTCTCACATGATTTTTACCATAAGAACATGACACCCATATTTTTAAGACTAGTAAGAGGTGAATAAATGTATAAAACATCCTATATAAAATTTCTATAATATCCAACCATCCCCAAGAAACTCTATATATCAAAACAATTATTGGGTTTCTCCTAGGAAACTACCACACTAACCTTTTCTCTATCAATAGATTCTCTTGATTCTGATATTATATGAAACAAGAATGGACTTTATCAATCTAGAAGTGGAACTTAGCATGATTGGTGTTAAGCCAATTCTCTCTCAGTGTACTTAGAATGATATCGAGATGTTTTGCATGGTTGTTACGAGTGTGAGAATACACCAATATGTCATCTATAAAGGCCATGAAAAAAAGTCCAAATATGGGTAGAAAACCCTATTTATTAGAGACATGAAAATTGTGGGTGTGTTCATAAGATCAAATGACATACCAAGGTACTCATATAGACTATACCTTCTATGGAATGTTTCACAGGTTATGTCTGATGTCCAAACATGAACCTGATGACAACTCAATATCTAGTCGATCATGGAGTTGACCTTTGTTCCTAGGAACTGGTTGAAGAGATCATCTATTCGAGGTAGTGGATACCAGTTCTTGAACATATTCTGGTTCAAAATTATATAATCCATGCATAGACATAATGTTCCATCCTTATTATAGGAGGAAATCATGGAAAACTACCAAGTGAATATACTAGGCTATATAAAACACTTGGCCTCTAAATCCTCTAACAGCCTCTTGAGATCTGGATTCTCTATAGGTTCCATTATATATGGTAGAATGAACACTAGATATGATCCTGGAATAAGATAAATCATAAACTCTACCTCTCTCACAGGTGGTAATCTAGATAAATCATTAGGAAAGACATCCCTAAAACAATCCACTATAAGAGGGAAATCAGCTTTTCGTAAACCTTGATCCTCAATTAAGAGATTTTAAATCTGGGCAGTCACTCCACCTAGCCCATGTTGCTCTAGTCCTGATTTTATATCCTGGAAATAACATTCACCCTTATATAGATAACTTCTTTCCTTTGGTGATGTAAATGATACCCTACCATGATAGAATTCTACATAAGAATGATGATAAACCAACCATTCCATCATGAGTATGATTTCAAATCCCATCATATCAAGAAAAAAGGGGTTTCATAAGAAAGGGTAACTACCTACCTCAAGGGGACAATCATTACAATGGAATATTCACTCTATTCATACCCCTAACGATGTATCTATGTTCATTAAATCATAGTGATACTGTATCTCTAGTCCAAGACTCTCCATGTTAGATACAGAGATAAAAGAGTTCTAAGCACCTATATCAAATAAAACATACACTATAGTTGAGGCTACTAGAATAGTACATTGTACTATTGATGGTACCATAGCCCAATCCTTGGATATCAACTGTAGTTCAAACAACTGGCTTGATCCAAAGCCTTGTGCAACAGATAGAATACCATGACCAAAACTACTATGTTGGCACTACTGGTGACCAGGGGTCTGGATACCACAACCATGACCTCCTCCTCGACCAGATCAGTAGGTTCTATTCCAACTCCCTGCCTAATTTGGAGTAAAATAACTCACTTATAAAGTTGGATACAGTGTAGATCCTTTTCCACTCAAGGATGATGGAAAGATCCTGTAGAAATGATGGAGATACCCTATATGGCCGCAAGCTCGGCACTCCATTGGATCTCTATCAAATAGAGGTGTCTTGTTCCCTAGTCATCCACACTAAAATTGTATAGAGAAATCGAAGCAAGCACTCTGGTTATCATTTCCATAATGAGAAACCTCAAGAAAATGTCTCCTACCATTAGAAGAACTACTGTCCTACTTTAACACTTTTCTTCTATGCCCTGTACTATTTACATCTCTTAGGTTACACTCAGTGATAAGTGACTAATTGACTATTTCAAAAAATTAGGTAGGTGAATGACATTAAACTGCATATAGATGGAATACTAGAGTATATCCTCAAAATATCTAGCATGTGAAATCTCATCACCAACTAAAAGTGGCAAAAAGCACTTCAACCCTGTGAAACTCAATGAATATTCCATAACTTGCATAGAACCCTACTCTAGATCCATATACTCTCTAGATCTATCACCTCTCATCATTTGAGGAAAGAACTAATCATAGAAGGAAGTCTAGAAATCAATCCATAACATTTCATGATGATGACTGGCCTGGGTAATCACATCCCACCAATTCTTGGATGAATCCCAAGGCATGATTATTACAATCACGACTCTCTGCTTTGGAGGTGTTTCCAGATGCACAAAGATATATATGGATTCCTTGTATCTATGACTCAACAACCTATGGAAATCCAAACTTTAATAAGGTAGAAGGATGCTACTACTAAAACTCATGAGTCATATCATCCATCATAGGTACAAGCCATGGAGAACCATGCATGGTCTACATCTGATGTAGGAAACTATCACAAACATGAGCATCAATTCCCAAATTAGGTACAATACGAAGTTCTTTGAGTGGAAATCATAGAGGTAAGATAGGGAGCTCATGTCCCACCATATTTGGATCATGGTCATCACTACCCTCTTGGTGTATGACACGAGAATTTCATGGTAGAATTGATCTACAATATCCAAGAACATGCCTCAGAACAAGTTTGGAAACATTAAGATAGTGTAACTAGCAGAAGCTGAATGTAAGAAAACTCACTACCCAAGGAATACTACCCCAACTACCCTCTTATATGACCAGGTATTGGTAAGTTTTGAAGTATATGTTTCATTTTATTTTACATTTAATTACTAGGTTCACTACTTTAACTTTCATAAAAATGACAAGGCAGGATAAATATGTGTAACCATTTCATTTTAGATGCCATGATTCAATTTTTAATAGATTTTAATTTTTAGTGAATCAATGCCCATACACCTATAAATAGAAAATAAAACCCATTTATTTATAATAGAATGGATCAACTCAGTTAATTAGTCATCCCAACCCATGAGGGCCCATACACCTCATGAATTCAGATAGGAAATCACTCAATCACATCCAAGAGTAATACAAACATAAGCTAACAATCACAAAATCACTCAACTATTACAGGCATAAAAAGTAATGAAAAGTAGTAAAATTCACATATATGGCATGAAAATATTCATGGCATGTGAATTCTAGGATACTATAATGATGCATGTTACAATTTTCCTTTCCCTTATATCATCTAGCCAAGGATTAAAGAAAATCCTAAAATATAGTAATAATCAATAACTCTACACAACAAGTTTTTCACCAAATGGTGAAATAATATCAACTATAATAAGAAAAATTAGAACAATAATTATAATTTAGGCAACTAGTTTTTTACCCTAAACACAGGTTCGAGGTGCCCAAGCATGACTTATGACCATGTACCAAGAATTCCTAATATCCAATATATTATCTCCAAACAGTAAATAAATAAAGGAAACCACCTCAGATAAAACATTGTGACATCTTGGACTCAGATTCCGCATACTAGGTTCCCTGAGACCAATGGGCCACATGGCCTCAAGTGCATCTCCCTGAATTCCAGTGGATACCAACTAGCAGTGAGGGCCTAGGGTGTGTCTGTTGGGAGACTATGCCCTCACTACCAAAGTGTAGTGTAGTGGATGAATGTAAACATAGGTAAATAGACGAAGAAGTATAAGTAAATAGAATGCACAATCGAAAAATGGAGACAATAATAACTGAAATAACTGTAGTAACATACAACAACTAATGATGATATGTCATGTCACTAGAAAACTAGAAAAAATGGATATAAGACAGTAGGCATAACATGTTCCACAAAAGTATAAAGGAAATTAAAATATTGTCCCAAGCATCCCAATTTCCAAATCGGTGCTCTCATATCATGCTCTATACTTAATAGCAAGAAATAAACTGCTAGAAGCCATAAGCTTCCCTTCATCTACACCATCAACCATGTATCTGACCTAGGTACAAAATAGTGCTCGAAGAGGGTGTGAGATAAATCTCAGTGGGCCACCAACAACGGTGTCTATAACATCCGTCCCATGTAATGGAAATGTAACAATGTGCAGACATGCATATATAAGGTAAAGAATTACAATGTAACTAAATACAAATGTACCTACTTCATCCCTTGGATAGAGTCTGAACATAACCAATCCATAAATTTATTATTACCAGTTGATATATAAGTCACATGTTATAATAGTGATAGTTCCGTGTTCTGATAAGGAAAACTGCAATGACATCTAATAGTGATGTCCTAAGGTAATAACCAAGGAAACGTAGACCTCAAGGGTTGAAAACTTAGTAATAACTGTATCCTAGAATGGGTAAGAGTGTAATTCAAGGAGCATATTCCAAGTCATTCCATAATAAGGTGTCCACCGAATCCATAGTGACCATATATGGTAAAACAAATCTAAGTAGAGACATGGCCCTATGGGATATAACCATGGAACCGACGTGTCAATGTTAGATCCAAGGATTGTATCTGAGGCATCCTATGATGATATGTAAGGGGTCCTATGGTGTTATACTGGGCATCCAAATAATAGACAAGGATTAGGATCTAGGTGGTTTTTAACCTATGCAAGTTGTATCCTTGAATCAGAATGGTATTCCCTAGTGCTCAAGTCATTCTTTGATGAGAATCCAAGGGAAACTTGAGTTAGGAAATTTCTGTTCAATTATGATGTCATGTACAATTCATTCAGTTCAATTATTTTCTTTCATTAGTGTGATAAGGTCAAGTAGCATGCAACCTTTTAATCAAGTCATTTGGTTCAAGACTTTCCTTTAATTATTATGATAAGGTCATGTAACGTGCAACCATTCATTTAATAAATTTAATGCATATTCTATATTTTAGGTTCATTCTGCTACCTTACATTAATGTGGTATGTGTAGGTACGAATATGTAACAAACTATTCATTTAAATTTAAAGGCAAGTGATATAATAAATATACTTTCTAATTTACAATTCACATTTCATTGTCAAATTGATTCACTTACCTCAGGTGGGTCAAGTTGTGAGAATACATGGTTCTTATCATTTTTTAATTATAATTATAAAAAATCCATTTAATATAAAAAATCTTACCCTTAGAGGGGCCAATCCAAGGCACACCTGAACAACGGTGCATATGTGTCAAATCACTAAACAACAATTATTGTAGAATCTTCGACATAGAAATGATGTGGTTTTGGTCATAACCAAAAAAAATTAATAACATATATGTTAAGAGCATATCTATACTTTCTTATTGATTATAATTATGGAATATAAATTCTATAAACAAAAACCAATGAAATTAGTGGGCCCCACATGACAAATCCAAAATAAGAAACATTACGAATGGGTTATAGAACACCCAAATTAGGCTTGTACGATCCTCCTACTTTAATATTGGCCCTTGATTTGGATTGGATCAGATTAGATCTAAGAAAAACAAAAAAAATCTGATAACTCGATAACTTGGTCAAGTGAAAAAGAGAAGGATAACAGCTCAATAGGACTTGAGTACTTACCGTTGCACATTTAATGTGATGAACTAAAGCTCGAACAGACCTTGGATGAGGGATATCTATTGATTACTACATTACATCTTCAAAGGTATTCAAAATGAGATCAATATATGTTAATCCCATTGGATCTTAGATTAGGGAAGAAGAGGTGGACTAATTATATCATTAAGGAAAAAATAGTCAAATTACCCAGAAAAATGGAATGTTCATGATTATCAGGGAAGAAGGGAAACTTTCATGGTTATGCAGCACAACCATGTACCAACCATGCTGGGTGGCTCTATATGTATATTTTAATCTTCACTGTTAGCCAAATCTTGCTCCAACCATGCGCTAACTGTGTGACATGGCCAATTTCCCCCCAAAAGAGGGTTTTCGGGCTCCAAAATTTCTCTAGACACCCTTGAGACCTTTGTTAACCCAGTAGGCATCCATATAATTTCCAAAGTAAATATTTAGACTAAAAATTACATGATCTATAACTGAGTGAAAAAATGGTTTCTTACTTTATTTTAATGGAATGTGTTCTCAATTATTTACCATTCCATGTTGATTTATTCTCATTGAATCATTATTTCTTTCTCTATACATAACCACTAATAAGAATTTGAGATCACCCTTATTTTTTTCCCTTCCATAGGTAATTAATAATAGACCATTGAATGAGTTTTCAAGGATACAGTTTATTAGCTTTGGTTATGTGTTATGTTTTATTTTCTATTCCAAATGTAAAATGGGTTCCATGTTTGTATACGGTATTCCAAAACTATAAAATGACCGATCATTCATTATTTTATTACTTCAAATAATGGAAATGTAATAAAATAAGGAACCAAATACCTGATTCTAAGTTAGTGGAATTATATTTGGTATCAAAGGATTTTTAGTAGAAACCTTGGAAACTATATTTAGGAAAGAATAGATTATAGAACATAATCCTATGATAGACATTAGGGATAAGTATATAATAACATCCAAAAGAAACCATGTTTTTGATTGTGAGATTATAGACACATATTTTTTTTTGTTTATGTATTTTATTTTACTAAATATAGGATTATACAATATAAGATATATTCTAGTCTATGTATTTGTTTAGAAATGGCTCATATCAGGAAGAATGCGAACCTCACCAATGTACCTGATCCAAATTGTATGAATGGTCACTTATTATATGGACATAAGAAAATAAATTTAGGGGAACTAATATCCCAAACATTCTCATCATATGAGAACATATTATCATGTGCTAATGATACTTATAAAGAATTAGATACGACTTTTGGATTCAAAGAGAAGAAAAATAAGATGAACATGATGAAAAAATTATGAATAAATAAAACAAGGGAAAGAATAATTTTTCCAAATGTGATAATTGAAGGAAAAACCTTATTATATGATTAATATGAATAGTAGTTTATTTTATGTGTGGTGAAAAATTCCACCATTCTCATAATTAAAGGTCAAGAAAGAATATTCCAGTTTTCAACACATCAACTATAGAGACATGGGAAAAATTTCTAATAAATGTCTCATGAATATAGAGAATATACCTTAGAAGAAGTGAAGAGATCATAGTCAACTAAATGCTATTGAAATAGATGAAGTGTAATGATTAATTTCCTCATGAATTTGGGTTTTTGGATAATGATTTTAAAAGAATATTGTTGATGATGTTCAGGTTATAATTTTTATAGAATGTATAAGGATTGTACTACAGTACATTTTCAACATTGATTTAAAAGAGAGTGTTGATTGGTACTAATAACCATAGAATGATATTGAGTATAAATTTTAACATAATATAGATATGAATAAGTGAAATAAAACCCTTAATATGGTCTTAATTTTGAGATAATGATGTTTGGATACAGATATTATCAATATGGATAAGGTAAATTGAATAATACTATATACCCTGGAATTGATTAATAAATTACTAGAAAAATTGATATGTCATCATTTATGGTGTCTTGAACATTTTTTGATTTATTTAATATATCCAATATTCAATGTATTATATGAGGAAGAAGGAAGAATTCACATTTTTCAATATGGTTTTTTGGTAATTCAATTTATTACCATGTTTCAAGTGATTACATTATGAAAGTGTTAACAAATGAGGTAAGTGAGTTTATTCATGTTGATTGAAGAATAATGATAATTTCATTATTTAAATTCAGTTAACATCCTTTTAATATGTGGGATCATAACCTCTTGTAAAAGTTAATAATTTATGAAATGTTTTGTGTTGATTTTTGGAAAATGATTTAGAGGGTAATGTATAACATTTACAATGATGCAGCCTTTTATAAGAGATGATATATAAATTGTTCAAGGGAAAACCAAAGGATAATATTTTTTTATAGGAATTTATAAATAAAGTATATTTACTTATATCCTTATAGAGTGAATGAATTTCTCAACTCAAGGAAAAGGTTCATGAAAACAATAGTGTCATTTTATCATAATTTTTTATGATATCAATGGCCTCTTTCACACCTCTTTTTTATCACTTTGGGGACAACAAATTTCTTATGAACATGTTAACTATCACACACCAAAGGAACCTAATAGTTATATTTCTATTTCATGTCCATGTTTTCACTCATGTTATCTTATAAAATTCCCTAGTTTTGTGAGACCATCACATTTTATTTCCCCTAATATTAATAAGATCTATTATTAACAATATTTATTATATGGGGTTTTAAAAAATATTATTTTAAAATATAAAAACCTCATTTACTAAGATCAAGTTTTAATTTTGAGTATACAATGTATTTAATGTAGGGAGAATGCAACACCCTAAGACTTTACAATCTATTTTTTTAGAATAAATTTAATTTCATTGATATATTTCTTTATACACAATAATAAATTAATATAATGATACATTAAATGCTAGGTTCATATTTTAATACACAAAATTTTGAGGTTACCATGTGTTATATTCAATAATTTATTTCTTCGAGGGAATATGTTACATAGAAGACCGGTTTTACCTTACTACAATATACCATTAATATTATTATTTAATATGATAGTTATAAAAAAGCCTTAATAATAAAATGTATAAAAAAAATTAACTAAATTTGGAAAAATACTATTTACATATGTTTATATAATTATTTTCTCTTATAAATTAATGTAGAATCTATTTGAATATAAATATATTTTTTAAGAACACTATTTTATTAACCCAAAGGTGTTTTGTCCTAATAAATTAAGTTAATTAATATTGATGATTAATATCAATTATATATTTATATATTATATTATATTATATTAAATTAATTATGTTTTACATTCATACAATAATTTTTATAGTCATATGATAAGAACCAATAAAATTTTATGTATAAATCAATATATTTTTCTAAAGGATGTTTTTCCACCTTTTATTGGTCAACCTAATTTGATTCAAAATTATTAAAATTAAATAATTTATATTTTATAAAGTTAAATTCATTTTTGAATGAATAAATGTATAATTATATTAGGGTGAATTGTTTTTATTTTTCCATGATGTTTCATTTTTTCGATGAATAGTAAAAATACTTATTTTTAATTGAAAATTGATTTTTATCTAAATAATTTATAGTCTTAAATTATAATTGTAGATGGTTTTAATGTTTAAATATATGAATTTTATATAAATTATTCCAATTTAGTTCATTAGGATAAATTTCTCCTTGAAAATGTATATAAATACATTTCAATATTTGAACATTTTTACATTAAAAACCTGCTTTTTCATCCCATCTATGGGATTAATTTTTAATTAATTTATACCACATATTTTATTTGAATTTGAAAAATGTATTAAATATTTGTAATAATAATAATTTATAATTTATAATAAGTTAAACCCTTTATTTTATTAAAAATCTTACTGAAAGAAATTAAAATTAATAACAACAATTAAGAGAAGACTAGCATAACAATGGACTAAACTTTAACCGTAAGGGATAAAATGACCTATACATGTGTAAATAATATATTTTATGGAAATATATCAAAAATATAATATTTTGGATCAATTTTTTTTAATTATTGGAGGATCATGCTAAAAGGGAGACCTCTAAATAGTGTTTATGTTTTTATATTTACAAGAATGCCACTCCCCTCCACTATAAAAAGGAACTCTCACCCCCCCATTTATTCACACATATCAATCCCTTTGAATCATCCACAACCTTCCCATATAATATAATGACCTCTCTAACCTCATCTTATAAGTCTCACATTAGGAAAAATCATACCAAGGAAGTATTTTGTTATATACCAAAAGGAGTTACCTGAATGTGAAGTACCATTCTTGAATGATCACTCTTGTTTCATTTACATATCCACCCCTTAAATTATTATTATATCATGATTATATAATAAAATAAATTTAATGAATAAACTGATATGTTTTTTCTTTAGTGTATGACCTATACTTTCACAAACATTCATAAAATGGGATACAAAATCATCTTTCGTGTGTAAGTAGGACTACAACCTCATGAACCGATGTCGTTCAATATTTAATCACTACCTTTCAATGTTGAGAATAATGATGGATTTATTGTTTTTATATGATATATATTATATCTATATTTTCTTTTATCTTATTAAATTTTTATATAACATGTACATTAATTTGTTCCACTTCATGGGAATACGATAACATCTTTTATGGACGTGTGGGCTACTACCTCCACAAAGCGATGTGATTTGTTCACCCAGTACATAGAATGTATGATTTATAGTTTTAATAAAAATATGTGATATATATGACATAAATACGATACCATAGTTATAATATACAAATATATCATTTAATTTTCATTCTTTTAATATGACAAGATAATGGAAACATCATTCATGCATACATACAACATTTCATCTCTATGAACGATGTATTTCAATTCCAATCTCCAATTTTTTTTGGATATTATAAACACATATATAATGAATTTATATGATATTTAAATCAATATTTACATAATTTAGATGATGAAATCATGATCTATTTAATATGAACAAAGATAAAAAGTCATAACATACTTGAAAATGCGACAATTAACCCCTAAAACAATGAAAATAATGAAGGATTATTAAAAAAATGGGTAATATGATATCATAAGAAGATAATACATGATATTATAAATATTATTTCTATTCTGGTAAAAGTTAATAACATTCATGAACCAATTTTACAAGAGTTTAATGCAAGTTAACCAAAAAGGAAATGCAAGGTAAGGGATTTGATCTAAGTTTACAATCCATTGAGACTTATATGTGATCATGCATTAATTAACTTTTATGTGGTGTATATACTTTCCATTTTAAATTTAATATAATTATTACTTTTTTTTTCATTGTATTTTATGTTAAAAGTTTGAATTATCTCATCCATGGTGATTTTATTTGAAAATTACCAAGGGATATAAGTTATTGTGAAATCTCACATTATTTTTATTGTTAACATTATCATGAACCAATAAATATATTATAATTATTATTTCATTATAAAATAAATTTATCCTAAAAATCCATTTCATTATCCTGGATATGTTCTTTTGAAAAACATTATTTAATTTTTAAAATCAGTATATTCTTTGATAGTGGTTTGATTACCCAGGGAAATATTGATAAAACCATATTATTTACTCAATAATGAAATTTCCTAAGTCATATTTTATATTAATTAAATTTATTACTCTATATATGAAGAATTATTTAAACTAGATGTGACTAGTGGGATAAAAACTTATATATCCCCTTGATGAATTGATATGTACTTGTCAGATAAAATAGTTGGCCAAATAAAATGGGCTTCTATCTATAGTTTTAAATTGTCTTGTGAATGGTATTGATGGTATATTATTTCATGTTCCTCAGACATCAAATATAATAATTAATCATTTCCATTATTGAGAATTCATCTATTATTATTATTACATAACAATTATATTTTCACTATGACATTATCTATAGATTAATTTCATTATAATCATGTTGATTAAATGATGTGTGCTTCCGTTATTTACCTTTCTGTAATTATTTTTCCTTGTCCATTTATTTTAATATAATTTGTTCTTAGTTATTTACCTTACCATGTTGATTTATTTACTTTGATTAATTATTTCATTATCTATACTTAACCCTTTAATGAACATTTGATCTCACCCTTATTTTTATTCCTTTCCCCAATATATGAAGAATAGATCATTGAATGAGTTTTCAAGGATGATGTTTATGAGCTCTGGTATTGCATAATATTTTATTTTCTATTCCCAATGTAAAATTGGTTCCATGAATGTATCATGTTTTCCAAAAGTTCAAAAAATGAATGATTATCATGGTATTTGGTTCCTTATAATCCTTCCAATGTAATATATTAAGACACCAAATTTAGGATTCATGGGTTTTAGAATTATAATCGATTCATCACTTACTTTTAATTTAAAATAATCCACTATTTTATGATAGGAGTTTATTCCATTTCCATTCCTCAAGGATTTACAATTATTTGGTTCCATTGACTAATGAGTGTTTATATGGCTATAAATACCCCAATTTAATGTGAAAATTATATTCTGAAACATATCACCTACATATAAAGGATATAAATTCCATATTGAAAATTATCTTCTATTATGGTAATTTACATAGAAATATATGTAATATAATTGGATACATAATTATTTTCAAACAGCTTTTACTATTTATCATAAAATAATTAATTCTTACCTAATAATCCATTCCAATTATTTTTTTGTGAAGTATTTAAACGCCATATACATTTTATTTCAATATGGTTGTTTTTGAATTTCTAATGTATTCTAAATTTGTAGTATATAACCATCCACATTCTTTCCATGGACCAATTATGATTATGTAATTTGGTTTACTGACTATGAATTTATTGATATTATATATGTTTTTACCTCAATATGAATGTTTGAGGATTTATATAGAATTTTGGTTGTATATTGTATATTTATTCGTATCATTCCTTTGGGTAATGAATCATACTTTAAGAATTGGTGGGTGGAGCCCAAGATTATAAAACCCCTTAATGCATCAATTTTTTTCTTGAGACATAAGGTCTGTCTATTTGGTTTTTTCATACCCAATGAAATCATAATTACTCGGTTGCGACATTGATGGAAATAATAATTCCTTTTCTATATCCTTGATTCCAAATATATTGTCTTTTATGAGGCCATGATGGTAAAAACATTTGTAAAACAATGAATTCCTCCACTATGAATCCATTTTTTGTTATCGAAGTAAATTATGATATTTTTATCACCTATAAGGATTTATTTAAATCTCATATGTTTCTTTATATTTCATTATAGGAAATTTATTTATTCATTTCATATTAATCATTCCATGATATCTTATTATATGAATTTTATTTTACTGAGCATTTGAGATCAATCTTCTTATGTTTCTATTTACCCATGTTATTATAAAAATTATTAATGATGATATATCGATAATAGAAGCTTCTAGGGAGTATATTATGGGAGAATATTTTGAAAAAGTTTTATATAGTAATTTCATTATATATAGACAAAATTTTCCATTAGATAAGACAGATATTGGTTATTTTAGTTAAATATTTATTTTCAAAATTATTGAAGAATTTAAACCTTATTGATTATAGGAATGTATGAAATGAATTATTTTATATAAATCTTGTAATTATTGGATGGTATCATGGGGGTTTATTATATATTCTACTCATAGTGAGAAAAAAGGTGTCCTTGGAGGTTGATCATAGGTATGATTGGTATTGTATTTAGTTTTATGAGACCAATATACTGTTCATAGTGTTCGATCATTACCATTTATCTCACATAAGACTAATCATATTGTTCTGTTTAATTAATTGATTTTATAAGATTATGTGTCATATGTGTCATTTTTGGTGGCCCATAGTGATGTAAGGGTCATTTCAGTTAATATTTATTTAAGTAATTTTATATGCTAAGAGGTTATTTTTAAATTAATCAAAGAGAACCAATAGAGTGAAAAATCATGAGGTGGTATTTATGGGTTTTAAATATCCATACCTTTAGGAATAGTAATAATGTGGAGTAGAATTGATTATGTTATACATATATTTTTAAGACATTCATGGTATGAATAGTGTAATAATGGTTGATATCTAAATCCATTTGTGGGAATTCCATTCATAGAATGTTAAGAATATGTTTTACTAGATGGTCTCAGGGAAGTTTATTTCAATGTAATTGTGATATATGGTGTATATTTTTCATGTTTTTGTTTCACCACCCTCTACAAGAGACCAATAACTAGTTCCTTATCCATATCATCACAACACCTAATGCATGATTCCCAATGAAATAATGTTCGTAAACAAGGAAAAAAATGACATTGGTGATATCGTGATAGAATATAATGAGAAATTAGACACAGTATTCAGTGTAAATAATAAAAAAATAATATAAATAAATAATTAGGGCACAAAAATAAAAAGACATCAATGTTATAATACATAAAATGTTTTCTTACATAAATACATATGAATTGACATCCTAATAGGGTGATCACATATAAAATATAGAAAATGATATTCCAATTCATTGAGGCACTAAAAAAATCCATTGGACTCATTTTTATCTCTGTATAATATTAAATGATCAATAATGGGATACTATGACACTAGTGTACCATAACCTACGATCATGATGTCTTATAGGGTACCAAATCTCCCAAGATACACAAGAAGGGTTATAGTAAACATCATTTGGAAACCACCAATGTTGTCTCCAAATTAAACTATATAAATAGTTAATTACCCATGTGATATTCTAAAAATTAATTCAATGGTTAAAATAATTAAAATAATGAAAATCTATTCTCAAGATCTATAGTGACACTTGAGGTTGAGAATAACTTCTCCAAATAGCACCTGACATTTCAGAGCATGATGAATACTCATCAAGGGGGATACCATACCACCTTGGAATCATTAGTATCAAGATATATATATATATATATATATATATATGGTAATGGAATCCCACTCATAATACCCTCAAAGGAGAATAATGCCCCAACATTGAAATATATAACATATTAGGGGGGATAACACCGAACCTGTGGTATCTCATACCCTATCCAAAACTAGTATATACCATTTACATTGGGTCTACATCCCAAAACATCTACCATCACATTAGAGGTAATTGAGCACCACCTCGGAATATCATATGACATCAATGTGTAATGTAACCCCAATATAGAATCCTATATAATCCACCCATGGGGTTTCTTCTAGTACAAAAAAATATCACATACCATTAAACATGGGTTTTATATCCTTTTCATGGTAGAATCACATCATGGGGGAATGAAACTTCATCTAGTAATTACATATAATTCAAATATAGGGTCACATACCATTCCTAGAACCTCCACATCTGGAGTGTAATGAAAGAAAATCATATAAATAACATATCACCAACCTGGGGGTTGTAACTATTTCCCATAATAGTCACATATCATTTACTCAGGGGTCATATCTCATACCTTAAACAATTAAATCAAGGGGAATGGATACACACCCTTGAATCTGATAATAACCATTTCGGGGGTCTCATCACCTACACAGAAGCATCAAATTAGGGGAAATAGAATAACACCTGATAATAATATATCACCCCAGGGATAATGGAGCCCCAACTATGAGTCAAATTTATAATAAATGGAAATATATGACCATCCTTTTCTCATATATCACAAACACTCAGTGAATTATATCACATGGTTCCTTATATAGAATAAATTAGCCTCAAATGGGTTGTATTAATATCCAAACCTATAACATAATTCACAGGTTTTCCTCATATGCTAGCACACTAACTCTAGGGATCCCACATATACATATCAGGAATATCATTATAAGTAAACTGTATAATCTAGGGAAAAATAATCATTGGGAATGTATTTATTATGATTACTCATCTTGGATCATGGTCACTTCCACATTCAAATGAATGTGTCATCCAAAAAATATTCAATCCATGAAAAATCGTAAATGTCTAGTTTATGAAATTTTAAAACCAAAAATAATATGTATAAGAAAACACCATATTGGTTTTTATTGATAGGTTTAGTAACAAAACCTATTTCTATTGACTATGGTAAGTTTGAATCCATGTAATTACTTGAAAAGTAGACCACATGTCAATTACTGAGGCATCAAATGCATTTACCGACCCTATATGGGGCACTATACAACCTCTATGTAAAGGTACTATATAGGCTTAATTGGTGAAAATCCAATAATGGAATCCATATTATATATCATTATAGAGAAATAATAGTAGATTATTTAAGTAAATTTCCACTGAAAAGTATAATTTCAAGACTACATATATGATATTTTAACACATTAACCAAATTATTCTTCATCATCCTTGATGTAAGTCACATACAAGAATAAATATTTCATGTGAATCATTCATGTGAAAAGTAATTCATTTATTAAATCTTCATACCTTAATGGTCCAAGTGAAAAATTATAGATAACAATCAAAAAAATCACACCAATATTGAATAAATATATAAAATGTAATAGCCAAAAATCTCATTAATCTTTTAACCTTGTTAACCTAGACATCCCATAGTGAAAGTGTTAATGACTCCAAAATTGTAGGTCCACTACAATCTTGGAAAAATATTAATTTCCTTTATACCATACCCTAAATATTAATACAATGATAATATTTTGTGAATACACTTTATGATTCCCTAGCCAGATACCAGAAATTACTATCCCGACTAGAGTTTCATTGAACAAAAAGCATGCCTCCCTATTTCCTGAAGGATACGAACATTTATTTAGGGTCAATGGTGATACTATGTGGATATTATAAACACATATTCGAGTAAAAAAATAAAAAAAATTATTTTCAAATTATTAGAGAATGAAAAAAGAGAAAAGAAAAATGTTGTATCAAATAAAATGTTGTCATACTCATTCAAACATTCCACCCTCTAAGATGTTTATAACTAAAAAATAAAAAATAAATGAAAATATTTTGATGATGTTCTACCATACCTGATAATCTTCTATAACCCCATTTCAAGATATACATTGTGATCATACAATATTGGGTCATTACCTACCTAAAATAATGATCATGTGGTCAAGTCGGGTAATAATGCATCATGGGTGGATGAGGAGGATGTATGTACAATAAAATAGGACACCAAAAATAGTTTCCCTAACATTTATTATATAATTACTATTGATCCATGGCTTCTATTATGACAAATATGGTAGAACATACCTATTCCGACTAGTCCCATATGTCTATAAATCTGATGCATACCTATAAGGGATTTAAATAACACCTTATAAAATATTATCACTATATATATATATATAATGGGTAATAACACCCAACTTATAATACCATCATGACAGGATAAATCAACACCTTAGTATCATATAACATATCAATTTTAATGGTTCCCCACTCATATATTTATTAGGGGGATATTTTCCCTCCTTAGAAATAGTTTATATATTATCATTCTAGAGGGTTGCATCCCCGAACATGAATCATGGCATATCATCTACATAGGGTTATCACCCAAACCTAGAATTATAAAATATGTTGTAATGGATACCATCATCAGAATAAAATATCACATCAGTGGGAAATGGATCCCCAACCAAAAATCATATATAATGCACCCTGGGGGTCACATCCTATAACTAGATCCTTTTAATTCATACCACATAGGGGTTACATTCGAAAAATGAACAACACTGATTAGGTTGGAATGATTCCCAACCATGGAATCATAAATCATCCATGTAGGTTATGATTTTCTACATTTATCCATCTCATCCAATGAAATAATACCCACCATGGAATCACATATCATTAACCCAGTGGTCACATTACCTAAATAGAAATGTAACAACTTTTGAGGAATGTCACCCCACTCTATAATAACATTTTACATCAGGGGGATGCAAACCAACCCTTCTCTCAAATATATCAGACACACAGTCCATGCTATCCCTCAAAACCACATATACCATAAATCATTCTCATGATGGTTTTCTAGTCTCCCTTTCCTATATAAAAATTCCTAGGTTATCCCCTAAAGTGCACAAAATTTCCACATCACTCCATCGATAATAGGCTATAAATATAATATTCTCACAACACAAAACATATTTGGGATTAACATAATGTTGGTTCAGAAAATGGGGTCCCATAAATAATATAATATTTGGGACCCCCTACTTGTAAAGACTCATAAATTTCAAGGGAATTTTTTTTAATTTTCTTTGGGATTTTACAAGAACGCAGTTTCTGACGGCACCTGATTCTGAGGCCCGGTGTGCCCGGAATCAATTTCCGAAGTTTAGCTCAGGTACATTCAATGAATGAACGAGCGGGTTTTCTAACTTTTGAACCGGTGCTCAGAATCAAAATACAAGGGCACCGATGAAACCACAGTTCCGATATTTTCTTAGGAACACCTTTTCTAGAGTTGCGTTTGCTCGGGTGTGGTTATTTAAAAGAAGGGGTTAACTGATGAATAAAATAAAAGTTGTGCAACATTTTTTATTTTATGTTCTAAGTAGTTTAAACCTACTTATGGAAGTTGAGGAGGGACCCACTATATCCTAACCCCTCTTGATAGGATATTAGTGTGGTGGGCCCCACAAGAACCCCACCTTTTCAACTTCCTCAAACCCCCATTATTTTATAACACACCCGCACCCCCTTATTAAATGCCAAGTCAACTCTCACATTAATTGGACTGTTAAGACTCTTCAATTAATTCAATTAATTGAATGAATTCTTTTGAATTTGAAATGGAATGTTGGCTTGTGTGTGTTAATTAAATAAGACAAAGTCTTATTTCATTAGGGGTTGCTTCGTTGTGTTGAGAGGGAGACTTCCACGAAGAACTTCATCTTCCTCCTTGAAGAACGTGAAGAACGCACCGACACCGATGAAGAACGCAAGCCTCCAACGAAGGACGAAGAAGAACGCTAATTCCTCGGAGATCGACGATGCGACGCCGTGTACCGTGACGCTGACAATCCTCTTCTCCGTGACGCCGTGTACCATGATGTTGACGACGCTTACGGAGCCTCCTTCCACGACGTCCTTTTCCAACGACGAACCTTCGTTCGACAACACCTTGAGGTAGGGGTTAATTTTTGTTCGTGAATTCTTTGCCATTAATCGACTGTTATTCTTTCACCGCCTGTTATCAATATAATGGGAGGAGGTCGAACTGCACGAACACGGCCGAACCTCCTCCCCCTTTGACGTTGTAATTTTTACGGCACAAGCAAAGGCAGTGTAGTGCAACGACACCACATGAAAGAAAGAGGAACGGGCGAAGAAGCGTGGCGCCGTCGCGTCGCGCCGTTGAGGCCGAACAAAGTCGCAGCGTCGTCGCGCCACACCAGAGAACCACAAAGAGGCTGCGGCGCCGGTCGGACAAGCTCGCGTCTCATAGCCGCGGCAGTGCAAGGCGGGGCGGCTGGAACCGCCGGCCGTCGGCACCTCGGAGGGGCGGGACCACGGGGTCCCACGGTGGCAGCACCGGCCGGCCGGGCCGGGCCAGCCATTTCGGAAGGAAGACCGGGGGTCGTAACCCTTGGCTAGAAAAGGATCATCCCCCACGTGGGGCTGCAGTTTCAATCAGGGGGCAGCGCCCCCCCTTCCAATCGGCTCGGCCAGCGCCGAGCTGGCCACACACGGGCCGTGCCCGCGCCAAGCCAACCGGCCGCACCGGCGGGGCCGGGCCACGCCCACCAGGCCGGGCCTCGCCCTAATGGGCCGGAACCAGACCCGGGTCGGGTCTCCCCGATTCGGGCCGACCCAGGGGGTCTTGGGTCGGGTCGGTCCGGGTCCAAAACCCCCTAAAACTGGCCAAGTTCGTTAAAATGCCCGTATCTTGGGCTACGAGCCTCCGATCGACGCACCGTTAGTTGAGATGCGATCCTTGGATCGAGATGGTCATTTTGGTATATTACACTCAAGGTTTCAGAGAACTTTGTGTATGGTCAGGTTGGTTCGAACACAAAACCAACCGGGCCCTCGGAGCGGAAATGCTTATAACTTGAGCTCCAGACGTCCGATTGATGTGCCATCGACTTTGTTGGATTCCTCTTAGTGAGATGGACCTTTTGGCTTACTCCGATCGATTTTTGGACGTATTTGGAGTGTGGTCGGGTTGGTTTTGACTTAAGAACCAACCGGGCCCCTGGAACGAAAAAGCCAATAACTCACAGACCAGGCGTCCGATTGACGCGCCGTCTGTCACGTTGAGTTCCTACTGACGTGACAAAACTTTGCGATAAATCAAATCTGGTCTAAGTGACAGTTGATGCATCGACCTCTTGGATCATGGAGCGGACCCTCCTAGAACGAGCGTGCTGTGTGCAGAAACCCTAGAGCTGGTTGAGATTTGACGACTACTGATCGATGGGCTCGGAGTGTTTCGATAGCCCAGTGGGGAGCGCTTGGTTGTAGTGGCAGACCCACGACGGAGGAGCGCTTGGTTGTAGCGGCAGACCCATGGTACTCAACAGAAGGAGTACCTCTGTAGGCTATGAGGGGGAGCTCTTAGTTGTAGCGGCAAACCCATGGTGGGAAGCGCTTGGTTGTAGCAGCAGGCCCACAGTACTCGACAGGTGGAGTACTACATCGGTCCAAGGTTAGTGGGAAGCGCTTGGTTGTAGTGGCAGGCCCACTGTACTCGATAAAGGAGGAGTTCCCCAACAGCTATGGGTTCGACTATGAATACAACCGTATTGGAATCCTCTGTGGGTTCGACGGTGAAGACTTTCGTACTGAAATCCTCCATGGGTTCGACGACGACAACAACCGTACAGGAATCCTCTGTGGGTTTGGTGATGATGAATACTATACCAGTATCCTATGTGGGTCCAACAGCTTAGCTTGTCTAGTATCCTATGTGGGTCCCAACTGGATGAATCAGTAACTACATCTGATCATCTCAATTTCTTTACAAATGATGTATACCTGTGTGAACTGAGTCTTGACTTTCAATCATTATCTTCGATATGATTGACTTACTTTCCTATGTGGATTGTGTTGTGCTTTCCTGTGTGGATTGGGTTGTACTATCCTGTGTGGACGTGATCTAACTTGAGCTCGTGAGTTGGAGCTGAACTGGATTTGATGACTTAGGTATATGTATGGGCATATACCTAAGTAGTGTTGGATGTTACTTCGTGATTGTATCTTTACTTTGTGGATTATCCTTTGTGGATTCTGGGAGACCTTCGGGGGTCTCGGGGTCCCTACTGAGTATCATATACTCATCCGTGCATGGGCTTCACCCGCACTACGTTGTGTTGGTTGCAGACGGCGGACATCACTGATCGAGGTTGAGGCTTGTAGAGCTGGACGGTTCCCGGAGGAGGAACTCACGACGAGTCGGTGCCGGAGGTGGATTTTACGATGAGTCAGTACCTGGAGGTGGACCACTGGGTGGGATGTACACAGGCAGATGGTAGGACCCGAGGAGCTGAGGAGGCTATCTGTACCCACCCTTTAGGTGGGATTTCCAGTGGACGGATCGGTGTTGCTGATTTACTTTTCAATTGCTGTACTTCCTTTCCAGTTGTACTTTACTTTCAGTTTGGGTTTGTATTCTGGACCACTTACTTTTCCGCACTTACTATTGTACTCAGTTTACTTAGTGTTTACTTCTACTGGATTACTCTATGGTGTTTTTTTACTTTATAAAGGCAATGCCTTCCCCTTTTTTCAGGATTTACGCCTTGGTGCTAGTCGCCAGCCCCTGGCCTATGAGACGCGAGCTTGGGGTAGTCATGGCATGGGTCCCGAGGACGGGTCATGAAAAATTGGTATCAGAGGAGTTCGGTTCTACCTCAGAACTCAGGACTCTGATCTTTCTCCTATGTGAAGCAATAATGTTAAGGGTATTGAGGGTGGTTATCAGTACAAGGAGTCCAGTGTTGGTGCGGCGGCTGACGTATCCATACACCAGGATCCTGACTTCTGATTTCTGACTCAGTGCACGAAAACACTAATTGCATGTGTGTTTCAAAAGTTTTCTTTATGATTACCTTGTTTCAACTCACCAGGTATACTGATTTGACCATGGCACACATGTCTCTTTCCAGGATGGCCCCACGATGGAAACCAGCTAGGGTTCAGAGCCTTGTGCGAGACGACATCCCACCGAGCGATGAGGCCTCGGTGCAGGTCCCTTTTACAGCGGAGGCACCGACGGTACCACTACCCGCTGAGCCACCGATACCGCCATCCCCAGCCGCTGAGAGTGCACGTCGCCTTAGTACATTACATGAGTTTCAGCACCAGAGACCGCCCAGGTTCCGCAGGGAGACGAACCCTTAGGCAGCCGAGGATTGGCTGGAGGCTGTAGTTCGAGTTTTCAGGTTAGTGGGGACACCAACTGACCTCATGGTGGTCCTTGCAACGAGCCTCCTGCATACGGCAGCAGACAGATAGTGGAGCTTGATGCTCCAAGTGCACGACGCGGCATCTCTCCTCTGGACGGACTTTGAGAGCCTCTTTCGCTCGGAGTTCGTCCCAGCCACCCTCCGTGCGGTGCACATCCAGGAGCTACTACAGCTGCGGCAGGGCAGCATGATGGTCGCCCAGTACTCGGCGAGGTTCACCGATCTCTCGCGTTACTCTACAGATATGGTACGGGACCCGTTCTTCAGGGCTTGAACCTTCGATCAAGGGTTCAGGTGAGAGATTAGAGCTTTAATTATTTCTCACAGCATCCCGACGCAGACCGGGGTGTTGGAGCGAGCCCTCTTAGTGAAGAGTTTCCTTGTTGAGCAGTCTCTAGCAACAGGACCCACTGCTAGCCGGCATGCGGCAGAGTCTTCTGCATCAGGCAGTAGACAGATGACGCAGAGGTCCAAGAGGACCATACCTACAGGTGATCGACTGCATGACACAGGATCGTGTGTGCGTGGCACCCGGGGTGGAGAACGACTTACCAGGAGTGGACAGTGTTACTCCTGTGGCGGGGTTGGTCACATGGCACGTGACTGTCCGACCTGCCATACAGAGGACCAGCGGATAAACGAAGGACCTCCCAGGTAGAGGCAGAGGTTCGATCGGGGCGGATCTGAAGGAGAAGGAGACCAAGGCAGGGGAGCTGGCCGTGCAGTTGGAGGTGGATGACGCTTCGAGGTGTTTACACCACCACCACCACCACCACCAGGAGGTCCACCCCGACTGTAGGGAACAGGTGGATAAGAAAGAGCTCAGATTCAGGCAGCTGAGGCTTACGACCATGAAGCTCCAGGAGCTGATGGACATGAGTGGGACTAGCTCAAGATGTGGGGACTTTTGTTCATGTTGCTTCTAGCTTTGTTGATGTTATGTGACTTTGTACCGTGAGCTGCAATAATAAAATACACTTATTCTTGTGGCGTTTACTTTCCTGTCCTCTTTTTATGTTGTTACTAAGAGGTTCCGGTTTAAACTATTGACTTTACCCTCACGTCTGAGATACCTACTGGAGGAGACCCAGTGACCACACACTGAAGCCGACAGTGTGACTCAACCCTTGGAGGCGAGAGTAACGGTTGGATCTCTTGGTAGTAGCATCGAGGCCTTACGACTTCATCCTTGGTATGGATTAGTATCATTCATGTCGGGAATGATTGTATTAGGCAAATAATGTGGTTCATCCATGGGATGAGACCAAATTTCTCTTATCAGCAAAAAGAAATCTTAGCAGCTCTTGTAGGACTAGGGAAGGTCCAGGTCATCCAAGAGTGGATGAGGACAGTTTAGATCCGACAAAAGTCTTGTGCTGACAGGAGGCGGAGACCATTGGAGTTCGAGGATGGTGACCATGTTTTCCTACGGGTCTCACCTCGACGTGGATTGCGGAGTTTTAGCCCCGGCGATAAGCTATCTCCGCGCTTCATCGGACCCTTCTAGGTCATCAACAGGGTAGGCGAGGTGGTTTACCGCTTGACCCATCCACCTCAGTTGCACCAGGTGCATGACGTTTTCCATGTATCTTAGCTGAGGAGATACGTGCATGACCCGACACATATCTTTGACGATGGGGTGACTTTTGCGGAGGTCCCAGTGGAGATCGAGGATCGATAGGAGTGAGTCCTAAGTGGGTGGTCTATTCCTATAGTGCGCATTAGATGGCAGCACGTGAACCTCCAGGAGAGCACTTGAGAGCGGGAGGCTCAGATGAGTGCTCAGTACCCTCATTTGTTCCCCTAGTTTTTGATGTATCTTTATGGGGACGTAAAGCCCTGAGGTGGTAGTAATGTAAGGACCTGTAAATTTCAAGGGATTTTTTTTAATTTTCTTTGAGATTTTACAAGAATTCATTTTCTGACGGCACCTGATTCCGAGGCCCGGTGTGCCCGGAATCAATTTCCAAAGTTTAGCTCGGGTACTTTCAGTGAACGAACGAGCGGGTTTTCTAACTTTTGAACTGGTGCTCGGAATCGAAATATGAGGGCACTGGTGAAACCTAAGCGCTGGTATTTTCTTAGGAACACCTTTTCTAGAGTTGCGTTTTCTCGGGTGTGGTTATTTAAAAGAAGGCGTTAACTGATGAATAAAATAAAAGTTGTGCAACAATTATTATTTTATGTTCTAAGTAGTTTAAAACTACTTATGGAAGTTGAGGAGGGACCCACTATATCCTAACCCCTCTTGATAGGATATTAGTGAGGTGGGCCCCACACGAGCCCCACCTTTTCAACTTCTTCAAACCCCCATTATTTTTTAACACACCCTCACCCCCTTATTAAATGCCAAGTCAACTCTCACATTAATTGGACTGTTAAGACTCCTCAATTAATTCAATTGATTGAATGAATTCTTTTGAATTTGAAATGGAATGTTGGCTTGTGTGTGTTAATTAAATAAGATAATGTCTTATTTCCTTAGGGGTTGCTTCTTTGTATTGAGAGGGAGAGTTCCACGAAGAACTTCATCTTCCTCTTTGAAGAACGTGAAGAACGCACCGACACCAACGAAGAATGCCGACCTCCGACGAAGGACGACGAAGAATTCTAATTCCTCAGAGATCAACGACGCGACGCCATGTACTGTGATGCCGACGATCCTCTTCTCTGCGACGCCGTGTACCGTGACGTCGACGACGCTTACAGAGCCTCCTTCCGCGACGTCCTTTTCCCTCGACGAACCTTCGTTCAACAACACCTTGAGGTAGGGGTTAATTTTTGTTCATGAATTCTTTGCCATTCATCGACTGTTATTCTTGCACCGCCTATTATCAATATAATGGGAGGAGGTCAGACTGCACGAACATGGCCGACCCTCCTCCCCCTTTGACATTGTACTTGTTATGACATGAGCAAAGGCAGTGCGGTGCAACAACACCGCACAATAGCAAGAGGAACGGGCGAAGAAGCGTGGCACCGTCGTGCCGTGCCGTTGAGGATGAACAAAGTCGCAGCGCCATCGCACCGTGCCGGAGACGAAGAGGTCGCGGCCAGAGCGAGGCTGCGGCGGAGGGGCGCGGCGTCGTCGCGTCGTGCCGGTCGGACAAGGCTGCGGCTCAAAGCCGCGACGATGCAAGGTGGGGCGGCTGGAACCGCCGGCCGCCGACACCTCAGAGGGGCGGGACCGCGGGGTCCTGCAGCGGCAGCACCGACCGACCGGGCCGGGCCGACCATTTCGAAAGGAAGACCATGGGTCGTAACCCCCGACTGGAAAAGGAGTGACACCCACGTGGGGTAACAGTTTCAATCAGGTGGGGCAGCGCCCCCCCCCCCTTCCACTGGGCTCGGCCAGCGCCGAGCTGGCCACACACGGGTCACGCCCACGCCAGGCCAACCGGCCACCCAGGCCGGACCGGACACACCGAGCCGGGCCACGCCCTAATGGGCCGGACCCGGACCTGGGTCGGGTCGACCTGGTTCGGACCGACCCAGGGGGTCTTGGGCCGGGTCGGTCCTGTCCCGAAACCCCCTAAAACCGGTCAGGTTAGTTAAAATGCCCGTATCTTGGGCTATGGGCCTCCGATCGATGCACCGTTAGTTGCGATGTAATTATTGGATAGAGATGGTCATTTAGGTATATCAAAATCCAGGTTTCAAAGAACTTTGGGTAGGGTCGGGTTGGTTTGAACACGAAACCAACCGGGACCTCAGAGCGGAAACGCTTATAACTTGAGCTCTGGACGTCCGATTGACGTTCTGTTGACTTTGTTGGATTTCTCTTAGTGAGAAGGACCTTTTGGATTACTCCGATAAAGGTTTGGACATAGATGGAGTGCGGTCAGGTTGGTTTTGACTTAAAAACCAACCGGGCCCCTGGAACGAAAAAGCCAATAACTCTCAGACCGGGCATCCGATTGACGCGCCGTCTCTCACGTTGAGTTCCTACTGACGTGACAGAACTTTGCAATACATCAAATCTGGTCTACGTGATAGTTGATACATCAAAATCTTGGCTCATGAAGCGGACCCTCCTGGAACGAGCATGATGTGTGCGGAAACCCTAGAGCTGGCTGAGACTTGATGACTGCTGATCGATCGACTCAGAGTGTTTCGACAGCCCAGTGGGGAGCGCTTGGTTGTAGCGGAAGACCCACGACAGAGGAGCGCTTGGTTGTAGTGGCAGACCCGCAGTACTCAACAGAAGGAGTACCTCTTTAGGCTATGAGGGGGAGCGCTTGGTTGTAGCGGTAGACCCATGGTGGGAGGTTCTTGGTTGTAGCAGGAGGCCCATAGTACTCGACAGGTGGAGTACTACAGCAGTCCAAGGTTAGTGGGAAGCGCTTGGTTGTAGCGGAAGGCCCACTATACTCGATAGAGGAGGAGTTCCCTAGTAGCTATGGGTTTGACAGTGAAGACAACCGTATTGGAATCCTCCGTGGGTTCGACGGTGAAGACTTTTGTACTGAAATCCTCCGTGGGTTCGACGACGACGACAACCGTACGGGAATCCTCAGTGGGTTCGGTGGCGATGACTACTATACTAGTATCCTATGTGGGTCCAACAGCTTAGCTGGTCTAGTATCCTATGCGGGTCTCAAATAGATGAATAAGTAACTACATCTGATCATCTCCTTTGCTTTACAAATGATGTATTCCTATGTGAACTGAGTCTTGACTTTCAATCATTATCTTCGATATGATTGACTTACTTTCCTATGTGGATTGTGGTGTGCCTTCCTGTGTGGATTGGGTTGTACTATCCTGTGTGGACGTGATCGAACTTGAGCTCGTGAGTTGGAGCTGAACTAGATTTTATGACTTAGGTATATGTATGGGCATATACCTAAGTAGTGTTGGATGTTACTTTGTGATTGTATCTTTCCTTTGTGGATTATCCTTTGTGGATTCTGGGAGACCTTCAGGGGTCTCGGGGTCCCTACTGAGTATCGTATACTCACCCCTACACGGGCTTCGCTCGCACTACATTGTGTTGGTTTCAGACGACGGACATCACTTTTCGAGGTTGAGGCTTGTAGAGCTGGACAGTTCTCGTAGGAGGAACTCATGACAAGTCGGTTCCGGAGGTGAATTTTACAACGAGTCGGTACTTGGAGGTGGACCACTGGGCGGGACATACACGGGCGGATGGTAGGAACCGAGGAACTAAGGAGGCTATCTGTACCCACCCTTCAGGTGGGATTTCCAGTGGACAGATCAGTGTTGCTGCTTTACTTTTCAGTTGCTGTACTTCCTTTCTAGTTGTACTTTACTTTCAGTTTGAGTTTGTATTCTGGCCCACTTACTTTTCCACACTTACTATTGTACTCAGTTTACTTAGTGTTTACTTCTTCTGGCTTACTCTGCAGTGTTTGTTTACTTTATAAAGGAAATGCCTTCCCCTTTTGTCGAGATTTACTCCTTGGTGCTAGTCGCCAGCCCCTGGCCTATGGGAGGTGGGCTTGGGGTAGTCACGACATGGGTCTCGATTACAGGTCGTGACACTACATGGGTTAATATATCTCTTTACCAACATTAGGATCAAATCCCATCACTGTGAGGGAATATCACTCCTCCCAAAGACCATGATAATACCATGATGTCATCAAAATATCAGGTAATACTATACATCTATAACACTAGTCTGGTGTCATAATTACCAGATCATTTATAATGTTTCAATATGTTTTTATTATTATACCCAAACATTATATAATCCATGTGATGGAATAAAACCCCATGTACTCACATACTAGTTGTTAAAAACATACATCACTATCCAGTTAACTAGCCCAAACCCTATTTGGTATGATAAGTTCTTCATTACCTCTCTATATGACAACCATTTATATTTATTACTCTCCCATACACATAGATGACTAAGGTAGCCTATAATAAAGTCCATTCTATTAAATACATTTATTTTATAGACCAATAGGTTTTTTAAATCTCATGGGCCTAATTTGGGAAAAATCCCATGACCATTGGTTGTTCGGGAATCCACTTAGTGTTCAACAACCAATCATAGCCTTTAATAAATCTATTATATTCATTATAATTTTCATAGAAGTATTATTTTATTTTAAGGTTGATCATACTCAATTTTATGTCCTATATAACATTAAAAATAAACAAAAAAATTATATGTTTTTATTCATTGATGTACTACTACATATAGAGTTACTCTGATTAATAAAATTGGCACAACTATAACCCTCTTAGGACCTCCTCTAGAAAAAATGAGAAAATTACCTATTAAATTTAAAAGATTCTACCCTACTATTGTGTAATAATTTCATGAAACATACCATAAAGAATCAGTAATCCATGATTATGAATATATTACATGAAATAGAGGGAAGGGGATTGAGGACTTAAATAAAATATTCAAAGAGATCATACAAAGATCACAGATCAACAATAGGGATTAGATGGAGGACGAAGAGGGGGAGATATGGTTGAAAATGATACACCATGATACCCATTTTCCCCTTAATTAAAAGGTAGGAAACCCCAAAATGTATCATCTACCACTATTAAAAACATAGGATGGAAGTAGGTCAATGAAAAAATTCTCTAGGTCACAATGTGTCTACCCCTTTGAAGAGGGACCAATGAACCTACTTATATCCATTGTGTTGTGACCCCTATGGGATATAGTGTTCCATTATAAGGCAAAGGGATCGATACCTTAAAAATTCAATACCTATGTGAACTCTATGAGTATTGAAATGATTTACTTTAATTAGGTGAGGTAAACAACTATATGATGAATCCACCCCTTTCTCTATTATGCATAACATAATGTAATAATACCTGATAACCCTTAAAGAAATCCATTATAGCTTAGCTTAAAGGGGGAAAATAAGTATAAATTCCTCTTTAAGCAATTTAATTGAAAAATATTTTCAATATGGGGAATATTATTTTCCACAATAGTGGTGTGAAACCCTACAAATTTATATAATCTCAATGGATATAATTTTTATCTTCACAAAAAATCAAAATAAATCCCAGCTATTTGCAATAATAGCTGGAAAAAGTGTAACCCCATTAGTTAGGCACTGAAAATATTGTGACTACTTTGAGTGCTATAGTGAACCAATAAAACTGAAAAGGATAGCTAAAAGTACACCGAGACCTGGTTCTAACATTCACCCAATATATGAAACTTCATTCATACATCTAACCATTAAATTTTTTTTTTCTTGAGATGTTCTAACACTTGGAATCCCAATATGAGCATCATCTATCAATATGACCCAAGCTGAAAGATAAAAATAATAATATTTACCCCTTAATCTCATGGACAAAAAATTAATGGGATGATACATGTAGTGACTGTCAAAACATAGTTTGTATTAGAGGCACTATGTCAGTTTTCATAATGGGATCACACATTCTTAGATATTTTTAGGTGGTGTTCCTGATTTATTATCATAGAGTAATGGATAATGAATTTTTTTTCTTATAGTTGTGTAGTGTAGTTTTCAATATATCATCTGAAGTTTTATAGTGAACTAATTTAAACTAATATCCCTCAATAAAAGATGGAAACTTCTTGGTGTTTTATTAGTAGAGAATTTGAGTTTATTATATGGAGATTCAAACATCATAATGAAAGATATTTTTCATAAACATGAATTTTTATGTGTCATCCTATGGTTTTTATCCAATAGAGTTTTATTATCTAATCATTTATAACTATTAAATTGAGATTTTGGGAATTTGTTACATCGATAATCTCTAACTTAATGTAATGGTAGTTTAATGTGGATCATATTTTATTGTTATGTTCTCATTAGTCATTTTCATAAAAATAGACCACACCCAATAAAGTGATATTTAGAAATGAATTTATTCTAATTTAGAGTTATAGATTCAGAAGTGTTGTTTTTAATGATGATAATTATTTTTCTAAGATCTACATTTTTTTGATTTCATAAGTTTTGATGATTACATTATTGTGTGTGTAATTTTAGATGTTGTTGAGTAATTGATGATGTATGCAAAGAAATTATTCTTGTGATATCTTATAGTTTCCTTATAGAATAACTGATTTAGTATCCCTATGGAAGGTGTTGATGTAGATCAGTTATTTATAATTGGTTGATTATGGGATTCTATTTATTGGTGGTCTTATAATTCATTCAATTGTGGTACCCATTATATTAGATATTTTTGTGGTTTATAAAAATATGTTATGGTTATAAATTTATAATTTGATGACATGTGGCATGGGGAAAGAAATGAAATCCTATTAGAGAGAGGATGACTGTTCATAATGAGATTTTATCTTTTTGATTATTTGTCCATTAATGGATTCAATAGATAGAATTGTGCGAGGGAGTAGAAATTCATGATAGGTATTTGGGATGAAGGTGATGGTTGATGAAATGGTTATATTATATGTATGTGTCTTAGGTTTTGATAGGGACTGGACACCGAGGATCATATTATGTACATGTGATAATGCATTATTATTCATAAGGGGCTGTCTTATGAGATTATTGGCTTTGTATCTTTACTTGATTACATTTTGAGGATGAATATGTTTTATAGTGGGGAGGCTGTAAACGAAATTATTTTTCATTAGGAAAGACTTATTATTTTTTTAGAACCAGGTCCAATAAAAAGGAAAACATAGTATGAATACCTTGGCGCATTTCCTCATATATATTTTTAGATAGATCATGTTATTTTTAGATGTGATTTTACCCTAGATATATATTTTATAGGTGGTTTGAGGTATGTGGAATTTAAACGATATAAACTATTTATTATAAAAAAATGGTAATCCCATTAGGGAAAATAGAGATTTACTATAAATGACATCCCTATTGTATATTCTAATAACGTTCTAGTGTCCATAATGGGGTTTTTACCCATGTTGAAGTATTATATTTATTTCAATGTATCAGGCAACAAAATGAGATATATTATGTTTTTAATTATTCTACTGATTTATTGAGGAGTAAAAAAATAACTTTTTTTTTTATTTTAACTCATTTATATTACCATCTTATGATTTTTTCATCAAATATGAAATAGAATAAGGGATGGATATTTTTCTTCAATTAGTGTGTTCCCAATTTACATGGAAGTGACACAAAAAGCTTGAAACTTCATCTTTTATTTAATAGAGTTATGATATCTTACTCTTTATGTTTACCTCATTTTAACATGACTAAATTTCACCTTAGAAAATATATTTATCTTATAAATAATCATGAAAAATATTTTAGATTAATAGTCAAGAAAAAATATTTTAAATTATTTTTAAGGAGGAATTTATTTTCCAATTAGTTTTGGATTTGTAAATATTTAAATTTGGTAAATTAATTTTTCCCTAGAACTAATATGTAAATGATCCACCTTATTTTCTCTCGATCCTAAATTTATTCACCAATGAGTTTTAATGTTTTAGAACCATTAATTGTAAATATTTAATACTAATCATTTCTAAAATATTTATACTAACATGATTTGTTAATATTTGAGTTATGATTGTTCTTCATTGATGGAAAATTATCCATCCATTGAAATGATTGTTAATATGGTCATTGGTCATCATGACCTTAAATCTATCATTTGAATATGAAAACTAGTAAATAAGTGAAAGTTTGTACCCAAGGTAAGTATGCTGAATGTTATATGGATTTATTGCATCTCTAAATTATTGAAAAAACCTGAAATTCATTGATATATAAAAGTGGGAGGTACTAATTTTTATGGGTGAGAGTAATGTGTAAATAGTATTAAGGAGTAGGAAAAATTAATGATGTGTTTGGATAGGGGAAATTCTACCTAATAGTTTGAATGGGTCCCCTTATCGTAGTAATTAAATTGAAATTGTATTCTTGAAAGAGGGTTTAATTAATCTACATCAACAAAATATTAAACCTATATAAATGTGGTTCATAAATCTTTTTCTTTTATATAATCATCCAACGATGATGTAGATTGAATGACATAATTGACAGAATCAATTTTTCTCATTGATACTGATGTTCGTGAATTAATAGTTTAAGGTGTAAAATAATTTTAGTGAAATCTTAATCAATCTCACCAATTGATTTTGATTTCAAAGAAAAATAATGTGGATAATGTGAAATATTAAGCAATAATAATAAAATTCCCCTGAGTGAATATTAATAAAACTTGATTTTCAAGAAAAAACAAAAAAATAACCTACAAAGAATATCTTCAATGAAAAGAGCCAGATTAAGTAATATGAAGAAAATGAGGAAAAGAAATCCCCTTTTAAGAGATTCAGAAACCCCTCTGGTCTTCCTCGCACTCCTACTCGAAGTCTATACCTCCTAGGTTAGAATAGCTGTGTTTGTTGAAGTTAGGCCTATGTATCATTATCCAAATACAAGAATTGTGATTGTTACCATGCCTCCACTCCTCATCATGTCTACATCACTATTTTTATTCATTTTTGTCCATCGATAGGTCACCGCCGACAATAACTAACTTTTGTCAATCTTATCTGAGTCAAGAAACATTTATCGTATCCTCCTCCAATCCTTGCGACCTTAGAAAATCTATATTAAGTGGAAATGGACCTAGATTTACATTAAAAAAGAATTAATTAAAAAATAAAAACTATATAAGAATTTAATATAAATAAAATAAACTATTACTAGTAAAATAGTTGTAAAAATATATAAATTATTATAATTAGTTGATTAAATTATAAATAATTTTATATAATTATTTATTATGATTTATATTTTAATTAAATTAATTACATATTTAAAATATATAATTATTATAATTATTTATTATTTAGTAATAAACAGAAATTAATACATTAAATATAAAATAATAATTAATTATATAATAAATTTATAAAAATATAAAATTTATCAAAATTAAAATTATTTGATTGATAAATAATTTATAAAATGATGTCTATTTATTTTAAAAAATATCTATTTGATTTTTTTATTATTATTTTTATATTTTATTTAATTAGTATTTTTATATATTAATAAAAATATTATCATATTTATTATTGTTTAATTTTTTTCATTGATTTATTATTCTGTATTATTTTATTGTCTTCCTTATCAAGGGCCAGGGGGCTCCCTCTTCACAGAAGGAACTCAGATGAATCCTTGACCGCAACTCTTTAAAAAGAGGCACTGTACAGTGGTGACTTCTGCAGCTCCACGGACAACAATAGTGTGAATCCTCCTTTAGAAGCACCATCGGCTGCCTGAATCCTCAGATTAGTGGCATGGTGTGATGAAACAAGGATGGTGAAGATCTAGTGAGCTCATCTACCCATGAATTCATATCTGGGTTCGCTTCCTCAAAGGGGTTTCGAATCGTGGTTATTAAGGGTAGTGGACTTTTTGGTTGTGGCACCAATGGAAGGTATGACCTATGGTGGAAGTTGATCTCCAATAGTGGATTATGTTTTGTTTTTGTATTAGTTGAGATTTTGTGTTGAATGCGATGATTGATTGAGTTTGGTAATGGCTTCATTGATGGTGGAGAGTAGAAATAGGTCGGAGTTTTGGGTTCTTGAGCAATGAGTTATCTAGTAGAGTCTGTAGTCAACCAGTGAGTTAGGTAAGGGGGAGCTGACTGTGGGTTGTAAGGAACTGTTGGCTCCAACAATGAGTCTGATTTTTAATGGTGGTGGGACATAAGGATTCTAGTTGATAGATTGATTTTTTTCGAAAACATTGGTTACAGGTGGGTAAAATAGTTGTTTTCCAAAAAAAATGTGGTCGTTAGTGAGTAAAATTAGATTTATCCAAAAAATGAGGATTGCAGTGGGTCAAGAGACCCACTATCGGAAACTAATGGCACTGACCCCAACTATCTAGAAAACACAATATGCATTTTTAAAATTATTAAGACATTATAAATAATAATTAAATATAAATAACCAATTCAAAATAATAATTGTGTTACATAAATTAAAATATGAAATGAATAGAAACTTAAAACAACTGAATAATTCATTTAATTCAAATTAATATTATTAGTATTTAGAAGAAAAATCATAAAATAAAATAAATAATAAAAATATAAATGTAAAACAATTAAATAATATTACAGTTGAAGTGTAAAATTGAAAAAAACATTAAATTTTAATAATTAAAATTATTTGTTAAAATAAAATTAAATACTTTATTTATAAATTTGTCTTAATTTAATTTAAGGATACAAATAAAGAAGTATAAAAATTAAAATAATGTAAATGTTAATAAAATGAAAATAAAATTTACAATTAATTAATTAATAAAACAAAAATAACATAAAATTAAAATGTCATGCATAATTGAAAGCATAAAAAAGCATAAAATAATGCAGCATAAAATTAGGTAAGAAAAAATTAATTATTTTAAAATATAAAAAATATGGAAAATGATAAATTAATATATTAATCTATAAGATTGTTTAAGTGAAATTATTTAGTAATAACACCACATATAATTAATTAAATGATGAAACCATCATAAAAAAGATGTGGGAAATCATGTGATATTAAGACCATGTCAAATTTCCCCACACTTAATTACTAATTTTCCTTAATCAATTAAATTCTTTTTTTTTTCTTTTTTTAATCCAAAACTAGTTTTCTTAACATTTAGATCACATAAAGGCATGTATTGATATTAAATTAATGGAGAAAAAAAAACATTTAGTTAGGATTTTTGAAAGAAATGTTTAAAAGAGGTCATGCCTAAATTCAAATACTTACAAGGAGATCAAAGAAACATATGCTCATTCATTGGTGAGGATTTCATGCCTCTTATATGAATCCACCTTTTGAATTACTTAAATTAAAGTCTATATTCTAATTATAATAGTGACAATAGGTTATGTATAAATAGAAATAAAATACTAACCATAAAACCTTCAAATATCAATTTCACCTAGCTTCCAAAATGAAAAGTTTTATGTTAAAAGATTTTTTTGAATCAAATTATTGATATATATTTAATTATTTTCATATAATACATTTGTTGACTTCTTTATATGGAATTTGGAATTCCCCTCACAATAATGAACTCATTTTTTACTAATAGGCACATTAATTTTTTAAATTTTACACAGCCAAGTATTTTTTGAAAACCACTATACAGATGTACTTATTTGAAATGTATAGAGGGATTACCCACACACCAAGTATACAAAGTCTCAAATGTTCACTATGAGGTCCTATTTGACCATTTTACTCCAGTTCAAAAATTATTATAGCATTATCATTTAAATTAGCTCTATAATGTGATTACTTTTTTGGTTAAATATAAATGATTTCCTTATGTTCAAGTTCAATCTTCCATATTTCTAATGTGATGATAATAAATCCACATATTTATATCCTATATGACCCCCATTATTATTTCCTAAATAGAACATACTTGAAAAATGTATGAAACTTAAATTTTAAATCATTCATCCTCACAAATTTTATAATCAATGAAACCCTTAACTACCGTTACGTTATTATCGATTATGAAAGACTAAAATAAATAGTATAATGAATCCTAAATAACCTCATGGTATGGAAGAATTTTTTATTGAAAAATTTAATAATTTTTATTTTAATAAATTTTGAAGGGATATGGGATTTGATGGGATTACTATGAAGAACATATTATCCTAGAATATAAAGACCATCTCCCCTACACTAAAACCCAAAATTATCACAAAAGTTGAATTCAAAGGTGGAGGAAACAATTTACTTTTAAATATAATTATATAATTTCAATTCAATATATGATTACATGTTCATGAATGATTGTGATGTTAAAAAAATTAATTCTTCGTAATAAATAATTTAATATAGATTCACAAAAACTCATGCATAATCAATTAATTAGGTGATAAATTTTTTCTATTAACATTAAATAATGTAATTTGATCATTTATTTACATATTTGTATGGGGGTATGCAATTTAATAGATTTTTCTTCAATTGGATATTTAAAAAAATTAATAAATTTAATGTTAAAAACCCCAAAAATTAAGAACAACCAATTAATGATAGTAAGTAAGGGGGTATTACTCCCCCACATTTAAATCCACACATTGAAATTATTTAAAACAATTAATGTAAAATTTTTCAACAATCATTCACAATCATCAAAGAAGAAAAGTAATAAAGAATACCAGATATTTGATGTAGAAATCAAATTCATGGTAAATGATGTTTTTTTTTTCAATTTCGTAAATCTCAAACATGAATCGTTTGTTTAAAATTAAAGGTATATGAATTATTATCTTTTATGAAAATTCCAGGAGAATAATTCTCTAATAACATAAAATAGGAATACTAGGAACCTATATCCAGTAGAAAGAGAGAAGAAAAAGAAAAAGAAGTGTCAAGAATTACATAAAAAAAGAACAAATGTAAAGACAATTAAAGACCATGGAATGAATCCCATAAAAAACTGAATTTTAACTAACATGTTAGTCTTTTGGAGGCTCTAGAAATCTATACAATAATAATTTATTTGAAAAGTGTAGTTTTTTGGAAGAAATATAATCATGGGTTTCCTCTCAGGCAACACTATTTTTAAAGTCACTAGCTAGACTCTCCTAAAAATAGACCAACGTTACTAGGTGATTGTGGTTTCCTAAGCATAAAACACCACATATTTATATCCAAAATTCTTTTAAAATATTAATGATATTTTTAGGTAACTTAACTTTTGAAAAAATATTATTAATATTCATCATATGCTAAAATCCATAAGAATCACCCTTTATATTTAAGGAACTTCTCATAGAAGCCATCATTTAGATTTAAAAATTCTTCACTAATATTACCTTTTTTAGAATTTATGAGGAAATAATGTTTAGGTGATAAATAAGTATATCCCTCAAGCTCTTCTAAGAATCATTTCATCCCGAAAACATAAAAGGGATTATGGGAATCATTCTTAGCATGTGAGTTGTCCACTTTTGAAATTGACAAGGTTTTAACCATATTTTTATTTTAATGGGGGGAAATAGGTGAAAGGGGTGATCCTAAAATTGTGAAATTATATTCAAAGATAAATTACTCATTCAAATTCTAAAAAATAATAAAGGACATGGTGATAAGGGATGATTTCTAAAAAACCAGTTCATAGAAAAGGATATTAATAGATATATGTGCAATATAAATATTATAAATCCAAAAGGTACCTCATACAATTAAATTATAGTCCCAAAAAAATATTCATCAACCATACCCATTAATGAATACATAAAAAAATATTTAAGGGTTATTTTTTGTTCATCTAGAATCTTATGTTTTACTCCGCTAAAAATGTTTTCCAAAAGGTCCTCACTATAAAATAAAAAATTATCATAAATAGCTTCTGAGAAATTAACTATGACTAAATCATCTTGTGTGTGGTCAACCTATCCATTTAGTCCCCTTAAAAAATTTTACTCTATAAAAATATTTGCGTTCAAAAATTTAATTTTTGGGTTTTAATTGAATAGTTCATATTTTAGAAATTTAAATTCTTTATTGTTCAAATTTTAAAAAAAAATTCCCCTAGTATGAAAACACTATTCTCATTTTCAAATTCCTAATCATGTGAGGGGACTTTTGTAAAAGGACCTAAGAAAATAAATCAATAATAAATCGCTCTTAAAAACAAACCCGATTATAATTTTCATTAAAAATGATTTCATATATTTTTGGGTTAAAAATTTTAAAATAGGGGACACTAGTTTTCAAATTAAGTTCATAGATATGAAAATCACTTATTTATATGTTATTATTCCCATCCAACCAATTCTCAATTTCATGTTCAGGTTCATCATTCAAAATATCAAAAAATTTAGGTGAATGTTTTTTAACATTTATTTTCTGATTATTCATATTCTCCTCAACCTAAGTAATAACATTGTTAAAATACATAAAATAGTGTTTTTAATAGGGAGAATGTAGAGAATTGTAAATACCTATTTAATATAATTTAATTAATTTTCAATGTTTTATAAATAAATCCATTTATATTCATCACATATTTATCTATGTTTACTTATTCATTCAAAGAGTTTTGGTGTTTCCACATTTTGTTCTTTAATATTTTCAAATTCTTCAAAATAATACATTTGTTTCTCGGTTTTAGCCTTAGAATCCACAATATCATCTTCAAACTTCCCAAATTCATTTTACTCATCACTAAATTCAATTTTTTTATGTTTAATGTTTTCTTCTGATTCCCATGATCTTCATTTATTTTTTTTTTTCATTTCATCATTGTGTGTTTTATCAAATTCATTAAAATTTTCAAACATCATTGACTTCATTTTATCAAGTTTGTAAAAATATTTTTTTTTGGGTTAATTATAGATAATTTTTTCATCATATTGATTAGAATTATGTGGAAAATTATGGACACACTACCAAGTAGTGGGACCATAGTATCCATAACAGACACAGTAAACCCCAATTTTCTGACTCCAACTTCTTGTTATTTGATTCTATTAAAAATAAAAAACCACAACAACAAAAATTATTTTACAAATATCAACATAAAAAATTAACAATCACCTATCACATATATTTAATAAAAGAAATCAATAGAGAGAAATACATAATATTTTGAAGTTAAAAACACACAATGGGAAGGAAAAAAATGTTCACAAGAACAATAAGGATTTTTTCATTTTTTTATTTATATATTTTTTTAAATTAATTTTCTATACTAAAGACACTATTTTCATGTATTCCCCAGAAATGACTCCAAATTTTCATATGTATAGAGGACATAATGTCATTCAAAATATCATTTCTGAACCAACATTGTTATAGTAGTGATGTATTGAACCTAAGGAAAGTAGGGTGAGTCTTTTAGGGCTTTTCCTTATTTATAGATTATTAAATCCCACATGAAATTAATTGATGTTTGATTGTGTGGGGTACCTAATTTAATAGGTGAGAGTAATGTGTTAATGGTGTCAATCAATGGTGCTAATTAGGTGAAAAAATAGATGATGTTTTTAGATAGGGTAAAATCTACCTTTTAGATTAAATGGGTTCCTCTATCACAGTAATTAATTTCAAATTGTAATCTTGAAAAAAAGGTTTGATTAATCATTCATCCCAAGTGAATAAGAATATATAATGACGGTTTTAAAATATCATTGGTTCTTATAATCATTCAACAATAATGTATTTTGAATAAAAATATTAACAAAATTAATTTCACCGATTGAAGCTGATGTTTTTGAATTAACAGTGTATGGTTAAAAAAATTATAATGAAATAAAAATTGATCTCTCTGATTGATACTGATTTCTATGAAAAATAATTGGAATAAGATTAAATACTATACCACTATAATTTATTTCCACCAAGTTAATAATACTCAAACATCATGCCTGTAAAAAAATAGATAGAATGAAACATAAAAATTTCAAAGAATAGAACAAGAGGAAATAAGAAAAATAAGATGTGGAAAAGAGCCCTCTTTGAAGATCTTCTCGAACCATGTTGGTCTCCCACACACACATGCTCTAATTCTAGATCTCATAGGTTAGAAAATGGTATATTGTGTAATTTAGGTCTCTCTCTCACTATCCCTATCTATGAATTTTGAATGTTTGAATCTTCCCCCTCTATTTTTCATGTATGCCTTAAAATTTTTATCCTTATTTTTCTACCAGTTTTTCACCACTAGAAAGCACCAAATTTTGGTAGTCTTATCTGTGTAACCGAACACCTCTCACAACCTCCTCCAATCATTATGACATTATTAGTTCCCCTGTAACTGAAAATGAACCTGAATGTATATAAAATAATGAATGAATTAATAAATAGAAACAATATAATAATATATTATAAATATAATAAAATAAAATATGTGGAATAGATATAAAAAATATATTAATTATTATACTTATTTGTTTAAAATATTAAATAAATGTATATAATTATTTATTATTATTGTTCTTTTAATTAAAATGATTACTTATTTAAAAAAATATAATTATTATCCTTATTTAAGATTGTATAGTAATAAAAAATTAATATATAAATATAAAATATTGATTAATGATATAATAAATTTTTAATAATATACAATTTATAAAAATAAAAATTATTTGATTAAAATATAATTTATAAAATTATGATTATTTAGTTTAAAATACAATTTTTTGGTTATTATTATTTTATTTTATTTCATTAATATTTTTATTAATTAATGTTATTATTATTTAATTTATTAATTTTTTATTTGTTTCTTCCTTATCCAGGGTCGTGTGGGGGGAGGGGGTTCCTCTTCATTAAAGGACCCCAGTCGAGACCTTAACCATGACTCTCCCAAAAGCGGTGCTCTGAGGCGGCAACTTCTCCAACTTTATAGAAAATAGTGGCACAACTCCTCCTTCAAGAAGCACAATTGACAGCATGGATACTCTAATCTAGTTGAATGGTGTGAAAATACCAGGCTTGAGTAGAACTAGAGAGATCGTGCATCATGGCCTTCAGATCTATCCATCTTTGTCAAAGGGGTTCATAATATTTTTCATAGCACTAGTGGATTTCTTGGTGGTGGAAGCGGAAGAAGGTAGTATCTATAGAGGAATCAAATATGCCACACTGTTCTATTTTCTATTGTTTTGATAAAGGAGATTTCGTGATGAAAAGGACAATGGATTTAGGTCGACAGTGTCTTTGTTGCTAGTAGTGAGTATAAACAAGTCCTAGTTGTGGGTTCTTTTTTGGGCGGGTTCTCTAGAAGAGTCAACGGTCCAGTAGTGAGTCAGGGATAGGGGAGCCAATAGTGGGTTTTATGGAACCATTGGCTCCAATGGTGAGTGTTATATTTGTTGGCAGTGGGAAAGATGGGAAGTGGTGTGTAGATTGAAGAGTTATCCATAAAAATGTGGTTGGTGATTGGTAAAATTGAATTTTCCCAAAAAAATGACTATGTTAGTTGGTAAAATGGGAATTTAAAAAAAATGAGTCTAGTGGTGGGTGAGAGACCCACTATTAGACAATAGAGGCATTGACCCTATCTTTTTAGAAGACACATTAATCATTTTTAAAAATATTAAAACAATATAAAAAAATAAATATAAAAAATAGTGTCAAAATAATTATTTTATTACACAATTAAAAATATGAAATGAATAGAAACATAAAATAACTGAATAATTAATAAAATTAAAATTAAAAATATTTAAATTTAAAAACTAAACTTAAATTAAAAGTAAGACAAAAAATATAAATTCAGAGAAAATAAATAATTTTACATTCGATGTACAAACTAAAACAAATAATTAAATCTAAAATATTTAAATTAAATCATAAAATAAAATTAAATACTTTATTTATAAATTAAAGTTAAATTAAATTAAGAATACAAAAACAAAAGTAAAAAAACTAAAATAATGATTATGTTAATATAATGAAAATATAATTTATACTTGTGTAATTAATAAAAATAGACATTAAATAAAATTAAATTAACTATAATAATTAAAAACATGAAAAGGTAATAGAAAATAATTCACCAAAAAACTAAATAACACATAATATATAATTTGAAAAGATAAAAAACAAAATTAATTATAAACATGATTAATTAATAAATTTAACTATAATATTATTAAATAGAATGTATTTACCAATTACACCATATATAATTAATTAAATTATTAAAAACATAATAAAATATGTGGAAAATCATGTGATTTTAACACCACATCACTTACTAAGACATAATTCCCCACAAAAATTCCTACATTATAGAATGATTTATTATCACCACTAATCATGATATGTGTTCCTCATCATTATTGAACAAAAACCCATTTTAGTTTGCTAAAAATTATGTTGAGATGATTTCATCAAATCCTTTATCCTATTTCTTCACACTAGTGTATTTATGATTAAAATGTGTAATGATAATGGTTTTCTAAATGAATGATTTTACATTAGGAGAAACTTGTGTAATGGATTTCTTCTTTGAAGGTGTTAGGAAGAAAATAATAGATTACAATTCTAGAGAAATGGGGTGATGGTGGAGTATAAAAGAGAAGTATTAGCATGTCGTGATAATGTCTATGTGAGTTATACTCAGATACAAGTGGAGGTGTGGCTATAGGTGGATACATTGGTGGTCAAACAGTCATACATTATTGTAAGAAATTTAGACGTGAACAAAGAAATCATGATTAATGATAAAATTGATCATTTCCTAAATACAAATGTGCAGTTCACTTGATCACACACTATATATTTCATTGTCTACAGCGGTGTTGTTTGTGATCAAATTAAAAATTTTACATGGTGTAAAACTTTATGTGATAATCCATGTATTTTGGGATGTATTGTTTGAGTGTTTCATTTCTATTAAAGTAAATATCATCTAGCACCACAGACCATGTTGAATAATGTAAATTTTTATTATAAGGTACTAGATTCCTTAGTATTTAATTGGAGTAAACATAAATTAACTATCATTATCTCACACCCACTATGTACCCAATCTAAAAATATTATTTATCAAATATGTGAATCATGTTGTTATATAAGAATATGGATGAATGTACCACATGTTGTGTAATTCATTTAGATATATTATGTCTATGTTGATCCTTCATGAATAGTTTAGAGAAATAGATATGGTATGTACTATGAAGTTCATGTCATGTACCCAAGCATTATTAGTCATCCTAAATAGGTCATACATAACCAAATGGAACAATAAGTCCTTAAAAGTTTTTCTACTATAGGAATTTCAATATAGTTTGACTCATCTCTTTGATATAAGATATCATAAGTAAAAACTCAGTAAAAAACCCATTGCTTTTATTAGTCTTAGCATGCAATATTTGTTTGTCATATTTAATGATCGAGTTGAAAAAAATTTACAAAATAAAGAATCATAGAACCTTTGTGATACCACTATATATCATAAAATATGATATAACACATAATAATTACCACTACATGTCATATCAAATGATATGATAGGGATATCAGTCATAAACCATATCTAATTGTTTCTAAATAAATTAAGAAATGATAGGCTATCAATATAATCCTATGACTAATCCAAAATTGTAAAATAAAATTATATAAATATTTTGTTATTTAATTATATTATTAATGTGTTTATATAATATATAAGTTATTTATAAATTGTATTAAATTTTAATTCAGTATATTTATTAATTTATAAAAAAGTTTATTAATTAATCCATTAATTTTTTTTTATAATTAACTAATTCAATGTTCATGGAAATTTTACCAATAAATATAAAACAATATTATGTGATAATATAAAAATACCTTTTTTAAAATTGGATAGATTTCATTATGACATAGAAATAATGTTTTTTATAAATCATAATTGTAATTTATAAAGTACTTATTAATTAAAAAATAAGGTTAAATATAATATTTTTAAATTTAAGATTATAATTTTTTCAAAATATATAATTTGAATTATTATAATCAAGGTCCATATTTGGGATAATTTTTAGACCACACAAAATGTAGATTCAAATAATGATTAGACCATGTTTTATGTAATGTTAACTATTTGAAATTTAGATTTTGTAAATAGATTACATAATATGAATTTAAATAAATAAATTTTATATTTTAATTATTATAGTAAATTTCAAATTATGTGCCATATAATGAATAATATGATGGAGATAAAATTAAGAATTTAATATAATGTTTCTATATTCAATATTGTGAAATTTATAAATTTATTTGATAAATTTTAACGTGTTTATAATTATCTATGATTTATGAATTGATCAAAAAAATATCAAATGTTTATTTATGTGATGTGTTTATTTATATAAAAAAATATTCCCTAATTTTGTATTCAATGATATACATTGTTTATATTATGAATAATTTTATTATATAGTTTAAAAAATTTAAACTGATTCCATGGATTATAAAACGTTCATATAAGGAGTAATATTATATACTTTATAATTGGTCTAGTTTCCATCTACCTTGAATTTAGTTTACAAATAAAGATAATATCATGATTTTATTTACTAATCATTGTTGATAAATATTTTTTATTAGAGTTAAGATTAATTAGAATCTCACCTTCAAAAGATATTCCTTAGTAAATGGATATCTAGTATAACTTTATAGTCACCTTGAGTATTATCCATTTTTCATGAAATTTGGGGCACACTATCTATAAATCTAGGTATACGCATGGGGATATTTTCAGTTTCATATAATTATAATAGTCTACATGAAAAGTCCATGTAACTAGTGCTTGGGATAAGTCTGAATTTGTGTAGATATATTTGTATTCTTTTTTCGGTGAATAAAATAATAGTGGGTTGTGTATATAGTTTCACAATAGTATGGTTTTTACAAAATTATTTGGGAAAGAAAATGGTATTCTAGACTAAATCACAAGAATCAAGCATATAAAAAAGGAATAATAGGAGACAATATTTTGTGATTAAAACACATTTATAATAAAAAAATAGATTCCATCTAAAGAAAAACATTTCATGACTATGATATTCTAGTATAGGTTAAATCATCCCTCGATAAGAAAAACATTTAGAGTATATTAATTTCATGATTCAAATAATATATCAAATAATCAGTCTCAAAACTCAAGGAAATAATGATTTATTATCTTCATGAATACTTACTAAAATATCTAAATTTACAAAACATTGAAAATATTTCCATAATTTTACGAATATAGACTATTTTCTAGACATATCACATGATATAATCATTTTCATAACCAGAATTTTAAATCATATGAAATGAGGGATCTAAGATTATTATTAAGGGAAAAACATATCAGAATTTATAACATCATTAACATGAAGGAGAAAAATAAGTAGGTATAAATATTTTTTTAAAACATCATGAGACTATAGTTGATAATAATAAAACATGGTAGTGAAATGTAAGACTAATAAAATATTTTTATGGAAGAATATATTTTTGGATATGTACCAAAATATATATCAATAATCATAAAATATGTTTTAACGATAGAAGAATAATACATATTTAAAAATAATGTGTGATAAGAAAATATGAAAAATAATTAAAAGGAAAGGCATTTTAGAAATATTTAAAAACATTATTAACATTAAAATTTAAAAAAACCATAATAATAGGAATTACTTTTTATGAATACTCATTATGATCATGCCTTTATAAAAGAAATATTATTCCCATGCCAAAAAAGTAAAAAACTTATTATGTCGATTACTATGAGAAAAAAGTCATCATGTCTATTCCATATTATCTAATGATATATCAACATAAAAAATTAATTATATGGTGATATGGGACCCCATCAATCATTATCCCTATATATATGTTCCACAAAAAATCCATATCCATCATATCTTAAAGAACCCATGGAAAATAGTGGGTTTCATAAAATATTCCAAATCATAACATAACATGAACAATTGAAATAACAGGATTTTAAAAATCCCTTTTTCAAAATTTAATCAAATGATAATAATATACGGAGAGTGATAGACACATCAGTTCATGGTAGATAAACCATGGAGTAAAAATAATACTGAAAATAAAAAAAGTTATCACAAAAAAATTAATCATCCTCATAAAAGATAAAGTGAAAATTGTATTTAATATAATTTTTAGAAGGGAAAGGAAAAATATTTCGACCAACCTATTAGAAAGATTTCCAAATAAACAATCTTTGAAATGAAATAAAAAATAATCCCGGTAATTCTTGAGTTGTAAATAAGGAAAATAAACGTATTTATTTTTTTCTTTAGTTTTTTTAAAGAAACAACCACATTGTATAGATTTTGAAAGGAAATAAATCCATAGAATAGGTAATATTAAATTAGATTAATATAAAATACACAAGAAAAATATTTTCATTTCATTAAGGTAAACAATTTTTATTGAAAAAATATAGATGTGGAAGAAAAATATTCATAGTTTAGAATGGGAGTAATTTATACAAATTTTATGCTCTTATTTTATAGAAAATTTATTTAAAAGTGTTTATTAATGTTCACAATTAATTCATTTAGAGAAAAATAGTTATACCATATAAAATAAGTGAGTTTTAGGACTAAATAATGTTTTATAATATATTCGGGTAAGAAAGTGTATGACCCAATTAATCGAAAACGGTGTGAATTAAACCATTACCATGAATTACTGCTAATTTGAACATTTTTTTATCTTGGTGTATAACAAAAAATAATATAGTAACCACATATTTTATAACATTATTCATGTATATTTACTTTTACTTACTTCACTTTATACCATTTAAGGAAAATATATTAGTCAATTATGGCTTATCTTCACCATCAAGTGTTATTAAATTTATTTATTTGATGAACATTTGGTAATGCTATTACTAATAATTGTTCATTGGTATCAATACAAAAATAAATAAGTATCTTAAGGTGAAATAATATATCTTTTAAATTTATTTATAATATTTTTAACCCATTTGATTACATTTTTTAAAATTTATTTTTTCAAAAAACATTGTTCTATTAACACAAAACAAATGAGGGGTGAAGTATTAACAATTAGAGAAATAGTAATATGACCACTTGAAAACTAAAACTAGATAATATTTATTAATTCATATATATTAAATTAAATATTTATGTTTCCATAGTCATCCATGTTATATTTTTTAGCATTTTTTTGTAGGTGGTTAAACCGACCGAAATATGAAAAATGTTGTAATTAGATGGGAGGGAATAATTAATTTTTTTGGCATGATATCTTTATAATTGAATTATAGTTGTTTTACATGGAACTTTTTATGGATTTTAATAATATTATAATAGAATTTTATGAAGATAAAAATAATCATAAAAAATTAAAAATGTTATTTAACAGAGGTGGTACTCTCCCTTTCTACACAATTGACGTCGTTTTATTTTTCATAAGTGGATAAAGAGAAATAAATAATTATATTTAAATTATTTTAATATTTTTTTTCATTTTTGTACTACTAGATTAATATATTAGAATGTATTTTGGGGGTGCTAAAAGGAGTAACTATTGAAGTAAAACTCAATAGAATTGAGAAATTTATACAGAAGAAATAAATTATATCTAGCAAGACTCCTTGATTTATAAAATATTTATGAAGTCTTATGGACCCAAAAAAATAAAGTGGGATAGTATTCTATGAGAGGAAATAATGTAAATGTTTAAATAATAAATTTTATTTAAAATGGGTGTCATTTTGGGGTGTATGTGTTCCTATTTTATAAGTGAATAAAAAACTAAATTTTGAGTACCAAGTGTTTATCAATAATATAATGTCACTATTCATTGTTAAAATGTTTCATGAGTAAAATATATGAATTAAGGAATTTTATTTATTCTATCATATTCTTGAAAAACAATTTTTTGGATAACATGGATTTATTTAAGACTTTTTATTACACATTTTAATGTTTTACACAAATTTACACATACCTTGGTAATAAATTTTTATCTTTGGTACATAGTTTTAATGAAAAAAATTAAATATTTAATTATTTACTAATTTAAAATTATCTTTTTAAATATTTAAAGATTATTTATCAAAATAAATTTTTTTATGATAGAAAAACATGAATTTTAGGATTAACATGCACAAGGAGGGAAAAATTATTTAGAATAAAATGACTTTTAACTATACAATTTATGTTTTTGTCAAAAATTATAAATGTTATTATTCTCTATGTAATAAATAACTGAATATTAAAATAAATAAATGTTTTATTGAACTTTAGTTAACAAATAAATAAATTTTTCTTTAATATGAATGGTTAAAATAAAACACTCAAAAACAAATTTTAATTTGGATTAAAATGTTATCTATGTTACAAAAATTAAACACAGATTTTAAATTTTCCAAAATAATTTTAAAATTTAAAAACTTCATCCCTTAACTAAATATATGAGTAATTAAAAACATAATTACTTAATATTTATATTATTCTTATATAATCATAAATTTAACTGTTTCGGTAAAAACTAAATTTTTTCATTGTTCACCAAAAAATTATTTTAGAAAAGTAAAGAAAAATCATCATATGATAATTCTAGATGAATAAATCCAAGAATGAAATAAATTTTATAAAATATAAATTCTATAATTTAAAAGTTTAATTTTAAAATAAAAAAAACATAAATAAAAACTATTTTTTTGAAAAGTTAATTTTTTATTCCTTATGTTCTCTTAATCATATTTTCAGGCATTTATAATTTTTTATTTTAATTTGTTCTATAATAGGTCTTAATTTTTTTTATATTTTTCTTAATGTTTCATACATTATTTTAGTTTAGTTTTTCATGTGAAATAATTTTTTACCCAAAATCTATTTAAGGATAAATATTTCTAAAGACATATGTAGTTTATTCTACCCCATTAAAAGAATTTCATCATCAAAACTTTATTAAATAGAGGAAAACAAGTGCACATTATTTTATATAACAACATATTTAGGTTCCAATATAGTCTCAATAAACAAATTATTCCTTATAAAATGAAGTAAATATGTTATATGGTTCCTTAGATCATTTTTTATTCTATTCATGGTCTTGAAGGATTGATGTTCATAATAATGTTTAAGTTCTAATATCATATAATTAAATCAAATTACATTCAAAGAATTTGTAATTTTATTCCTCAAATGTAGTATGTGGAACACATCACACACTTTAAAGACGTGTGGATGGAGCTCTATGAGATAAGATAAAACTAAAACATGATGAAAGATCTTGATGGGACCAATTAATGTTGGGAATAACATCTAATTATTCCAAAATCTCATAATGTTCTTCTATTGAGATATTTGTTGGAATAGTTTGTCACCAATATGAAACTCTTGATCTCAGAGATAATTATATACATGTTACTTTTATCAACCAGGTTCATCTTAGATTTAGTTCTGAATGGTTTAAACAGTATCCACCATTTATTGGATGTGGATAAGACATATCATCTTCTACTCTACATCGTCATCCTGACATGATGTAGTCCTACATCTCTTACCAAGATGGGCCTCGTATGATGCTATCTAAATGATAGAATGAGAAATATAGTAATATTAAAACTCTACCAGTGGGAGGTTTATTTCACGAAATCTATATAAATCCAACTAATAATATCATATTACATACTATATAGTTTAAATGGTCCACTTAGACATGAAATATATCCAATGTTGATAAGTAGTATTGAAACCAACTCTGTATCCAATTTATTGATAAGAAATATTTTAAACCTCATGATAAATCTCTGATTATGATCAAATAAATTAGATATTGGTACTTCATATAGATATATTTATTACATTATGTATATCATAATCAGTTTTCAAGAGATAAATATTTTTGATGGATATAAAATGTAATGAAATTATTAGGTGATAACATGCATAAAAAAATGAACTATTTCTTTATATTATCATTTGGAGTCCTATAATAAAACTCATGGCGGTAATTCCAATTTACATAATTGTGTGGGTTATGGTTATAATATAGCATTCGTCTTTTTTCATTAAACCATAAAATTTAATCATACCATACCTTAGAAAATATATTCTTCAATTTATATCTTTATGTTACCTCACTAAATATTTTGTTTTATAACTCTATATATTTTCATAATTTCTATATGGATTGGGAAGGATAAGATATTTTCATGGTAAAAAAATTATTTAGTCAAGTTATGTTTTTTAGAATACTGAAACATGTTCCAAACCTTATAAATCCAAATTCATCAAATTTGAACTATAGAATATTTTCTATATTATTCTCTAGTATTACATAATAATTATAGGTCTATTTGATCTTCAATGGATATAACAATGATAATTAAGTTATATAAGATAGGATTTATCCCCATATATTATGAAATCAAAATTAATACTCCAAAAATACATGACTATTATCGATTTTGGTATCCTCGTTATGTATTTTCTTACATATACATTACTAATTAATGAATCAACCACCATATGTTTCTTCCCCATGTGATACTATATTGTATTTTTATAATATTTTTTCAATTTTAAAACTAACCATTATCATATATTCATATGATTTTATGTCAATATATTTCAATATCTTGTGATAGGTATATATAACAAAATTTTCTCCATAGATATAATGCCACAAGATATTTAATGAAAAGATCAATACCAAAATCTAAAAATCAAGCATTAGTTAATTTTTATTTTGATTACATAATTATTGGGATGCATAAAAAATAACCACATCATTATGGATGATCATACAACCTTATCCCTTTTCCAAATCATCGCTATATTTTTCAAAACCATCCCAACTACAGAATAAGTTTTGTAAATGATTTATGGATAACCTATTTTTTTTATTATGTTAAATCCTTCTTCACATTCCACTATCTAAAGGAAATTTATCACCTCCTAGGATAAAATGGTTAGTGGAGTTCTTATCCATGATATATTTCTCAAAAATCATCAGTAATATTATCTTAACCACTAAAATAATTAAACCAATGATACAATGGTTAGGTTTGAGGAATTTATTGACAAATCATTTATTTTATTGATTTACTAACATTCCCTATAATTTTATTACATTAATTTTTTATTTTTGTAGCCTAAATTCATACTTGAAAAATTTAGAATATAGTCTTTCATTTCTAATGGTCTTTAACAAAACCCCTAAATGATATTTATGCTCATCCATTCACTCTGAATATATATGAATATATTCTATGTAGGAAAATAAAAATTGATCAATGTAGACTATAAATAAACTATTCATTATATCCATTATGATAGAGGGAGAAAAAATAATTCCAAATGTTATCACTATAAACTCATAGAGCCCATACCTCAAACTGAATTCTATGTTGTAAATATCCTTCATTTTAACACAAAACCTAAGATATCCAAAACAATGGTGAATTTTTGAGGAGTAAGAAATATTATATTATTTCATCAAATAGATCATTGATACATTGTTGAGGATAATTTTTTATCATGAAATTTTAATCACATTATTATATATGAAAATACATATAGATCAATCATTAAATTACACAATGCAGACTGGTGCACTCCATAGTGATACACAAGAGTGTATAAACAAATTTTCTATAATCACTTATTATTTCTTGTTTAATTCATATAATTTCATGTGATCCATTATATAAGGAATATATGATATAGTAATCAAACTTTGAATGACTTGGATTGAAAAATAAAACACACACTTAGGGGGGAAGACATGATAGTTAATCTTTAAATACATTAGTACACACTGATAAAATATACATATAACTAATGATTACTTCAAAACCAATCAATTGAGTCTAGATTCTCCCACTTTGATTATCATTACCCAAATTATTGAATTTAATTCCATATGGATTTAATAATAATATGTTCATTGATACCTAATAATATGAAGATTTGTGATATAAAAATAGATTTTAATATAATTAAAGTTGATATGCTCTCTACGGGGAAGGATATAATCATTGTATAGTATTAAAATGAATTTTACTAGGAGAATTATACCTATATTCACAGGGAGTATCAAACAATAAAATTATAATCAGATAAGTGTTATATATAGTAGTTTCAATCATCATTCAACAATGATTTTATATATACTTTTCAATATCATGTGTTTAAGGGAATGAATCTACATCCTCAGAAAATATGTAAGATATAAAGGAATTAAATGACCTAGAATCAAATAATTATTTTTTGTTTAGAGAAATAGATATGTTTACAATTCACTAATTCTTTTATGTGATCCACCTCATTAATAGTGATTTTGTATATTATCAATTATTCCCATATTTTAGAAGGGTAACAAGATCTATTATCTTCATTTTTTCTGTGGATAGGTTTTGATTCACACAATTTAAAACTATTTGTATATAAATTTTTGAGGTATGGGAGGAACATTAATTGGGTAATTCTTATCCTATGATGTCTTAATAGGACTATTACCACTAATTTGGTGGTTATGATCTTGGTTTCCATCATTACCATACATAAAACACATCCCTAATCCTCTAAGTAAATTACTCACTATGTTCCTCAATATTTTAATTAATAAATAAAATTATATATTCTACCCACCATGTGTCTTATCATCTATGATTACATGATATTCCACATTCATTTTAAATTCCCTATAACAATCAGAGTTTCAAATTTCCATCCCTACATTAAGGGTTCATTAAAAAATCATCATTAAAAAAAATATTATGGATAACATACTTCTAAGACTATGATTTAAGATACTAAATTATTGATTGATTTTAAATTAAATATTAAAGATGGAACAATAATAGTTATGAACCATTATTGATAAATTATCATCATATAATCTAATAGATTCATCATTTTTTTGTGTCAATTCCTACAATTACCACAATATTTTCATTTGAGGAGTCTCTGAAAAATACCTATAGAAATATATTTTATCAAACTCATTCCATTTAATAGATTCCACTTCCTCCTTTTCCATTGTGCTCTCAATAAGTGTCCACCATTGGTCATCCTAACCTTCTAAATGAGAGATATCTACAACTACAATCTCAAGGTCTGATAACTAGAGAATATAAAATATCTTTTCAATTACATTCAACCACTACCCAATAATTATATGGTTAGAAGAACCATTTAATAAGATGGATGTTGCCTCATGAATGAGTCAATATTGATATGTTAATTCCTTGGTGCATTCTAAAGTGAACCATATATGTTTTTTTGTTTCTCACAGAACAATTCAGTTGGGTGTCTATTTCCTTGTGGTTTTACATCCCACCCCCAATCTCAATAGGTTTTCCATTGTGACAATCTCAATGTTGTCCTTAAAACACATTGTTAAATATTTTCAATCATGTTACCATTATAACCATGACTAAAAAATATTTTGGAATGAAAATAAGTAATTTAATTAATATACATATAAGTAAACTATAAACATAGAAGGAGGATTTCATAAATTACATGCATAATATAACATATGAATATTTTGGATTCAATATATTCATTACATGGTATGTTTTCAAAATTAAATTTTTATATATTCAAATCCATCATAATGTCTTATAAATAGTATGTGAATTACTAAAAGAATATTACCCGAGAGTATCTATCCAGTTGTTCAATATATAGGACACTCATCGTGTACTAGATTAAAGAATGGGTTGACACACAAGAAGTTATTTTTTGGGTGATTACAAATATGAGAATGTATGAAATAGCTAGATGCACATTCGTGTATATATATAGGGATGAAATTTCTAGTATAAATATATAATAGATATGTTACCAAATCCTTATAATGTTATACTAAACTTTGACTTATCCACAAGAATTATCCCAATGGTTTTCACTAAGGTTTTATTGTCCAAATTCATGAAAAAACAAATCTAATCCACAAACTTAACTAAAACCTTTTATGATAACTAAAAATGTGATCATTAGTAATCACAACAAAAATAATAGAGCAATTTCATGATTTTTATTATATTTCTCACAAAAAATCTCACAACCTAAGGACTTAAATGTTTAGTAGCATAGAGTATACCTACAAAAAAACTTATTAGTAGAGTAATTTAAAAAATTTATCTACTATCATGCTCCCCCAAAACCTATTTTTAGACATCTCACATGGTCTAATCAACTTCATATTTTTTAAATTAGTTGTTGTAAAGGGGATGAGTTCAGATGATCATTATGGAAAAAATATATAAAACTATATCATATCATTAATAAGAAGAAGAATATAAGATACAATATATATTATATTAAAATATCATGTGACCATTGTGGGTATTCATATACATTTTTAGGAAATTAAAGAACACAAAAAAATCATTATCAAAGAATTAATGTTAATACCAGAGAGAAAATACATATTATTAATCATAAAATATGTTTTTATAACATAAGAGTGAAAAATAATATAATAATATGTCCTAGCACGAAACTGTGGAATATCATAAAATTGGAAAGCATCATTGAAATAGTGAATAACTTGATAAAAAATATTGTAAATGTTGTACAACCATACAAATATGAAAGTTTTTGAGAGAAAACTCAATATTCCCATGCCTTTGTGGATAAACTCATTATATCCATGCAATTTGTTTTTTCCAAACTCCTTTTTACCATTCCAATACAAATGAACTCATACTCTCCATAGAAAAATATATCATGAGATAAAAACGTAAACAAATTTCTTGTGAAGAGATACATGACTCCAACTTTCATCATCCTTACATATGTGAGCCACATTAAATCAATCATCATCATATCATAATGAACCCATGGAAAATATTTGGATTTAATAGATTTCCAAAAATATTTTATATCCTAAAAATTCAAAATAATATGATATCTATATTCAAATTTTAAAAAATTAGTTATATCATAATAAATAATGAGTGTTATAAAAAAATCACTTCATGAGAGTAAATCCTTAGAAAAAAAATAAAATTAGAAATACAAATGTTTTCCCGAAAACCATATGAACATTGTAATACAATATGAAGGAAAATTAAATTCATAATTTTATATAATATAATGGGATTATTTTTGAAAATGTTAATCAAATGATATGAAAATTAAATATCCTTGAATGGAATCAAAAAATCATGGCAATGAATCTAAAGCTGTAATAATGAAATGATATGCATCCATTAAGAGTTTTTCACCATTTTAATGAAAACCCCACATTAGAAACATGTTCACATGAAATAATTTTATAATAGAGGAAAGGTAATATATGAGGAATATAAATGTAAAAAATAGTTAGATTTCGTTAATTAATAGATATTGATAGAAAAAACATATACATAGATGAAAAAGATTCATTGGTAATAATGTGAGTTATTTTACGGATATAATTTTTTTATTATGGATTTTTTAAAGATGTTTTTATTGAATATGAGAAGTAATTAACAAAACGAAAAATAATAAATACCCTAAAAATTAATGGAGTGGAATTTAAGATCCCACCCCTCAACTATTGTCTTTGTAAGAGGTTGTGGTGTTATTATCCTTAGGTGACATATCCAAACACCAATGGCTAGAAGTAACTTTCAAGGGCCTCAAGAACATTTAGGGGATGATTTTATCAACAAATGATAAATATAAAATAGACAATATGAAAACCCAATAACCACTACATGAGTAACGAGTACAATAATACAACCAAAACATAACCAAGATGAAAACCATATCTATGTACAATATGAAACAAAGTGAAATTACCAAAGGAATTAATATAAAATGAAACACATAGAAATAAAAAAAATCCAATAAGAAACTACCAAACTAATTCGGGATCTAATATGACTAGAAATGACAATGATGTCATGATGTATGACTAAAGAATTGTGATACCATTCCATTACATGTGTCTTGATAGATGACTTCTGAAAATTCAAAATAGTTCCCAAGAATGGGGTTAGTATAAACAAAGAATTATTTCACCAATAACATCCCAACCAATTCTAAAAGGGAAATAACTGGTTAGAATAATTTAACGAAAAAAATATAAATCAGTTAAAACAATTTATATGAAATCCAAAATAGTTTTCCAAAGAAAGTGATAAAAAAATCCCTGAAACCATTTCTTGTCAAATTTTGAGATCCCATTCCATGTTTCCGCATATCCACACATGTATTCATACTTGTATAGTTCAATGTTATGTATTCACTAGAGGTATCTCATACATACACCAAGTCATCAATAGGGGTCCAATCTCATTATGTCCCAATGTCACATGCCCCTTATTAGGATTCATGTCTCTTTTATCCTAATGGTAGACACCCGTTATTCACTATCACATTGATAGAGTGAACTTACACTATCTATATAGGCCAAAATTCATTCCAATCCATTTCACAGAAAAATTGGTTTAATAAAAAAATTAAAAAAAAATTATGTGTACCAAATCAAAACCATAACTTTAAAATGTCTATTTTATAATTACCAAAAAAGTGGATTTTCAACAAAATAATAAAATTTCCAAAATATCGTAAAACCATTAGTAATGAGGTTTCCAAGAAGAGTATAATAAAAAATACACAATTATTTCAAGAAAAACATGTATTTAATGTGAACAATTCATGTTCTAATCAAGTGAAATTGAGAGAGAAGCTACCTGCCTTATAAATTTTGGTGAAAACATTGAATGACACTACAAATCATTTTATCCTGATCACAAATCATGTTCCCTTCAATATATACTACATGATATCATCATAAAACCATTCATTAAATATAGATATATTGTTCCAAGTGAGAGAATAATATTTGATATATGATTAAATAGGAATAAGAAGAACTTATTTATAAATATAGTCATCTAACACACTTTATTTCACCTTTTGATCAATCTTGAATTGAAGAGGATCATCTATCATTCATTAGTAGAAAAATTAAATAAAGTTATTGGATTATTAGGGGAAAACTAAGAGCTTAATGAACTAATTAATATTATATCCACTATTCATATAGTTTCACCTATACACTTCATAATTAGGCTTCATTGTTTGGAGGACCATGTGAAAACTGTTTAGTGATACTGCCTTAATCCAACCAATCAAAAAATATAGATCAATTGGTTAGATAAATAGTTCACCAACCAAATTTTTACCCTCTATTAGAATTGAATTTTTTCCCTTGTATATCTACATAGTTTGGTCGAGATGTTCTCCAACTAGACAGATATACTGTCCCTCATACGAAAATCTATACAGTTTCTTATTTAAGGTACTTGGATTGTTTTAAACGATCTCAAAATATGAACATCTAAAAATACTCTAATGTATGAAAAAACCCCTACAAAACTCATGATACCTAACTTTATCATTTTATATTCTTTATATAAATAAATAAAGGGTCATGTAACTCAATAAATGGGTGATAAATTCTCCACACCATTAGTCATTACATTTCCATAAAGTAAAAAACCAATTTTTTCATGGAAGCATCGAGGCCACTGCTCCATTATTTCCTTTCCATGATCACATTTTTCTTATTAGAAACATCCAAATTTCTATAAAACCCATTATATAGTTATTATTTTCCCATGAATGATCGTATATTTCTTATCCATAATTTGTATAAGTGCATGAATCAATATAGAATTCTGATCTTGGTTAATGTGATCCCATCAAATCACATGGTCAGGATCAGGTTGGTAGCTCTTCAGTTGAGATACTTGAAACACATTAATGACTGAACATAACCTTAGTAGAAAGGCCAAAAAATATTCCACCTCACTAAATGCTTCATGTATATTATAAGGGTCTATGTATTGGGGAGAAAACTTCCCAACATACCAAAATGAAATGCCCAATCCTTAAATATATTCTAAAAAATACATGGTTACTATAAGAACCCATACATTATATATATATTTTACTTCAAAATTTAAGAATATTTATTTCATAACATAACAAAAACCATTCCAAGACCAAATAGTTATAGGATCTTTAGAAACTAGGAAACATAAACAACTAGTTTATAAGACAACTACAATGTTTCCCTATTATTGCTTCATAACTAGATAATATTTTGACATATCTTACTTAATAAACTTCATCATTTCCCGAGGAAAAGAAACATATGAAAGGATGAGATAAAATTCTCATTAAGGGTAAACAATAGAAATATCAATCATATCATAATCATAATAACATAAGATTTGAAAATCTTATCTTGCATATAAAAGATCATAATATCATGTCATGTGATAAATAAAAAATATGAAATGGAACCCCAATAGTCGCAATACAAGACATGAAATTTCATGGAATACACACATAAGCATAGAAAATTATTTCATATTAGTCAAGTCTCATTTATAATACCATCATAGTAGATAAAGTCCATTACTGAACCGAGTTGACTCCTCATTCCAAGCATGAATTACTAAACCAGATTTACTTTCTGTTCCAGTCATGTATATCTCATGAGATATAAATAATTACCCAATGCATTGGTTGGAGTATAGATCCGACCCATATCATAATGAAACCATTCTTATGTGTTCCACAAAAACATAAAAACACTCACCATAGCATAACCCATGAATTAAAATGGGTTTCTTAAATATAATTCAATCATATTTATTATAAAAAATGTATTTCCAAAATAATATTCCATCATAAAAAAATAAAACCATATTAACAATAGGGATATAAATATAACCCTATTTATTTAATGTCATCTTATATGCAAAATAATTTTGAGAAAACACTTGAACTTAATTCTTCAGGAAAATATCTTTTCTTCTTTAATTTTTTTATTTTCTCAAAATTCTATACCATTTTAAAATAAAAGAATTTAATTGAAAATAAACTTGAAATATTTTAAGGGATGATTCATGGAAATAAGGTGTCATGAAATCATAAAAAAATCCATTCATTCTATATAAGTTAAAAAATTCTCCTCATACTTTTCTCGGAAAAGTCAAAAAGTACCTCATATAGTAAATAAAAGAAATATTCCTTCAATACTATTAGTAAAATTCAAAAATGGGTAAAATAAACTTAAAAAAACTAAAATAAAAGTAAAAATTTTATGGAACCATTTTTAGAAATAATGGACATGGATGGTAAATATGTCCCCGGGAAATACTTACATATAAACAATAATGCATAAAAATAAGATTGCAAAATTATCTCTTAACTTAGGTTCGATATGCTTTTTATGTATCCAAAAATCATGTATAATGATATAAATAATGTTACTGATTTATTACAGAATCAGAATCATTGTTATGATAAAATTTATGATCATATTTTGATCCATTTGTCAGTAACATTTCATTGTTACACGTTATTTGGGTATTAACTACTTTATGATATTATGCATGTTTTGTCAGATAAGTTCTTATTACAATTTTTATGTTATAGTTATATTATTTAAATAATGATATTAGTATAATATATATCATATTTATTCATTTAATTCATTTATGTAATCATGATTTAATTAATATTATCTAGAATGAATCACATCACACCGTGGAGACAGTATGTCATACGTATGCACTAGCGACGATATCATTTCCATAATTATTGAATGGTATTGAATTGGATGGTGTATAGTATCTAAGAATCAATATTTTTTTATATTAATAATATATATATTTATTAATTCCATCATTATAACCATCAATGTATGGTGGTGGTGATAAACGGATTCCACCACGACGTGGAGACGGTATGCCGCACGTATGCACACATAGTTATTTTATTTTTTGTTGGATGGATAGAAGGTGAAATATGGTTTATTCATATTTATAATAATATATTAGTATATTATTGATACTAATGTTATTAATTTATAATTAAACAACTAATGAAGAGTAATTATAAGAATAAATAAGTTTGAATGAATCGATAAAAGAGATTACCTCTTCCTCAATGTGCTTCCACAAAATCTCTTCTTAGAGCACTATAGTTTGTCTTTGAAGATGAAAAGAACCTCTAGAATGAAAATATGTAAGTTGATAAGAAAAAATAGTAGGGTATTTCTGAGAATAAATTCTCAAAATGAAGTATAGAGGTGAGGGATGAGGTTCCCTTTTATAATTGAGGCGAGGGGAACTTTTGGGAACTCCATAAATAATAATTTTTAATAAAATAAAACATCATATAAAAACCTCCAAAATATCCCAATTTTGAATATGATATGAGATATGGTTGTAATATAATCAAATAATAAATTTTAGACAAGTTTTTATCCCAATTTAATCATTATCACATTAATTAACACTTAGTTATTCTATTTAATTTTTAACTAGGGTAACAAATATTTCAATATTAAAAGGGGGAAATATTTACTTATTTGAAGTAAATTAGACCATAAATTATTTATTTATAAAATTTTAGACCATATACAAAATTGTTCAATATTTTTAAAAAGTTTTTATGATTTTTAAATAATTTAAGAAAACCTTATTTTGAAAAAATATCAACAGTATCTATTTTGAAACTATTTATTTCATGGATTTTTAAAAATATAAAAATAAAATGTGAAACAGGATAATTTTTTTATTATATTCCTAATTGGTCAAGGTAATATATAAAAATAAATTTACATAATAACTATACCATATTGTATTTATGAAAATATTTTTCATAACATTTATTTGATCTCTTCATTAAAAAAATAATTACTACCTCAATTTTGTGTAATTATTTAATATACTTATATGTTGAATAATAATTAAAAATAAAATAATATGATGAATATACAATCGGTAAGAAAATAAGTGGTCTTGATTCATAGAACTTTTTCACTGCGATCCATAATATCTATCAGTTGTTCCTCATAAGAAAGATCTTGCTCCGTCAGTATAACTTTTAATTTTAGTACACATGATGGATCAGGTATGTAGATTCTCTGAAGATATACATGGAACACATCATAAAAAAGAAAGAGTTTCATTGGAATATCCAATCAATAATCTACCTTCCCAACATGGTCCAGAATTCCAAAATGACAGATATACCTAGGGATCAGCTTGCACTTCTTTCCAAATCACATTACACTCTTCTAGGGTAATATTCGTAGAAACACCTCATCACCCACTTCAAACTCTAGGTATTTTCTTTGGTTATCATCATAACTTTTTTGTTGACCCTGATTTTATCTTATGTATTGCTGAATAGATCTGACCTTTTATTCCATTTCTTCAACAAGATCAGGCCCTAAAAACATTCTTTCAACAACTTCATCATAGAAATTTGGAGTTATGCACTTATCTCCATAGAGGAATTCATAAGGAGACATCTGAATGCTGGAGTGAAAGATATTATTGTAACAAAATCCCACCAATTATAGTTTTTGATCCCAAACACCTTATAAATCCATAGAGCAAGCTATCAGCATGTCTTCCAGAGATTGAATTGTTATCTCAGACTGACCGTTTTTCTAAGGATGACAAGTCTTGCTAATACATAACTCTGTATCCAGAGCATGCTGAATACTTTTACCGAGTCTCGAGGTAAACCTCAGATCCCAATCAAATATAATGGAAAGTGGTACTCCATGAAATCTTACCACTTTTTTTTACATATATCCTGGAAAGATGATCAAAAGATCAATCCTCTCTAATAGCAATGTAGTGTTCTGACATCATAAGGCGATCAACTATAACCTAGAGATCATCATTTCCTTTGGATTTTTTTGGGAAGTTAAATGAATAATCACATAGTTATGTTTTTCTTTATTCCATTCTGGTATGGGTAATGGTTGTAACATCCACTTAGACTTCTATCTCTCAACCTTAACTTGTTGACAAACCAGGCATCAAGAGACATTATCGACGACATCTTCTTTCATGCCATCCCACCAGAATTACTCTTTCAGGTCTTTGTACATATTTGTGCTTCTAGGGTGAAAAGAGAATGAAGACCTACGAACCTCATCCAATAGATCCTTATTTAATTCTTGTATGGGAGGAATAAAAACCTGGTTCCTAAACCTTGTTATTTTATCATAATCATGGTTGAATTCAAGAATGTTTCTCAACTTCTTTTTTAGCTCTACACATTTCTTCTATTCCTCCATAATAATAAGTTGTATAGATGGTTGAGCATTCATTTGAGAAAGATAAAATATCTCCCCATCCTTTAAAATTTCATGATACATCCTTTTAAAATCCATAAGTATTGGATCTTTTGTGATCCTCATCATGTATAGGCTAGAATGGTATTGTCTACTCAAAGAATCTGCCACCTTGTTCACTTTCCTAGGGTGGAAATGTATTGAGTAGTCGTAAAATTTAATCAACTCCAACCATATTATTTTGTGCATATTTAGTTCATATTTTTTGAAAATATACTTTAAACTTTTATGATTAGTATAAATATCACACCATTCACCATAAAGATAATGCCTCTATATCTTTAATGCAATGATTACTACAGCTAACTCCAAAGCATGAGTTGGGTAATTTTTCTCCTTGATTTTCAATTACAGTGAGGCATAAGCTATCACTATATCATTTTTCACGAGAACACATAATAACCCCTTCTTGGATGAATCATTGTAGATCACAAAACTTTCTCCACTACAATGAAGTGTGAGCACAGGTGCACTAGCTATCCTTCTTTTTATCTCTTTGAAATTCTCTTCATAGTCCTCCATCCAAACAGACCTAACTCCTTTCTAATTCAACATGGTGAGTGGATTAGATAATATTGAAAAATAATTAAATTTTTTTGATAATATCCATCCAAACTAAGAAAAATTTGGATCTTGGTTACCATTTTAGGTTTTAGTATACTCTCAACAACTTCTATTTCTGATAGATCCACACATATTGTTTCTCTTGAGATATTGCGACCAAAAAATGAAACTTTCGGAAGCCAAAATTCACCATTTTAAAATTTCTCATAACGATTATCCTTTATTATAGTCTTCAGTACAATTCTCAAGTTTCCTTCATGTACTTCATTACTCTTTAAATAGACAAGAATATCATCTATAAAGACTACCACAAACTGATTAAGACAGTCTCTAAAGACTCTATTCATGAGATCCGTGAAGATGGTAGGGGAATTAGTAAGTACAAAAGGTATCACTATAAATTCATAGTGTTCATACCTTGTACGAAATATCATCTTTGTTATATCCTTATTTTGAATCTTAATTGATGATATTATGAATGACATAAATATTGGAAAAGTATTAAGATCCATGTAATTGGTCGTATAATTCATCAATGCGGGGAAAATGATATTTTTTCCTGATAGTGATCGTGTTAAGTTCTCAATAATAAATGAAAATTATCATTGATCCATATTTATTCTTAAAAAATAGAATAGGTTCTCCCCAAGGTGATGCACTAGGGCATATGAATCCCTTATCAAGATTATATTTGAGTTTCTTCTTCAATTCCTGCAACTCAATTAAGACCATTCTATAAGTTGTCTTTGAAAAAGGAATTGTACCCATTATGAGTTCTATTTAAAAATCAACTTCATGATTGTATAGAAGACCTATAAATTCCTCCATAAATACATCTTTAAACTACCATAAAATGGGTTTATTATTATTCGTGATTTTCTCCCGAACCATTTGAGATAAATAAACATTTTTTATAGGAATCAAAACCCATAAGATGGAAGGAATTTCTATTGGAAGGTTATATTCATCATTGTATCAACAGATGATCCTAGATTTATTTGGAATATGAAATGTGACTTCTCTTACATGGAAATTTATATGAGATTCATATAGTGAAATCAAATCCATGCCAATAATCGCATCAAATTCCACTATAAGAAGGATCACACGATTTTCCAAAAGTACTTTCCTAGAAACTTCAACCAGAGAAAAATTATAAACTATTGATGAAATTATTGTGCCATTAGGAGTTGTAACAGCTCACTCAACATCTAATTTTGAGGTAATATGGTGATACCCTCAGAAAATTCTTCATAAATAAAAGAGTGTGTGGATCTAGAATCAAATAAATCATTTTCTACTTTAGAGTGAATGCTAAGTGTGCCTTTCAAAACATCATTATCATACTCCACATAGCCAATAGTGATCTCATGTAGAGTTCCATAATCATTGTACTTAATATTTTTTTAACGTCAATCATAATCAATAACCCTTGGATTAGGGCATCTATTGGAATAATATCACATTTCCTTGAACTTGTATCATTGAAGTGTATGAGGTGCATTCAATGTTGCATTTTCATTATTCGCATTATTAGACATATTTTTCCAATCACTTTAGCATTCAACTGCATGATGACCTTATTTTACACACAAAAAACATTTACTAGTCCCTTTAAGACAATTTCCTAAAAATTTCATTCCACATTATGAGAAGAATGGAAAACTCATCTTCTTTTCATTGTGGTCTTTAGATTTTCCTTTGAAATCCATTTTTCGATTCTTATCAATAACATATAACTGATGGGTCACTCCAATCTCTATATGAACCGTGAGAGCACATAGAAAATTTCATCATAGCTATTGAAGTCCCTTATGACTAATTCCTTTTAGAGACTTGGTTTTATGACACTAAAGAATCGATCAATTTTACTCCCAGGTTGGATAATAATTCCAGAAGCATACATTTATAGCCTTGTAAAATTCTCTTCATAGGTACCAATGGATTCATAATCCTTTTTCTTACGTTCAAGGAACTCCTTACCCATATTTGTTCAAATAATATGAGGAATAACCTTATTGAAAAATAATTACTTGAACTCGTCCCATTCCATGGACTCAATTTCATCTCTTTTCCCCGTAATCATGATATGATTCCACCATCGACCGACTTTGACTTCCAAATGATAGACTACTAAGATGAATTTATCTTGTTTAGAACATTATAGAACTGAAAATGTATTTTCATAGGAACCTATCTACTATTCATCCACTAATGGATAAGAAGACTCACTAAATGAAGGTGGATTCTACCTCATGAAGGACTCAACAGAATGTTTCTCCCTTCTTTTATTATTTGGAAGTCCAACCTGATTCATTACATGAGAATATCGTGTGAGCATGGATACATGAATTTTCACTCCATATCCCATAATATTTGGTTTCTCAGGGGGAAATAATTTCATTTCACATTGTATTTAGCATTAACGTGGTTCCTTCAGGTTACAACCATTGACTTAAACTAAGAAGAGTAGTCTAAGAAGCACTAATTATAACAGGAAAACCACATAATAAAGATTAAAATTTAATTTTTTGACACTTTAGGTTTTATCCAAGGTTAGTCATGGTCATTTCTAAAACACTATCATTGTATCCTATACTTAGACATCTCTTTAGGGTTCTTATTAAGGCTTTCCCATCCTATTTTCCAAAGGATAACTATACGTTTGCTCGGATAAAAACTATAATGACCCATACTTTACATAAATATTTTAATTCAACATTGGAGAATATTTATAAGATAACATAACAAAAAGAATTCCTAGACCATATAGGTTTAGGGTCTTTAGAAACTATAAAACATAAACAGCTGGTTCATAAAACATCTACATTGTGTCCTGCTTATTTACTTATAACTATATTCCTTTTTGACATATCTTACTTAATATCCTTCTTCATGACCTAGGGAAAAGAAACATTTGAAAGGGTGAGCTCAAATTCTCAGTAAGGGTAAACAAGGGAAATATCAATCATATCATAATCATAAAAACATAAAATTTGAAAAACTTATCCTACATATAAAAGGACATAATATCATGTCATGGGATAAATCATAAAAGTGAAATGCAACCCCAGTAGTTATAACATAAGACATGAAATTTTGTGGCATACACACATAATCATTGAAAATCATTTCATATTACTCCATGCTCATTTACAAGACCATCATAGCGGAAAAATTACATTTATAAACCAAGTTCACTCCTCGTTCTAGCCCTGTATTACTGAACTGGATTTACTTTCTATTCCAGTGATTTCTATTTCATGAGAAATAAATCTTTACCCAATTCCATGGAGTGAAATATAGGTCCCAAATATCTCATAATGAAACCATTATTATATTTTCCACACAAACATAAAAACATTCACCATTGCATAACCAATGAAATAAAATGGGTATCTTAGACATCATTCCATCATTTTTCATATAAAAAATGGATTTTGTAAATAACATTCCATCATAAACATAATAAAATTATAGTAAAAACATAGAAAAAAATATAACACTATTTAATTAATGTTATCATAGATGGAAAATAATTTTTAGAATATACTTGAAATTAATTCTTGAATAAAATATCATTTCTTCTTCAAAAATGTTATATTTTCAAATGAATTCCATACAATTATAAAAGAGAATAATTTAATTAAAAAAAACAAGAAATAGTGTATAGTAAGCTTCATGGAAACAAGGTGTCATGAAGTTGAAAAAGACAATTCATACCATATAAGTGTAAAATAACATTCTCCTCATACTTTTTTCAAAAAAGTCAAAAAAGTACCTCGTATGGTAAACAAAAGAAAGATTCATTCCATACCATGTATTAAAAGTAAAAAATGGGTAAAAATGACTTAAAACATACATAGAAGAATATTATACATTTTATGAAAACATTTTTAGAAAACATGGACATGGATGATAAATATATCCCTAGCAAAGACGTACTTATAAATAATCATGGATAAAAATGAGATTGTAAAATTATCCCTTACCTTAGTTTTGATATGATTTTTATGTATCCAAAAGTACTGTATAATGATTTAAATAATGTTAATAATTTATTCAAGAATCATAATAATTTTTATGAAAAAATTTATGATCATATTTTCATCCGTTTATTAATAACATTTCATTGTTACTCATTATTCGGGTATTAACTACTTTATGTTCTTATGCACGTCTTCTTGAATAAGTTATTATTACTCTTTTAGGTTATAGTTATATCATTTACATCATGGTATTAGTATAATATATATCATATTTATTCATTCAATTCATTTTTATAATCATTCATTAATAAAGATTATGTAGAACGAATCACTTCACACCGTGAAGACAATAAGCTGTACGTATGCACGAGCGATGATATCATTCCCATAATTGTTGAATGGTATTGAAGTGGATGGTGTATAGTATCATAGAATCAATATCATTTTATATTTATCATATATATATATATATATATATTATTTCCATCATTATACCCATCCATGTAAGGTGGTGGTGAATACGGATTACACCAAGGCATGGAGACGGTAAGCCGTACGTACACACACATAGTGATTTCATTTTACGTAGGATGAATAGAAGGTGAAATGTCACGAACTGAATCTAGTATCCACTATTAATGACACCAAACCCAGCTTGTGGAAAGTCCAAAAAGTAGTTCCTTATCCCCATGGGCTGGAAAAAGTGTCTGGGTATCATTAATCTTGGTTTGAGAACGATTTACCCGAATATGTATACATAAAACATAAAAAACATTCGATAAATTGAATCTAAAAAATTCATACCAAAAAAGGTTTATAAAAAAATCCAGAACTGAATACATAATTCAAATTCACTAAAAAAAGGTCGAAAGACACAAATAAACAACAAAAAAACCTACCCAAGGACTCCAGATGACATGGGGTCATCACCCACAAGCCGTCTCCACAACTCTGCACCAAGGATGAGAACTAACACCCTGAAACGCCATCACCAATAGCCTTCCATTTACCTGAGTCATGAATAATAACGACTAAATACACCAAAGGGATTTAATTATGGTTTTAGCATAATACCAATAGGATACCACCCAATTATTCCAAATAGCATGCAGTACAATGTGAAAAAGAAATCATTTTTAATATGCAATGAAAATAGCGACAAATTCCTAACAATGAAACTTTAAATTGAAAATATTTTTCAATATAAAACATTCATAATGTTAAAACATTTAAATGGTAATGTTATCTACTGTAACATACTTCCAAACACACCCAAATACAATGAAAAATTCCACAAATCCAATGAGAAACAAAATCGGTTACGCCCCTAGGCACTAGATAGTCTCGGGCCCCATGTACCTCGTACCTCGATGTAATGAAACCATTGTAAAATCAATTCTCCTGAAAGATCCACTAGTAGGGAACATACTAATAACCTAATGGTCCCAAATCATTATCCTTATATTTTATTTAGCATGTTTGTTATCCAAATTCTAAGTGAAATAAGGACAAAACCCATCCGGTCCACTAGCCATTCTAGTACATATCAGCCCCTAGGTACCCAGACTTCCCCCTTTGCGCTCAAACAATTTCAGAATGATACATAAATAAATTTTCCTATAAACCACAACTACTGGTCACATACAAACAATACAGTATCTATACACATTTTGAACCACTTAAAACACACAATAAAACACTTTGATTTTTAAATGAAACAATTTCTCAAAATCCCGCATTGTTTTGCACCAAAAACTCCTTGAAACCCCCACTTTGTACACTATGTGCACACTTGTAAGTTACCAAAATAAAAAAGGCAACCCAATAAATTTCAATAAAACCAAAAAATCAATTTTATGGTAGCCCCAAGTGAACCATGAAATGATAACTTTTTAAAACCTGCATTTACAGACAAACATGGCACTTAATGTTCACATGTTCCACAAATACCATTAAAACCCATTTTCGTAGCAACAACAAAAGGGGATAAACATTAAAAAGATTATTTTAATCCATATTACAGTTCAATAAAAACAACTAAGTATTTATTGGGCATCCCCAAATAAACTAATAAAACATTTCTTTGGAAAACCCCCGATTTCATACCAAATTGGCATTTAAAATTCAATTGCAATAAAAACACCACTAAAAATAATTTTTTCAGAAATAATAAAATGATATAAACTTAAAAATATGATAAATACAGAATTATAATACAAAAATATTTCATAAACATTGGAATCACAAACCAATTCAAAGGAAACCCTTGAATCACCATACGAAAATCAAGTTGCACCACCGCCGCACCAAGAGGGACTTAGATCGAACATAAAACCACAATAATTGACCAAAAAACCCAAGGTTAAACCCTAAGTTCAAAACCATACCCATGGTCATTTGGGAATTCAAGGAAATTTAAAGAAACTTCATGGAAAGGGGAGGAACTAAGGGGGAGAGACACTTTCTTGAGATTCTTTGAAGTTGCTCCACCAAATCACCCTTCAAAATGTGGTTCCAAAAAGGTTTGAGAGACTTGGAGGCCTGAAATGGATTATAGGTTCAAAAAGGAGAAGTAAGGGTCAAATTAGGAATTATAATGGAGGAAAAAGAGTAAGAATTGAGAGAGTTATGAAGGAAAGAAGTTACATCTTCAAATATGGACGATTTGAGAAACCCTATGAAGTTCTGCACTAATTCACGATGAATAAGAGATCCAAAGAGTGGGGAAAGAGGATGGGAGAATGGACGAGTTCAGTGGGCTTGGGCGGAACTTGGAATCACTAAAAAATAATAAAAACTGAATATTTTAGTAAATAAACAATTTTTTTAAATGGGAAGTGGGCTTTCAGGCTGGCCCGATTCCTTAAATAAAAACCAAAATCCACCATTATTATAAATTACTAAAGGTTCTAAATTAAAATGGTGGTGTGAATAGGTCAGGGGATACCATTTTGGATGTGGAATGAGTGCAATATATTAAAAAATGAAATAGTTATAAAATAAACAAAATTGGTTTTTAAAACTTGAAATGGGCTCACGGTTTGGCCCAAATCATGAAAACTCACCCTTTCCTAAAAAAGCATGGGAAACCCACAATAAAAAGATAGAATGGAAATTAAATGAAAAATACCTTTTAAAATATTTCATGTATATGATAATTATCCCCACCATGAAAACTTTCCGTCTGAGAAAGTCAACCTGACGCTTGATCAGAAAACAGGAACATATACTCTTACTCAACCCATGACTTCCGCTCCCATGTCTCATGTGTATCATTACCATGCTGCCAAAAATCCCGAACCAGTGGAACAAAATACCCTCGAAGAAAATTTTCTTGGGAGACCACTATTTTCACAGGCTGCTAAAAAACTGACAAGTCAGACTCTATCTCCAGTTCTTCCATACTCAGCACATGAGACATATCTAAGTTGTATTTCTTCAACTGGGAGACATGGAAGACATCATGGATGAACATCAACTGAGAAGGTAAGGCCAAACTGTATGACACCTTTCCAATATGCTTGGAGATCTAAAAAGGGCTGACATATCGTGGCATCAGCTTCCCTTGATTCCCCAATCGATGATAGCCCAGACAAGGGGCCACTTTTAAGAATACACAGTCACCCACAGAAAATTATAGGTCTCGACGCCTCTGGTCAGTATAAGATTTATGACGACTCTGATCTGTCAACAGGCACTGTCAGATCAATTTGTCCTTCTCAGATGTCTTCTACACCAGACTCAACCCCAACAGTGAGGTCTCACCTACCTCAACCCAACACAGGGGGACCGACAAGGCTGGCCATAGAGCACCACAAAAGGAGCCATTAGAGTCGAGGATTGGAAACTGTTACTATAAGAAAACTCAACCAACCCCAAATGGATATCTTAGGAACCTCCAAAGTCTATGACACATGAACGAAGCATGTCCTCCAACATCTAATTTTCCCACTATGTCTGACCATCTGTCTAAAGATGGTATGCCATGATCATCTTAATCTGAGACCCCAAGGCCTTATGAAGGCCTTCCTAGAACCAAGAAGTGAAACAAGGGTCTCTATCTAAGACAAATTCATATGGAACTCCATGGAGTCTCACCACCTTCTAAAGATACAAATGGCCAAACTCATCCACTTTAGTTGTATCTCTAATCAGAATGAAGTTGGATGGTTTGGTCAAACAATAAATAACCACCCAAATGGAATTATTACCCTAAGGTATACGAGGTAATCCAACAATGAATTCCATGGTGATCTCATTCCACTTACAAGTAGGAATGGTTAATGGTTGGAGAAAACCGGAGGGACTTTGATGCTATACTTTCACCTGCTAGCATGTGTAACATCTCGACACAAAGTCCTCTATGTCTCGTCTCATACCAGGCCACTATAACTACCGACGAACATCATAATACATCTTGGTGGCACCCGGATGGAAAAACCACTTAGATTGGTGGCTGTCCTCTATCACCACCTTCTGTAGAGATAACGACACTACTGAATGGACCTTGAAGCATAAGATGCCCCTTGGGAGATGACGACCAATCAGAGGATGTATCCCCACCATGAAGAAACTGCTTTGACCACTGAAAAATCTCATCACTAGGCTGTTCCCGCTGAATCAACTCCAACAGAGAAGGAGTCAACTAGATGCTTGCTAAGAACGCACCTCCATTGTGTTCCCTGGTCTCCAAATGCATCTGAGAAAAGAGCCCCATCAAAGTCCAATCATCACTAGACATCCTCAAATCCTGCATTGGAACTCCTCTACTCAAAGTGTCGGCCACCACATTACCCTTTCCTGGGGTATAGATAATGTCAAAGTCGAACTTCTGTAAGTACTCGATCCAACAACATTGCCTCAAGTTGAGGTCCTTATGCGAGAAGATATAGGCCAAGATTTTTTGATCAGAGTAAACCTTAAACTTCTCCCCAAAGTGGTAGTGATTCCAAGTATTCAAATCATGCATCACCACTGCCAAATCCAAGTCATGGGTTGGGTAGTTCTTTTCGTTCGGTCGGAGTTAGCGAGATCCATATGCCACTACGTGATCATCCTGTATAAGCACGCACCCAAGACCCATATCTGAAGCATCACAATAGACCACATATCCCTTTTTAGCCTCTGAAAAAATCAGCATGGGGGTGGTAGTCAACCTCCTCTTCATCTCCTCGAATGATGCCTGGCATTCTAGCCTCAATACAAAATTCACCCCTTTTTGGGTGAGCACGGTCATCAGTGAAGCAAGCCGAGAGAAATCATGAATGAATCGCCTGTAATAACCTACCAAGACAAGGAAACACCTGATATCAAACACATTCTCCGGCTTCTCCCTTGAAATAACTGCACTAATCTTCTTGGGGTCCACTAAAATTCCCTGCTCAGGGATCACATGCCCCATAAAACTCGATTCACTGATCTAGAATGTGAACTTTGACAACTTTGCATAGAGGTAGTGATCTCGCAAAGTGACCAAGACCATCCTCATGTGATGTTCGTGTTCCTCCACAGAGACAGAGTATACTAGAATATCATCCACGAACACCATAATGAAGGAATCATGATACTGATAGAACACCTTGTTCATGAGTTCCATAAAGATTACTGGAGCACTGGTCAATCCGAAGGGCATGACCAAATACTCAAAGTGGTCGTACCTACTTCAGAAGGCTGTCTTTGGGATATCTTTCTCCTTCACCCTAAGTTGATGATACCCCAAAACCAGGTCTATCTTTTAGAACAACTTTTCCCCCTTCAACTGATCGAACAAATAATCTATTCTGGGAAAAGGATATTTGTTCTTAATTGTTACCTTATTCAGATTCTGGTAGTCAATGCACAACCAAAGAGATCCATCAGCCTTTTTCACGAACAAAACAGGAGAGGCCCAAGGAGAGATTCTTAGGTGAATGAATACTTTGGATTCTAAGTCATACAGCTGTATCTTTAATTCTCTCAACTCAGTGGGGGCCATACGATATGACGAAAGAGATATTGTCTATGTTCCCTATGCCAGATCAATCAAAAACTCCCCATCCCACTCCAGGGGAAAACCTGAAAAATCATCCAGGAATACCTCCAGAAACTCATTCAATACACGAGGTAGTGCACCTTCAAGTAAAATACCATCGTACTCTAGCACGAGTGAAGATAACTGGAAGATAAGACTGCACATATCTGGGAGTGGAGGCCTTGCATGACCCGATGGAGGATCCCATTCTCAACAAAAAACCTGACGACTCCCATCATGTGCCGTGAAACTCACTCTTCATCTGTAGCAATTGATGTGTTCTTGGAAGTGTACTAGAAAATCCATGCCAAGTATGACGTCAAAAATATCCATGTCTAAGACCAAGAGGTCTCGCTCCATATCGACCCCTGATATGGAAAGCACACATGATGGGTACCTGAGACCCTAGCCCTTCTTCTTTACTAGTGGGTAACCAACACCATCGCAAAATAAAACAAAATGGTTTGAAAGTTCAACGTGTCCAAAAAATGGGAAGAAATGAGTGAAATAGAGGCACTGATATTAAAAATAACAGCAACAATAAAAGATGCGACCAGAATGGTACCTCAAACTGACGACGGTTCTGCCTCTGATCCTGCTGGTGCAAGATCCACTACCTGGAGATGTCCGGTATTTGCCTGAGGATGACCGCTAGTATTTGGATATTACCTGAACTGGATCTACCAAGAAGATGACCCAACGCTACCACCATGGATACCAAATTGAGTTCCTCCCATCCTCGACGTCTAGTACTGTACTAGCACTCCTCTTGAAGCCATTGACCCTGCCCAGCTTGAATGTGGACGTGACACCCTATAGAAGCACTACATATGACCTAGACCTACACTTTGGTAACATGGATTCAGAGGAGTTGGGCATGCAGGTCGGATGTGCCCCAGTTTTCCACACTAGTGGCACATGACTGATCTTACATTAGAAGCCCCAGATGAAAACTTCCAGGAGGAGTGGCCTGAACTGCCACCTCCCTTCATCACCTTATCCTACCACTTCCTCTTCTTCTCTATGGATTTTCCACTTCCCACTACTGATACTGTCCCATAAAATCCAGACCTACTTTTACGGTTGATCTCCACCATACACGACCAATCAACAACCTCAGCATAGGTCCTCTTCTTGAACAGTAAGACCTGGGAGTATATCTCTAGTCATAAGCCTTTTTCAAACCTTTGGGCCCACAATTGTTCATTCAATACAATTTGAGGTGAATAAAAAACCAACTCAGTGAAATGGTTAGCATACTCCAGCATAGAAAGATTCCCCTGAACAAGGTCCATGAACTCTCAGGACTTGGCATATGCCAAGACCTCAGGGCACTATTGTTCATTGAAGATGACCTTGAAATCTCTCCAATGCATCTGCACATTCTTCCCAATATGAATCACTGACTCCCACTAGTTACGGCTAGGAACCTCCAATAGAAAGGAGGCACACTTCACCATAAGCTCCTCGGGTGTTTCCAGAAACTCAAACATACGCTCGGTCTACTCGATCCATTCATCTGCTTCCTTGGGTTCTGATCTCCCTCAGATGGTAGGAGTCTTTTCTTTCAGAAACTCTTGAGATTTATCTTTTCTAGGACCCATATCTTATGCCCTAGGAGAAATAGGAGCAGGAGTCGATACCTACCATAGATCTTGGAAAAACCAGACCACAACCTCGACTAGCATATGATCAATCTGTGTGGGAGAACTCTCTCCGGCTTCCTCCCATGGGTGCGTGGGAGCTTTTCGGGGAGGCATGTTTGCTACAAAATGCAACAGTCACAAAAACTAATCAATACCACAATTATGAAAATTTTAATCAAATACATCAAATATAAATAATATAAACACATTACATTAATAAAAGAAACAACTACTCCACCTTCACCTGATGTCCACGTGTGGTCTGCAGCCCACACGTCTCACCTGGAAGTGAAGTAAATCCGTAAATTACAACATCCCCTGGTGACTCAAGGTCTGCCACAAGAGGTGTGGGCCATGAACCATACTCACAACCAAAACCTCGAGCCCCGATAGTCCTTTCTCCTATCTATCCTGACTCATACCAAAATCCTAATATAACCCAAAAACATTAACCTGCTCGGATACCATTTTTTCACGAACTGAATTTGGTCGCCACTATTACCAGCACCAATCCTGGCCCGTGGAAAGGCCCGTAGGGTTTTCCCTATCCCCATGAGATGTCATAAGTTTCTGGGTATCATTTATCTTGGGAACGATTTACCTGAATACGTATACATAAAATATAAAAAACATTTGATAAACTGAATCTGAAAAATTCATACCAAAAAAGGTTTATAAAAAAATCCAGAACTAAATACTTAAGTTAAAATGCACTAAATAAGGTCAAAATACACAAATAAATAACATAAAAATAGACCCAAGGACTCTACATGACATGAGGTTATCACCCACAATCTGTCTCCACAACTCCACACCAACGATGAGAACTAACACCCGAAACCACCATCACCCATAGCCTTCCCTTTAAATGAGTCAAGCATAATAAAGTCTACTTAAACCCAAGGTGTGTAAGTAGGGTGTGATCTTAATCCCAATAAGATACCACCCAATGATTCCAAATAGCATGCAATACATTGTGAAAAAGTAAGCAGTTTTAATACGCAATGAAAAGCGGTGATAATGAAATGCAACTTTCAATTGAAAATAGTTTTCATGCTAAAACATTCATAATGTTAACACATTTAAATGTTAATGTTATATACTATAATATACTACCAATAAAACCCAAATACAAAGGAAAATACCACAAATCCAATGAGCAACAATATTAGGAACACCCCTAGGCACTAGATAGTCTCGGGCCCCATGTACCTCATACCTTGGTGTAAAGTAACCATAGTAAAATCTATTCTCGTGCACGGGCCACTAGCAGGTAACATACCCATAACCTAGTGGTCCCTAATCATCACCCATATAGTTTATTTAGGGTTTTAGTTATCTAAATTCTAAGTGAAACAAGGACAAAACCCATCCCATCCACTAGCCAAACTAGTACATATCCACCCCACCTAGGTACCTTGGCTTTCCCCCTTTGTGCTCAAATAATTTCAGCATGATGCATAAATCAATTTTCATATAAACCACCACTACTGGCCACATACAAATAGTAAAGTATCTATACACATTTTAAACCACTTAAAACACCCAACAAAACACTTTGATTTTTAAATGAAACAATTTCTCAAAATCCCGTGTTGTTTTGCACCCAAAATTCCTTCAAACCCCCACGTTGTACACAATGTGCACACTTTTAAGTTACCAAAATAGAAAAGGCAGCCCAATAAATTTTAATAAAAACAAAAAATTAATTCTAGGGAAGCCCCATGTAAACCAAGATATGATAACATTGTAAAACCTCCATTTACACACAAACATGGCACTTAATGTTCACATGTTCCACAAATACCATTAAAACCCATTTTCGTAGAAACAACCAAATAGGAAGAACATTAAAAAAATAATTTTCAGCCCTATTATAGTTCAATAAAAACAACTAAGTATTTCTAGGGCATCCCCAAATAATCCAATAAAACATTTCTTTGGAAAACCCTCAATTTCACACCAAATTGGCATTTAAAATTCAATTTAAATAAAAACACCACTAAAACTAATTTTTGTAGCAATCATAAAATGAGATAAACCTGAAAATATGATAAATACAGCATTATAATACACAAATATTTCATAAATATTGGAATCACCTACCAAATCAAAGGAAACCATTGAAACACCGTGCAAAAATCAAGTCGCGCCACTACTGCACCAAGAGGGACTTAGATCGAACCTTAAACCTCAAGAATTGACCAAGAAAACCCAAGGATAAACCCAAGTTTCAAAACCCTACCCCCTTGTTTTTTGGGACTTCAAGGAAATTGAAAGAAAGTTCATGGAAAGGGTAGGAACTAAGGAGGAGAGACACTTACTTGAGATTCTTTGAAGTTACTCCACCAAACCCCCCTTAAAAATGGGGTTCCAAAGAGGTTTTGAGCTACTTGGAGGGCTGAAATGGATGGTACGTTTGAAGGGGATGAGGAAGGGTCGAATTAGGAATTGTAATGGAGGAAAAAGTGAAAGAATTGAGATATTTATAAAGTAAAGAAGTTACCTCTTTAAATCTGGATGATTTGAGGAACCCTATGAAGTTTTGCACTAATTCATGATGAATACGAGCTCCAAATATGGGGGAAAGAGGATGGGAATGAGTCTGGGTTCAGTGGTCTTGGGTGACACTTTGAATCACCAAAAAACTATAAAAACTGAATATGTTATTAAATAAACAATTTTTTTAAAAACTGGAAATGGGAATTCGGGCTAGCCCAATTCCTTCAATAAAAACCCAAATCCACCATTATTATGGATTACTAAAGGTTACAAATTACAATGGTGGTGTTAATTGGTTAGGGGATGCCATTTTGGATTTGGAATGGGTGCAAAATATTAAAAAATGAATTTTTTATAAATGAAACAAAATTGGTTTTTAAATCTAGAAATGGGCTTATGGTTTTTCCGAAATCATGACAACTCACCCTTTCCTAAAAAAAACATGGGAAACCCCCAAAACAAAGAAAGAATGGAAATTAAATGAATAATACCTTTAAAATATTTTATGTATGTGACATGAAAAATAGTTATTTAATTTTTATAATTACATATCAATATATTATTGATAATAATTTTATTACATTATAATGAAATAACTAATTAAGAGGAAGTAGAAAAAGAATGAATTTTGAAAGAAATTGTAGAAATCATTACCTCTTCCTCAACGTTCATCACTTAAATCTCTTCTTATATCACTAATTTGGTCATTGAAGATGACAAGAACCTCTAGAATGAAAATATGGAAGCTGATAAAGAATATGTTCTAGGGATGGGTGAGCTTGAAGACTCAAAATGAAGTTAGTAGGTGAGGGAGGAGGCGCCCCTTTATAATTGAGGTGAAGGTCACTTTTGGAATCTTTATAAATAATAATTTATAATAAAACCAAACCCTACATAAAAACCTCAAAAATGTCCCAATTTCCCAGATGAGATGGTATAGGGTTGTAATCTCATCAACCAATAAATTTTAGAAAAGTTTTTATGTCAATTTAAGAATTATCATTTTAATTAATAATTAGTTATTCTATCAAATTTTTAACTAGGGTAATAAAAATTTTAATATTAAAAGGGTAATATTTTTACTTATATGATGTAAATTAGATTATTAATTAATAATTAGTACATTTTAGACCATATAATAATTATTTTATATTTTTAATTTTTTTTTATTTTTTTTAAATAATGTATGAAAACCTTATTTTGACAAAATATCAATAGTGTCAATTTTGACACTATTTATTTCAGGTATTTTTAAAAAATATAAAAATAAGAAGTGAACATTGATACAAATATTTTATTACATACCTATGGGGAGATGTTAATCTATAAAATTAATTTGACATAATAATTATCCAAAACTTTATTTATTAAAATATTTTTAATAACATTTATTTGATCTCTTCATTAAGAAAATAATTACTATCTCAATTTTCTATAATTATTAAATATATTTATTTGTTGAATAAAAATTAAAAATAAAATAATATGATGAATATAAATCCATTATTTTTTTAATAATACTTATAGATGAATTTATCTTCTGAAAACCCCAACATTAAAAATGAAATACAATTTTAAATCTTGAAGGTAACAAATTCATCTTCACTTTAAATAAAATATTTGAAGTGTGATAATATCTTCTATAAGCCTCCAAATAATCAATAAGTCGACACTTAGATTTTTTTTGTTGATATATACTCGACCAATTAGTTTTGGTCAAGTGTTTGGACTTTATTATTATTATTAATATTTTAACAAAAATTATTTTATTGATTTCACATCAATTAATTAATTTTTTCATCATCCAAGTATAAGTCTTTACCTAATTATTTATTTCCTAAAAATTAAAAATAAATTGTCATGATAATGAAAAACATTATAGATTTTAAATGAGTATTTATAATCGAATCTATCTTCTGTATAATTATATATTAAAAATAATTTAATTATTAAGTTTTGAGTGAGACATATTTTACTATTCTTTAAATAAAATAAATTAATTTTTTTAATCTCATCAATGTGGGTTCCAATGGATACCATTTCAACCCAATAATATTTTTGGGAAAATTAAAATCATCCAATTTTTTTAATACAAGTGTTATGGTAATTTTATAATATTATTTTTACCCTTAATTACCTGATTCACCCTTTTACAATTTTAATAAAATTTTCCAAAGTTACTATTCAAATTTTCCAAAGATAAAATAAAGCTATTTACACAATTTAGACATACTGATTCCAAATATGGGATCCATTTTTTAAAATTCTAAACACATAATTTTTAGTAATTAATTGAAAATTAATCTCGTTGGTGAAATGAGAAAACTTGTTTTAAAAGTTAAAATATTGTAAAAAGATTGAAATGTTTTTACATCTGAATTTAATCTCAAATTAATTACAATGACCTAAATTATATTAAATGGTAAAAATTTATTCTCTTTATAGTTTTAAACGATTTAATAATATAATTTTACTATATAATTTATTTTAATAAAAAAAGTTATTTTCAATTAAAATTTAGTGTATTTTTATAATTCATCAAACCATGAATGTTATTCAAAAAATATCATAAATTTATCCAAATTAAATTCTTATATCCCTCATAAGAATATAATTTTTATGATTTCATATAAAAATTATTAATGTGTCAAAATCATAATTTAAAAGGGGTTTTCCATTCAAAGGTGTAAGCTTACCCTTCCAAAAAATATAGGTTTTTATATAACAAATAGGGTTTATTCACACCCTATGATTAAAATATCTATTAGAAAAGTATTTTATTAGGTATATAACATATATATATCATCAATTACATTTATAATAGTAATTCACTCTAAAAAATACCTAATTTATATTTTTCATAAATAATTGATAGCTAATGAATTCACAATTCATTTTCATACGTTAGTTATAATTATTCCCGCTAACCTAAAAACTAGGCTATAATAGTAATTTTATACTAAGGGTTCCACATGGTAATTTTAAACACACTATTTCGTTTAACACATGCTAATGAAGAATAAAAATTATTTGAGGAAATTTTTTCATAAAAACATATAGGTCTTACAATCACTCTACTCAACTGAAAGCAGTCGATGAAGATTATCCAAAAATAATTTACGAATACTCTAAGACATCTCCATCCTCTTTATGATCAATTAAATATATTATATTTTCTCTTGCACACTTTTTCCCCAAAAAGTAACATGTCACCTATTTCCACTCAATAATATGGAGAACAATAAGAACATAAATACAATGCTTAAAAAAGAGCCATATGTATAGAGTTTTGATAACTGTTGTTAAATGAGAAACCCATTAATGGAATATGCTCCTCCCATGTGCCATAAAAATCCATTGAATAATCCCAATGAATATTTTCCAACATATGGATCATCCTTTCAGATTTTCCAACCATTTGAGGATGATATTCCATGATCAAAGTAAACTAGAAGAACCCCCAATTTTAAGTAAGTAATCATTCATTTATTATATTTTATTATATAATTCATTTGTGTGAAGTTCGGGAGGGGTCAAAAAATTTTAGAATGATTTTGGGGGCCTTTCAAAGGGTCCATGGGTGTTTCATAGTTTGGGGAAACCGTGAAACACCTACAAGAAACTTTCCCTAGTATATAGGCTAAATGGGAAGGCGCATGAGTAACACAAAAATTTTCCAAACTATGTGGAATCCTAAGATAAAACACGATTCTTATAATAGTGGGATTTAGAATAGATAGTTCATGGTTTTGAAATTTTTCGAGAAAACCATGGGGGGTTCCACCTTAAGGAAGTGTCTAATGCATTATTAGTGCACGGTTAGACTAACAATGTGAATAACTGTGCTTAGTTTAAAAATTAGATTCACAAAAAGTGGTATAGGTTGATTTTGGGTTTTAACCCCACTTTACTTCCCCAAACTGACCCTAACTCTTGATTTCATCATCCTAAAGGCTAATGAGGCTTATCTTATTGATTTGGAAGCCATACAGAGGTGTTTTTAATTTTTTTAAATCCAGACTATTGTAGTAAGTCATCGTTTGTGTTTTTTCTTGATGGTTTTTCATATATCTAATTCTCCTTATCTCTCCTTTTAATTGATCTAAATCTATTGTGTATTTATATAAGGCAATTTATGATAAATATGAAGTGTTTTGATATTTTTATCTTATTTGAAGATATTTAATGAGGGTTTTTAGAGATTCAAATAGTCTTCATATCCATTTTAGTTTTGTTTTGAATTTTCTCCTAGTCATTCAAGGTTGGTGTCTTCACTCTCAACTCTACTATTTAGGACATTATGTATTATTCTCAAATTTATTAAATTGTTTGAAATTCATTGTGAAATTTGTGTTCAATTAATGGTAGAAACCATATTTATTGATGGTTTGTGGTTTTGTATTAAATTGTGGAATTTCTTTGAATAGTTATATATTAAATGATTTTATGATGTTGAATTCAAAATAGTTTCATGGCACGACTTATAGAAATTTTCTTTCAATAAAAATGTAGTTTTGTTGAATTTTTCTATCATTGAAATGGTTTTGAAATTGTGATGGTATTAGAATGATTTTATTTGTATGGGTTCGGGAAAACATGGTGGTGTGTGTTCATATTTGATGATGGGGATTGGTTAAAATATAACATTGTTCTCACTGACAATGTTGTAATGACACATGGGATTTAATTACCCTATAACGACATGGTAGATTAACAAGAACCCACTCATGAGTATGGAGTTGTCATATCGAATCATGAGTGTATGGATATTTTGGTTTTTGGATTGGAATGAGACATTCCAAAAAAGGAAATATGAAATGGTTTTATAGAAAGGTTTTTCTTTCTTTCCTCATATCTTGATATTGTTTTTGTGAAAAATGCTTTGTTATGGAACTTGTGTATATCCTGATATAATTTTTTTTGAAATTGTTTTATGAAAAATATTTTATATTAAAGCGATAAAATGTTCTATACTAGTGGTGTGACTAGGGAATTCATTTAGGTAATTCCTACAAACTATCATTACTCACCAAATCTTTGGAACATTGGTACTTTTGAAGATGTTGCTTATCAGGGCATGTGAATTGTAAAAGTATTGCACTTCTCTAGGGTGGTTAGTAAAATTCTGATTTTTTTTTGTAATGGAGATTAGATGACATTGGAGCCTTGTATTTTTGGTTGTCATTAAGATTTGTTTTTTTGGTCTTCTATAGTGTAATTTGATATTGTGATATTCCACTATGGTACTTGATTTTAGTTAAAATTCTTATATCAATGATTTATTTGAGTTGTCTTTCATTGATATAATACATCATTTATTGGGTTATTATGTTATGACATGTTTGGTTGGTTGATTTAATTTCAAATGGAAAATCATTACCCAACTATTGATGAATCTCTTGGAATTTATATGTAGCACTTAGCATCTTGGGGACGTCTCTTAAGTCCAAATAACACCCTCCGACATTCTCAAGAAAATGAGAAGAAGAGGGATATTACAAGTATTATTAGCTTAGTCCTTCAAAATATTATTGTGGAACAAGTGGTAGTAGTTTTTTTGGTCTTTTACTTGATATCATTTGTCAGTTATGGAGTTGACAATTTATTCAGGTGATTTCCTTGAGTTGGGAGCATATAAAGGAGGAAGAATTTTGGAACATGTAATATAGAGCATAAAAAGATGGAGTTAATATTTTTATGTTGAACTTCATGTTACCGGAGATTTCGTTACATAAGTGTTTTGAATAAAATTATAGGAATTCAAATATCAGTGCCATGGGTTTAGCCAATGAGATGATCATGAAATGAATTACCAAAAATGGATTTCCCACTAGGAGTGCATATTTAATTCTAAGTATGATTTGGTGAAAGGTGTTGTTTTTTTTGAAAATTTTTGAAATTGTTTTCAAATGTGACATTTGGAAAATAGTATAATGGTGATATTTTAGAAATACTACAATTTTCATAATAAAGTGAGATTTTTTAAAAATTGTTGAATGTGGACAAGGTTCATTTTGGAAAGAATTGTTGTGATAGTATGACATGGAATAATTTGAACTGATAAGACTTTAGTAAATAGAGAGTGAGACGTATGATGGTTGATGTGTTTCTAGAGAATGGAACCCAATAGAAGTCATAAAAACCAACTAGATGAGGCTGTTGAGAACTTGGTTTCACTTGATCCATAGGTAAACCAACGATTGGATCTGAGTTTTCTTAATTCATTTAAAGATAAGGGAAATGGGGACATTCATGATGAGCCAAGGAATGTATATCATTCTATCCAATTATAGAAATAGAATGATCCCATATTTTATGGGTGATTTTGGACTAGAAAATTTAGAGGTGTGGTTGAATATGATAAACCATATCTTTGATTTCATCAACACACCAGTGGAGCTGAAAGTTTAGCTGGAAACATATATGCTGGAAGATCATGCATGCTAGGAGGTATTTGTATGTTTCGTTGAAATTAGACCATGGATATTTATGGAAGGATTATAAGGAATTGTTTAACAAAAAATTATATCCCCACATGTTTATAATTCAAAGAATTTTGGAATTCTTTTTTTGAAATTGGAAAATATTTCTATCAGGTAATATAAAGATAAATTAATGAATTTACTGTGCTTTTCACCTGAGGATATAGAAAGTGTGTCCCTAAAGGCATGCATCTTTTAATTGGGGCTGACGCAAGGGATTCAATTGATGATTTTTGTGCTCTATATTATGAATTATAGAAAGATGGTTAATATAGAGATGGTAGCTCAAAGGGACATCTCATGAGCTATTGGAGGAGGAAGGATGTTGATACACATAGAAAATGGTGGGAACTATAATGATGGGAGTATGAAGAAGAGGGAAAACTATTTATAATGTGGGATATTGAATAAAAATTATACGGTTAGATCAGTGAATCATCAACTGGGACCCACAACTAATGTTGAATATTTCCATTGTATTTCCTTCTACCACATGAATTGAGAGTGTAGAACACCTCAAAGAGCATGCCACAATTTAAATGAATGAGTAACCTTTAGTTCCATTGTTTTAGTTATCCATGGTTTCATGTTCAGGATACTTCTCAGGTAGCACATGCATCATATGCTTCAACAAGATGGGGGCAACAAAATCAATATCATCAAATGAACTGAGCTATCCATAGTGATTATAGGAATAGCATGACTCCTCAGGTAGTGCAATCTGAACAAGGCAACAAAGAACAAAGTGTGGAAAGGAAGAATTTATATGGATCTTATCAAGTTAATGAAGATAATCAGTTTGGACCATATACAGTGAGAGGTATGAATATTTTGAATTCTATCATTATAAAAGAATTATTTGATATAGGTGATTCTCATTGCTTTATTACTTATCATATTATTGATTTGATGATTTTAAAAGTTGATATGATTCATTTTGTGATAAAATGTAAAAATCCTCTTGTTCAAAGTGAATATTAAGCTTTTGTCTGTAGAGAATGTTCTATAACTATTGATGAAGTTGAGATGAAATGGGATTTATCTATGATTGAGATATATGCCTATGAAACAATCCTAGCTATGGATTGGTTGGAAATTGTAACGACCCAATGTTTTTAATGTAAATTCACTTCTTATAAATATGCCATAAAATCACATAATAATGAACTACTAAGTGATAAGTGACCTTTAAACATAATTTTGTCACTTCTGTGTTTGGAATTTCAAAAATACGACATACACGGTTGTGTTCAAGATGTTTTTTGGAGTCTAATAAAACAAAAATAATTTTTGGTGAATAGTAACCTACCCTAATGAATAGTAACATACCCTTATGAATAGTGATATACCCTAATGAATAGTAACCTCACCTATGGTGGTATAAAAATAATATTCAAGTTGGAAGTACGATATACCTATATTTTAGAATGAGTTAATGAATGTTTTAAAACTGGTTTTGATAATAAATTTTTATTTTAAATAAATATTAAAATAATCATATTTTAAAAAAATTATTTTTGAAAAATGTACTTGATTTTTAGATTCTACATGTCGAAAAATGGTTAGGGTGAATTTTTGGGATTTTTCTGATATACCTGAATTTTTGATGAATAGTAGAATACGATAATTTACAATAAATGCTAAATAATGGATTAATTGAGTCATTGATGATGTTCTGCTGATGTAAGCCCACTTGGTTCGGGATCACATGATAAAATCACTATTCTTGGTCATGGAATACTCACTATTCCTTGTCTTGGGAAGAAATAATAAATTAATGATTATAATAACATGAAATCCCTCCTCTCCTCAACTATAAACACCCCTTCACTCCCTCTTCTCTCCACTCCTATCAAGCTCTATGCCTTCTCTAAATTCTACCCAAATCTCCCCCCAAGGTCCTCCCCCACGTAAAAAATCACTCAGCCACCCCAAATACGAAAATCTCTCCCCTTAAGAGGTTCTAAAAGGAGGAAGTCTCAAGAGGTCATTAATAACAAGTGGAGAACACCACTAGATTTGTGGTAAGGGATCCTCTCCTTTTCTCTCTTAATCAAGATTGTCCTCTATATAATATGCCTTTATATGTGTACTAGAAAATTATGGGGTATGTTTAAGAACCTCCCCCATACTTCTTTATGGATTTATAAGTGATGATAAACCCCACATCTCTCTCATCAATCCCTCGTGGTCACACTCGACACCATGCCGATAAAATTGTAATGAATTCTACCCGAAACTTATTTGTTATTTCGGGTTGCCTTATATTTATTTAAAAATGGTGTTATACTATCTATCTATGTGAGACTTATGAATTTTGGTTAGTTATACAAGATTCTTATATCAAGACCCTTTCATCACATTTTTTTGGGGATATACATGATTTTGAAAGATTCCCTCCTTAGAACTTTCTGATAAGCCAACCTGCTTTATGGGGACTTCCCAAATTTTTACCCAAATTTCAAGTGCACTCTATCCTATGTTTTAAAACAACATTTTATTTATAAAATCAGTATTTTTATTATGAAAACATTCTTGGTTCAATTCTGGTTTTATATAAAATAATGTCCTCTTTTCTATTTGAAAATCTCTAGAGTGTTTTCCTTAAAACCGCACAAAAATGTTTTAATTAAAATGTTTCTAAAATATATTTTTATATGTTTTCACTTATATTTGACACCAATTACCATTTTATATGCCTATTTTACCCTATGAATGTCCATTTATGTTCTAATCCCTTCCTTTCATGGACACTTTCGTGATACACCCATTGGTTATGTTTTATGTCATGATTGTGGTACCCAATTCTTTCCTTGGGTAACCTTATGTTTATGTATGGTTGATTACGTATGATTATTTATGTGGAAAGATTATTTATGTGGAAATAATATTCATGAATATGTTGAGATGGGTGCTCCCAGATAGCATTCCCATGAATTGGGTAAGGATAAGTCTCATGATATGCGATGTGAAAAGAGATTGGCGGTTATCCATGACCCGTACTGAAATGGGAAATAGGATTGGCGGTTAGCTTTGACCCATACTAAAGATATGATTTATGATTCTTCCACATTTATATGATTCCATGTTTATAAGATCCCATTCTTATATTAAATGATTTTATAAGTTTCATGCTTTGGATATCATTATTTCATGCCTCCTAACTCATGTGCTTGAGATGTATCCTTATGTTCATTCCTTTACTGGGATTTTTATCTCATACCTTTGTTCATGTGTTCCCCAGGGTACCCTATGCAGATGTAATAGCTCAAAGGAAGTTAGAAGCTCTTTATGGATATTAAATAAATAAGTTTTTTTTAGTCCCATGTTTTATGTTATACGTACCTAGTCTTCCAAGACACTAGACTTAACGATCCTTGGCTTGTACTCTGATGATTAATTATGATTAAAATCATGAAATGTTTTATGTAAAAGGCTTGGGTTTCTATAGTTAGTATCAGAGTATGGTCTAGTTATTTTTGGATATTAGGAATATAGAACCTTAGCGATAACCTTAAGGATGTGACTAAGTATAAGAAAACAGTCCTAAATTTTAGTGAGTATAGAGTAAGTGGTTTATCAAGAAAATACATCACTCTCTAGATACGAGTAAGTAGAGAGGCTCTGGTACAGATGTATCTAGGGGTAAAATCCAAAAACACTACTTTGAGCTAGACTGAAATGGGAACTGGTGCATGATAACAGGCCTTGCTTCAATCTTGGTTACGACACTCCTGGGGGATATGCTTCGGTAGATTCATGAGCTTAGTACAAACCATTATTAAGGGACAAAAAAAAATCCCTTAAGAATATAAGTTAATAAATAGATCGAGGATAACCTAGATATAAACCTAAGGAGTCACAAGTTAGTATGTGATTTTTCTTTATAAGTTTATCCTTTAATGTTCAAAGTATCCTTTTTATGCTCAATAGCTATGTATTCAAGACCTCTAATTATACATTATTTTTCTTAGTTAATGGTGGGAAATAGAAGAACATGTTCCAACAACCAATGTGATAGGAAATGTAATGATTTCCCTAATGACATGCCTGATGTGATGGAAGCGGGTGCTCAAAACTTCATGGTTGTACTTTCTCAGCAGGCTCGAGTTATGAATAATAACCTGAATCAGGTAGAACGTACCCCTCCTCCAAGGAAAGAGCAAGTTGCCATAGAATCCTTCATACGGAAAAGGTCTCCCATGTTTAGTGGGTCTTCTGATCCCCTCCTCACAGAACAATGTATTAACTCCATTGAAAATATTTTCTCTGTCCTCCAGTGCTCGGAAGAAGAGAAAGTTGTACTGGCAGTCTATCATTTTGATGGGGAATCTGATCAGTGGTGGACACTGATCAAGAATACAAGGTCCCAAGAGGAAATTGATTCCATAGATTGGGAGGAATTCAAGAGGATGTTTTTTAACAAATATTTTCCTCAAATCCTCCGTTTCAAGATGGAAAGAGAGTTCCTTGGACTCAAGCAGAAGGAAGATGAGTCCATCAGGGCGTATGAAGCGAACTTTACAAGGCTTTCAAGGTACGCCTCTGTCTTTTTCATGAACACCGAAAGCAAGGTGGATCGATTCTTTAGCGGACTAAATCCATGTCTACAAAAAGTGTTGTCAATTTGAGACTTCAAAAACTATGAGAAGATTGTCTGTTGTGCCCTAAGGTTGAAATCGAGGTTGGAGAATCTCAGTGGTCTCATGGGCCTAGTGAAAAGAAGCTGAAAATAGAGAACAACATGGGTGGTTCATCAAAAAAATCCCATGATGGAAAGAAGCCTCACTTTCCCCTTTGAAAAAATTGTGGGAAGAAGCATCTTGGTGACTGTATCAAGGGAACCAGGAATTGCTTCAAATGCGAAATGTTTGGTCATCTGGCCAAGAACTACCAAAGGGATATGAAAAATCCCGCTAATGTTGAAGAAGAACAGAAGGTTCAGTTCAACACTCAGCCTGCAGTCTAGTGTTTTAACTATAAGGTGCTTGGGAATTATGCAAACAATTTCCCTAAGCCGAGGGTTGTCAAAGGAAATCAGCAACAACCTCCAAGGCAACAAGGAATGGCGTATGCTATCACTACTACTGATGTGGAGTTGGAAAATGATGTGGTGATAGGTATGCTTGTTATTCATTCAAGAATAGAGAACATTCTGTTTGATTATGGTTCTATGCCTTCTTTCATATCTTGCGAGTTTAGTAGAACTATTCAAACACCACCTCAAAATTTGGAGGAAAAGTTATCTATGAGAACATCGAATGGAAAAATTATTGTATCCATGGTTTATAACTCCTCCTCGATTAATGTTTGTGGAACAAACCTCCCAACGAATCTTGTCATACTTACTTTAGTGGAGTTTGACGCTATCTTGGGAATAGATTGGCTATGTTTGTACAAGGCCAACATCAACTACCAAGAAAGGGAGATTACTCTTCACAACCCGAAGCATCCTCTGATTCTTTACAGGTGTAAGGATGAAGAAGATTCTCCTTTAGAATCTTCATCTCAAGTTTGGATATTACTTCCTTATGAGAATGAATACCTAGCTCAAATGATTGAGAAAAAGGAGATAATGATGCTTGAATACATGCCAATCGTGAGGGATTACACTGAAGTATTCCTCGAATAGTTTCTTGGTCTTCCCCCTGACCGAGAGGTTGAGTTCTCAATTGAACTTATCCCTAGATCTCTGCCAATCTCAAAGTCACCTTACAGAATGGCTATAGTAGAGCTAGAAGAGCTGAAGAAGCAGTTACAAGAGAATATAGAGAAGGGTTTTATATGCACGAGTGCTTCACCGTGGGGTGCTTATGTCCGCTTTGTCAAAAAGAAGTATGGATCAATGCACATCTGCATTGATTATCATGAGCTCAATAAAATCACTATAAAGAACAAGTATCCTCTTCCACAGATAGATGAATTTTTTGATCAGCTTCGTGGGGCCAGTTATTTATCTAAGGTGGACCTTCGGTCAGGATATCACCAACTAAAGGTGAGGAAGGAAGATATTCCCAAGACTTCCTTTCGAACGAGGTATGGAAACTATGAGTTCATAGTGATGCCCTTCGGACTCACTAATGCTCCAAATATTTTCATGGATTTAATGAATAGAGTCTTTAGAGATTACCTCGACAAATTTGTGGTGGTCTTTATTGATGATATTTTGATATACTCCAAGAGCAAGGAGGAACATGAATAGCATTTGGAAACTATGTTAAAAAGTTTGTGAAGGGAGAAGTTGTATGCAAAGTACAGTAAATGTGAGTTCTGGATGGAGGAAGTATCATTCTTGGGCATGTTATCACTAGGAAAGGGATATCTGTGGACCCTTCCAAGATGAAGGCAATTGAAGAGTGGCCAAGGCCAACTTCTGTAATGGAGATCCGCATCTTTTTAGGTCTAGCTGGGTATTATCGATGATTCGTGAAGAAATTTTCACGATTGTCAAACCCAATGACCAAGCTGACACGAAAGGGAGTAAAGTTCATCTAGACACAGGAATGTGAAGACTGTTTCAAGGAGTTGAAAAAGAGGCTTATCACTGCGCCGGTACTCACACTCCCTTCAAGTGGAAAACTCTTTGTGGTGTATAGTGATGCTTCTAAGAAAGGCTAAGGCTGTGTGATAATGAAAAATGATATAGTGATAGCCTATGCCTCAAGGTAGCTGAAAATCTATGATCAAAACCATCCCACACATGATCTGAAGTTGGCGGCTGTGATCTTTGTGTTGAAAATCTGGCGACATTATCTGTATGGGGAAAATCTTAGATATATACTGACCACAAGAGTCTCAAATATATATTCACACAGAAAGAGTTTAATATGTGCCAACGAAGATGGATATAGCTCATTAAGGATTATGACTACTCAATCCACTACCATCTTGGTAAGGAAAACAAGGTGGCCGATGCTCTAAGTAGAAAGGATCCTGCATCTTTATCAATGATGAGAATTTAAAAGGATCCGATCTTATTAGATTTGAAAAGGATGGACATGGGAATCATTAAGGGAGGAAAATCATCAATCCTTTCTCAAATGATTTCTCAACCACCCCTCATGGAGAAAATAAAGGTTTCTAAAAGAAATTATGTGGAAATTCCAAAAAGGGTGGAAGTTGTTAAAAATGGGAAATCCTACGATTTCAAAATTGATGAGGAAGGAGTTGTAATAATTTGGGACACAATTATGTATACCATCTGATCCAGAGATAAAGAAGAATCTATTGAATGATTCACATAGCTTGACCTTCTCTATCCATCCTGGGAGTACCAAAATGTACCATGATCTATGAGAACACTTCTGGTGGGATAACATGAAGAAGGAGATTGAGAAATATATATCAAGGTGCTTGGTATGTCAGCAAGTTAAATCTGAGAGAAAAAAGTCCAAAGGTATGATGCATCCATTGCCTATACCCATGTGGAAATGGGAAAATGTTACTATGGACTTTGTCACGGGTCTCCCAAAGATGTCGAAGGGAAATAATGCGATATGGGTTGTGTTTGAACGACTCACCAAGACATCCAATTTCATTGCAATTCAGGAAGATCTCTCACTTGAAAAACTTGCAAAGTTATTTGTGAAGGAAGTGGTGAGACTGCACGCTGTTCCAATCTAAATTGTTTCTGATCGTGATCCAAGGTTCACATCTAAATTCTGGAGGATCCTTCAACATTCTTTGAGTACTGAATTAAATTTCAGGACGACCTATCACCCCCAAACTGATGGCCAGTCTAAAAGAACTATTTAGACGCTTGAAGATATGCTTAGAGCCTGCTCTCTAGAATTCAAAGGTGTATGGGACCAGCATCTCCCATTGGTTGAGTTCTCATAAAAAAATAGTTTCCACTCGAGTATTCAGATGGCTCCATATGAATCTCTGTATGGAAAGCAATGTAGAACTCCAACCTGTTGTGATGAAGTTGGAGAAAAAAAGCTACTTGGACCTGATCTTGTTCAATAGATGACAGTGAAGGTTCAAGTCATCCAGAAACACATCAAAGCTGCTCAAAGTCGTCAAAAGAGCTATGCTAACAACTGTTGAAGGGACATGGAGTTCGATGTTGGAGATAAAGTCTTCCTTCTAATATCTCCATGGAAGAGATTCATGCGATTCGGAAAGAAAGGCAAGCTAAGAACAAGGTATCTCAAACCCTTTGATACCCTTGATCTCCTAGGAGCCGTGGCCTATCAGCTTGCACTTCCACCAAATATGGATCGAGTTCATGATGTTTTCCACGTATCACTCTTGAGTAAGTACATACCTGGTCCCTCACATGTACTAAGCTCAGAGGTGGTGTAGTTGGAAGAGGATCTCTCATATGAGGAGCAGTCAGTAAAGATTCTGGATCGGATAGATAAGGTTCTATACAATAAGACAACCCATATTCTCAAAGTGTTGTAGAGGAACCATAAGTTTGAGAAAGAAACATGGGAATTGGAGGAAGCAATGAAGGAAAAGTACCCGCACCTATTTTTGGCTTAGTATGTAAAATAAAATTTCGAGGGCGAAATTTATTAAGGGGGGAAGAATGTAACGACCCAATGTTTTTAATGGAAATTACCTTCTTATAAATATGCCATAAAATCACATAATAATGAACTACTAAGTGATAAGTGACCATTAAACATAAGTTTGTCACTTATGTGTTTGGAATTTCGAAAATATGGCATACACGGTTGTGTTCAAGATGTTTTTTGGAGTCTAATAAAACAAAAATAATTTTTGGTGAATAGTAACCTACCCTAATGAATAGTAACATACCCTTATGAATAGTGATATACCCTAATGAATAGTAACCTCACCTATGGTGGTATTAAAATAATATTCAATTTGGAAGTATGTTGTACCTATATTTTAGAATGAGTTAATGAATGTTTTAAAACTGGTTTTGATAATAAATTATTATTTTAATTAAATATTAAAATAATAATATTTAGAAAAATTATTTTTGAAAAATGGAATTCATTTTTGGATTCTACACATCGAAAAATGGTTAGGGTGAATTTTTTGGATTTTTCTCAAATACAAATTTTTGATGAATAGTAGAATCCGATAATTTACAATAAATGCTAAATAATGGATTAATTGAGTCATCGATGGTGCTCTGCTGATGTAAGACCACTTGGTTCAGGATCACATGATAAAATTACTATTCCTGATCATAGAATACTTACTATTCCTTGTCTTGGGAAGAAATAATAAATTAATGATTATAATATCATGAAATTCCTCCTCTCCCCCACTATAAACCCCCCTTCACTCCCTCTTCTCTCCACTCCTCTCAAGCTCCAAGACTTCTCTAAATTATTCCCAAATCTCTCCCCAAGGTCCTCCCCCACGTCTAAAAGCTCTTATCATCCTCAAAATACCAAAACCTCTCCCCTTAAGAGGTTCTCAAAGGAGGAAGTCTCAAGAGGTCATTAATAACAAGTGGAGAACACCACTAGATTTGTAGTAAGGGATCCTCTCCTTTTCTCTCTTAATCAAGATTGTCCTCTATAATATGCCTTCATATGTGTACTAGAAAATTATGGGGTATGTTTAATAACCTCCCCATACTTCCTTATGGATTTATAAGTGATGAGAAACCTCATTTCTCTCTCATCAATCCCTCATGGTCACACCCGACACCATGCCGATAAAATCGTAACAAATTCTACCCGAACCTTCTTTGTTCTTTCGGGTTGCCTTATCTTTCTTTCAAAATGGTGTTATCTTATCTATCTATGTGAGTCTTATGACTTCTGTTTATTTGTACAATATTATTAGAACATTCCGTTAAGCCAACCTATTTTAAGGAGACTTCCCAAATTTTTACCCAAATTTCAAGTGCACTCTATCCTATGTTTTAAAACACAATTGTATTTATAAAATCAGTATTTTTATTATTAAAATCTTCTTGGTTCAATTCTGGTTTTATATAAAATAATTTCCTCTTTTCTATTTGAAAATCTATAGGGTGTTTTCTTTAAAACCGCACAAATTTTTTTAATTCTAATGTTTCTAAAATACATTTTTATATGTTGTAACTTATATTTGACACCACTTACCATGTTATATGCCTATTTTACCCTATTAATGTCTATGTATGTTCCAATCCCTTCCTTTCATGGACACTTTCATGATACACCCATTGGTTATGTTTTATTTCATGATTGTGGTACCCAATTCTTTCCTTGGGTAACCTTATGTTTATGTATAGTTGATTATGTATAATTATTTTTGTGGAAAGATTATTTACATGGCAATAATATTCATGAATATGTTGATATGGGTGTGCCCAGATAGAGCTCCAATGCATTGGGTATGGATAAGTCTCATGAGATGCAATGTGAAACGGGATTGGCGGTTAGCCCTGACCCGTATTGAAATGGGAAACGAGATTGGCGGTTAGCATTGACCTGTACTAAAGATATGATTTATGATTCTTCCACATTTATATGATTCCATGTTTATAAGATCCCATGATTATATTAAATGATTTTATAAGTTTCATGATTTTAATATCATTATGTCATGCCTCCTAACTCATGTGCTTGATATGCATCCTTATGTTCATTCCTTTACTGGGCTTTTTAGCTCATCCCTTCATTCATGTGTTCCCCAGGGTACCCTATGCATATGTAAGAGATCAAAGGAAGTTAGAATCTCTTTATGGAGATTAAATAAAGAAGTTTTTTTAGTCCCATGTTTTATGTTATATGTACCTAGTCTTCCAAGACACTAGAATTAACGATCCTCGGCTTGTAATATGATGATTAATTATGCTTAAAATCATGAAATGTTTTATGTAAAAGGCTTGGTTCACTATAGAAATTTTCAAGGATCACATAGACTGGTATACATGAATAGTTAGTTGTACAATAGAAGCTGGAGTTGAGCATCTTTTTTGAGGAGACTAGTGTGTAAAGGTTGGTACATTGGTCTTGTCAGCACCAATAGTTTGAATGATCTTATACCAGTGGGCATAATTTTCTTTGGAATCAATGGTTGAGATTGAGGATAAGAGTTTTAAATTATGGTAAAGCAGTTTCTATACTTGTATAAAAAATAATATCAATGGTTTTCCCCATATAAGATAAATGAAGTTTAAGATTGATCTCATTCAGGGGACCTATCTTATTTCCCTTCCATCTTATTGGATTGAACTAATAGAATCAAGAGAGTTGGAAGTGTAGTTTAAGAAGATTGAATGTAAAGTTTTCATTTGGTTGATCATGTCTTTTTGGGATGCCATTGCATTGTTTGTCAAAACGGTGGATGTAATTCTTTGGATATGTCTATATTATCATATGATTAACCATGTTACAGTAAATAACAAGTATCCACTTCAACACAATTATGTTCTATTCGATCAATTGAGGGGAGCTTAGTGGTTCTTTAAAACAAACTTGAAATCAAGATATCACCAATTGTGGGGTTGGAAGGAAGATAATACAAAGATAACTTTCTGGAGTAGATGCAGACATTGAGAATATTTGTTATTTCCATTAGGTATTATTTATGAACTAAAGATCTTTATGGAATGGGGTAATTAGATATTTCAATGGTATCAATATTATTTTGTGGTGGGATTTAGTGGAAAAAATATTTATGTATTCATAGAAAAGGGAGGATCATGAGAAAAACATGTCGATCATGTTGGGGTTCTAGAGGGATTATCGTAAATATACCAAATATTAAAATTGTTATTTTTGGATGAAAAAACATACTTCTTCGTCGCCATGTAGCTTCTAATTTTTTTTGTGGATCCACCAAATATTGAGGACATTATCTCATGGCAACAACCAAATAATGTATTTGAGATACATAGTTTTCTTGGGATAGCTAGTTATTACCGATAATTGTTTTTTATGAATTTTTTTCCTATGATTTCTTTGAAAATGAAGATTGTTCCATTCCAATGTAATGGGGATTGATAGAAATATTTTATCGAGATAAATGGTAGCCTTACATCAACACAAATCTTGATTCTTCCAGAATCAAGATAGGAGTATGTTGTGTATTATTGTGCATTAGGGTTTGGTTTGGGATGTGTTCTCATATAGGGAGATCATTTTGTTGCTTATGCATCAAGGTAGTTAAATATACATGGGAATAATTTCCCAAAAATGATTTGGAGTCATCTTCCATATTCCATGATTTAAAGACATGGCTTCATTGTCTTTTTGGAGTGAGATTTACAGTGTTCAAGGATCATAAGAGCTTGAAAAATATTTTCTCACAATAGGATTTGAAATAAAGATGAAGAATATGGATGGGGTATGTACAAATATTTTAATTTGAATTGATGTATACATCGGGAAAGGGATATTTAGTGGAAGATTTATTATATAGAAAGAAATATACTCTGTTGGAAAAAGAAGCTTTAGATGGGTGTTGGATGATGTTGGGCCTCAAAAACATGGACTTGAAATGTGAAGTCCAAAGTGAAGTTACAACCTTCTTTCCAATTATTTTTGTTCCTGATTTAGTAAATATAGTTAAATCAACATAGATATATGATGCAGAATGTTTGGCTACTAGGTCAAAACTCATTGGTGATAAAAAATTTTGGGAATGAAAAAGGATGAGAGTTTAGTGTTGTGGTTTAGAAATCACATAGTCGTACCTATGGATTATTAAAAATAACTTCTTCTTTAATACAAACATTAAATATGGTATAATCATCCTAGAATATAGCAAATGTATAGGGAGTTAAAATCCTAGTTTGGGTGGATTGGTGTGAAAAGAAATGTGGCTATGTTTGTTTCAAGATACATAACATTTCTGCAGGTTATTGCTGGGAATCATCAACTAGCATGTATGTTTTAGCCTTTACCTATAATTTTTTTGAAATGGATATTGATAGCTATGTATTTTTTGAAAGTCCTCCCATGAATGGTTTGTATTAATGATTCCATCTAGGTGATAGTGAATTAACTCCAAAAGTTAGCTCATTTCATCCTGATTTTTGAATCTCATATGGTGGAGGACATGTCAAAAATCTATATATGAGAAGTGGAACAGAGGCATGGAATACCATATTTAATAGTGTTTGACTTAGATTCAATGTTTACATATCATTTCATGAAATACTTATAGAAATCCATTGAGACTCAGCTGACAATAAGCACGGTGTATCATACCTATACTGATGAGATATCTGAGAAGATGATATAGAAATTGTAAGACAATATATGGGATTGTGAAATTGATTTTGGTGGATCGTGGGAAGAGAATGTGTCATTAGTTTTGTTATCATAAAACAATAGTTATTAAGAATCAATACATATGGATCTTTTTAGATCATTGTTTGGTTGTACTTATTGTTTTCCAATTTGTTGGTTGGAAATAGGTAAGAATTCACTGGTTGGGCCGAGCTTCATCCATGAAACAATGGAGAAGATTAAGTTTTTTAGAAAATAGATGAGATGGCCCAAAGCCACAAAACTCCCATGAAGATCATCATCATTAACCATTGTTGTTCACGAGGAGTGATCATGTGTTCTTGAGGATCTATCCAATGCTTAGACATTGATGTTTTGGGAATAAGTGAATGTTATCTCCATGATACATTGGCACTTTTGAGATACGTGAACTGGTTGATGAGGTGGCATATCAGATAGCATTACCATAATGGTTCAATTATGTGTATAATGTGTTTCTTGTATCTCGGTTGAAAAAGTATCAGCCTAATCCTGACCATGTTATTTGATGGGATATTGTAGACCTTGATCCGGATGGATTGATGTTGTACATGCGACTAAAAATTGCAGATATGAAATATAAAGTCTTGAATAGAAAAAGAATATATCTTTTGTGGGTTTTGTGGAATCATGGTTAGAATTTGGAAGATACCTATGAATGAGAGAATGAAATGAAAGATGAAGGGACAAAACATATTGTGAGAAATGATGATTTTCTACTTTTTGAGGATGGAAAGGGTAATAGTTGGGAGAATTTAGTACCCCCTTTTTCAAGTAAGTAAACCTTATTTCGGTCAATTTAAGTATATAATGTGTTTTGGTTATGTTTGGGATGGTTTTAAAGATGATTGGATATTTTTTGAGTCATTTATAAAGGTTCATGGGTTGTTCAGAGTTTTGGGAAACACTTCAACACCTACAGGAACCCGTGCATAATGAGACAAAGGCTAAAGGGAATTCCATATAGGTGGAACATGGTTTGTTGAAACTATACGGACCCCTAGGAGAAATTGTGCTTTTTAAGATAGCGGGATTGTCCATGGTTGGCACATAGTTTGTAAATAGTATGAGACAACCATGTAGGTTTAATCCTTGAGGTAGTGGCTAATGGATGATTTTCACATGGTTCAAGTAACAACATTATTAACCATTCCCATTTTAAAAACAAGATCCACAAAAATTAAATCTAGGTTGGTTTTGTTTTTTAACGATGCAGAGTTTAAACTAGATGCACAACACATATTTTTTTTCTTCAACCAAATAAACCCAAAATCATGATTTATTCCTATCATAGTCTAAGGAGGTTTTTCAAATCAATTTGAAAGTGATCTGGAGGTGTTTTTTGATGAGATGAATCCCGTCTATTGTAGTAAGTCATCATTCTTGGTTGTTATTAATGTGTTTTCTTAGAACTACTTCTCCCTCTCTCTTGTATTCCTAGATCTATGTCATATGTAGAAATAAAAAATTAATTTGATTCCAAATATTACTATTTTTGGAATGTTGATGGTAGGGGAAGATAGATAAGGAAAGGTTTTGGACATTAAACCCGTTTTTTATGAAGTTCTAGTGTCATTTTCCATTTTCTCTTCATCTTTTATTGTTAATGGAATCACACTTGAGTCCCCTATTAATAACATTAAGGATTAATTTCAAATTGATTAATTTTTTGAAATTTATCTAGAAATTGGTGTGAATGGTATGGTATAATCCTTATTTTGTGATGTTTAGTGGTTTTTTTATGTTGCAGAATTATTATAAAAATTTCATGGATAACTGATTTTAATTTTTTTATTTTCAAATAGTTACTTTGTTTTATTTATGGAAAAATGGTTTCAATAAATTTTATTTACTGAAATTATTTTGGAATTGAAATGATTTTGGCATTGGAGTGGTTTTGGCATGATTGTATTATCAGGGTTTTTGGGAATTCCTGTTTTTGTGTGTTCATATTGCATTATTATTATTGGTTGAAATATGAACTTCTTCTTGATTTCAAAGGTATAATGGAACATGGGATTTAATTTTCATGTGATGACTTGGTAAATATATCTCAAAATGATAATGAGTATGTATCTGTTATAACGGATATTTCATGTGTTAATTTTGGGTTTTTTGTAATAGAATGAGATATGTCAAAAAGGAAAATATGAAATGGGTTTAAAGAACTTTTTTTTTCCATCTAAATTGATATTTATTTTTTAAAACTACATTTTTATAGAATTTGTTATATTATGATATAAACTATTTTGGAATATTGTTTATAAACTATTTTATATACATGTGGTAACATGTTCATTCATAGAGGCATGAGTATGGAAGAAATTTGGGAAAATCCTACTGAGTTTCATTACCCACCCATTCTTTGGAACATTGGTGCTTTTGCAGATGTTGTTTATTTGGACATGGGAAAAGGTTATATATCATAATTATCAATTTTTACATAGTAATACTTGGGTTGTCTTGTGGAGTGGATCTTGGAGTATGTTGAAGCATTGGAGTTGTGGTTGTAATTGATTTTTTTGGTTTTGTGGTCATCTACTGTGTTCTTTGATGATGTAGTCTTCCGCTGTGGTACTTGGTTTTACTTAAAAAATTTATATCAATGGTTTAGTTGAGTTTTAATTCTTTTATATTATGCATCATTTAGTGGGTAATTTGGTTATGAAAAATATGAATGGTTGATTAATTTCCAAATGGAAAATCATTCCATAAATGATAATGAAGCCCTTGGAATTTATTGTCAACCTTTGGCATATTGGGGATGTTACTTAAGGCCAACTAATGTTCTCCCACCTTATCAAGACAAGGAAATTATAAGGGATGTTACACAACTGAGTCCCAAAATAATACTATAAGTATTTCCAAAAAATGAGATTTAAACTATAGGTCTAGGTATGATACAATAAAAACTGGAATTCCATTCAGCTTTACAACTTCATTAATATAGATTTTGATAAGTCCTCCATTGTATGGTATTCAAAAATTGGTGTAAAATGAGTGGAATTCATGATTCTATCCACCATTACCCCTATGGAATATTTTTTGTTCAATTTTTTTTGTTAATGTTTCTAAAAATTAATGTTTATATATTCCCAAATAAACATAAGAATATGTAATTACTGCCACATAACCATTGAACATTGTTGTTCCACCTTAACCTATTAACAAGAAAGGAATATTGAAACAAACTCTAACACTATCATTTTCATGACAATGAAACAAAACTATGCAATCAATGATTTATAGGTTTTCATAATTCCTGAATGAAAAATAATTCAAAGTTGGTATGAATTAATAATTAATTCTTCTAAATCAATAAGAATTAATATTTGATCACTAATTAGAAACACTAAACTTCCGTCGAGATTCCAATCCTCAATGGTCACCACATCATTTAATTTTTACCTCACAGTATTACATTTAGATTTGTTTGTTTGATCCATTAGAATGTGGTCAGACCAATAACTAATAAAATTCAATGAAAACCATGACATCCCCTAGGCCAGTACAACATAGGTGCATGTATACTATGACAAGAATTAGCTTCAATTGATCTGAATCTTCATTATCCAATTATTAATATGAAATTATGATTAATGATTATGAAAAATATTATACACTAACCAATTTATACATCAAGTTAAATTTGAAAATTTGATGGTATTTCATCCATCTTGTTTTCCTTTTATTTAAATCTCATTTTGAGAAAATGTGTTTGAACCTCTTATGGTCAATAAACACCATAAATTTATCAGAAAAATAAAATGACACAATTTCCCCAATGTATGGACTGAAAAAACTAATTAAATTTCATGTGTAGGGTAGTACATCTCATGAAACCCTAAATTACATGACCCATAATAAAAAAACATGATCTTCAAGCATGATAAAACATCCCATCCCATATTCTAACGCCACACTATAGACTACAAATCACTATCTAGACTATGGAAATACATGGATATATGTGGATGTAAGTATATCCTTATATTCTTGAACGGATTAATGAAATTACACATCCTATTGGGAATGAACAACATTAACCATTTAATCAATCATTGGTGATTCCATATGTAAAAATCCCATTAATAATTTCTATATTATCCAGATAATCCAAGGAAACTATGTATCTCAAAGACATTCTTCGGCTATGTCCAAGAGATAATATCTACTATCTTTTTAGGATCTCAATAAAATAATTTATTAAAAATATAATGGAAAAATAAACATTCCTCTTATATCTATGAATAAAACATTTATAACATGGAATATAGATAATGTTCCGACAAGATACCCAACACTATTGTTAAGTGTTTCCCATGATCCAATTTTTTCTAAGAATACACTAGTATATCATACAAAAAAATATACAAAAAATGAATCTATATATATTTGAAATATCTTATAAATAAATACAATAATCAAGGCTAGAGTATTCGTAAGAGAAAAGGAATAAAAATAAACTCATAATGGCCATATATTATTCTGCATGATCTCATAGGAATATCATATTTCCAAACCCACATTTGGTGATATCCTAAATGCAAGTCAAATTTGGGGAACCACTAGGCTGCCCTAAATTGATCAAATATATTTAATTATTATAAGATATTATTGATTTAGTATCATAAATTTGTTATCTTATGATAATATATGCGATGCATAAGAGTTTAATCCACCATATTCAGAAAAAGAACTAGTGATAACCATTAAAACATGCTAAGTCAGATGAGCCCTTTACCTTGTGATTCTTCTAATTAATCCTTCTACCCTTTCAATTGTTTTGGTTCCATATAATTCGATAGAAGGTAAATAAGAATTTTCACTGTTAGGTGATCAATTATAAAATCTACGTCTCATTTTGGTGGACAACCCGATTAAATTTCCATAAAACATCAATGAATTAGTTCAAGGGAGTTAGAAAATATCTATTTATGATCTCATCCGCAGATTCCAGGGTACATGTTTCAAAATGATAATAGATTTCTTAGACTTCCCATACTAAGGTCCCTTAAATATATTTATCCACTTCCAAATATACGTTAAATAGATTTATAACATCCTCATAAGATTTTAAACTCACCTTCCATTTATAATATTTTATATGGGACTCAAAATTAATCAGCCAATCCCATCCCCGAATCAAGTAATATACATCCATATCTATGAAAAATAAATAACATAACAACTCAATCCCATCGATTGTTATCAAACACTCTACACATTTCAAGTATCGACACTATCATTGTGCCAATGGTGTTTCGATTTCCCAAAAAGATATAATGATCTCAATATGTAAACCCATCAGATCAACGCCATCAGAATAAATAAGTGACTAGAACATGAATGTATAATGAAATGATTTGGTAATATTTAAATTCAAATTAATAATAACTCTCAGATGTTATGTTCTTGAATGATAATCAATTATCACTAATATTGTGACACCCCACCCCTACGTCATTGGCTTGAGGAGGCGGTGAGGGTTACTTGGCCTTAAGCGACGTTCCCAAGGCTCCAAAGGCTGAAAATAAATGCAGAGGGCTCCAAGAACAAATTGGGGAATGATTTTCCCTTAAGACAAAACCAACCAAACAATCCACAACCATATGATGCATGTAGACAAAAAAAACCTCATACATTTCCAAAGACAACTAGATAAACCATAACGATCTCACATGTCAACACAACCCAAAAATGACATCAGAGTACTACGAGGAAGACCAAACTAGAAGACACCACGATCCATGACACCACCATATCTCCACACCAAGATCCAAGCTCCAAGGTCCACCAAGACATCACACCGCACCACTAAAGGAGGCTGATGCCTTACCTTTTCCCACGTCACGGTACACAACATCTGTAAAGATACCACAGTGCCAAAGCAGGGTGTGAGTACTAAAACTCAGTAGGATTTACCCAAATGACTTCCCTACACATGACACTAGGATAAAACCGTTAGCACATTTATATAAAATAGTATATATAAAATAATCACAAGGGAAATTATTACCATAAGACAACCATGCTCTTACCAAGCCATCACTCCCAACCCCAGCAACCCAAGGAAAGCCAAACAATAATACACAATTCATTTCAACCTTTATATGTTAGTACAACAATTCCATCTTGCAAAGAAATGCACAACAAAACAACTATAACAGTGGAGCTTTTGTTCAACCCGTTTATTCATTCACAATTAGTGGCACTTCCCATCCACTTATCTTTAGATGGTGGCCCTTCCGTCCACTATACCTCCCCATTTTGAAGTGGTACTTCTCACCACGCCCACACAACATCCCAAACAATCACAACCCATCATATAATCAGTTAAAATCACAACAACATAATGTAATCCACCCATTCCATTAAATGTCAATTCACTTTAATAAATCACCCCATTTATTGAAAACCATTTTCCATGCCAAAAAACATTTCAATAAAACAACTACTTTTATTGAAAACCTTTTCCACCAATCATTTTCACAAATCAATCATATCATCCCATTTTAAAATCCACAAGAATATCATGTCACCATAAAAAACCCTTTTCACAAAAATCCCAAAAACATCACCCAAAAAATTTCCAACCAATTTTGCATAACAATTAACAATTAATTTTCAGCACAAAAATTAATTGTAACAAGGAACCACTAGTTCTAACCAAGTGGAGTCGAGAGAGAATCCACTTACCTTTAGGGTTTTCTCCAGAAATCGACCCACGAACAACCGCGCCTCAAAACCGGAGAACGCACCACTGAAACCTCTCTAGATCCTTTTACCTAACATACACAAGCCTTAATATTAACATCCAAGGCAAAACCAACCCTAGATCTATAAAAAACAAGTGTAGATCTAGAAAACTCAGAAAAAGAGAGATGTAGATCTAGATGAAAACACAAGAGAAACAAGAGGAGAGACTTACCTGGAAGCAATCACCTTCAAATCACCTTGAATCCTCTTCAAAACCCTTCCAAAACAAGTGGGAGAGAAACCTTAACCCATGAGAAACCAAAACCCCGTGTGAGGATCGAGTGGGAGGAAGAGAGGAGTGAAATGAGGCAATCTCGAGTGAGCCCCAGTTTTAAAACCCTAACTTTAAGTGGCCACACGGTTAGCCCACACGGTTTGGAAAACCGTGCGCTAACCGTGCGCACGCCACTGCCTCGAGAGCCTGATTCCACACGGTTTCCTCGCACAGTTTGAAAAAACATGCGCAGGCCGTGCGAGGCATACTATCTTGAGAATAAGGGTCTGCACGGTTTCCTAGGGAATCCACATAGTTTCGACTAACCGTGCTCAAACCGCGCACCCCTTTAAAAGCCTCCAAACTTATTCAAAAGCATTCCAAACTCTCCCAACCTCTTCCCAACTCATCCCATGTACTTTAAACACATAAAAATGCATAAAAATGGCCACATACCTCAAACCAGGGGTACTACAAATATAGTTACATAAAATTTCATTCTCACATCACACTACACTTTGTTTTTATGTTGTGATCAGATAGGTTGAGGAGTCATGTTGTTGCAAGAATCACCTTGCCTCTCTTGGTTATACTGATCTGAACTATTATTCCTCCCTCATCCAATACAATAATATGATGTATGAGAAACATGATATGTTTCCATAGAACCTATTTATAGAGAATTGCAACAATAGGGATGAGATTTCCCCATATTATTGAAATTATGAAATTCTGTTGGTGGTGTCATACAATCTCAATTCATATGATCAATATAAAAACACAAAAAACATCAAGGCTTACAAATTTTTTAATATGGATTGTGGACTGATTCTATGGTCTATTTTGGAGGTATACAACCCCCTTGGGAATAAGTATCCTTTATATTCTTGTTTCATGCATTAAAGTTCCAAACAATTCCTAAAGGAATAAAAATTATCCCTTATACAATGATGTTTGAGGTGTCTCTTTATTACATTATATCTCTATTGACTACTTCTGTATAATCAGAAATACATTGAATGTAAATGTATGGATGAATTTATAGTATTAAACTTGAATCTAAAATGTTTTACTTCAAGGATTCTCATCCATAGAATTCAGGTGAAAATTAGAATAAATTTATAATTTATGAATAATATTATATTACTGAGAGATTCTACTACTTCAAAATGGGTAAGTTTTTTGTTCTAGAAATTCTGAATGTGTGATGATAGAATTGTATTTTTCAATAGTTATTCAAAATCCTCCCATTACATTCATTGGTCCAATTTATCTCAAACTTCTAAATCCCACAACTTCCATGCTAGATCCTCTAGAATATATGGTTCCATTTTTTTTCAAGTCATGTGATGTGCAAAGGATATCAAATATTCAATTCATACTATTCATCCAGACTTCTTTTTTTCATCTCAGAATACACAAAAAACATAGGTTGATTCTTATTTGGAAACTAAACCAAATGATCCACTAATTCTGGTTCCTTCTTTTTTTGTTACCTCTATCTATTTCCTGAAAAGACAAAAAAATACATTGGACCAAATTTTGTTTCACCTGTGTCTCATGTGAAACCACATTTCTAGCATCTGATACTAGTTGGTTCTTTTGGCGCATACCCAATTCCATTCATTATAACCCCAAAAAATACATTTACAATCACTCTATTAAAACTTAAGGATAATATATTTTTAATTACCATTTCAAAAAGTTACAAACCAATTTTTATCTACAACAAACCATTTTATCCAAATTAAAATTTTCATCAATGATTATTTTTCACAAAACCATCCAATTTCCTAAATTTCTCAAAACCATGAATAAAGAATATTGCGACATGAATAATGTAATAATTTCAAAATAAATAAATAAAAATATTCATTTAAAAAGAAAAATTCATGTTCTAATCATGTGGAGTATAGAGTGAAACAATAATCTTTAAAAACATTGTCGAAAAGAAAGAACAAATAATAGAGATTCATGATCCTCTCACACCTTATGTTCCCTTCACTAGAACCAACCTGATATATTCATAATTTTTTTTAAAGGATATAAATATATACATAACATACTATAGATATAATTATGAGAGTGTGAAGAACCATGGATATATGAATAAATGGGAAGAACCCGAACTTACCGACAAATATATGAATCCAACAAATGTTATTTTTCTTATAGATCACTATCAGACTAAACGGGGTAATATATCGCACCTTAGGGGGACATTAAAATATAGTTATTAAAGGATTAGGTGAAAAAGAGTTCTTGAGGTTAAAATTCAAACTAGATCTATTATTTTTAGAGGGCCACTTGTCCACTACATTGTTATGTTACATGGTTTCATTTACCCAATAATGAACAATGTAGTCATAGTGGGAATTTTTACAATTGTTGCATTTCCTACAACTCACATTAGTTAAACCTAAATGACAAGTTGAAAAATCACTAAGGTGTATCTTAATAATTTATGTACCCAAATTACAGGTAACTTGAAGTTTAATATAAAGAGGCTAACTATGAATATTTATGCTCCACGCTTCAAGTTTTGATATTCCGGATCCTTGTTACCATCTCAATATTGAGACAAATTTATCAATATTGATACCCTTTGCAAGTCAAGTACAGAAAAAATGATTCCCAATGATCTAACAATTCATACCATTCCTAACATCCCCCCCTTCACCCATTTTCTCAGGATGAGGTGGTGGTGTTACTAACATTAGGTGAAATCCCCATGACACCAAATGCTTTCTATAAATTCCAAGGGACACAATATCATTTGTTGTATGATTTACCATTTGACACATAAATTTAAAAACCCTAATACAATAACAAATAAACCCTCTATATTATGAATTATTATAAAAATAAAACTCAAAACATGACCAATAAAACAACTATATCGAAGTTAATGGGGAAACCAACTTACATAGCTGAAGTAATGAAATGATGACAAAACCCAATGTCACCAAAGTCATATAACTAGAAAATATGATCCTTCTCCTAGATACCTGTTGATTAAAAAAACCATTGAATAATGAAGTATATCTAATTAAATGAGATAACATTCCTTTACCTTTTTCTGGAAAGATGACACCTGTAAAATCAATAAATTGAAAAAACAGGGGCTGAGTGTATACTCAATAGGATATCACCAATGACTTCCCAATTAATTTTTAAGTTCATATATTTTCCTCGGTGTGTCTCTCTCTCTGTGTTTCTTGGGAATATTTTCTTTTAGTTTTGTTTTATTCATTAATGAGTTTATTTTGAATAAACTCATTCTTGGGTTGTAAGGAATCATAAAAAAGAACTATAGATTATCTATAAAAAAGGAATAATTGGATCAAATGACTTAGTTTTTGGGTATCTATGGGGTTTTAAAAAATTGAGTCTGGAGGTAAATGGGTCATGTGTTTCAAATTTTCGTTGTGGGTTGAGAAACTTTACAAGTGGTTTTATTTGTTTAAAATAAATATGTGGAGAAAAATTAACTGTAAAATATTTACATTCCATGTATGGGTATTAAACATATTTTAAATTTTTAATGGTTTTAATAAAATAAATCTTATCATATGGGTTTATCACATTTTTCCATTAAAAACATTTACATGATGTGTAATCACATTACACATCTTTTAAATTCTCGACCAGCTATTTTATACATGTTGTGAAGATTAATTCTCATGACGTTCGCTGTAACACTTCTCCCATCAACCATAGGGCCTTATTCAGGAGATTTTTGGGTTCCAGCATCCTTGTTGGACAAACCAATTGTTTGATTTATGCCTAGTAAGTCTTATCAATTAGGTTTATTACTTATTATCTTTCTTCTTAAATGATTACAGTGAAATACCTTGACCTATTACATTTTTGGTATTTATATCGAGTAGTATTGATCTAGTAACCTATTTGAAATCATCTGCACCTTCATTCTCATTGTGTTGGCCTTTGAAAATGTTATTGGTTCGTTGATTAAAGTTAAGGGTCTTTATCATAACCATATGGTTTGAGAAATTCCATCTTAATGAAATATTGTAATTGATCTATTGTTCTGAGTGACTGATTTAATTAAATAATCAACTGGAATTATTCCAAGAAGATCATCGATTTTAAATGTCTTATAACAGCTTCATGGATTCCCATGGTCTAAGAGAACTATGATTGTAATTTACTGGGAAAATGACTTAATGTATATTTACCATGACATGTGACCTAGGGTGATTTTGTTTATAAAATCCCTAAATTATTTCTTAATTTTTATTGATAAAATATCTAATAAATTATGAATTACATTTCATGTAGAATATGAATGAAGAATGGTAATTCTCATAATTAACCACTTAGAATTTTGGTTTGATATTGTGATATCCTTGACATTTTAAAGGGATTATGTTCTATGATATAATGCTTATGTATTAGGATCATCCCTAACACTTTCACACTTACATGCTATAATTCATATATTAAGTGGGCTAAGCCTAGTCCCACAATGAAATTCTTATAGATAAAGGGATATGCCCAGTCCCATGTTGTAACTATTATAGGTCTTTGACCAAGATTGATTGTTGTGATAATTTCATGGTTATATGTTTGTGGTTGGTGTGGTCATAAGACACACTCAGAGATATTTTAGCATGGTGCCGAAGTAGGTTAATTTACCTATTTATGTGGTTTTGGATGGAATGGTTATAAGATATTTTCAAAGATATTATAACACAAAGCTTAATCTATTTGTTATTGTATTTTATTAATTTTTGAATTAATTAATACACCTGTTTATCACTTCATTGAAAATACTTCTAATCATATTGGTTTATTGAGAGAATGTGGTGTCAACATACTAAGTTATACTCACATCCTATCCGGGACACCATTTAGTACTGAAGAATATTACATGGATAAATGTTTGGAAAAGGGAAATAGGCCTTGTTTTTGATTTCTTGTTTATAGATTGGATGAAGTTTGGAGGAGGTATTATCATGGTATTTAAGACCCAATACATTGAGTCTTTTATTTAATCATATTATTCTTTTTACAATTTATTTCTATAATTAAATATAGTTACATAATAGGACATCATTACATTAGTCATTATTATTTTTTGGATTATTCAGTTGGATTTTGTTGGTGTCTTTTTATATGTCCTTAAATTTATTATTTATGATCTATTATGATTTTTTTGTACTTTTATGACACCTAATACAAATGGGTATTGTCTCCCCACTATACATATAGAAATCCCACTACTAGTTAGAACCCTATGGTGTATGGGGAGGATCCCTCGAGGTCTCATGACTAATCCATTCAAGCCATGTGAGATAGTGATGGATTGGGGGGCATTACAAAGTGGTATTAGAGGAACATGTTTTCTATTCCTTTTCCTTATAGTTTGGGAGAGTTAGAAAGCGGACTTGGATATTTTGGGACTTTGTAGTGATCTTGTTCATGGGAGTAACTAACCCATTTATGGGTGAAAATCCAGGTACCCAGGGTTGGGATTGATGTTTTTTGTGTTATTGTTACACTTGATGTTGTTTCACCTTGGGTGATTCACATGTTTTTTGAGGTCATTATTTTATGATATTACTATTTTTTGACAGTTTAACTCATGGATCATTATGGAACTAAATGATAATGCATGCATAAAAACATGAGAATAGAGATATATTAACCTGAATTTTTCATGATATGGACATATCTATTGTTTCCATGTGATATAGAATTTCATGTAGAACTACGACATGAGATGTCTATTTCACTATATAATTTAAGTGAGTTGATGTGTCATTCTAACATACTTTTAATCCCTCTCTAGAGATACCAAGAGTTATTGGTTCTCTATTGCAGTCAACTATTGGGTTGACCTAGTTTCTAGAAAGGTCTCTAAGGAGTGTATTTGTCTTATAGAGAAAATGAAGAATTTCCATCTTCAAATTAAGTTTCAAGAGAGTTTCTATTAGTATGGTTATAACATAAATGAACTAGAGCTTCTTGTAGTTCTTAATGAGAATATGGATTTTCAACTTTGTGATAGATTATTGAGGGTCATTCAATCAATTTAAAGGGATAATGTTCATACCATTTCATCAATGTTTGAGCTGAAAAGGGAGTTTTGGATATAGAATCTACATGTGTTTATTGGGAAAGGGGGAACCTAGGAAGCTATGTTCTAAATTGAATCAGTCAAGATAAACATTAAGAATCTTTATACACCCAAAGAGAGTAGGTTGAATCTTTCTTCATATATGATTTATGGACATACCAATCATTGAAGGGATGCTCTGGAGGAAGCCGGGTAGTGGGATTATCTATCATGGAATGACATCCAGGTGAATTTCTCGAGACATTTAAATCCAAAGACCTTGATGGATAAAAAATATAATGAGTTCATGCATCTGACTTTGGAGGGGTTTTCAATGATTAACTATATCAGATGTTTTACCGACCAAAATCTCATTTTGATATCTTTGGTAACTGATGAGATCTCCAGGTCAAGACATTTCTAGGGTAGTCTTTATGATGAGATATGGTCATAGGAAATTTTTTAATGTTTACGAAACTTTTAAGATTTGATGAATCATACCCTTATCAAAAAAGTGATTTTAGAAAGTCCTCATGAATCAGATTGATTTTTTTCAATAGGGTGATATGGGAGTTCTTATTCATGTGTTTAGAAGCAGCATTATGATAGTTTATTCCAATTTAGTAGTGTGTAGAATAGTCATGGTAGTGTCCACAAATCTCAGTATTGTGTTTCATTCTAGTTCTATTTGTGTTTCATGTTTGGCCACAACCACCCACAATGTCCTTACCCCATATTCGAGTGTCAGATCTTTGGTAAATTGAGTCACCTTCAGAGGTTCTATGTGAACATTATATAGAAGCATAATGTCAGAAGATTAGAACAAACACTAGAGTTAGGAAGGGGATCATCTACCCCTCAGTAGGTTGTAAGTTGGAGTTTGACGGGCAGTGTAGGTGGATGAAGGGGATTTAGTACCCTAATTAAAGAGTTACATTACCCAAAAAAAGGATGTATCTCAGGGTAGTTAGACTGGAGACCAAGGTAAAGGGATAAGTCAGTTTAACATTATACAAACAACTCCAGCTAGCGTGGATGCAATGTTGTCTATAATCAAAGGCACTATTCTTGTATAACCTACATTATCTTATGTTTTATTTGATATAGTATAATTACATTATACAAAATATTATATTCTTTGAAAAAAAATATTAGATATGGATATATTAAATGGGTTTTTGACAATTGACACACCATTGGGAGTGCAGTTAGAGAATATCAATTGTTTCATGGAGTATTCTCTTGAGATTGGTGGTTAACACTTATTTTGGGAATTGTTAAAGATGGATATGATAGGATTAAACAAGATTATTGTTATGGATTGGTTACTTCTACACCATGATAATATATACTATAATTGGAGGAGAGTTACATTTTGATCTTTAGAAAGAAGTAGTTATTCTTAATGGGGTGAGTGGGATCTCCAGGCTAGTCATGCTGGCCCAATTCCATACAGATTAGATTTTTTTCATGGATCATATCATATGTATTTCTCTAGATAATGGTGGGATGTAGAAGGATTATTTCCCTCTAGTATTAGACCATTTTCAGTATGTTTACCATGAATAGTTCTATGGATTACATAGCGAGTGAGAGATTGATTTCAAGATATAGTTCGTGATGGGAGTAGATCCAATTTCGACCCCACCTTACAAAATGGAACCATAAATTCTTATAGAGTTGATATTTTAGTTGGATGATCTAGAATCTAATAGTTTCATATGGATTATTACATATCCTAGGTGTTATCCAGTTCTCTTTTCCAAAAATGTTGATGGATCATCACACTAATGTATATATTTTCAGAGGTTAAACCTAATGAAGGTCAAGAACCAGTTTCCAATTCCATGAATTGATGATATTTTATATTATTTTAGAGGTTATTAGGTCTTCTCAATGATTTAAATGAGGTTACGATATCATCATTTATGGTTGAGACTATTATAACTACCACATATTTATTTAAGAGCATGTATGTCTTGAATGAATTCATAGTAATGCCATTTGGGTTGACTAATGTGCATGGGGTATTCATGTAAAAAATTAATAGGATCATTAATCCTTTTATTTATTAGTATTAGTGGTTTTTATGAAGTTATCTTAGTGTATACTCAGTCAGTAGATGATTTTTCCAAACATCTTGACATCATCCTGAGTATAGTGAAAGAGAATCAACATTACACTAATATAATTAAATTTACTTTCTAGATAAATAATGTGAACTTCATTGGACTTGCCATTTTAAATAGAGGAGTGTATGTGGACCCAGTGAAATTTGGAGTCATGATATTTTGGGAACATCCCAAGAAAATCTTTGAAATTAGGATCTTTCTAGGAGTAGTTGGTTATTATAAGTTTTTTATACAATATTTATCCCATTTGGGTGTACGAATTTTCTGGATGAACAAGAAATGGGTGAAGTTTATTTGGTATTATTCATAGGAGAGGTATATTTAGGAGATTAAAGGCAGGTTGACCACACCACCTATACTCACTTTACATTTGTTGGAAAGAGCTTATATCGTGTACTTTGATGGATTAAGAGTTAGACTCGAACCCGTTCAGATACAGGATGATTGAGTAGTTTCATATGGATATAAGAATATGATACTGAATGAAAGAAATTACCCTAATCATGATCTAGAGTTTTCTAAAGTGGTGCATGACCTAAGATTATGGAAACACTATTTCATGGGTGGTTAGTTTTTAGTTTACATGGATCACAATATCCATAAGTACATATTTTCATAGTGAGACCTGAACCATAATTAGATGAGGTGGGATGAGTGTCGATAGTCTTTTAACATTGAATTGGATTATACACTAGAAAAGGGAATCATTATTTATAATTATTGAAGCTTAAAAACGTAGAAGGAGATTGTACTTGAGCCTTATGATGCCTGGAATGTAATAGAACTCTTGGCAGACATTCAGTTGGATGTTCAGGAATATCAGGGGAAAGAATCTATGACTTTTACATCTGTCATACCCATGTTTTTTACTAGATTAATTCTAAGTAGTTTTATAATCCATAGTACTTGGTTCTAAGATAAATATTTTATATTGGGGAGACTCCATCGGGATTTTCTCTCGGCTCTGAAAATTCTATTCTTTTTCATAGTACACTTTGAGTTCATACGAGCTTGTGCAAGGAGATGATGATGGAGTTTCATAAATATAGATGGGCCATGAATATTAATTTAAAAATGATGTATTATGACCTCTGTAGATAGAACTAGGGGGAAGGAATAAAGAAGGAGGTGGAAGGAATCATGGATAGATGTTTTACATGTCATCATGTAAAAGCCAAGCATCATAGGCTAGCTTGGATATTGAATCCTTTAGCCATTCCAGACCAGAAATGGGATGATGTCATAATTGATTTATTGAAAGGACTATCCATGATAATCCATAAGAATGATGTTGTATGGGTTGTTTTGGAATGACATACTAATGTATCATACTTCAAACATATTAGGGAATCATTCAAAGTTGATGATTTGAAAAATCTATAAATGCACTAGGTGGTACAGTTGCATAGTTTTCCAAGTAGTATCATTTCAAATAGAGTTCCCTGTTTTACATATCATTTCTATACAACCCTTCAAAAATCCTTGAGATCGCGAGTTCTTTTAATTATAGCCTACCATCTTCAGATTAATGGTCAATCTGAGTGAACTATTCATTTTCTAGAGGATATTTTATGATATTATGTTTTCGTATTTTTGTGGTTTGAGGGTGAAATATATAGAAATCATGGGGTTATCATATAATAATATCTTGTAGTAATCAATCCTAATGGTATCTTTTGAGTACTTGTATGGCAGAATATTTTGTTCGCCTATTTTTTGGCTAGAGGTATGCGAGTAAGCACTTGTTGGGACTAGTCTCATATCAGATACATCTGATAAAGTTATGTTGATCAGATAGTGGTGGGTGAATACATAAGGAAGGAAAAAATCGCATGCTGACCAATGGATATGAACTTTCTAATTCAATTATTTTCAACATGTTTTCCATTTGGTGTTTCCAATGTTGGTGTAATTCCATGTCAGAAAATAAGGGCTTCTAGCACCGAGGTTTTTCATGGTTTTTAAAATAGTGTCAAGTGTTAGTCTAGTGGAATACCATTTTTCCATTTCATAGCATTACTATTCCAAGAATGACGTATTCCATGTGTCACATATATAAATATATCATCTAATCCCTTCCCATTTGGTAGAAATAGCACATGTCCAACTTTATTCTGATGTATCCTTTGAGGAAAATATATTACAGGCTATAGATTATAGTGAGAAATATCTTCGGGATAGAACTACACTATTGTTTAAGGTGTATTGGTAGCATGAGTGAGTTTAGGAGGAGACCTAGGAGAGGAAGCGTGATATGTGAAAATAGTGGAAGGACATGTTCACTCAAACATAACAATGACACTTATAGATGGTCGGGGTGAGCTTTTATATAGTAGTGAGGTTGTAAGGTACCATATTTTTCTAGGTACATCACTCTATATGTTCCTTGTTAATAATTTATTTCAACTTTGTTTCAATTAAGAATTTATTTCATTTTAATAAACACATTCTTTTGTAAAAAGGGAACATGAAAAATGAGTGATGATTATCAGTGTGGATATCTTTTTAGAGAAAATGAAATAATTTTTTGTGATTTATTCTTGTTTTAATTAATATATTATAGATTTAAATGGGTTAAGTGTATCATTGGATGTAGGTTAGTTGAGAGAAATTAAAAAGGTTTATATTGTTTAAAATCTGAATGGGATGAAAATTAAACAATATAACATTTACACAACTTGTAAAGGGACAAAATGTCGTGTTTTTTTTCAAGGGTTTTATTGAAATTAATCCAAGGTGATATGTATTTTGGCATATTCCTTTAACAAAATTTACACAATGTGTAATCAAATTAAACATAGTTTAAATGAAATACCTCATATTTTAAACATGTTCTATGGAATAATTCACATTGTTTCTTCTAAAACTCATCTTCTATTGACCCTAAGAATTTCTCTAGGTGATTTTTGTGTGCCAACATCCCTTCTGGTCACCCCGTTTTTTTAGATATCCTAGGTAAGTCTTCTAGGATATTATTCTTCCTTTTCTTCCTTCTTCTCCAAATATTTCTTTGAAATCCCTTGACTGGTTTCATTGTTGTCATTTTCATGACTAGTTTTGATATATGAACCAATTTTCAATCGTACACACCTTCTTCCTCAAGTAATTGATCATTGGAATCATTATTGGATCCTTGAATAAATTTAGGGGTTCTATAACATAATCCTATCATTTAATAATTTCCATGTTTAGGAAATATTGGTATTGTGACCTCATTAGGTGAAAAAAACTTAATTTAAAAAATGGAATTAATCCTTGATTTACTTTATCTTCAAATGGATTTTAACTCAATCATGGCTTACTATGGGGTGATCTAACAATGATTTTAATTCAATTTTTAAATGGATTAATGTATGTTTAACATGAAATGTGACTTAGGGTTATTTCTTGTTATTTAATCCCTAAATTGTGGCTTATTTTTTTATTGATATAAATATTAATAAATTTTTGAATTAAATTTAAAATGGAATATGAAATAAGAATGGTAATTTACATAATTAACCATTTTGAATTGGGATGTGATTTTGTGATATCCATGAAATATGACAATGATTGTGTTCCTTGCTGAAATTCTTATATTTCAGGCTTGGCCTTGGAACATCCAAAATTATATGTTGTAATGATGATACTGAGTTGATCCGGACTATTCCCATTTTGTAATGATTATAGTGAGAATTATTTTCCTAGTTCCATGATCTAATGCTTATAGGGATTTGTTAGAATTGATTATTGTGACTATACCATAGTTATATGGTTGTGGTTAGCATGGTTGTGAGACATGATCTTATATATTATGACATGGAGCTGAAGTAGGTTATTTATAATGGTTAAATTGTTTTGGTTAGAATTGTTTTAATACACTATCATAGATATTCTAACATAGTGATGATGTAGGTTGTGATTGTATTTTATTTATTGTTGAGTTAATTAATACATTTGTTTATAACATTATTGCATACAATTATTATCAGACTAGTTTATTTATCAATGAATGTGTTAATCTGCTATGTTATTCTCACACCTTATTCATGACACTGTTTGGTATGCAAGAAGATTATGTGAATGAAAGTTTGGAAAAGGAAAAATCAATCTGTTTTTGATTGCTTGTTTACAGGTGGGGTGGATATTTGAGATGGGACTAACACATGTTTCAGGGATTAAGGCATTGAATCTTTTATTTTATCCTCCATTTATTTTTCTAGTACTATTCTAGCATGTCAATTAGTTACATTACATCAATTCATTAAGTTATTACTTATTATTTTTTGGATTATTCAGTTGGATTTTTATGTTTTATTCTTCCATGTATTTACTTTGATTATTTCTGTTCTATTATGATTTTTTGCTGCTATAACACATCATACTAGGGGTATAGTCTCCCCTGTATATATTTCACACCCTCGATGCTAGTCAGAAGAAATTTTCGTACGAGGATGTGTGCTTTAGGTCTTTATAACAACCCTTTATATCCAAGTGAGAGTGTTTTGAATTATGAACATTACAGATTCCTTAATGAAAATAACCCTTTTTCAAAGTTTATTGAAAACAATTTAAAAATAGTTAAATCATTTTTTATCAAATAATTTTTTTTCCCATGGAATTCAACAAAATAATACATTAACACTTTTCTCATATCATTAGTATACCTAATCCATCATTCCACATACCAAGGGATTCACACTTGCATTCCATGGTGATAGTTCTATACTAATGGGTGGTCTCCCATCCATCAACCATGTCCCCACTAATTGACCAATCTACTTCTGGTCTCATAGAACACATCTATTATCCTAAGTCACATATCGTGTACCCTAATGGTACATTCCCCTTATTCAGGGTCACTTTGAAAGAATAACCTAACACAAAAATTTATGCCAAAATAAATGCTAAGACATGTCACCGAAATACTACATTTCATAAAAAATATCAAGTTCCATTCATTATTTATCAAATAAAAACCTAAATTTTAAAATATAAACATTTAAATTATCATCACTGTGGATTTTCCCCAAATCCATCTAATTTCCTAACTTTTGGAAAACAATCACCAAATATGTTTATAATAAGATTAACAACACAATTTCAAAATATTTTCAATAAAAAAAATTATTTCAAGAAAATAAACCAGGTTCTAATCAATTAGATTTTTGATAGAATCCACACACCTCACATAAGATGGTGGAAACAAAGAAAAACACTATAAAACATCATTTTCTGCTCACAAATCATGTTCACTTCATAATTTCAAACAAGATATTATCATAAAACCATTAATAACCCATATATATAAACCTAAAAGACTAGATCTATTGTAATGAGAATGATAATAACCTTGAATATAAAAAAAGATGAATAATGGAGACTTACTAATTAATCTAGGCCTTCAATGACATTTAATTCAACTAAAGATAATTCTTAGTATGAAGGGGATCATATCACACACATTGGTACAAAAAAGAATTAATGTTATTAGAGGATTATGAGAAAAACCTATTTCATAAGGAACTAATTCAGAATAGATCAAACTTTTAACTGATCGACCTGTACGTTGCATGGTTGGGTAGCACAGTTTAGAAAACCGTGTTTCAACCATGCATTTTCACTTCCTTAGTCTGACCACTCACATAGTTGGCTTTCACTCCTTGACATAACATCCTCCAAAATTATTATTCCCCTATATTATACATTAATAGATCCCACTGAACATATAAAAGGTTATACCAAACCATAAACCAATGGTGAAGATCATTTTTCCTTATTACCAAAAGTAACACAATTTCCTGGATGGGGTGTATGATTTGTTCTATCCTTTCTAAACAGTGCACCTCCAGAAAATAATCCAAAGAAATCCAAAACCCTTCTGATCCTCTTAAAATAATTCATAGTTATTATATATAGTTATAATGCATAAATAAAGGGTAATTTACTTTCAATCGAAAGTACTACATGGAATGATAAAATAATTCATGAAAATTATACTAAATTAAGAAATTATATGACCCAATAAATTAGAAATTGAATCTAATAAACCCATACCAAGATTGATTGCTTATTTCAATTAAATATAAACTCATCTGTCATAAACAAAATAATATTATATACTATTTAACAACCATATTCATTTGTATTTCTATTCATAAACATCACATATAACCATTTATAGAAAAAAATTAGTTAATATGAATTATCTTTATAATCCATTATTTGTAATTTTTTATTATTTCAAGAAAATTTTATAATGTCGAAACATATTCTAAATTATTGATATTAATAATATCATGAAAGTATAATTTATTTTATGACAATATATAATTTATACTGATTAATAAATTATTTTATGAACCTATAATTTTATGTAAAAATTAAAATTTTGGATGCCTTGTTTTGATAATAATAAATATTTCCCAGTAGATACTTACGTAATAACAACCTCGGATAATAAAGAGATTGTGAAAATAACCCTTACCTTGCACATTAATTTGGTCGAGGGTATGTTTAACCTCATGTATAATGACCATAGTATGTTATTAAATTATAAAAAAACCATATTCATATTTATTATATCATACATGATTCATTTATGAGTTTATACTACCCATTTAAGAATGGTTTCCATGTTAAATTAATATTTTGGGTAATAATCACTTTCTTTATTGTACGTGTTTTAACTTGTTATTCTTGATCGTATCATTTAGATCATGATTTAAATACTTCCAAAATATAAAACTTGATTTATATATCATATATATTTAGAATATTAATATTTATAGTATATAGATATATGAAATGGAAGGCATCGTTTATGGAGATGGTAGGTCGTACGTACGCATAAACAATGTTTCCGTTTTCATATCGTATTGAACGGAAGTAAGTGAATAAGATATATGTAAGTACACACACACACAAACACACACACAAACATATAGTTATATATCCATTATCATTATTATTTCATATATTACATACTTATTAATAATATATATTTTTATAATCATCGTTGAATGGTGAATGTGGGAATGAATCTCATCGCGTCGTGGAGACGGTAATCCGTACGTATGCACGAGTGACAATATCATTATATTGATGGTGAAATCATATGTAATTAGATGTTATATAATATATAAAGAATCATTAAGATGTTATATTTATTATTTACATCAGTTATACTCATTATTATACCCATCCAAATAATGAAGTGTTTGAATAACAAACTACACCACGATGTGGAGACGGTAAGCCGTACGTACACACGTATGGTGACTTTAGCACTTATAGGATTTATAGAATAAAGAATATGGTTGTACCATATTTATAATAACATCAAATTATGTATGAGGTATTGGATATATTATTTTGGTATGGAAACAACAAATAAAGAGGATGTGGAAGAAGAAAAGAACTTGAAAGAGGGTGGTGAAATTATTACCTCTTCTTTGGGTGTTTTCTTTTGAGTTGATCAAAAGGGATACTTAGGTTGGATTTCTGATAAAATTAAGGACTCTAGGTTTATTTTATGGAAGTTGGGAGGATATTTGGGCAGGTTTTGGGTGAGCCAAATGTATTTGGAGGTATGATTTTGAGGGAAGGGGATGTGCACTTTTATAAGAGGGGTGATGGTCACTTTAGGAAAAGATTAAAATACTAATTTATTATACAATAATATTAGGTTTATAATGGATAGAAACGAATTTATTTATAGAATTAGGTGGTTATGGGTTGACATAATCTCAACCAATAGGCTTTAGACAATTTTAGGTTATCATTTTAACATTATCTCTTAGATTTAACTCTTAGTTAAATAGTTTAATTTTTACCATGTCTTCCTGTATTCTTACACTATATGGTTAATAAACATACTCTAAAATTCTAAGAGAAACTAAAGTGGTTCATTAATGACATATTTAATATTATTTAAGACCTTTTCACAAACCTTATGTTTTTAGGAATATTATATCAACCAATAATATAGTATTTGTTTTAAAAACTAATTTATATCAATTTTGAAACTATTTGTTATCTTGTTTTTTTTAAAGTCATAAAAACCTTATCACTTCGAAAAAAATTTATCTAATCAAACGTAACATGTCATATTAACCTATAAAATTAGTTGAATTTATCAAAAGTCTCAAATTATATTTATTTGGATATATATAATATCAATTATTTTAATATTTCATTAAGAAGGTAATTACTGCATCATCATTGTGTCATAAATAAATTTAATTATTTAATCTCTAAAAATTATAAATAAAATACCACTATGTATGAAATATTTTTATCCTGATAATGAATATTTATAGTCGAATTTATCTTATGTATAACCCCATATTAAAAAAGGTTTAGTTAATAAACTTTGAATTTAACACTTTTAACTCTTCTTTAAATAAAATAATAATAAATGTCCTAATCTAATCCAAGTGGATGAAATAGGATCATATTTTATCCCTAAGGTTTTTTTTGGTCGAATTACACTTATCCAATAGAATTAGGACATGTGTTAGGGTAATTATAATATCATTTTTACCCTTAATTACCCTATTTACTTTTAACCGTGGTAAATAAAAGTCAAAAGTTACTATTCACAAAAAAATATTTTCATCTTATTGAACCAAATTTTACTTATTGATGTCAACTGAGTCTCTCAGATATTTTAAATTCAACTCATAGAAGCGGTAAAATTACGTTTTATGCAAATTTTCAAATGCTCCTAGGAGGTGGGTAAATGACGGTAAAAGTTCAATAAAATTTTTATATATTTAAACTTATTTTAAGATTACTCTAATGAAATACATTGAACTTATATAGGTATTATGTATCTATTTTTACATAAAATAAATTTCAATAAAATAAATAATTATTTAAATAAAAAGTCGGTTTTAACTAATAATGCAGTGTTTTTCACTTTTCATCAAAAATTCAATGTTTTCCGAAAAATACCAAAAAATTCACCCTAAGAAAATTTCGATATTCCGAATTCAAAAATGAAGTCAATTTTGAAAAATAAAATTTATAAAATTTCTAAAAGTGTATATTAATATTCATAACGGCTAGTTTGATTGGTCGTAGTGTGTTAGAATCACAAAGTTGCGTACAATGCAAACTATTGCATTATTCAAAGGGAAACGTACCATGGAAGCTTGGGGTGTTACATTCTTCTCTCCTTCAAATTATTTCATCCTCAAAATTTCTATAATACTACCACACAAAAAGATTTAGGTGGTTCATCATCATAAGTTCTTCTGGTTCCCACATTGCCTCTTCCATATTATGGTTTCTCCATAGAACTTTTACCAGACGAGTCATCCGGTTTCTCAACACTTGTTATCTTGTATCAAGAATTTTGACAGGCTCTTCCCAATAAGATAGATCAGGTTCCAGTTCAATTTTCTCATAGGTGAGAACATGCATTGGGTCAGGCATGTATTTTCTCAATAGTGATATATGGAACACATTGTGAAATTTGGAAAGACTTGGTGGCATTGCCAAATGGTAAGCTACAGCCCCAATTCGTTCTAGAATTTCGAATGGTCTGATGTACCTGGGACTTAATTTACCTTTATTACCAAATTGTATAACTCCCTTCCATGGAGATACCTTCAAGAAAACATGATCTCCTACCTGAAATTTCAAATCCTTATTTAGGTTAGTTGCATAGCTCTTCTACCTACTTTGAGATTTTTTGATGTGGGTTTGGATAATCTTTACTTTTTCCATTGTTTCCTCAAAAAGTTCTAGGCCTACGAGTTTTCTTTCACCAACATCATCCGAAAAAGTTGGTGTGTGACATCTCTTTCCATATAACACTTCATATGGTGCCATCTGAATAATTGAATAAAAGCTATTGTTATAAAAATATTCTACAAGAGGTAAATATTGATCCCACATACCTTGAAAGTCAAGTGAGCAAGATCTAAAAATGTCTTCTAAGGTTTGAATAGTTCATTCTGATTGTCCATAAGTTGGATGGTGGTAGGCAGTGCTCAAATGAAGTTCAGTATCTAGGGATTTCTGAAGACTTTCCCAAAATTTTGATGTAAAACAGGGATCACGATCAGAAACAATCGATAGGGGTACTTCATGAAGTCTTAAAAATTCATTAATATACAATCTTGATAAAAGTTCAAGTGGTAAATGTTATCCTATAACAAGAAAATTTCCTGACTTGGTAAGACGATCAATAATAAACCATGTTGAATCATTCCTTCTAGGAGTCTTTGGTAGCCCCATGACAAAGTCCATCGTAATATCGTCCCATTTACACTCAGGTATGGGAAGTGGTCGCATGACTCCTCTAGGATGTTATCTTCTGGCATTAACTTGTTGGAAACATGAAAAAAAATCAGCAATCTCTCTTTTCATGTTGTCCCACAAAAAATGTTCCTTCAAATCTCTATAAATCTTGGTGCTCCCACGGTGTATATAGAAATTGGAGCTATGAGCATCATCCAACAATTCTCTTTTTAGATTAGGTATATTGGGAACACAAAGTCTCTTCCCAAATTTCAAAATTCCATCTTCATATACGAAGTCACTCAATCTCCCATCATTCACATCTTTAATATTATTTTGAAACGCCTCATCACCAGTCTGAGAACTCTTTATCCTTTCTAGTAAAGATGGTTTGGAAACCATTTGAAAAAGTATTGATGTTTCACCTTCAATGGTATTCCCATATCCATCTTTACTAGATCTATGAATATAGGATCTCTTTCGACTCTCATCTTGTTCAAAACTCCATGATCTTTTCTACTCAAAGCATCTGCCACCTTATTTTTCCTTCCTGGGTGGTAGTGTATAGTGAAATAATAATCCTTGATTATCCATCCTCTTTGCCTCATGTTGTGTTATTTCTGTGAGAAAATATACTTCAAACTCTTGTGATCAGTAAAATCTCACATTTTTCACTATAGAGACATGTATCTATATCTTCAGAGAGAATATTACAACTGCTAACTCAAGATCATGAGTGGGATAGTTTTGCTCATGAATTTTTAGTTCCCATGATACATAGGAAATAACTCTATCATTCTGCATAAGGACACAACCAAGTCCTTTCTTTGAAGCATCACTATAAATAACAAACCCATCATTCCCCGATGGTAGAGTCAGGATAAGAGCATTAACTAATATTCTCTTCAGTTCTTCAAAACATTATTCACACTCTTTTTTCCGAACAAATTTAACCCCTTTACATGTGATCTTGGTTAATGGGTTATCCAATCAGGCACAATTTCAGACAAAATGCCTATAATAACCTGCTAAACCAATAAAACGGTGTACCTCGGTTATACTCATCGGTGCTTGCCATTCTTGGATTTCCTTGGCCTTTGATGGATCAAAAGAGATTCCATCCTTAGAGGAAATATTTATAAGAAAAGAAATCTCCTAAAGATAGAATTCACACTTTCTAACCTTACCATATAATTCATTTATTATTAGAGTCTTTAGAATAATGCACAAGTGATTTTCATGATATTCGTAGATTTTAGAGTATACCAAGATATCATCAATAAATACCACTACAAGTTCATCAAGATATTCCTTGAAAACTCTATTCATTAGATCCATGATGATAGAGGATGAATTAGTCAATCCAAAAGGAATTACTGTAAACTCATAATGCCCTTACCTGGTTCGAAATTCTTTTTTCAGAATGTATTCCTTATTTACACACAACTGATGATATCCAGATCGAAGGTCAATCTTTGAAAAATATTGATCTCCATGAAGTTGGTAGAATAAACCATCAATGAGAGGTAAGGGATACATATTAATTATTATTATAGAATTGATCTCTTTGTAGTCAATGCACAACCCTATAGATCCGTCTTTCTTCATAACAAAAAGGACAGGGGCTCCCCATGGAGAAACACTAGGTCAAATAAATCCATTATTACTCAATTCCTATAGTTGTTTCATTAGTTACACTAATTCCACAGTGGCCATTCTATAAGGGGTCTTCGATATGAGCCTTGAACTAGGAATTAAATCAATGGAAAACTCAATTTCTTGTTCTGGAGGATGTCTAGGTAAATCCTCTGGAAACACATCAACATATTTCTGCACAATAGGTACGTCCTCTATTCGAACATTCTTTTCCTCACCCATAATTATTTCATTCTCATCCTACACAATAATTGAATTTAGTAGAGCTATTTGGGGTGGATCTAGATAAGAATCAGTTTGTGATATTTCTGCTCTAAAGATAAGGTACTCCTTATCATCATTGTGAATTGTAACCTCTTTATTCTTACAATAAATTTTCGCTTCATGGTCTGAAATCCAATCCATACCGAGGATTATATCAAATTCAATCATGGGTATGACGATTAGATCAAAAGATAAATATTGTTTATATGACTTAATGGGGACTAATTTAGAAAACATTCTTACAATGATACTTACCTTAAGAGTTTTGACTGAAAACTACCTTGTTAAATCAAATTGGAAATATCTAATTTTCTTAGAAAACTGGGAAGATATAAAACAATGTGATTATCCAGAATCAAATAAAGCATTGGATAAACATGAGGAAACCATTAAATTACCTGACACCACATCTTTCAGAGCTTAAACCTCAGCAGTAGTGATCACATAAGCATGGCCTTGATCCCTTGTCCTTTTTTGAGGTAAGTTTCCATAACGATAGGAAATTCATTTACATAACGTCCCATCTCCCTGAAGTTGTAGCATTGAACATTGGTAGCTTCTTTCATCCCCTTATAATCACTAGCAAGATGGCCTTTTTTCCCACATTTGTAGCATACTCCTATTACTTTTATACAAGAACCATGGTTATTCCTTCCAAAATTATCATAGGGTGGAAATTTAAATCTTCCATTCTCCCCAATTTACTTACTTCCTTTCCTAGAGTTTTTAGCAGATCTCTTCTTCTCTTTCTTTGTTTTAAAGTCATAAGACTTATAGAATTCCTTTTCTTTCTTTATAGCACAAGAGACAATATATTAATATGATGAGAAGGATTACTAGACCAATCCTTGATGGAGAAATGGTTTTAAACCTTCAAAGAAATGACCAATCTTAATTCTCGGGTTACATATATAATTTGCAGTATGAATTACTAAACTTGTAAATTTAGCTTCATACTTTGCGACATACTCATCCTCCTTTTGTCCCAGACTTAGAAATTGCCTTTCCATATCTGCTCGATGGTCACGAGGAAAGTATTTTTCTATGAAAATCTCTTTAAACTCCCTCCATTCTACACTTGATACTTCTTCATCCTCCTTTGTATTTTGAATTAATGACCACCATTGATCTGCATCTCTGGTGAGGTGATAAACTTCCATGACAACTTTTTCCCTTTCGCTACTCCCCAAAGTATAAAATATTTTCTCTAAGGAACTTATCCATTGTTCAGCTAAAAATGGATTTTTAGACCCATTGAATGTTGGTGGTTGTTACCTCATAAAGCGATCTAAAATTGATCCTCAACATTGTGGATCAGGGTGCTCCATAGGGGTAAGGTTATTATTCATAACCTGTGTGAGTTGTCCCAGTATGGTGATAAGCTGATCAGCACCAGTTGCTTCACCAGCTCCACTATAATTATCTTGAGTAGGAGGTAAATCCCTACATGGATTACGTGCATTAATACAGTTTCCATTCCTTCCACTAGGCTCTATTTATAAATAATGGAATACAATAGATTAGTTTATGAACCGTAATACATAATTCCGAACTTGTAAAACACTTAACATAAATTGAACAGTTTATGGATATAATCCATAATCATAAAAATGTTTTATTTGAGGAGGTATATACTCATAAATCCTTCATAATTTCTTGTAAATAAAATTAGAATTATCTTACGATTATCCCTCACGAGTGTTGTAACCAAGAGTGCAGCAAGCCCCATTGTCGTGCACCCGTTCCCATTCAAGTCTAGATCAAAACGGTGTTTTCAAGTTTTTACCCTGAGGTACATCTGTGCCAGAGCGGCCTGTACTTGCTCGTATCCAAACATAGATGTATTGCTTGGAAAACTCAAAAAATCTCTACAGTACCAAAATTCTAGGATGTTCTTCTATACTAATCCTCAAATTCTATCTTAGGGTAATGTTATCTAATCAAAGTTTTTATAAATCTAATTTCCAAGGTTTGTACTAAACTTCCTCTGATACCAACTGTAACACCCTGACGCCAGTTACCCAAAGTTTGTGCTTTATTATATAACATTGGCATGATACAAGGAATCAAGTCTTAAAAGACTGATCAGTTTAGTATTATTGGAAACAAGATATATACGTAAGTTCAAAATTACAATTTGAAAAGAAATACAACACTAATTTATTCTATTAGAAACATACAAGCCTCCTAGATTATGCCTAAAATTCATTCATAACTAACTTATTCATATCATGGGAAAAGGAAACATAAGAATGGGGTGAGATTAAATGCTCATTAAGGGTAATAAATACAGTATAAGATAACATAAACATTAGGAATGATGAATAATTCAAAACACATGCATTTAATAAACATGAACACTTTATGACAGGAATATGAGCTGATTAAATAATTCCATAATAAAAAATATTCATGGGTATTCTACTAATAAAATAACCACATAAACCATCATTATTATTTTCATAATTAGGTAATGTATACTGCCAGACATTCTGAAACATTTTGTTAAGGTCTCGACCCAGATGTCTAAAAATGATTAAGGACTTGACCAAAACCATATATCAAATTAGGAAAGTCCTAGGCCAATTCCATGTCTAATTTTATCATGAGACCTAACAATGCACTGAGGAGCTATAACGGGCTCCACCTGTCACATACTAAGTCCAATAAATTCCTCATATGAAAAGGTTTAAACATAACATAAACATTCGTATTAAAACTAGCATACAAAATGTCAATAATTTATCCATAAAACATGAATGGTATTAAAAAATTACAAATCCATAGTCAAACATATCACAAAACTTTCAATACAATATGGAATATTTGAATAATAATAAATCATCCTTGATCACGAATAATATCCCATAAAGGATGTTGGCATAGTTGATAATGATCTGTAAAAATCTTTGAGAGAAATATCCCTTTTTCATGAAAATCATTTAAAAGCCATATAATTTATAAAGGAAGTCATTTAAAATATAGTTTTGAATCAAAGTGTCCCATACCACTTTGAAACTTTTGAATGTAATTAACATTTTAAAACATTCATGTCCATATAAATAAATCCTTAAAACCATTTTAAAAACATGGGAATTAATGAGAAATGTTTAGAAGAATAAATCTTTAAAACATTGAAAATGATGTTTTATTAAAAGAATCCCTTAAAAATAATCCATTTGAAAATACTTTTATGAAACATGGAAATGGATAATAAATATATCTCAGTAGATACTTACATAAAAACAACCTCATATAATAAAGAGATTGTGAAATTAACTCTTACCTTGCACTTTTCTTTGGTCGAGGGTACATTTAACCTCCTGTATAATGACCATATTATGTTATTAAATTATACCAGAACCATATACATATTTATTATATCATAAAAGATAAATTTATGACTTTATACTACCCATTTAATAATTATTTCCATTTTAAATTAACATTTTGGGTAATAATCACTTTCTTTTTTGTACGTGTTTTAACTTGTTATTCTTGATCGTATCATTTAGATCATGATTTAAATACTTTCAGAATATAAACCTTGATTTATATATCATATATATTTAGAATATGAATATTTATAATATATAGATATATGAAATGGAAGGCACCATTTATGGATATGGTAGGCTGTACGTACACATAAATGCTATTTCCGTTTTCATATCGTAGTGAATGGAAGTAAGTGAATAAGATATATGTAAGTACATACATACATACAAACACACACACACACATGAAAAAAACACACACACACACAAAAACACATATATATCTCCAGTAGAATTATTATTTCATATATTACATACTTATTAATAATATATATTTTTATAATCATCGTTGAATGGTGAATGTGGGAATGAATCTCATCGCGTCATGGAGACGGTAATCTGTACGTATGCACGAGCGACAATATCAATATAATGATGGAAAAATAATATGTAATTGGATGTTATATCATATATAAAGAATAATTAACATGTTATATTTATTATTTACATCAGTTATACTCATTATTATACCCATCCAAATAATGAAGTGTTTGAATAACAAACTACACCACAATGTGGAGACGGTAAGCCGTACATACACACATATGGTGACTTTATCATTTATAGGATGGATAGAAAAAATAATATGGTTGTACCATATTTATAATAACACAAAAATATGTAGGAGGTATTGGAGTTGTTATTTTTTTTTCGAAACAACAATGAACGAGGTTGTGGAAGAAGATAATAACTTGAAAGAGGGTGGTGCAATTATTACCTCTTCTTTGGGTGTTTCCTTTTGATTTGATCAAAAGGGCTCCTTAGGTTGTCTTTTAAATCAAATTAAGGAATATACGTTGATGCGAGGGAAGTTGGGAGAATATTTGGTCAGGTTTTGTCCGAGAAAAATGGATTTGAAGGTGTGATTTTGAGAGAAGGGGAAGTGCCCTTTTGTTAAAGGGGTGAGGGCCACTTTAGGAAAAGATTAATATATTAATTTATTATACAATCCTATTCGGTTTATAATGGCACAAAATGAATTTATTTCGATCCTTAAGTGTTTATGGGTCTAAAGAATCTCAACTAATAGGTTTTAGAAAAGTTTAGGTTACCATTTTAACCATTTATTTTAGATTTAACTCTTAGTTAAATAATTTAACTTTTACCGTGTCTTCTTGTATTCTTACACTATATAGTTAATAAACATACTATAAACTTCCAAAATAACCTAAAGTGGTTAATTAATGATATATATAATATTATTTAATCCCTTTGGTAGAACCTTACATTTTTAAGAATATTATATCAACCAATAATATAGTATTTGTTTTAAAAACTAATTTATGTCAATTTTGACACTATTTGGTATCCTGTTTTTTTGAAAGTCATAACAACCGTATCAATTCAATTTTTTTTATCTATTTAACCCTAACATGTCATATTAACCAATAAAATTATTTTAATGCATCAAAATTCTCAAATTATATTTATTTGGATATTTAAAATATCAATTATTTTAATATTTCATTAAAAAGGTAATTACTGCATCATCATTGTGTCATAAATAAGTTTAATTATTTAATCTCTAAAAATTATAAATAAAATACCATTATGTGAGAAATATTTTTATATTTATAATGAATATTTATAGTCGAATTTATCTTATGTATAACCCCATATTAAAAATTGTTATTTAATAAACTTTGAATTTAACACTTTTAACTCTTCTTTAAATAAAATAATAATAAATGTACTAGTATAATCTAAGTGGACCAAAGATGATCACATTTTATTCCTAAAGTTATTTTTTGGTCGAATTACACCTATCAAATAGAATTAGGACATGTGTTTGGGTAATTATAATATCATTTTTACCCTTAATTACCTTATTTACTTTTAACCGTGGTAAATAAAAGTCAAAATTTACTATTCACTAAAAAAATATTTTCATCTTATTGAACCAATTTTTACTTATTGATTTCAAAAAAATCTCTTTGATTTTTGAATATCAACTCACCGATGCAGTAAAATTAAGTTTTATGCAAATTTGCAAATGCTCCTAGGAGGTGGGTAAAAGACGGTAAAAGTTCAATAAACTTTTTATATATCTAAACTTATTATAAAATGAGTCCAATGAATTATATTTAAATTATATAGGTATTATGTATCTATTTTTACCTAAAATAAATTTAAATAAAATAAATTATTATTTAAATAAAAAGTCAGTTTTAATCAATAATGCAGTGTTTTTCACTATTCATAAAAAATTAAAAGTTTTCAGAAAAATACCAAAAATTTACCCTAAGCTAATTTAGATATTCCAAATTAAAAAATGAAGTCCATTTTGAAAAATAAAATTTATAAAATTGTAAAATGTTGGTATTAATATTCATAACAACTAGTTTGATTGGTCGTAGTGTGTTAGAATCATGAAGTTAGTTATTGCATTATTCAAAGGGAAACATACTTTGGATGCTTGGGGTGTTATATTAATGAATTAAATGAAGAATAATAACTAAATATCAGAGAGGATTTTACATGGATGAAAATTTTCAACTCCTTGAAAGCTTCATGATTTTGAAGGTGTTTAAGAATTCATTAGGACCTAGAGGAATAATAAAAAATGATAGAAACGATGGGGGTGTAAAATAGATTAATTTAAAGAATAAATTTGAGGAAAAAATGGCCTTATAAAGTGTTTTGTAATGACAAGATATATTATAAGTGATACTCACTTTTGAATTAATAAATTTCTCATTAAATATTGTATTTATATAAAACACATTCACTATGTTTGTTATTTTGAAATGATATAGAATTATGGGTTTAAAATATCAATAATGATGTTATCTATTTTTAATTTATCCATTTAATATTTACTCTTAATAATAGTATATATTAAGTGTTATTATGATTTCCAATTGACACATGAAGATGATGCTCTGTCCTCAAAAAGTGGGACTGTAACATATAAAGCCCATTTATCAAAGTTTTCATGGGAAATGACAACAATGATAATTTCCCTTGACCAATCCAATGTCAAGAATCCATAACTAATGCTCGATTAAAACTATTTTTGGTAGATGTTCAATCTTTAATGTCCACGACCCATACCACATTTGTCAAACAACCCCCACGAAAAAAACACCATCACACACCATATCCTTAGGGCATATTTTGGTTTGGTAAGGGGTTGTGTTTCTAATTCCCTATAGTTAAAAAAAATTATTTTATACCTTTAATGATATATTTATATCTTTTTACTATTACTATATAAATGATTAGATAAAGGGTTTGATAAAAATTATATTTTGGCATGATTAAATAAATTTTTTAGAAAGTTTATTGTTTAAATTATGTAGGATATTATAAAATTCAAGATGTTTATATATAAATTACTTTTTAATATCATATTATTATTAGATAATAAATATCAAAATAAAATTATTATATAATTTATATAAGTCCAATGTAATTTTGACAATGTTTTGAAAGTGGTTAATATCATAAAAACCATAAGTTTCTATTTAATAGATTTTTTATTTAAATGTAAAAAGTGACTTATATTGAAAAATTTAATGATGAAGAAAATATTAATTTGAAGATCAGAACATTGAAATTAAATAATAGATAATTTTTGATAATTTCCAGAGACTACTAATTTTTTGTGTAAAATGTAAATATGGTATAAATTTATGATCTATAAGATTACATCACAATAAACCAAAAGTGACGTAATAAATTACATAAAAGGTATCAAAAACAAAATACATATTATTGATTTATAATTATGTTGTTTTTATGTTATTTTTTTTATTTTATAAACACCTACTGAATCCTCCAAATCATATATTATATTTTAAGGTTTTATAATCAATTCATTTTGAACGAGACTCACTTAAACATCACCAATGTATTTATTTTAATACGTTCTGTTATTGGGATTTAAAAATACTAAAATCATATGAAATTTTGAATTGAAAATGGGGGAAACAATAGGAATGCTTTTTGTATTTATTATTGTATTATAAAAATTTCATAACCTAAGTTTAGTAATTAATAAATAATTCCTCACTCTATTACATTAAATACCCAACCAACCTCACACTATTACTCACTCAAACCACATTGAACAAGATTTTACTCTCCCTATACCTCCATATCTTTCTCCCAATTAAGTCCTTGTATCTTATTATTCTCCTCTCAAGATTTTAGAAGCACCCTCTCAAGGTAAGGGAATTATCTCATCCTCCCCTTTATTAATTATCTTTCTTGTATTATGGTATAGGATATTCAAATATTTTTGTTGTAATTTGTTTTACCCATAACATTTACTATACTTATTATTTAAATATAATGAATCAACCTGATTCATTTTGATAATCCACCTGAGCTGACCTATCATGGTGGTGAGGTGAAACAAGATATTGGAAACTATTCTCATATAAAGAAAAATAAGACATACAACCAGACTACAACATAGAACATAAAGACAAATATAAGATCCATAAAATAAAATAAAATTTAGTTAAACCATATTTTATTATATTTCAATGACATAAATTCTCCATGGGACCATCCATTACCTCTTAACTATCTTACTACGATGAGAATTATGAAAAGATAATATGCCATGCTATATAATCCCCTTCAATTATCCCAAGTCCTACAAAACAATGTCTACAAATTACCAAAGTAAAATGTAGGGTGTGATAGAAAATCCCCTTAGGATACCTACATAGAATCTATAAAATGTATAATAAAAAAATCAATATTTCTATCTGTCAAGACAAAAACCATTTTATAAATATTTTTTTGTAAATCCAACCCAATTTTTATATAAATTTTTTGTTGGTCTTTACAAAATAATTTGATATGTTCAATTTTTGGAATATTAAATGTATACGTGATAAAAATAAAAAACATATCCATACAACACAAGGTATAAAGTATGCACATATCTATGAAATAACCATTATGTGAAAAAATGTGATACCACCTCATGTGAAAACATGTGAGGAACAATCCATGATAAAATCCGTCATGTGATAAATAATTTGGAAATGAAAAAGAACTCCCTATTGGTACATAGCCTATTGAAATACATACTATATGTAATAGATCCTAAAGAAGACATACGTTGTTACCATATAATATAAATTCCTTCCACATTGCATTAATATCCCAAATGTAACCCTTGGTGGTGCCATACACACTAAGGTTCCAATGTCCCTTTTTAATGAAACCAATGTTCCTAATGTTAGATGTTTCTAAAAATCCATTTCAAAACCATGAAACCATTTTATAAAATCTTTTCAAGTCCAATTAAGTCTTATTCAATGTTTTAAAACCCATTTCAGATTCGAAACTACCATTAAAGCATTTAATCAAATACATGGTGTGTATAACCCCATTTTAAAGGGAAACCCCTTTAGAAAATGAAAATTTCTAAGAAATTAATTGAAAGAAAAAATTAATTCAATATAATGAATATACTAATAGAGAATTATAATAACAATAAGATATTCATAGCATGATCTTTTTTTATTGAAACACCAAAATAAAAAAGGAGGTCGAGAAAATTAATTTTAGAATTGGAGACTAGGAAAGAGTAAATTAGGTCCTTATGATCCTATATCCATAAGAAAAAATTTTATTCTTCCATAAAATCCATTAGATATATAATAAAAGCCCAAAATTTTCCAATATAATGATAGGATAATATATCTAGGAAGATATACAATTAATAGGTGGAAACAAGATAAAAACAAAAAAACATGTTGTAATCCTCTAAGAACGATGGAATTATACCTATAGTCAAGGGAAGATACCTCCAAATCCTTGAGTAAGGTTTGGGATAAAAAGAAAATGAGATTATGGGTGATTTAAATTTAAAATGAACATGTAAAATGGTAAAATACTAATTTTTAATAGTTTATAGGGAGGTTGCATGGTTTCCTATATAAGGAAACACAGTTTGACTAATCATGCACCTTAACTATGATCCCTTACTATCCATTCTATATGATGGTGTATACTTTTCATTGGAGGGCCACACGGTTTTCAAAAAACCTGATAAAACAATGTGATTAACTTGAAAAACCATTAGACTCCTTCAATGGTTCAATGAGTATGAGAACTAGGATGTCTAACCCTGCTCAAACCATATAAAATGACCCTTGAACCTCAATGAGTCATACAACATGATTATAAAAAGGATAAACTAAATTTGTACCATAACCATGGTCCATTCCAATTTTCTCCAAATCCTTTTATAATCAATCTATAATACCCCAGATCATTACAAACCCAAAAATATAACAAACATGTAACATCTCATGTTTTGAGCCGATGTAATAGCCCAAGGGAATTTGAATTTTGGTGTTTACTGGATGGGACTTTTTACAAACTAGTCTTAATTTTTTTTGTTGAAACACATCAATGTGTTGTTTTTTGACATGAGTGAAGGACTGAGATATCCGTCAGCAGTCTTGAAAATTTTCAGTTGTTTAGGGGCCTAGAAATACCAATTTTGATGGTTTGAAAGAGGCATATAGTTTCTAAAGCCACGAAGCCTCTAGTAGAAAAATTTACATCCCTTATCAGAGGAGAAGAAGTGAACCACATGGGCTCTGCATGGGTTTCCCAAATCGTGCACCTAATATCCACATTTGGTTCCTCTAAGTTAGTACCTGTACAATATTCAACACACGGGTGGAGCATGGTTAGGTCGACTGGGTGGGGAATACCGAGCGAGTTGGGTTAACAGGTAGTTGGTGACACATAGTTTTTTTCATGTTTTGGCCAAAAAATGTAGCCACACTATGTGACCCATTTTTGTTGTTGAAATTATGAATTTCCCATTAATGAGTTTTGTGTTTCCATTCCTTTTTTCTTTATTCTTCCTCTAATGGCTGTCTCCTCCCATTGGAATCATTAGTTGATCTCCTAGCCTAACATAGGGTTACATGTTTCTCCCTCATCTGATGATGAAATCGAATGCTATAAGTCTCTATAGATTAACATTAGAAATCTATACATTCTTTTTTTTTTCATTCCTCATATAGTTTGGTATCATCATTTATATTTGGTATAGAAAATATTTGTTTCATCAATTTCTTCCAATCAAAAGAAAATTAGATCTTGGTATTGGATGAGGGGAACTTCCTAATAATTAGGAAGGTGGTCTACAACCTTTTTTCTGAATTTTACATCATTTTATATGTAGTGATGTTTATCCACATGTCAGCATTTGCTGCACATTTCATTAAAAATTTCCCCTTCAAATCGAATTGATCTTCACACCTTTTATTACACCTGTTGATTTTTTTAGAAATTATAGTGCTTTAATCTTGATCACTTACAACCCTTGGAAGTTTTGGATTAATTTTCCCTTTTTAATTAATTGTTTCAAATACCTAGAACGAAGTATATGAATTAGGATTGGTATATAAATAAAATTTCATCTTCTGGGTGTTTGTTCAATTAGTAATGAAATCTAATAAGTTCCATGTTGTTCTTTATAATTAAATTCCCTTGTATGGTAGATTTACTAAAATGATTAATTTTTTGAATTGAGTTATACTACTTGACCAAAATGCATAATTGTGTTAATTTTATTATTTTAGTAACCATGTATTTTTTTTATAATAATACCCATAAACCGGGGGTCATTATCATATAAATTATGATGTGATGATTTATAGTTTATGTTGTCCTTGGGTAAATGATTTGATGTTATGGCTTGATCTAAGGAATTCTTAGTACATAACCTCTTTTGTTATTTGTAAATGGAATCTACCACCTATGATAAATGTTTATTTTGAACCATGAACTTCCTAAGTGCTTGGATTTCTTTATAAATGGGATTAACCACCTAGGTAATTGCCTCGTTGACCTTGGTACCTTGTAAGTTCCACTTTTGACATTGTAAAATCAATTTCCAGGCATTATTAATTTTATTGTATTGAAATAAATGAGATTTCATGACATGGTTCCTTTATGAATTTAATGATTTAAATAGTATGGCTCGACTTGATTAGCTTATTCCCGAGGTCTTAATTTCTTTTATTGTGTTATATTGTACAATTGAAATGGATTTTAATTGGGTGGTATTACAACATCTATTGTCATAATTAAATAATAATGACTTACATGAATTCAATTATACATTGTAAATGAAAATGATTTTAAATGGTGGAAAGAATATGCCTTTCATTTAATGCTTAGTACATTATAAAAATAAAAGTGTGATTCCCTTGATTATGTACTAGGATTTTTAAATGAAAATAATGAGAAGTGATTCCTCATGAATGTTTATTATAAATATTATTATTCCTTATACATAGGCTATAGAATTATGGTGAGGGTTATGTTGGGCATGGTGGAAAATCAAACCCGCTTACATTGGGTTTGGTGTCATGGCCTCTCACACTAGGGATGCTAGTAGGATGTTTGGATGAGTCATGATAGTCACAATTTATGTGTTTTCATGATGGCACAATCACCATCTTGAGTGTCACACATGACGTCTCACACTTTTTTGGGATGTAGGCAATGTACCCTATTTATTGAGCTTATAGGATCATTTAGGTTGGCCATTGATATATGAGTTACACCTGATCAAGCTAGCACATTTTATTCTAGGTATATAGAGAGTTACGTCAGCACACACTTGGTTCATATTGGTTGATAAAATATATAACTATTTAATTATAGATTATCACTATATACATATTATAACTGTTTAGGCTCTTATTTCGGCCATCAACCAAATCAGGTAGAGTTGGATAAGTGTCCTAATGGAACCTAAGCTGACTGGTGTTTAATTATTTATTTCAATAAAATTTATTTATTCATATTACCCACACACATCCTTACATTATATTTCATGGATTGGATTCAGTCGTATACACTGTGGGTGTAAATATAATGTGGTTTGTATATCAAATTATGATTGAGCCACCATTCAACTGGGGTACCCATGTAGATGTAATATTTGTAGAACCATGGCTGATTTCATGTGTTGTTTATCTTGTACCTTGGATTTAGGAGCATAGGACTGAGCTAGTGCTCAGAATGCTCATAGATACTTTCCTTGGGGCGTTTTGTTCTTTTCTTATTATTTTATTTTATGGTATCTTGTAGAATGATATATTCATAATGTTTTATATTTTTTTATCTCATTAAACCATGCATGCATCTATTTTATATTAGTGTCAACCATCTCATTTATTATTCATTTTATTTTTATTATTCTTCCACCACTCTTAATTTTATTTATTAATGATTCCATTTTTATCTATTATTTATCTCTAATACATCGATGTTATAATATTATATAAGGTTATATTATCAATTACATCACCTCTATAGGACCTCACTACTAGTTGGCCACCTATTTAATATGGGTAGGCATGTTTGAGACCATGTGACCCACTGTTTTGGCTTCCGTTTTAGTGATTAGCTGGTTTGGGATGTTATAAAGTGGTATCAAAGGATATGTTTATTTTATTTTTTCATACTATTTTGTGAATTGGTATATATGATAATAGGAAGGTGTTATCACTTTGTAAATAGTCATGTTAGGGAATGATCACCCCACCCATGGGAAAAAGTCTAAGTGGCCTGGGAATGGGATTGATGTTTGTGCTATTTGTAGTTACAGATTATTATGATTTCACCTATCCTGTGTTTTTTACTCTTTTCTACTTATTAGTTTATGGATATTAATGTAGTTTTCCCTTATCCCTATATAGAATTTATGTATAATTACACACATCATTATAAAGACATAGATAATTAACATGTCATGCATACGCCATGCCATATAGGTTCATTTATTGGGTTCTTATTGATTATGATTTTATGCCTTGAGTGCATGCCATGCCTTTTATTTATTAGCATTATTGCTATATGAAATTTTAGGTATTTTAATATCAAACATAAAATTGTACATGTTTAGGTAATTCTTTATAATTATTGCTTATATAATATTCTTTTCAGATTCTATACCATGTTTTTTGATTACATAATATGCTTCAATGCTTATTATGATGTTTTTCTATTTTTTCTAACTGTAATATCATGCAATGTTATAATGGTGATATATAAATGATTTCATTGGCTGATCATATTGGTTTTGAGTAAATGGGATTAAGTTTACATCTATATGGTGTATTGGAACCTTATAATTGTGAAAAGGTTACCCGTGAGCTCGAACTATCATTGAGCTCAGTTTATAATTGAAGATAGTGGATAAAATGTAAAAGCTACTAAAAAATTTATATTTAAATTGAATGATTTAGACTAATGGGATCCATATTTCAAACTGTAATGTGTGTTGGGGCATTTTATATTGGTATATGGAAACCCATTAAATTTATTTATTATGTGTATGACCATGTTATATTTTGAAATTCTTATAAATTTTCTATCTATTTAATTTTGATCTGAAATGAATTGGATACCTTATTAAGGCATGTACCTCAATTACATGGGATTAATGTCCAATATGGATGAATCCTAAAATGTACAATTGGACCCACATAGGTTATTAAGGTTATGTTTTATATGAGATACCCCTTTAATGGTATTTTAAAACTTGATTATTAGGAAACCACTATTAGGTTTCATTTTGATGAACCCACATTTTCTTATCAGGGCCCTCATAGGTCTTCAAATCTATTAATACTCAATATAATTATAACAAAATTTTATTATAATATTACTAATTATGATCGGATGTTATTAAATGGTAAACAATGAATTAAAAAAAAACGAAGTGTGATACGAATTTCCTACTTTTACATGATTTGTTGTTTAAATAATGAGCCAAGTGCATATACCTTAGGAATTCATCCTTGGTGTTTTGTTTAATCCTTAAAAATGATTAAAGTTTGATTGTGAATCGATGTAATGACTTTAAAATGGATCCCTATGTGGTATCCTTTGTTTAGACACTCATATAAGGATAATTTATGCTTCTTTTTTATTTTCCTTGGAAATGAAATGTGATTGTTTTTCATAAGACTTAATTCCTTTTAGAAATGAAAAAATGATAGGTGTTGGACCAAGTGATGTCTATTTTACATAACGTTGTTATAATTTCATCATTTTTTCTTTCTTAAGGGGATGAACCATGGTAGGTAGTAGCCTTAGAGTTTAAATTCCTTACTATGTGTTGTGATAATTCTGATGTTTGGTGTTGTTTGGATGTTGTTTTCCATTGTAGGACTCTTACCTCCCAAATCAAACCCTTGTTCAGATGGGTGGTTATGTCTTCTTAGCCTTTTTTAAAGTCATGAGAATCGAGTGATTCTCAATTTCAGTATGTTATAAATTCCAAGGCCATGGTCAGATGCTTCGTTGCTATCATCAACCAGTTCTTTTACATGGGATATTCAGGAGGCCATCAGTTAGTTTTACAGTTGTATGAGATGGAAAGATGATGATAAAGTTATCATTGTGTGAAATCAGATTCAATAATTCATAGGGATAAAAATATATTGGGTAGTATCTAGGTTGTTTTTTATCTTCTGTAATCTAGGGGTAGTATGTGTTGATATATTCAAAGCCCGTTCAGTGCTAAATGAAGTAACAAACCTGTTGAGTTGGGTGAAATCATTGGGCCTTGAGATTTTGGGTACATTCTCAGGTCATCTCTATTGTAGAATGAATTGGAAAGTAAAATCAATCATGTTTGTCCCAATGGTAGGGAAGACTTTATCAGAGACATGAGTTTTTTTGAAACACTAGACAATTTGGTATGTTTTTTCTACCAAATTCCTTATGTTTCATTTAAGGTGAATATAACCTTGTTAACTATGTATAAGATGGTATATATATTCTCTATATTTAAAGTAAACTACTGAGGTAGGGAGCATCTCTTCGGTTGAAGTGAATGTGTGACCTTGTATGTAAACAGAGCACAAAAAACATGTCCTTTGAAAATGGTTGGTCTTTCATGAATGAACTTGTGGCTAGAAGTTTTTTAATCATGTTAGTTATTTCATGTAAGAAAAATGATAATGTGGTTGGAAAGTATGTTACCTTTTAGAAACACCATTTTTCTTGCATGGACTTCAGTGGTTAATCATATGTGTTCACATGATTCCTTGGGTGGTAAAAGGATGTGATATATTAATGCAAATGAATAGTAAGGTGGAGAAAATATTTATTAAAAAAGTTTACCAAAAGTAGTTAGACTATTATTATTTTGGTTTTCATGGTTTCCTCTTAGTGGAATATAGATTAGATATGATCATGTCCATTATCTTGATGTTATCCTTGATGCAGTAAGAGAGTGTTAGTCTTATGATACGCTAAATCATTAAAATATATTGACCATTTTTGAGTGGTTTTCTCAGTGTTTCATGCTAACATGTGGTTTTTATTGAGTCTTTGTTAGTCCTTAGTGATACTAGGGTTCCCATGTAGGAATTCCTTGGACAGAAATGTGGAAACAAATTTTATTCCTTTGACTTAACCACATGATGGTTGAAGATTTGGGTTTAGTTAATTATCAAATGTGGATGTTTCAGCCTCATAAAAACATATCACTCATAAAGATGGAGTGAGGACTACCATGGGTATTTTTGTGGACTCCAGTTCGTTAGTTATGAGCATATATTGGAATTGGTATTAGTCTTGAGGTTTTTTTTATGAGGGTGAAGAATTTTTATAGAATGGACCTGGGTTACACCATTGTTCGTGCTAAGGCACAATAGGTTAAATGGTCAGGTGATGGGTTGATTAAGTTACCTCACCAAAACATAGGTATGGAAATTAGTTAATGTGGTGTCTGTAAACGCAAGATTCTTTAGAGGGTAGAATTTTACTTCACCTTTTTTTAGGTCGCTTGTCTAATCTGAGCATCATGTGAATGGTAATCTAAAGATGGCTTGAGTTGATATCCTTATTTTTTGTGTAAGAAGTAAAATGGAACCTTTTTAAACCATGTCATTTTGTTAAGGTGAGTGTGGTGTAAGGGTCAGATGTTTCTTTCAAGAAAATCTTGAATGACTAGTTTCATTTTGGCCAATCAGGATTCAAATTCTTCTTTACATGAGGTCCCTAATATGAAATCAGATGTAGTCATGTCTTTCATGTTAAATAAAACATACTGGGTGCATCATTATAATTATTAGAAATGTTTTGAAGGAAATTCTGATGGAGGAGGTGTCTTGGTTTTAAGTTGGGCTCTTATGATGTTAAAGCCTAAAGTGGGGGAAACCATTGACCAGATGTTTAAAGAGATAACGACAAGATCGTGTATACAACTAAATGGTTTTAGGTAAGCTCTATTTCAATGTTTCATTTGGAAATAGAGAATTTGGTAGGGTTTTGAAAACATAAGTTTCATATCCTTAAGTAGTACATGAATGTTCTTTGGGCATTTGGAAATGAAACTCGATTGTTTGAATAAGTCCTAACAACCCTCACAAGGTTGGTGATGCTTTTCTTATTCCTGGGGGATTATCAGGGATGAGAATTTCTATGGTGGGGAGGGTGTAATGTACCGTGTTATGATATGAGAGAAAATTACAAGGTAAATTGAATTTTGGCATTTACTGGATGGTTTTTTAAAAAACGAGGTTCCAAACAAAATTCCAAGAGTTGGAAGACTTCACTATTTTATTTTTAGACTTGAAAGAAGGCCCATGAGACCCCTCAGAGGTCTTGTGATGTATTTAGAGCATCATGACCATGAAATCCCAATTTTGGTGGTCTGATTGAGGTGAGTGGTTTTTTTGAAACCATGTGGCCACCAGTAGAAAACTGTGTGGCCTATTTTAGAGGTGTAGAAGTTCCCTTCATGGGTTGCGCATATTTTCCCACACTATGCCCCTAATCCACACAATTATCACCGCTTAGGTAGTACCTATACTCTAATCACCACAAGGTTGCAACCTTTTTAGGCTTATAGTGAGGGGAAAACCATGTGATGTGGGTTCAAATGTATTGGGTTCCATAGGATTGGAGCATGTTTTGGCCAAACAATGTGTCCAATCCCTGCAACCCTATTTTGAGGGTGAAATTGGTAATTTTCCTTTAATTAGTTTTATGTTCTTCCATTTTTCATTGTTATTCCTCCAGCAGGTGTCTCCTCCCTTTGGTGGAGTGGCTTCCTCAGTAAGCTAAACCTATGATTCCACGTCTCTTGCTCATCTGATCTCAAAATCAAACGTCATTGGTCTATATGCATCCAAATCAGAAACACCTAGAATTCTTTTGTGTCATTCCTTGTACACTTTGGTATTAGATGTTATATTTTGGTGGGAGCTTATTTTACCTATTTTTTATGGGAATTTTCTCTTTCTTATTTTTTTTCCAAACTGGACCGAATCATACCTTGAGAATGGGAGAGGGGAATTCCATAAGAATGAGGTAGGTGGTCTATGTAATTTTTTATAAAATTTTCTTTATTTTATAATTATCATCATTATGCCACATGAATACCTTTTCCACATGTTGATTTAAAATTTCATCCTTCATATTGAATTGATCATCACACCTTGTATTATTCTTGTTTAGTGTTGATGAGTAATTAATGGGTTCTAATGTTATTCAAGGACACCCCTTGGATGTGTCGAATTTATTTTCCATTTTTAATGAAATGTTTAAAATGACAGGAATTTATTCTAGGATTTCAACTTTGTTTAGAAATGAAATTCACTTTTTAAGTGTTTGTTAAATTGTTAATAGAACCTACTATGTTCTATGTGGTTCTTTGTAATTAAATTTCCTTATATCTTAGATTTAAAATTTTTTTTAATTTAGTAAATTAAGTAATGGTACTCAAATGAAATGAAAAATTATGTTAAATGAATTATTTGATAATCAATGACATGTTTTTATAATAAAACCCCTATAATAAGGTGTGTAGTCTTCAAAATTAAAAATTTATTATTTTTAGTTTATATTGATCTTTGATTAAATATGTTAAGTTATTACATGATAAAAGGCAAGTTTAAAACATAACCTCTTGGTAATTTATAATTGGAATCACCCTCCTTTGATAAATGTTTTTTTGAACCAAGTACTTCATAACTTCTTGGTTTGCAATTTAAATGGGATTAATGATGTAGGTAATTTATCAGTGGAACTTGGTACCTCCTAAGTTACTTTTTTCATTCATTTATATTAATTTCCATTCTTCATTAGTTTAATTTCATTGAAATAATTTGTATGGATTTGCAAGATGGATTTCCTTTAACGATTTATATATTATGAATCGACTTGATTAGAATGTTCATGATGGCTTGAATCCTTTGATTGTGTTAAACTATTTAATAGATTTGGATTTGAATTGGATGGCATGAATACACCTCTTATTATATTTAAATAAGCATGAAGTATGGGAAATCAATTAAATATTTAAAAATAAATGGTCTATAAAGGGTGGAAAGGCCACACCGATCATTGAAATATTATTAAATATTATAACTAAAATCATCATTCCCTTCATTATATTATGGGATTGTTAAATGAAAATAATGATTGGTACTTATTCATGTATATTTATTATAAATAAGATTATGCCTTAAAAATTGGTTGTAGAATAATAATAAAGGTAATGTTGAGCATGGAAGAAAATCATACTCTGTTACATCGGGTGTTGAGTCATGGTGTCTCACACCAATGATGCCATTAGGGCATTGGGTTGAGGCACCATGCTCCCTATTTAGAGTGTTGACATGACGGATCACCCACTATCTTGAGTGTTTTTCATTACATCTCACAATCTATTGTGATTTTGGGAATGTAATCTATTTATTGTACTTATAGGCTCATTTATACTAGTTATGGATGTACATTTTATGCTCGGTCCATCCAGCACATTGTATTCTAGCAATATTGAAACATTCATCCACACATACTTGGTTTATATAGGTGGGTATAATATAGAACTATAATATGTACATATTATTACTATATACATTTGGTTACACTTAAGAATCTTATTACAACCACGAGTTTAGGTAGGTAGAGTTGGATAACTATCTTAACGGAACCTCAATTGGATGGTGTTTATTTATTTATTTCTGTACAATTTATTTATTAATATTACCTGTACATATCCTTCTATTATATTTCAAGGAATGGATTCAGTCATCAACAAAATAGGTGGTAACCTACTAGGATATATGTCTCACAACCTCTTAGTGATTCAATTTCCCTAGGTTAGCTGAGAAGACAATATTTTTATAGGACCATGGTTTATTGATTGTGCCATTTAGAATGTACCATGAAGTTAGGAGCACATGATTGAGCTATAGCTCGGGATGCTCGTAAAGATCTCCCTTGGGGAATTTTTTTTCATTTTTTCATCTTTTACTATACTGTATATTTTAACATGTTGTATTCATATTGTTTTTTATTCTATTTCATCATCATAACATTCATGCATCTATTTTATATTGGCATTGTACATCTCTTTTATGATTCAGTTTATTATTATTGTTCTTTAGATACTATATATTATGTTTTTTTACTACTTACACTATTTTATATTATTTATCTCTAATTCACCATTGTGAAACTCTGATATGATGGTATAGACTCCAACTATAAACTCTATAGACCCTTGTTGCTAGTCGGCAACCTCTTGAATATGTGGAGGTGCACTTAAGTCCACGTGACCAACCAGAAGGGCTACCATTTTAGTTATAAGTAGGGTTGGGAAGTTATAGACCATGTCTCAAATAAGGATTACCTATGACCTAGAGGTAATCACATTTCACCCTATAAAAATCAATTTACCCTCAAAAAATTTATCATGATTTAGGACGCAAAAAGAGAGTAGGCCAATACTACCTTATCAAGGAATCTTTCACCCATGCCTCTTTGATATTGCATATACACTGTCATGATAATTGGAATAGGGTAATCCTTTTACCATGTAGAACCTTATCTAGGGAATCTAAATTCAAAAATGGTTTCTAGATAATAATGGTATTCAGATCAAGATCAACATACTCTAATTCAATCCCATGGTAATGATCTATGTAATTCCTCATAGGATGGGAAACATGAAACACATCATGTATAATATTCACATGAGATTGTACGTCAAACCAATCTGCTACCCTTCCAATTCATTCCCTGATATGAAATGGGTAAATAGTACTCAGTTCAAACATACCCATATTAACCGACCGACGATGTACCAAGTGAGGTAAAACATTGAGAAAAACCTAATCACAAACATCATAAACTATCTGTTGATGAATATGGTTTACATTATATTTCTAATCTATTTGTGTTGTGAAAAACCTACTCTCGATCAACTAGACCTTTTAGTTGATATCTTAGCCAGGCCTTGGACCAAACAAGGACATCTCTCCCTACACTTCAATGAAAAATGTATATCTACATGGATATCCAAACAAACATTCAAAGGGAAAATCATTATCATTTAATGGTAATTGTATTTATTGGAAAATTAGACAACATAAAAATGGTTTTCCCATGATCCACTAAAATCGTGCATTCAATCCTGGAGTATATCCTCTGAAACATAGATTTATCTCTTGATATTTTAATCTAATTGAGGATGATAATCCATTCTCAATTTCCACTACTAAATAATCACCAAATACAAGCCTTTATAGAACCTATATTTGAATGTTTCATCCCTTTCAGATACAACTGTAGAGGGAACCCCATGAAGTCTCAAAATCTCTCATATCCATAAGTCTTGACAAATTTCTACATTCACAACACATTAATTTGTAAGAAATGAGATTTTTTATTATGTCCATTAATTATTAACCAGATTACATTATTTCAACTAGGAGTCAGTGAAAAAAATTATTATTTTCATGGAAAACATATTACACTTCAAAACCAGAATGCGTAAATGTTTCAACAATATGGTAGGTCTCTTTTGTTCCACCTTAATTTTTTTACATGCAAGACACCATGAAACAAAATATATAGTTGACCACATATTCCATGAAACCAGTACTAAACTTACATGATAGGGTATATCAAGGTATCCACTGATCCAATGGAAAACATGATTGATGATAAATTTCTATAAACAATAACCTCAAGGATATCAGGACTTCTTACCTACTAAGGAAGCACAATGATCTACAAGAAGAGTGAGACAACTTACTTGAAGTCTCTACATAATAAGAGATTTTATCGATGTTTTGGAAAATAGTGTATTCCACCTAATCAAGCCGAACACTATCATAAAAAATATTATTCATATTTCATCCAAGTCAAGAACACCTATCTAACAAATCATTTCACTCCCATCCTCAACAAAGGAAACAAAATCATCAGATACCACTAATCAACCGATTTCTTCATGGTGTGTATTAGTAATTTTATTTTAAACAAATTTGAAACCATATTCCCTTTCCCAAGAATGTATGAAATATAAAAATAAAAAGTGTGAAGAAACTCCACTACATATCTATATCTCAAATGTATATCCCTCTGTATAATAATATATTTTATGAAATTTAGATTAGAAAACAATGTAAACAACAACATAATGAGACCGTGACACAACATTTTGTTTGAATGCAAGAATTCTACTATCTCAATATCATGGGTAGTGTAGTTATTATTATGAAAACATAAGTAGAGATATACATAGGAAACTATATTTTCCCCATATATAAAGAAACAATGTTAACATTTTTTAGAATCATCAAATAAAAACTAATAACCTGAACCAACTTTTTGAAAAATAAAAAATGGTACTCAAGTTTCCCACACCTTAAAATATTCAAAAGTTCTCAAAAAATTTTCATTAGATTCAAAATATTCACCCATATGTTTTAATTTTTTGATTAAATATGTAATCTTGGGTAAATTATAAATAAAATTCCTATAGTAACCAGAAAAACCAAAGAATCTACCAATCTCAAACACATTTCTAGGTCGATCGTAGGACATAATAGTATATATCATCTTTGGATACATTGATACACACCTCACACATATCACATTACATATAAATATCACTTACTATATCCAAAACCCTTATTTTTATTCTTAACAAACATGATATATTAATTAAAGGTTTGAAGAATTATATCAAAATGGTTTGTGTTCTCTTCCTCTGACTTAGAGAACAATAATATATAATCCACGAACACAAAAAAAACATGTCTAAGAAATGATGAATGATTTAGTTCATCAAACCCATAAATACTGAAGGTGAACTAGTGATACCAAATATAATAACAAACAAAATTAAATTCTTTTATTGGATACTAAACACTGACATATGTATATTCCCTTTTCAGAATCTAAAATGAATGTACCTTGAACACATGTCAATCAACGAAAACAAAAATGACCATAAATACTGGTTAAAGATATCTTCAATCATAAGAAAAGAATATCAGATCTTAAAGTAACTAAATTTAGATTTTGATAATCCATTTAATGTTGAAGACTCTTATATGCCTTCTCTGAAAAGGGTAAAGTTAGAGAGAAAATTGAAGTTCATGGAAGTATAAATCACTTATCCTCTAGATCCTAAATCTATACTTTATGTTCTACTAACATACTAGTTGAATTAGAAAAGATGATATAGAAATTGAAATCGTAATCGGGATAATATTCAACAAAAAAATCAACCTCTCTCATTGGTGGTAACACAAAAATATCATCTGGAACTACATTAGGGAATGTACAACCCACCGTGGGAAATATACTACCTAGAAAATGGTCAAAAACATCATGAAACATATCTGATAACTAGTAATATATTACCACAACATAAGGATTAATAATCCTGGTCCTTCCTGATCTAGAGTTGTAACACCCTAAGATTTTGTGATTTGTTTTTTTGAACTAATTTATCTTTTTTATATTATGATTTTCATGTGACACTGGAAATAGGTATATCTATATATGTATTAAAACAATATGTCAATAATTCCATTCCCATGTCACCAAATTTTCATTATCTACAAGAAAAAATGACTTTGCTTTCACTACCCACAACATAGACTAGGCGTACGTTACAGGCAACACCATGTTTTACAATGCATTATTTTATTTTATAATTATTTAAATTATATTATTTTAACCTAGTTGTTATAAAAAGTAATATGAATAGTAATAACTAAATTTCAAATATTATATATGATGTTTTAATATAAATAAAACATATTGATAATGGAATATATTATTTTTTCTAATGTCTTTATGTGTTTTAAAATACAATTTTCTCGATTGAATTTATTTAGATGTGATTCTGTAAAGAATAATAAAAATAGCATTAGTCACATATATAATTTAAATTTGATAAAAAATTCTTTTTTAAATTTATAATTATGAAATTATCTTATGGTGAATATGTGGGATTTTAATGAGAAACTTCATTTTTTGATGAATACTGAAGAATAATTCATTTTAGTTAATTAATTCATTTTCATTTATATAATAATTAATGTTAAATTGTAATTTTAGGATTTTAAGGCCACAATAGATCAATTATAAATCTATTAAAACAATTTAGTTCATTAAAATCAATATAAATTTGAAATTGAATATAAAAATCTAATAATGTTTTGAACATTTTTCTACATAAAACACTTTTTATTTCTCCCTATCTACGAGTTTATAATTAATATTATTTTTTCCACTTATATGATTTTTTTTAATAAAAAAATCATTAACCATTGTAATCAGTATAGTATTTATTGTATAATTATATCGTGTTAATTTTTCCCAAAAATATTAATAAAAGTGATTAAAATTAATCACAACGATTAAGGTCAAATTGAGCCAAAATATTGACTGATCCTTAATATTAGAAACCAGAATGAACTAGAAAATTATCGAAAACCCATTGGATAGAAATAATTCTTCCATAAAACTTCCATTATTTATTTCATATGGTTTGGTATGACTTGTGTTAGTTAATAACATGTGTGCAACAAACATGATTTCTAAAATCCAAGTGATTCATTTTCCTTCCATATAAAAGGGAACCACATCTCCAAAAAACTCACACCTCTCAAAACACTTATGTTTTTCCATGATCTACCCTATAAATTTATAAAAATACATGATTTATTCCTTTAAGCCTCCATTTGTGCAAAAATCCATCCATAGATGACCTTTGGTTCAAACCAAAAGGAGTTACCCAATTAAGAGGTAACATCTTTTATCAAGCTCCTCTCTTTTATTTTCTTTCTCCACACCACCACATTATTGTTTACATGATCATATAAAAACACAATTACAATAAATATAATATGATTTTTTTATGATATGGTTTAAACTTTCACTTATAAACACCTCAATCTATTGTGTAACGAATATACTATCTACGTGTACATCGAACTACAACCTCACTAAATGTTGATTGATCATTTTTACTTACCATATATCATAATAGAAATTATGATAGACACCCTTTGTATATATTTAATATATTATATGCCTTATGTATTTAATATCTTGTATTAATTTTAGAACACACATATTTTTTCTTTCCATTTGAGGTAAGTATGATAATTTCGTTTGAGGAAGTGTGCACTACCGCCCCCTCAAAGCGATGTGATTCGTTCACACACTACATAAAATGTTTTAATAATGAGTTTAGTTAAATTATATGATATATATGATACAAAAATTCAAATATAAAAATGATATATAAATATATGTATATATATAAAAATATATTTCATGTACTTTCTTTCATTCAATATGAAAATAAAAATGGAAACAACGTCTATTCATGCGTACAACTTACCATCTCCTTGAACGGTGTATTAAATTTAATATATAAATATCATATAGATTATTATAATTCACATATACTGAATATAAATGATATTTATACCATTATGTAAATTATGGAAATAATTATACAATTATAAGGACCAATGATATAACAAATTTAGTCACATGAAAAGAATAAAGTGAATATTACCAGAAGTGAAACCTTAATATAAGATTGTTAACAAGAGAATAATATAAGGTCATAATAAAAAAAATATGGTATTAGATTTATTAATATAGATATTTAAATGAAAAATAATAATTTTATTTTTATTATACTATTGTTTTGAATGAGTATGATGAGAGTTAAGACATATGGTAAGAGGATTTCACCTCACTTTTTTTTCATGAGATACATGATTTATTCACCACCAATTCCTTTTGTGTAGTGTCTATAATTCTCATTTATGAATAAAATAATTTTTATAGTTAAATTTATGTTCGTTTAAATATTTAATCAATGAATGTTATTTCAAGGATACTATGTTTCAAAAGTTACAAAAATTAGTAAAATAGTTTTTTCTCAATTTTCCTTTTTTGAGACTCGTGTTTTGTTATACGCCTATATTAATTTAAAGTGTATATAATTAAATTATCCATGATATATCATGAATTTAAATATTTTAATGATATTATATGCTTCATTTAATTTTCTTTTCTTACATAGAGAGTATGATCCCAAGTTACAAAGTGATAAGAGTTTATTGAAACAATCTCATTTCTTTTCAAGATTGTTTTTTGTTTATAATTATGTTGATAAAATATTATTAACAATATCTCAAAAAGTTTCCTTAAATTTATTCTCCTCTATTTATTCATGATATATGAAAGTATTTGAATCATTTTTGTAACCATTTGTACATAACATAGTTCATTAATTCCAACATTACCCTCTCTTTAGTCGTAAATTTGTGTTCTTTTAAAACCATGATTTCTAAAAGTGTTTTAAAAAATGTTTTATGATTACCATATGGATTTCAAGGGGATTTTTTCCTATATATTCTAATGAAAAAAGGGTTCTTTGAAAAGAATATTCATGTCATTTTCTAATCGAGGAACTTTTCTATCCTTTTAAGGTATAAAAAAGAATTCTCAACATGTATGGGTTTACCCACCATCAGGACTAACATTCCATTAAAGAATCCCTATAAGATTAAAAAATTATTAATTTTTTTAAAAATAGTTTTCCTAATATTCTGAATATTAATTATTCTTTATTTTTTTTAAATGAATATATTTTTCAACTTTTTTTTATAAATTATTTACAACATTTTATTTAATTATTTATATTTTTTCAAAGTATTTTGAAGAAAGTGGTTTTACAAATGTTTTCAATCATTTTTTATAAGCTTCCCAATTATTTTAAAATAAATGGTTTTCAAAACGTTTTCAAGAAATATTTATAACTTTTAAATGTTATTTTCAATGAAATGGTTTTTAAGAAGTTTTTAATCATTCATTATTTTTTTCATAAATGTTTTCAAATAAATTAGATTTTAAAACATTTTGGAGATTATTTTATACATTTTAAAGGAAGAAGGTTTAAAAAATTATTTCATGCCATCTTTGTATATTTTCATGGTATTTTCTAGGAAAAATTATTGTCTAATGGTTTTATGTATGAAAAATACTTTAAAAAAAAGTATATTTTATTCAAGAAACTTTATTGAATGATATATCAAATTAATTGTCCAACTAAGAAGATATATATTGATATTACTCATTAATTTATTTGAAATTATCTAAAGGTTCCGTTAATATTCCTTCTCTAAATGGGTTATGGTTAATGCTTTCATTTTTAAGAAACTCATTTATCTTTCATGGGTTATATGTTTAAGAAATCCATTTCCCTTTCGCAGGATATATGTATATGAAATACATTTCACTTTCATAGGTTATATGATTATGAAATCATTTTTTCTTTCATGGGTTATTCTTATTATGAACTGATTATGAAACCTATTCCATTTTCCATAGGTTATGACATGATTTCTTGTTTATGATACCCATTTCATTTAAGGGTTATGATATGATTGTTTATGATTTTGTGGAACATGTATGTAGGATATTATTATGAGATTGGTGGGACATATATCTTCCTCTAATGAATTGGGTAAAGCTTTATATATCATTATATATACTAAGACATTATTGGGAGTATTCCTTGACTACTAAGATGGCCATGGGAGTAACCATGACTACTAAGGTAGTATGAGAAGTGAACTTATTATACTAAGATGTCCATGTGAGTGAAACATGAATACAAAGATGGAATGGGGAGTGAAACCATACTACTATAAAGACTGTGGAAGTAATTCCTAGGAAACTATGAAAATCATATAATATGCTTATGTGTTTTCCACAATTCCATGTTTTCTTCCTTTATTTTGTTTTCATGGATTATGTTCTTTATTTCCTTACAAATCATTACTTATGAACATCCAATCTTTATTATGATCTATAATATATAGGGTATGATTTTTAAATGATATTCTCATGTTCCATACCCTTTTTTATGTAATTGTTACGTATTTACTTTATTTACCCTTATTGAGCATCTGAGATCACCGATTTCTTATGTTTCCCATCCAAAGTATACAAAGAAATGTTTTAGGTAGAATTACCAAATGATGATATATTTATAAGAGATAATTAAGATCATTCACTAGGATTGATGATTTTGTTTTCATGTTTCCAAAGACAATAAACTATTTTGGTTCAAGGGCATGTATTTTTGTAACATACTGAATATTCATCTAATATAATTTAATATCAATGTTTGTTAATACATAGTTTCTATAATTGGTATTAAAGTAAAATTTTAGTCATCCTTTGGAAACTAGGATGAGAAAACATTATTGTTATCCCTAGGTATATTTATAATGATATTTATTGGGATTTCTCAAGGATAAGTATAACTATAACTCAACATTTAGGAAAATGTACTGGAATTTTGTTAAAGGATAGGATGAGTGGTTTCCTAGAAATACATAAATATATAGATACTACAAGTGTATTGGGTTATTTCATAGATTTACCTATGGGTAACCACTCTGAAAAGATGTTCTAGGCCTAACTCAGTTATTCTGGTACATGGCAACGATCCTTAATGCACACCTTGTTTGACACTCCCAGAAGATATTCTTTGGGAATTTACTAACTCTTCAAGGAAAATCAAGAATGATTTAAGTATAAATTGTCTATAAAGAACCTAGGATTATCCTAGGGTGTAATAGGTTAAGGAATGTGTCATGATTTAGACTTCAAATCGGTAATTTTTTTATTACTTTGTAGTATTTTACTATGATAAATAATGGTCACACTATTATTCTAGTTTTAGTCTATTGTATGAAATTGGAAGGGATTGGATAAATGTTCAATGTGATGGGATATTTACTGGTGAGAATTCAATTAGGATGATCACTAGAGTGAAATATGTTTTGATCTTTCTAAAAATGTTTTCATGAAACATGATTAACAACATATAATTTAACAAACTATCTTACTCACCAAGGAATAGAAAGGAGTTCCCTGAGATTTGGGTGAATGGAGACCATGGAGTAAAGTTGATTCGGTTTCCTTTGTGTCATGAATTTAGAAATAATCTCTTAACTGAATGTATTTGAGGAAAAATAAAATGTTTTGATTATTATAAAGAAGAACACAATGAAAATAACTATAGGGTAAAAATAAAGTGTTTGGTTAATGAAATGGATGATAATATTAACCTCCCTAAGGAATCATAGAAGGTTAATTATTTCAATTGTTGAATAAACTATCATTATGAAACTGAATTCCCCAATAGGAAATCTCTTGTAGAGAATAAAAAAGATTTCAATAGTAATGGTTACAATGGTGATAATGAAGAGACTATAGATGAAATGTGAATGGAGAGAGGTATTGTGTAATAGGATGAGGTATCCAAGCTAATTAAGTAAGGATAAAGTGGGATCATAAAAGTTTTCTGTATTTGGATTTTGGAATTATATGTGCTGAAATATATAAGGATTTTTCACTTTATATTTTTTCGATGATGATTTACAAGAATAAGTTAAATGGACCCAAGGGAATAGAAACATGATTTAATGATAAGGTGATTCCCATATAAAACACATGATTATGGGGATGATAATACCTTATATGTTCCTTATCTTATGATATTGTTGTTTGGATAATGATATCTGGGATATGAATAAGTAAATCGGATGACACTAATTACCTTGGAACTAATTAAGTTATTTTTAACAAGTAGTTCATGCTATCATGGATGAAGTTTACAAATTATGAGATTTAGGGAATATATCTACTAATATATGTAATAGGGAAACATTAATGTTTTTCAAATGGATTAATGGTAGCTCAACCTATTGCGGTGCTCCAAGATAATTTACCATGTCTGTATTCACATGACTTGAATGTGATAACCAAGAGAAACATTGTGATATATAAGGGGGTCAATGTTATGTTGAACTCGTAAAATTAATTATAATGTTTTGGATTTTCATATTTCATAGGGTTTATAACATTATCCATTCATGAATAGTTTATGTTACAACTTAGATGAAGTATTTATGTATTAATATTGTATTGAAAACCTGGATTAAAAGGTTATTCAATGATTAACCTTATTTAAAGGAAGTCCATCATATTTTAGAAATTATAATAGTATGGTTTTAGAAAAGGACATCATGTTTTTCATGTGACAACTAATAATTTCATGCAAGGCTATGGGACTTGAATACATGGCCAAAGGATGATAAGGGTTTCATGAAAACCACTGACCTACACGATTTCTCAGTAAATGTATATTTATTTTTGATGAATAATTATTTATGATGAAAAAATAGTGTTAGTTTTTATGTTAATAGATTAATGTATTAACCATAATGATTTTTATAAATATTTATATTTATATAGTTATAGTATTAATTCTTATATGGGCCTTAATATTTGTTAAAAGTTTATTTTTGTGATTCAGTTCTAAATGTTAATTTCTATACATTTGTTTCATGAAGTAATGGATGAATTAGAAACAGTTAAAATCACAACAAAAGAAATAAATTTTATTATATTAATATATCATGTAATTACATTTAAATATATTCTTGGTAAATAAAATAATTACATGAAATTTGGATGATGAAGAAAAATTTTTATTTTCCTAATACCTTAATTTTTGATGAACCAATAGCCTTATAAATCATCAAAGATTTATAACTATGAGTCCCTAAAAATTTATTTGATCATTCATTTGTTTTTTATCAATGAACTCAATCACTCAATATAAATATTTAAAATTTTCCTCCATGTCAAATGTTCACTCCCATCTTACGTTCTACTATGTGGTAACCCAATTTTGTATTACTTTGGGTAACCGTTATGGTTCTAACATTGCATTTTAAGGGAAGTTTTAGTATCTATTTTTAAGATTTGGGTTTCTATAATGTATCATATTTTCCATGTATTTTCTTAATTATATAGAACTATTACAAGTCTGTGAAAAATGATGGCGCGTGATTCTGAGGCCCGGTGTGCCCGGAATGAATTTCTAAACTTTTATAAGGTATGTTCTATAAATGCACGAGTGATATTTTATAAATTTTGAACCAGTGCTAGGATTAAAAATCCAAAAGAACCGTTGAATCCACAACACCAAGATTTGATTAAGGGAGGCTTAACCTTGACTGTAGTAGGTCGAGAGAGGGATGTTAGTTTAGTGGTTTTCCATGGTAAATTAATAAAATAATTTTTTATTTTATTTTATTTTATTTCCACCTCTCTTTAGGTTTTATTGGTGGGGACCACAAGGGGTAGGGGGGTGATTAGGTATTTAATGCAGGGTATTATATTCCAGGTTACACAAAATGTGTAACCACCAATCACCTTAATTAATAAGATTCATTAATTCTAACTAAAAGAATCACCTCTTAAATTAAGAGTTATTTTAACTCTTCCTCTGTGTTGGGTGTTTATTTCCATTGGTGAAAGGAGGAAGAGGATCTTGAGGCTCTTGAAAAAGAACAAATCTGTCAATCAAGAACCGAAGTTCGTCGTTCGAGCGATGTCATTGGAGGCTTGTTGCGGGATTGACGAATGCCAAATCTTTCTCAAATGCGGACGTTCTCCAATGATCTTGAGGTAGGATTTTTATTTGGTTTTAGTTTCAAGAGATGTTGAATCTTATTCTACCGTCTTTCTATCAAGCTAACATGGGGGGGGGGAGAACAAGGCCCAGAATCTCCGCCTTTTGTTGGAATTTGGTGCATTCTTCGTGATAATTTTTTTTGGGTTGAATGAAACCTGGTATGGAGGGTGATGGTGGAAGCTAGAAATGGACGACCACAGAAGAGATAGCGGTGCTCCATCGCATGTCGTCAGATGAGAAGGCCGCGACTGAAGCCACGATGGGTGGAGACAGTGGCCAGCTCGGGCCGGCCATGAAGAAAGCATCGGCGCACCGTCACGAACCACTAGAGAAGGGGGACATGACATATAGCCATGGTGGACAGCGGCAACCGGCACCGACCGACCGTGGGTGGAGGCGAGTGGCGTGCAGTCGTGCGCTGCTGAAGTTGGCCATAGCTCGGAATCCGCAGCGGAGGACTGGGACCCACATCAGGTCTCGCAGGCGACCTTGCAGCGCTAAGAGTCACCCCTCTCCACCTTTCAAATAGGGGAAACCTCTCCCCCCATGCTAGCTAGGGTGGGACCTACTACAGCGGGCCACACCACTTCACGAGTCGGGCCGCGCGAGTCCAGTGGGCCGCACCCCTCCACGGGCCAAGCCGCGCTAGCCCACACCCCTCCACGTGTTGCAACTGAGGATGTACATGCGTGACATATTGCACGTCATTGACTTGGGAGATCTAGACATTGATGATGGGGTCACTTTTATGGAGGTTCTAGTGGATATTGAGGATCGAAATGAGCATGTACTTCATTGACGATTGATACCTCTAGTGCGCATTCGCTGGTATCATGTGAACCTCCAGGAGAGCACATGGGAGTGGGGGGCTCAAATTCGTGTTAAGTATGCCTATTTGTTTCCTCAGTTTATATTGTGGCTTTTGGGGACAAAAATCCCAAGGTGGAGAAAATGTAAAGACCTGGATTTTCCATGTATTTTGTTTAAATATATGGAATTATTATGAGTCTGTGAAAATTGAAAATGAGTGATTCAGAGGCCCTATGTGACTAAAATGAATTTCTGAACTTTTTTTATGGTGCGTTCAGTAAACGTGCGTGCGAAATTTTATTACTTTTGAACCGGTGCTCAGATTAAAAATCCGAGAGAATCATTGAACCCACAACGCCGGGATTCACTTAAGAGAGGTTTAACCTTGACTGTAGTGTGTCGAGAGAGGGATTTTAGTTTTTCGGATTTCCATGGTAAATTCATAAAATAAATTTATTTTCATTTTATTTTATTTCCATCTCTCTTTAGATTTCAGTGATAGGGACCACAAAGAGGGGGGGGGGGGGGTGATCATGCATTTAATACAGGGCATTAAATACCTAGCTGCACAAAATGTGCAACCACCGATCCCTTTAATTAATAAGATTCATTAATTATAAATAAATGAATAACCTATTAAATTAAATGTTATTTTAACTCTTCCTATGGATTGGGTGTTTGTTTTCATTGGCGAAGGGAGGAGGAGGATCTTGAGGCTCTTAACGAAGAACATATCTCTCAATTGAGAAACAAAGATCTTCGTTCAACCAGTGTCATTGGAGGCTTGTTGTGGGATCAACGAACGCCGAATCTTCCTCAAATGCAGATGTTCTCCAACGATCTTGAGGTAGGGTTTTTATTCGGTTTTAGTTTCAAGAGTTGTTGAATATTATTCTACCCTCTTGCTATCAAGCTAATGCCGGGGGGGGGGATGAACAAGGCATGGACCCTTTGCCTTTTGTTGGAATTTGGTGTGTTCTTCACAAGAATTTTTTTCGGGTTGAACAAAACCCGGTATGGAGGGTGACGGTGGAAGCAGGCAACGGTCGACCACAGAGGAGATAGCGGCGCACCTTCACGCACCACCGGAGGAGGAGGCCGTGACTAAAGCTGCAACAGGTGGAGATGGTGGCTAGCTCAAGCCTTCTACGAATGAAGTGGGAGCACGCCATCGTGCACTTCCAGAGAAGGGGGCATCGACATATAGACACAGCGGACAGTAGAGGCCGACATCGACCGGCTGTGAGCGGAGGCGAGCGGCGCACCATCGCGTGCCACTGAATTTGTATGCGGCTCAGAAGTCGCGGTGAAGGGCCAGGACACATAGCAGGTCCCTCAGGTGATCTGGTAGCGGTAAGAGGCACTGCTACTCCACTTTTCGAAAGGGGGAACCGCTCCCCTCGTGCCAGCTAGGGCGGGTCCCGCTCCAGTGGACCATGCATGCCAGTGGGTCATGCCCCTTTCGGGCTGGGCTGCAGAACATCACAAGCTGGACCACACAATTTCAGTGGCCCACACCCCTCTGTGTGCCAGTCCTCAGTCCAGCGGGCTGAGGCCGCGGTGGCCCTGCCCAACCGGGCAGGGTTGGTCCGACTGGGTCGGACTAGACCCGAACCCTTCTAGGCCCAATTGCGCTAAAGAAATATAACCTGTGAGCCAGATGTCCATCTGACGAACCTTCTGTGACACTGTGATCCTTGGAGTGCAATGGTCCTTTTGGTATACTCTACTTGACATTTAGAGAAATTTAGATTATGGTCGGGTTGGATCGAACCCAAATCCAACCGGGACCTCGGTACTAAAATGCTTGTAAGTCACAGACTGGGCATCCGATTGATGCACCCACTTTCATGTTGGAACCCATACGACATGGAAGTCCTTTGGGATATGCGTTAACGGAACTTAGTGGTGGTTGAGATGAGACCAATGGATTGAGAGTAGATCCTCCCGGAATCAAGCGTGCTTAGTTCGAGAATCTCGTTGCTGGCAGTAACGCAAGAAAGAACGTCGATCCTATGTGGGTCAACATCTAATGATCCCGTGTGGGTCAGCGCTTAGTGATCCTGTGTGGGTCAGTATATATCGATCATGTGCGGGTCAATTCCTAGCGATCCTGTGTGGGTCAACATCTATCGATCCTGTGTGGGTTAGCAGTAGAGCCTCTTGATAGATTAAGATAATCCAGCGGTACATTTAATAATCTGTACTTCTGTACTTAAGTTATACCTGGTGTTAATTGATTCTTCTCCTTTGTGGTACTTTTAACTTCGTGGTGTTTCCATTATGGTTCTTTTACCTTTGTGGTGTTACCTATGTGGTGTCACCTTTGTGGTACTTTTACCTTAGTGGTGTTACCTTTGTGGTACTTTTACATTCATGATGTTACCATCACGGTGTTAATTTTGTTGTATTCTTCCTTCATGGATTAGTTGTGCAAATGGATTAAAATATGGAGCCTTATGTATCCTCATGGATGAGACGAGTATATTTAGCTAACTTAGGTATATGTATGGGCATATACCTAAGTAGAGTTGATGACTACTACTTCGTTCTTTGTGATTGTGGTCTTTCTTTGTGGTTATTCCTTTGTGGAACTCTGGGAGACCTTAGAGGGTCTTGGGGCCCTTACTGAGTATTATTATACTCACCCCTGCACGGACTATGCCCGCACCTTATTGTGTCTTTTGTAGATGACGTACAACGTTGATCGAGGTTGAGGGTTCCAAAACTGGACGGTGCTTAGAGGTGGACCACTTGACATGGAATGATATAGTGACTACTGATCATGAGCTGTACCTACCCTTCAGGTAGGATTATCATTTTGTCTTTCAGTTATACTTGTACTTTATAGTTGTGATTGTATTCAGACCCCTTTACATTCAATAAACTGTTTTACTACATCAGTTTATTTCATGGTTGTTTTTTTGTGTTCTTGGATTGTGTGTTTGTACAGGTTTAAAGGAAATTCTTTCCATTACAGGGATATGCATTTTTAGTGCTAGTCTCTAGTCCCTGGCCTATGGAGGGTGGGTTTGGGGTAGTCACAGAATGGGCCCTGGGGGACAGGTCATGACAAAGTGGTATCAGAGGTGTCTGTTATACTGAAGAACTAGGACTCTAATATTTTCTATGTGGAAATAGTGTTAAGTGTTATGAGTGTGGTTTTTAGTTTTGGAAATCCAGTGTTGGTGTGGCGGCTGTCGTATCCATTCACCAGGACCCTGAATTCTGATTTTCGACTCATTGCATGAAAACACTGATTGCGTGTGTTTTTGAAAAGTTTTTCTTATGATTTCTTCAAGTCAACTCACCAGGTATAAAGTATTCACCATGACACACATGTTTTCTTTCAGGATTCCACCACATAGACATCCATATAGGATTTCCGAGAGTGTACACAATGAAGGAAACTAAGCGATGAGGCTCTAGTGCAGGGCCCTCTTACAGTGTTATCACCTTCGGGTTGTGCACCAGTAGAACCACCACCCGTTGGGCAGTAGATGCCACCGGCCCCACCAATATAGGGTGCATGATGACTAAGAAAATTGTACGAGTTTTAGTGTCAGAGACCTTCAAGGTTCTGATGCGAGACAAATATTTAGGCGGCTAAGGACTGGTTGAATGCTATGGCCATAGTTTTTCTCTTTGTTGGGACACTAGCTGATTTGATGTTGATCCTAGATACTAGTCTCTTCCAGGGAGAATTTGGGAGATGGAGGAGTCTGAAACTCCAGTTACACGATGAGAAACCCACACATGGGCAGACTTCGAGGTCCTTTTCAGGGTAGTGTTCATCCCAGCGACCCTACGCTCAGTGCGTATACAAAAGATATTGCACTTACAGCAGGACATCATGACCGTGGCCTAGTACTCGGCGAGGTTCATAGATCTCTCCCACTACTCCAACGACATGGTACATGACCCTCTCTTCAGGGCCCAGACCATTGAGCAGGGTCTCTAATGGGATATCATATAATCAATGATATCACTCAGTATTCTAACGCAGGCTGGGGTGATAGAGTTAGCGCTTTTGGTGGAGAGCATCCTAGATAAAAAGGCACCGACAACGAGAGCCATCACTAAATGTCAGGTAGCATAGTCATCCGCAACAGGTAGTAGATGGATGACGCAGGGGACCAAGAAGGCCAGACCTTCTGGTGGATGAACTCCTGATTTAGGGACGGTGGTGTGGGGATCACAAGAGAAAGGAGTACATATGATGGATCATGCAGTGCTACTCATACGGAGGGCAGGGTAACATGGCTCATGACTATCCTAACTACCATACAGATGACCAAAACATGGTTGAGGGACTGCTGAGGAATATTTAAAGGTTCGAGTGAGGAGGTCCGTAGGGTAGAGGACTTAGGAGATGAGTTGGCTGTTCAGTAGGCGGTGGGAGATGTTTCAAGGTTCTACTGACACCACCTCTAGGTGGCTCACCCCAACCACAAGGAGTAGGTGGATTGGGACGAGCTCAACTCTAGGTAGTTTAGGCCTATGACCACGACACTCTGGAGATGATTCGAGGTATGATCTGTGTCTACTCCATCTTAGCTGGAGTACTTTTAGACACATGTTTCAGTCACTCTTTCATTTCCATGACACTCATTCAGTGCTCAGAGATTCTTATGGAGTCGTTGTCTCGATCCTTACAGTTAGTGACTCATTTGGGAGGGGATTTTATAATTAAACACTGGATCCAGTAGTGTGATCTTACTCTAGAATGAGAGAGCTTCAGCTGGGATAGTCTAGTAGCAGCGTTGAGGCATTATGACGTCATCTTGGGTATGGACTGGTTATCCCTAGTCAATGCTCAGATTTTCTATTTTAGGAATAATGTGTGGTGTGTTAGAAAGTATGGGATCATGCTTTTCTTCACCAGTGAGAAGGGAACCTTTACAACACTGGATAGACTTCCCCAGAGGAGGGTGAAACTGATCACACATTAGTTGGCTAGCCGTACCCTCAGAGCAGTTGATGTTGATAGTCAAATCTATCATGTAGTTGTGGAACAGTATGACGATGTATTTCCTAATGATGTTTTGGGACTACCTCCAAGAAGAGAGGTAGAATTTTACATTGACCTGTACCCTGGGAAAACACTGATATCTACACCAGCTTATCAGATGGATCCCGTTGAGCTTTGTGAGTTACGAGTACAACTAGAGGACTTTCTAAGGAAGGGGTTCATAAGGACCAGTGTTTCTCTATGGGAAACCTTGATTTTGTTCACCAAGAAGGCATATTGGAGTTAGAGACTCGGTGTGGACTATCGGCAACTGAACCACGTGACCATGAAGAACAATTATCCACTTCTTAGGATTGATGATCTCTTTGACCAGTTGAAGGTAGCTTGATGGTTTTCGAAGATAGACCTCAAATCATGTCATTATCAGCTCAGGGTACAAGATGAGGATGTGTAGAAGATGACCTTAAAATGTCAGTACAGAAACTATGAGTTCTTGGTTATTCCATTCAGAGTGACCAACACCCCTACATTGTTCATGGGACTCATGAACCAGATCTTTCAGCCATACCTCGATTTCTTTGGGGTTGTATTCATCGACAACATCATGATATACTCAGTGTTAGAGGAGGAGAATGTACATGATCTATAGATATTTATGGATACACTTTGAGAGCACCAGCTTTATGGTAATCTCTCAAAGTTCTAGTTCTAGATACTGGAGGTCCACTTTCAAGGACATGTTATCTCGGAGGCTAGTGTAGCAGTAGATCCAGTAAAGATAGAGTCAGTTCTTTCTTGGGAGCCACCGAAGAGTGTGACCATGGTGCGTAGTTTCCCGGGATTGGCTAGGTACTACTGGCGATTCGTACTCAAATTTTCTAGAGTTTTGGAACCCTTGTCAGCATTGATGAATAAGGGACATCCCTTCATATGGATGGAAAGATGCCAAAATAGTTTTCAGGAGCTAAGGCAGAGACTGATGAGTTCCCCCATCTTAAGGCTACCAGAAGAGGGTGTTGGGTATGTAGTCTACTACGACGCATCAGGGACTAGACTTGGATGTGTCCTGATGTAGGAGAAAGCAATGATCACATATGGTTCTCGATAGCTGAAACAACATGAGAAGAACTATGCTACCCATGACCAAGAGTTGGAAATAGTGGTCTTCGCCTTGAATATGTGGCAACATTACTTGATGGGAGAACGTTTTACTGTCTATTCTGATCACCAGAGTCTTAGGTATATCTTCTCACAGAAGGACCTGAACCTGAGACAACGACGTTGGATAGATTTCTTCCAGGACTATTACTTCGAGATAGTATACACACATGGGAAGGGTAATTTAGTTTCCAACGCACTCAGCAAGAGGTCCGGTTTATAGTTGCTGAGTGAGGCGACTGAGCAGCTAGCCACATTGCAGACATCCTTTGTGCATAGAGATGGAGAATCTTACCTCCAATTTATGACTGTCACTCCCCCACTTCTTCAGCGAGTTTGGGAGGCACAACTTGGGGATATTGCCTATGAGGCTTGACGAGCCCAGATATCCTCATGACATGAACTTGATTGATTTTCTAAAGGTAGAAATCTCATCATCCTCTTTAGAGGAAGCACCATGGTACAGGTGAAGCTATGGGAGGAGGTGTTGAGGGAGTTCCATACGTCCCCTCTGGAGGTACATCCTGGTAGGGTGAAGATGTACCAGGACCTTCAGCATTAGCACTGGTGGATAGGGATGAAGAAGGTAGTGGCAGAGTTTGTTTCACGATGCCGTACTTGTCAGTAAGTGAAGGACGGACATCAGGTTCTAGCAGGCTTAATACAACCACTAGAGGTGCAAGAGTGGAAGTGGGATGGCATCTCGATGTACTTTGCGACAGGGCTTCCACGTATGTCCAAGGGACATGATTCTATCTAGGTGATCATTGAATGAATCACCAAGTCGGCCCACTTCCTACCCATCTGAGAGAAAGGATCAATAGAGGTATTGGGACACCTCTATGTATAAAAGATTGTACAACTTCATGGGATGCCATCGACAATTGTCTCTGGACATGAAACATGTTTTACATCCTGATTATGGAAGAGATTATAGAAGGAATTCAGAACTCATCTATGCTTCAACACCACCTTTCACCTTCATATAGATGGTCCAATGGACCAGGCCATATAGACATTGGAGAACATACTTCGTGCTTGCATCCTATATTTTGGCCGCAGTTGGGAGAATCACTTGCCCTTGGTGGAGTTTGCGTACAACAACAAATATCACTCCACCATTAGTATGAAACCATTTGAGGACTTTTACGGTCGACCTTGCAGATCTCTTCTATGTTGGACGAACCCAAGGGAGTCAGAACTTATGGGTCCAGAGTTGGTACAGGGTACCATTAAGAAGGTGCATATCATCCAGGAGCGGATGAAGATGGCACAAAGAAGAAAAAAGTCTTATGCTAATAGTAGATGAAGACCATTGGAGTTCGAGGAGGGAGATCATGTCTTCCTATGGGTATCACCTTGATGAGGTTTACAGATATTTAGTCGGGGGTGGAAAGATATCTCTAAGGTTCATTAGACCTTTTCAGATTCTCAGAAGAGTTGTAAAGGTGATGTATCACCTGAATCTTCCTCCACAGATGCACCAGGTGCATGAAGTTTTCCACGTGTTGCAATTGAGGATGTACGCACATGAAAAATCCCACATCATTGACTTGTGTGAGCTGGACATTGATGATGGGGAGATGTTTACGGAGGTTCCAGTAGAGATTGAGGATTGACAGAAGTAGGTCCTTCATGTATGATCGATACCTCTAGAGCGCGTTCTCTAGTTGCACGGGAACCTCCAGGAGAGAACATGGGAGTGGGAGGATCAAATTCTTTTTCATTACACCCATTTTTTCCTTAGTATATATTGTGGGTTTCAGGGACAAAAAGCCCTAAGGTGGAGAAAATGTAAAGACCTGTATTTTCCATGTAATTTTTTTAAATATATGGAATTATTACGAGTCTAATAAAATTAACAACATGTGATTATGAGGCCTGATGTGCCTAAAATGAATTTTTGAACTTTTTTTAAGTTATGTTCAGTTAATGCGTGAGTCGCATTTTATAACTTTTGAACCGGTGATCGAATTAAAAATTTGAGAGAACTGTTGAATCCGCAGTGCTGAGATTCACTTAGTGGAGGTTTAACCTTGATAGTAGTGGGTCGAGAGAGGGATGTTTGTTTTGTGGTTTTCCGTGGTAAATTCATAAAATAAATTTATTTGTATTTTATTTTATTTCCATTTCTCTGTAGGTTTCAGTGCTGGGGACCACAAGGGGGGTGATCATGCATTTAATGCTGGGCATTAAATGCTTAGTTACACGAAATGTGTCACCACCAATCCATTTAATCAATAAGATCCATTAATTCTAAATAAATGAATCACCTATTAAATTAAGAGTTATTTTAACTCTTCCTATTGGTTGGGTGTTTGTTTTCATTGGAAAAAGGAGGAGGAAGATATTGAGGATCTAAATGAAGAATAAATCTCCCTATCAAGAACCGAAGATCGTCGTTCGAGCAGTGTCATTGGAGTCTTGTTGTGGGATCGGTGAATGCCAACTCTTCCTAAAACGAGGATGTTCTCCAATGATCTTTAGGTAGGGTTTTAATTTGGTTTTAGTTTAAGAGTTGTTGAATCTTATTATACCCTCTTGCTATCAAGATAACATGGGGGGGATGAACAAGGCCTAGACCCTCGGCCTTTTGTTGAAATTTGGTGCATTCTTTGTGAGCATTTTTTTAGATTGAATGAAACCTGGTACAACAGGTGACGGTGGTGGAAGGAAACGACCAACCGCAAAGGAGTTAGCGGCACATCGTCGCATGTCACCGGAGGAGGAGTCCACGACTGAAGCCATGATGGTTGGAGACGATGGCTGGCTCGGGCCGAACGTGAAGGAAATGGGTGATTTCCATCGCATGCCACCAGAGAAGGGGGAAGCGACATATAGACGCAGTGGATAACAGCGGCCGACATCTGCCATCTGTGAGCAGAGGCGGGCGGCGTGCCGTCACATGCCTCTGAAGTTGTACACCACTCAGAAGTTGCAGCGAAGGTCCAAGACCCACAACAGGTCCCTCGGGCGACCTGGTAGGGGCAAGAGGCACCGCCGCTCCACCTTTCAAAAGGGGGAAACTGTTCCCCCCATTCTAGCTAGGGAAGGTCTCGTTCCATCCGGTCATGTGTTCCAGCAGGCCGCACCCCTTTCAGGCTGGGCCGCAGACCTTCAAAAGCCGGGTCATGCGATCCTAGTGGGACACATACATTCGGGAGTCGGTCCCCAGCACATCAAGCTGAACCCGCGACAGCCCAGCCCAACTAGGCTGGCTCGGTCTGACCGAGTCGGACTAGACCCGAATCCTTCACGGACCAGTTTCACTAAAGAACTATAACATGTGAACTAGATGTCTATCTGAAGAACCTTCTATAGAGTTGGGATCCTTGGAGTGAGAAAATCCTTTTGTTATACTCCACTTGAATTTTAGAGAAAGTTAGAGTATGGTCAGGTTGGATCAAACCTGAATACAACTAGGGACCTCGGTACTAAAATGATTATAAGTCACAGACCAGCATCTGATTGATGCACCAGCTATCGCGTTGGAAACCATACAACATGACAGTCATTTGGGATACATCTTCATGGAACTCTGTGGTGGATGAGATACGACCAATGGATTGAGATTAGATCCTCCCTGAATCAAGCATGCTTAGTGCTAGAATCTCATGGCTGCTAGTAACGTAAAGATAGAATATTGATCCTTTGTGGGTCAGAAACTATCGATCCTGTGTGGGTTAACACTTAGCGATCCTGCATGGGTTTGTATCTGTTGATCCTATGTGGTTCTGCGCCTATAGACCCTATGTGGGTAAGTATCTATCGATCCTATGTGTGTCATCAGAAGAGCCTCTCGATAGAGTAAGATGATTCAATGATACATCTAATCATCTGTACTTATGTACTTAAGTTATAACTGGTGTGATTATTCTTTAAATTTTTGGTACTTTTGCCTTCGTGGTTTTACTTTGGTAGTATTACCTTTATGGTACTTTTACCTTCATGGTGTTACCTCCGTGGTTTTTCCTTTGTGGTACTTTTACCTTCATGGTGTTACCTATATAGTGTTACCTTTTTGGTAATTTTACCTTTATAGTGTTACCTTTATGGTGTTACCTTTATGGTATTCTTATTTCATGGATAAGTTGCAAAAATGGATTAAAAGTTGGAGCCTTATGTTTCATCAAGTATGAGACAAGTATATTTTGATGACTTAGTTATATGTATGGGAATATACCTAAGTAGAGTTGATGACTACTGCTTCATGCTTTGTGATTGAGGTCTTTATTTGTGGTTATTCCTTTGTGGAACTCTGGGAGACCATTGGGGGTATTGGGATCCCTACTGATTATTGTTATACTCACTCATGAACGGGCTACGCCTGCACCTTGCTATGTCTTGTGAAGATGACATACATTGTTGATTGAGGCTAAGGGTGCCAGGACTAGACGGTGCTCAGAGGTGGACCATTTGACGTGACGTGATGCAGTGACTACTGATCATGAGCTGTACCTACCCTTTAGGTAGAATCATCAGTGGGTGTTCTTGAATATGTTTTCTGATTCAGTTGAACTTGTACTTTCCAGTTAGGCTTGTATTCTGGCCCCTTTACTTTCAGTAAATTTTTTTACTACAATAGTTACTTTACATTTTCTTCTTTTTGTGTTCTTGGGTTGTGTGTTTTTTCATGTTTAAAGGAAATGCCTTCTCGTTATAAGGAGACACCTTTCGAGTGCTAGTCGCCAGCCCCTGGCCTATGGAAGGCGGGCTTGGGTTAGTCATGGAACGAGCCCTGGGGGATGGGTCATGATAGTTTCAATGAATGAATATATAAAGTATTAAACCTTTGATAACCATGATGAATTTCGAGGGTGAAACTCATTTTAAGGGGGGTAGAATGTAACACCCCAATATTTTGTGAATTATTTTTTTCAAATTAATTTAAATTTTTTATATTTTTCATTTCATATGACACTAGAAATAGTTCTTTATGTATATATATTCATATTAAAACAATATGTCAAAAATTCCATTCACACAACACGAGCTAGGATTTCTCTACATTCTATACTGACATGGATTGTGCTACCTACAACATAGATTTTTCATATGTTACATGAAACAACGAGTTTATATAAAGCATAATTTTATTGTTATATATATTTAAATGGGATAGTTGTAACCTATACGTTAAAAATATTAATATGAATTATAATAACTGATTTTAAAATATTATCTATAATGATTTTATAGAAATAAAAGATTTTGATAATGAAAAATATATTTTTTTTGTAAAGTCTTTATGTGTTCTAGAATACTATTTTCTAGAATGAATTTCTTTTCACATCCTTCTTTAATGAACAAAAATATTAATTTTAGACACATATAAATTCAATTTGAAAAAAAAACATAATTTCATAATTTATAATGCTGAAATTATCTTAGGGTGAATATTTTTTATTTTTCTGAAAAACATTATTTATGATGAATAAATAAACACACTACATTTTATTTAATAAAATGCTTTTCATTTAAATAATTAATAATGATAAATATATATTAAAATTTTAAGGACAAATAAGATAAATTATACATCTATTAATACAATTTAGGTTGTTATAATCTATTTCAAATTGAAATTGAAAATAAAAGCTTATTAAATTTTTTAATATTTTTCTATATTAAAAAGTTGTTATTTCATTCCATCTTCAGGGTTAGCATTAATAATATTTTTTCTGAATCAGTGAATTAAATTTCAAAAGAAGGAAAAAAATAATTATAATATTTATAGTCTAACTATAACATGTTTATTCTGACCTAAAATATTAAAAAGAGTGATTAAAATTAATCACAACAATTAAGGTCAAATTATGATCAATTAGGGACTAAACCATAATATTAGGGGGCCAAATAACCTAGCCACTTGCCCAAAACCAATTTTATGAACATATTTATTAAATAAACCATCCACTATATATTTATGTTCATTTTTATGTCTTTTTTTAGGTATAAAAATGTATATACCTACCTTGATTTCAAAAATTCCTTCTGAGTCCTTTTCCTACTCTATAAAAGCCCCCACCTCTCCCACACCATCACACATTTGAAACATATTAATCATAGAATTAATATTCTTAATATACTTCCAAAAATCCACTATTTCTTCCTTGAAGCATCCCATTGGGTGTAAATCATTCAAAGGAATCCCTTTGGTGCAAACCAAAATGAATTACCCAATTAAGAGGTAACGTCTTCTATCAAGATACATTATTTTATTTTCATTGTCCACCCCTCCAATATATTTTATCCATGATTGTATAAAAAGACTATTATATTCATTATATATTATTTAGTTATGATAAGGGACTAACCTACACTTACACACACCTACATCTAGTGGGAAACGAATATAATTTTTACATGTATGGCGAACTACTGCCTCACTAAATGATGATTGTTCATTTTTTCTTAACACCTCTCATGGTAGAAATTATGATGGAAATATTATTTTTATATGTCATATATTATATTTATTATTACCTTGCACTTCTGTATTCCATTTTAAACACATATCTTTTTACTTTCCATTTGGTGTATGTACGAAAAGTTTGTTTGAGGAATTGTTGATTACCACCCCTCTAAGCAATGTGATTCATTCACACACTTCATGGAATATATTAGGAATGTCATTAACAAAAATATATAATATACATGAAATAATAATGATACTGTAATATCAAAATATATATACATATATATATATACACATATATTTCATGTATATTCTTTCTCTCAATACGACAATGAAAATGAAAATAGCATTTATTCATACATATGACAATCCTTCTGCATGAATATTTAATTCAATTTATTACTCCTATATTATATAGATTATTATAGAAAAAATATAATTAATATAAATTAAATTTATACCATTATTTACATTTCTAGAAATCATTAAATAATTATAATTATCAGTGACATAATAACTTATTACACATGTGAAGAACAAAGTTAATATTTCCCAAAGGGAAACCTCAACATAAGATTGTTATCAAACACATAATATAAGGACATAATAAAACCATATATAGAATTAGATATATTAATATTGTTATTTAATGGATTTATAATAATGTAATATTAATTATACATGTGTTTTTAACAAGTATAATAAGAGTCAAGACATAAGGTAAGGGGATTTCATGTCAATTTTTATTTCAGTGAGATGCATTCCTTATTTACCACCCACTCCCTTTGTGTGGTGTGTATAGTGCCCATATATGTATTAAATGATTCTTATAGTTAAATTTATGGCTATTTACATATCTGTTGTATGATCATTATTTCACGGGGTTTTTGTTTCAAAATTTACCAAATCGGTAAAATAGTTTTGTCTCAATAAGTATTCTTTGAGGATCATGTTTTGTTACGTGTCTAAATTCATGTAGAAGTGTATAAAAATACATTTTACATGATATATCATGAATATATGTCTTTTGAGGATATTATAACCTTTATGAAATTTAATTTTCTGACATTTAGAGTATGATCCCATGTTACAAAGCGATACTAGTTTATCGAAACAATCTCATGAAATTTCACGATTGTTTATGTTCGTTCTTCATTTGATGAAATATTATAACCCATCTCTCAAGAAAATTAAGGAAAATTTCTTTCATTATATTATTCATGATATATTAATGTAATGGTACTATTTTTATACTCTTCGGTATATAATATAGTAATGAATTTCTGACTATACCCTCTCTTTAGTCGTAAATTTTTGTTCAATCAAAATAGTGATTTATAAAATTGTTTTAAAAATGGTTTACTTTTATACTATGAAGTTAAAGGAAATTTCTAACCATGTTTTAACTTTTTAAATATAACATTCTTAAAAAGTAACCTTATCATTCTTTTCTGATCAAGGCACTTTTCTAACCATTTTATGGTATAAAAGTAATGTCACATATGTACAGATTAACCTACCATCACGGCTGACATTCCCATTAAGATTCATTTAGAAGATTAAAATTACATTCTTTTTTTAAAAAAATATCATAATATTTAGGACATTTATTATTTTTAAAGTTGGTTTCAAGGATTTTTTTTATTTTTTTTTAATATTTTTATAATTTATTTAAAATGTTTTAAATATTTATTTATACTTTTTCAATGTATTTTCAATTAAATGGTTTTCAATTTTTTTCAATATTTCCTTATATGTTTTCAATGTATTTTAAAATATCTGGTATTCAAAACATTTTCATGATTTATTTCTAAGTTTTCAATGTTATTTACTATGAAATGGTATTTCAAAATGCTTTAAATCCTTCATTTTATGTTTTCAAAAAATAATCAATGAAATAGGTTTTTAAAGTGTTCAGAAGCCTATTTTATAAGTTTTCATGGAAGATGGTTTTCAAATAGATTTTATGTATTATTTATAAATTTCCAATTTATTATCAAGGAAAATTATTTTCAAATGGTTTTACATATTAACAATCATTTTTCAAAGAAGGAAGGATATTTTTCTCATGAAATTATTTTCAAATATATGTAAAAATTATTTTCCATCTAAAATGTCATTCATTGATGTTAGTCATGCCTTTCTAGGAAATTATCTAAAGGATTGATACATATTATTTCTTTGAATGGGTTATGATTAGTGATATGGTCTTTATGAAAACTGTTTCTCTTTTATAGGTTATATGTTTATAAAATCCATTTCCCTTTCACCATTATATGTTTATGAAATTAGTTTCTCTTTCATGGGTTATATGTTTATGAAATTAGTTTCTCTTTCATGGGTTATTCTTCGGATGAAATGACTATGAAACCTGTATCTTTTTCAACATGTTATGATATGATTTCATGTTTATGATACCCTTTTAATTTCATTGGTTTTGATATGATTGTTTATGATTTTGTGGCACATGAATTTATGATTTCATTATGAGATGGGTGGAACCTATATCTCTATCAAATGTGAGGGAAAATATTTATATCTCATGAGATAGACTAATATGGTCTTAATAGTAAACCATGGCCACTAATATGGCCATGGGAGTGAAAAATGACTACCAAGATGGTATGAGGAGGTGGATCATAAAAATAAGATGGCTATGGGAGTGAACCATGACTAACAAGATGGTATGGGGAGTGAAACCATACTACTAATATGGTATTGGCAGTGATGCCTTGGGTACTATGGAAATCATATTATATTCTTATGTGTTTTCCACAATTCCCTTTTTTATTCCTATGTTTTTCTATCACGGCTTATGTTGCTTATTTATTTATGAATCATTCCTTATGAACCAAAAATCTTTATTATGACCCCTAATATGCATGGCATGACATTAAAATGTTATGATGAAGTTCCATAACCTTTTTTTCATGTTATGTATACACATATCCTTTATTTAACCTTACTGAGCATATGAGCTCACCCCTTTCTTATGTTTCATTTCCCCAGGTTATAAAGAATGGTTTTAGGTATAACTTCTAATGTTGGATATCCTTAAGGGGGATGCCGAAGATATTTCAACCGGATATAACAATTTTTCCATGATTATAAATACACTAAAATATTATGGTCCATAGGAATGTATGTTTCCAATATAATGAATATTCATCTAAAATAATGCAATATCCATGTATATTATGCATGTGTTGCAATAAGAGTCCCACTCACACTGCATAAAATTAATGACCCTATCCAAAGATAAAAATCGAACTGAATGTTGGTAATAGTCTATCTTTTGCTGAATGATGATCATCCAATCCATGAAAAATATCAGGTCAAGGATGCCAATATTAAGAACTAAAAAGTCCCACATCACCTCATTTTCGGTTATTAACACCCACCATGTAACAACATAGTGCTTTATCAATGGATATTCCATTATTATAATTGTTTCATATAATCACATGAAATTACAAAACAATGAACTAATAAGTAATATGTGACCATAAACATAATTTTTTCACTTATGTGATTTAAAATTCTAAAATTTGACATACACGGTTGCGATCAGTAAGATGTTTGGAGTCTGATAAGACAAACTTAAATTTTCTTGAATAGTAACTGACCCTTATGAATAGTAATGTTACCCTTATGAATAGTAATATGACCCTCATGAATAGTAAATCTTTCAAAAGAATAGTAACCTTACCCATGAATGTATAAATAAAATTTATGGCATCTTGTAAGTTATAATATGACCATAGTAAAAGTATTGGTATTTATGTAAGTCATAGATAATTAATTAAAAGTAATTAATTAAATTAATATAAAATGTATTGTCTTAAATGGTGTTCATAAATTAAAAATTTTATGTCTTCTGGGTATAAGATAATTTTATAATACCTTATGTGTTTTTTGAATGCATTATAAAATTAGTTATAGTTTTAGAATCTATATTTTCCATGTAAATTATGATTTTAATTAAAAATTAAATTAATCATATTTAGAAAATTATTTTTGAAAAATGTAGTTTATTTTTGGATTCTACATGTCGAAAAATGGTTAAGATGAATTTTTGGGATTTTTCTAAAATATGTGAATTTTTGAATGAATAGTGAAATACGATAATTTACCATATATATACATTATAAGATAAATGGACTATTCCTAGAATCCTGGATGATGTAAGCAACCTTAGTTAGAATTCAAATGAATTTATTACTATTTTTGGTCATGTAATCATCACTATTTCTTGTCTTATGGAAAAATAATAATCTAATGATTAAAATATTAAGAAAACCATCCTCCCCTCCATTATAAAAACAAACCACACACCCCTATTATCTTCACTCCACTGAACCCTTGTTCCTCCCCTAAATTCTACCAAAATCCCTCTCTAATATCCTCCACCACATCCATCAACCCTTGGTCTCCTCATAAGTCCAAATCCCCTCCCTTAGGAGGAACTCAAGGAAGATTAAATCAAGAGGTAAATTCCACTTTTCTTTTCTTTCATTTTCTTTTCATATTACTTTATTTTCATTTCTTTCCTAATCTATCCTCATCAAAATTTTATGAAAGATTCTATACCATACATGTACTTTAATGTTGTTATTTTAGTGGGATAATTCATTATCATATCTCCTTTCCCCTCCTGTTATACGAAATAAATGAAAACACCATCTTAGATGTGTTAATTTATCACATTCAATGACGACTTGTTATCAATTTATATTACCATCTTTAATTCTGTTCATAATACCATTTTTAAGGTTTAAACAGACTCTTAAAAATTTATTTTATCTTTTTTTTATGTTCTGGAATCCTTTTTCACACATGATGTAAAATGATACTACAAAACAAGTTAATTGTGAGAAAAATCACCAAATAAATCCAAGATTTTATCATTAATGTTTTATATAATGAATCACCTTCACTCAAAATAACCAAATAAATTTTTATAACCATTCAATATTTTTTATGTTCAATAATTTAATTTAAATTCAATTCTAGGAAACCATTTTAATCTTACATGTTAATTTATACATGAATATCAAAGAACAGATCATTAAAACCATGGAAGAAAACACTCCCAAAAAATGCAATTGAGCCTCCTAACTCATCAAAAAGGAAATGAATAAAATTAATACGGTCATAATAAATCAGTAACATGTATTTTAGGTTCTTTAATTATTAATTAATGAACATAATTTGATTATTTAGGTTGTTATGTTCAAGCGAAGAATGCCACCAGGGATAAGGTAAGGGATCCTCTCTTTCTGACATTTATTCAAGAATATCTTACATGTTATGTCCTATTATGCATAATTCATAATGTTGGGGTATGATTTATGACCTTCCCCATACATACCACATGATTTATAAAAGATGATAAACCCCTTTTCTCTCTCATTAATCCCTCCTATGTACACCTGATACCATTCTGATATTCCACAAGGGATTTTACCCAAACCTCCTTTATTCCTTCGTGTTTCTTTATCATTATTTCCACCCAAAGGAAGATATATATTATATTATGTAAATATTTTAAATGATTTTTATACTCCCCAAAATCATATATCATGATCCATTCATCATTCTCTTTTGGTGATATACATGTTTTTAAATGATTCCCTCTTCAATGCTTATTTGATAAGAATGCCCATTTTAAGGGAACTTCCTGAATCCATACCAAATTTCATGTGAACTCTACCATTTGTTTTAAGCCACCATTGTTTTTATAAAACTGGTTTTTTATTATGAAAACCTTCTTGGATCACATCTGGTATTGTACTAATGATTAATCCCTTATATGTTTTAAATATTTATTAGTGTTTCCTTAAAACCACACTAAAATGTTTTAACGAAAAAAATATTAAATACGTTTTTAACATGTTTTCAATTATATTTAACATAACATACCATTATATATGCCTATTTTACCTTATTACTATCCTTGTATGTTCTAATGACTATTTTCATAGACACTTTTATGATACGTCCATTCATTATGCTTTATGACATGATTATGATACCTATTTCTTTCCATGAGTTCCCTTATGTTTATGAATTTCTATATATGATTCTATATGTGGTAGGAATATTAATTAAAATGTTACGATGGTCGCACCCATATATTAGTCCATTACATTGGGTTAAGTTTAGTCTCATGAGAGGTCATGTGCAATGGTCTTGGTTGTAAGCCTTGACTCTAGAAACCATGTGTAAAGGTGTTGGTGGTTAACCTTGACTTGTGATCCTCTATGTGAAACGATCCTTGAATCATGCTAAATTCTTGATTTATGTTATTTTTACATTACTATGAATTATTGCTTGTATGATCCTTGGATTATATGTTAGGATTCTATATGTTCTATTCCTTTTAATTTCATTAGTCCGTGCCTTCTAATCCATGTGTTAGTTTTTTTTAACTAAATTGTTTCCCTTACTGGGCCTTTAGCTCATCCCTTCGGTCATGTGATTCCCAGGGTACCCTTTACAGATGTAAGGGATCAAAGTAAGTTAGGTTTACTTTATTATGATTAAATAAATATGGCGTTTTAGTATCATGTATTCAATTTTATGTACCTAGTCTTCAAAGACACTAGGCTTCATGATCCTTGGCATTTTTCGGATGTATAATTTGTCTTAAAATCATGTAATGTTATGTGTCTAAGTCTAGGGTCGCTATACGCCATATGTGACAATTGAACCCTCATTTGGATCTATTTCCAAAAGCTGTATAAAGATCCAACAAGTACAAAAAATCTCTAAATGTAAACCCCACACGTCAACTATCATTAGAAATAAAAAATGAGTAGCACATGTATGAAAAGAATATATCACTATAGAAGAAGAAATAAACACCATTCCTCTAAAAAAATCTATCCCCATTTCAGATACCACTGTAACTTACTTAGTGTAGTAAAGTAGTCTGGTCTAAGCAACATGAAAATCCCCTAGGCCTGAGGATTAGTCCCATTACTCTTGGATGTATTAGTAGGAACATGAGAAGCCTTTCTGAGAGTGGATAATTCTTTACATCACTTGGATATACAATAAAAAAAATACATTAGATTTAATGATAATATAAAATGATTAAAATTATTTAGATACATTGTATATTTAGTAGTGGTGTGATCATTCCTTCAAAAAAATAATCGACAAATAGCTAATATCCTAAGAAAGCCCTTGAAATTTGTCCTGAATAAAATTGACCACCTTTACACATCATTTTCTATGTAGAAGACAAACCCTATCTAGAAATTCCACCAAAAATAGATAAACATGACACATTCATTCAATCTCCATATAACTCACCCAAATATTCATTGAATACTACTTCCATGAAAGTTGGAAGGAACATGAAAATCATCATCGACTGAATATCTTACATCAGTCCCAAATCAAACTTCTAAAACATTATGTACTCATTGGTGACAAGATCTCATGTGAGGTGAACAAGATAAGAAAATCATGTGAAATACTACCGATTGGTACACTCCCTTTTCTCCATGGACAGAAACTCTTGGGTCTTCATTGCACATAATGTCTCTAGATAAAACTACTAATTGTTGATTTTCTTGAAAGATGTGGATGTAAGATCCTCATGAATCCTATATTTCCAAATAGGTTCCCATAACATCCTTCCTGGCCCCCTTGTTTCTATGTGGTATAACTAACCAAAGATTCCATAGGATTCTTCAAAAATTTAAAGATAATCTCAATCTACTAAAGACACACCACGTAGTAATGGGGTCCATTATCACCATGTAAGAAATCTAGATACATTTTAGTGAATTAAGATCCATGATCCACTACAGTCTCATTTTTTCAACACCAACAAGACCTAGAGTATGAATTGTATAGATTACTACTTACACCAAATAATGGATCACTAGTGCATTTTTCTACATATATTGTCTCGTAGATTACTCAATCATATTTAAAAGATATATTAATAGATGAATAATCTTTCAAATAGAATAAAACATCCCATAATACTTAGATCATAATCCAAAATAATATTAAAAACTCTAGGAATTCACATTTATGATTTAAAACATGACAGATTTAATGAAATTATGAATTACTTCGATAAAAATGTATTTAACAATTAAAATTTCCATTAAAATAAACATCAAAATAATTTCATATAAATTTCCATAAATACCAAGTCTCAAAAATGTAAATAATATTCCAACCACCTTAGGTAACTCATGTTAAGACACAAATGTGAGTTGTCCATGCACTATGCCGCATATACTACCCTTTTTCTGATGAACATAGACCCTCTATACCAAAGAAATTATACCACAGTCAACTTTCATTAATGAAAGTCATTATAAACTTCCATCTTAAAGAATTATATTATGAACCAACCCAATCAAAGTATAAAATCCACCCAAGACAACCATTTCTTATGGTGAGGGGAAACCAGATAACCAAAACCAGTCTTATATATTTTAAAATAACACAAACAGCCAAAGTAAAACATGAAAGAAAATTATGGCTCATAGATCCATATAATCCATGTCAAATTGGTTAAATTATATATCATTAAATTTCAAGACAAAAAATTATCCATGTGACAAACCATCAACTCCTAACCATCCCACATTGAATGAAATAATTAAAAGAGAAAGAAAAATGCATCATATTTCCCTACCCTTTATCTGAGTACTACAAAAAAACATATACAACCACCTAGAGGAAAAAATTGGGGATTTCCTAAATTCTTAGTAGGATACTATGGAAGATAATATATGAGGAATATTAACTACAATACAATATTAATATCTCTTAGAAAATAGTATTACAAAGAATTTTCATAAACTGAAACCCATTTGTAAATCATTTTTCATCAGTTTTCATGAAATCCGTTCATGATAAAGAAAGATAGGAATATTATAAGTATAAGTGATCAAACTAGAAATAATATCCATACACCTTATTTTAATAATGTAAACAAATTTAAATGAAATATCAATCATGAAAAATCATGTGATACAACCTCATATTAAATCACTTGAAAAAAATCCCAGATGTCATCCATCATGTGATAAAAAATCAAAAAATTACTATGAACTCCAATTTGGTCCCTATACTATAGAATTATGTACTAGAAATAAAGGATCATAAAAAAAGATTATATTGTTACCAACTAATATCAATTCCCACCATACACCATTGTTATCCTAAATGTAACCCCTAGTAGTTCCACATACACTGGGGCCACCTATGTCCTATTCCAGGAGTACCCAAGGTTCCCAATGGACAATTTTGAAAAAATTAATTTCAAAACTTTACACAAAATTTATGAAGCATTTTCAAATACAATAAAACCAGATTCGGTGTTTTGAAAACCATTTTCTATTAAAAACCACATATTATGCATTTAATAAAACACTTGGTGTGCAAATAGTCATTTTTAAAGAGAATCCCATTCAAAGTCTAGAATAATTACATGAAATAAGTTAAAACCAAAAAATAGATAAATTAAATGAATAAAACGAACTAATTTAGTAATTAGGAAAATCTATTCATATAATTTACCCTTTTATAGAAACATAATATTCAAAATAGAGGGAGAATAAAATCTCCTTCTAAAACAGATACCAGGGATGAAATGATCAGGTCCTCATGATCCAAGATCAAGAAAAAAACAAAAATCCTCCATCAAAATCATTATATTATGAATCACATCGATATTGGGTTAAAACATGATGGGTGGAGAATAAATATTGTCAGGTCGATAATGAATAGGGGAAGTAGGAAAAAATGCAATATAACTTGATGAAATCCATCAATAATGATGGAATTCCACCTTCAATCCAAGGGAAGTCTCTTTAAAAACCCTTGAAAAATATTTGGAAGAGAAAACATGGGATTATGGGGTATGTAGTATATTGAAAGACCAAGGGAAAAAGGACAAAATTCAACAATATGTTTAGAGTGAGGCCGCAAAATTTCTTTTAGGATATTTGTTGTTAATCTAACTATATGCCTTCACTGTACACCCTTATATCCCATTCTGTCTAGAGTTCATGATTTTAATTAAAGGCCTCATGATTTGGGAAAACTATATGAAACCCCTGTAAAACTATGAGAAACCCTGAATGGTTCATTGGAGATGTCAAATGATTTAAATAACTATGCACAACTCATGATAAGGGCCACCCAAAACCTAGAGAGGCAAACCACATGGTTACCACATAGTTAAACGAACTATGAACCATTACATTATGGATTTATAATTTTCTCAAAAACCCCCCTTTTCAAACTCTAATCCACTAAATCGTTGTGGACCCCAAAATTTAAAGATCAAAGGTCAACTAAGGAATAACTACAAAATAGAGGGCATCATATTCCAATTAATGAGAGGGAACCTTTCTCTTTCGTTACACCCATGCATGCATTTTTATGTACACCTGTTGTGATACCAAAATTATTCTATAATTTTTCAATTCCAATCATTTTTATAGTGAATACCCATCCCCATTTCCACTCAAGGGTATTCACCTAGATGTACTTATTTTTAATTTACTTGGGACATTCATAAATGAAACATACACTCCTTAATCATGGGATAAAAATGATTTATAATGTTGTAGTATCTATTTACAACACTAATCAATGTACATGATAAAGATATGATAGGTGAGGATGATATTATATAGCCATGAAATTCATTGGGTAATGTTTTCATCTCATGATATACCATGTTTGGTTCACTGGTGGTTATCCTAAGAGAACTATTTTTTGATTCCTTGGACGATAGCATTGAATTATACTAGGTTTTATATTGTTTCAACATTCCAATATTCCCTTAACACTATCATCTTTTTTCATGGGTTGATATTCATGATTATGATTCTCACCAAATTAATGCAACATTGATATGTCTTTGGACTAACATGTATTACTTCTATCATGTTAGGAATTTATTTTTCCCATACTTGGATTTTTAGCTCACACATTTCAAATTTAAATAAAAGGATATCCCATATAGTTTTAGAAGAGGGTAAAAAATTTAATGGAATTTTAAGGAGTTAAAAATGACATTTTGGTATGACAATTTCATGTAATATATTTTTTGTTGTAACTTACCCATAGACACATGGAATTTTGATCTTTTATAAATTTATTATTCATGCCTTTATATAATAAATCATGAATTAGTGTTTATAAAATATATGGTTTTAATTGTTTGTATCATATCAAGGTGTTGTTATTTTTTGTCATTTTCATTATAAAACATTAGTGAAATCCTTAGAAATAATACTAATCATTAGAAAACATCACTAAAATTTGGTAAATTATAGAGAAATTGGGTTTCCAAGAAAAAAATAAATGTCTAGATAATATTAATGGAAGTTACTCTGGAACCATTGTACCTATATGTAATAACCCAGAAAATGAAACATAGGGAATTAACTCGATCATCACATAGGGCATGAAAAAATGGCCTTTCAACATACATGGTTTCCCACTACTATGGAATATGTTTTATTGAATTCAAAATCTATATATAGACCATTATTAAAGAAAAAAAATTCCCAAAAAATTAGGTTAGTAAATAGACCACAAATAATAAATATGGAAACCATAAAATTAATAATTTAAGAATGTATATAATTTATGAGTTATCCCATCAATGTTAATAGTTTCCATTTTATATGAATTATAGTTTCAAAACTATCATTCCTAGTATTTCAATTATTTTTTAAAGTATATAGAAATAGTAGGAACCAATTTAACAATTAGTTTGATGGGAAATAAAAAAATGAGATTCCCTACCCAATGAGTACATGAGTCAAAATATCATGATAATAATTTATATATTAACTCATGTTATAAATAGAAACATGAATCTAATGAAAAAACTAGATCCTCCTAATAAGGGGAATGTTTAAAATTATTCCTTTTTTGTGATAAAGGATTCCATAATTTAGTGGAAATTTTAGTCCTTTACTCATTGAAAAATGGATCAACTCCATTGAAAGGATATTTTAAATCCTTCGAAACTATGATAAATAGAAGGAAGTGATTTATTTTTATCACGTAGAGGTAGAAAATGATCAGTGCTGGATGTTTATTAGTAAGAAACATGATATGAATGAAATAAAAGAGATGGAATGGAATGGATTTCAGAAAAAATAGGAATTTATCAACACAAAACCTCTGATATAAAATAGAGAGGATTTTACTTAGACTTAAGATAAAAGATAGAGAATACATCGTGTTATAAGATTCCAAACTCACATGACTTTCAGGATATTCTAAAAACTTTATCATTGAACCTAAATGTAATGCTAACCACTTTACTAGTGGTATAATTTTGAGTCTCAAAAATTATTTGGTGATTAAAAACATTGAAAATTATTTGAATATTGTCAATTGTGCAAAAAATATTGAAAACGATATCTGTGAATATAACAACCCTTTTTTTTCAAACATTAGCATTACATAAGAATTTCAGAAACATAAAACATCATATAAACAGATTCCCAAATACATAAATTGGTCTAGTTCCATTAGAGTCATGGGAACATGAACAATGGTACATAAGTGAGTTACATTATCTCCCAATAGGTTTTTCTTAACTAACACCCTTATTAGACACATCAAACATAATACATATCTTCATAACTTGGGGGAAGGAAACATAAAAATATATGATATAAGATGCACAGTAATGGTAAACAATGGAGATATGTAATCCTGAACATGATCATAGTGTTATGAGAACGTGATAATGAAAATATAAGATCATACCCTGCACATCAAAGATCATAAAATGATACCATGGAATAAAAATTGGCAGTTTATAAGACATTAATCGTAAGGAAATAAAGAACATAATCCAATTAATCATACAATTGGAATGAAACATGGAATTCTTCCATTCACATAAGAATAGAAAATATTATGTTAAGGCTACATACTAAGTCATTTATAACATGATAGACTTGGGATACGACCCATGTTTGTGCTTTAGGATTGGTGCTAACAACCCATGTACCCTCTAACTTTTAGACTTGGACTACACCCCATGTACCTTCTTGTCTTCGGGCATGGGCTACAACCCGAATACCCTCTTAATTTTAGGCATGGGCTATAACCCACGTACCTTCTAGTTTTTAGGCTTGGAATACAACCCATGTATCTTTTTTTAGGCTTAAGCTGCAACTTGTGTACCGTTTGAGCTCATATCCAACTTATCATTACCAAATTCATTGGAGGGATATATAGGCCCCAAAAATATCATAATAAAACCAACCATACATATTCTATGAGATAATAAAACATTCATCATATCATGAACCATTAAAATAGATATGTTTTATAAACATAAAATCATAACCCATGAAATGGAATAAGAATTGTTATTATTTAATAACATCATAACCTTTGAAATGCGTTGGGTTTCATAATATGTTCAGGAAAGCATAACCTGTGAAAAGAATCATAACCCATGAAAAGAATCAGGTTTCAAAAGCATAAAACCTATGTAAGTGAAACATGTTTCTTAAGAATCATTCCATAAAAACATAAACCCTTAAATAATGAATATGAATGGAACTTTTGATCATTTCATCAAAATGGCATGAGTAACATCAACAGATGTTATTGTAGATAGAAAATAACATGAAAGGATATTTTGAAAATATTTCTGGAGGTAAATCTCATTTGTTCATTGAAAAAGGCTGTTTAAAACATATAATATTTTGAGAACCATTTCCCTTAAAAATGTATAGTATAAGATTGAAAATAATTTGAAAACCTATTCTTTGAAAAAATATTTTAAATAAAATTTTCTTAAAAATTACCTTTTAAAACATGAAAATAAATATTCAATGAATTAATGGTGGGTAAATCTGTACAAGTCATATGAGGTAAGCACAACATTTTTTTTCATGGTAAAAATGTTATAAAAGTTGTTGTTAAAAAAGATACAATAATATTCCATTGAAAACATTGGTAAAATAATAAGAGGCTAAAAAATTAAAGATATTATAAGAATAGTAAAATATTTTTGGAAACCATTTTGAAAAAACATTGTATTTAAGGAGCTCAGATTTCCGACTAAAGAGGGGGTAAAGTTGGGATTTCATAAAAATAGTTTATTAACTATATTATGAACCAAATAATGGAATAATTTTACCAATACATGAATAAATAATTTATAACAATAGGATAATAAAATTCATGAGTTTTCATAATTTACAAGTCATAATATTTTATTAAAGGATGCATAAACATAAACAGTCTCATAAAGTGATGAGATTGTTTCAATATACTCTTATCACTCGCTTACATTTGAACATAATCTCTATTTAAGAAAATGGAATTAAATTAATCCTAAAATATCGTGAAAATAATAATATTCCTAATATAAAATTTCAATTTAATTAAATACACCTCATGTAAAAATATTGGTGCATAATAAAACATGTGTTTCAAAGAAGGAAAATTGTGACAAAACAGTCTTACTATTTTGGTAGAATTTGAACCATTAAACCCATGAAATAATGATAATATAATGGATATTTAAATACATGTAAATTTGTTTATAATAATAATTTAATACATACATGATCATAATAAACACCACATAAAATGAACAGGTGGTGAATAAATCATATATATCACAGATATAAAAAGTGAGATGAAATCCTCCAACCTTGTGTCTTAACTCTCATCATAATCATTCAAACCACATGTATAATAAATATAAATTTATTATGAATATTTTACATAAACATATTATTATATATAATTCCATATATTGTTTTCTTATAACCTTATATTACAATATTTTTAACTGTCATATGTTAGGGATTCACTTCAGATAATATTCTCTTTGTTCATTGTATGTGTCTTAATTTTTTATATTGATGGTCCTTATACTTATATAATGATTCTAGAATTTAAAAAATGATATAAATATCATGTATATATGTATATATATATATTATTTTTATTTTATTAATCTACTGAATATATAATTATGAAAGTGAATACACCATTCGTGGAGATGGTAAGTCGTACGTACAGATGAACATTGATTATGTTTTTTTATCATATTGAATGAAAGAAATATAATGAAATATATGTAAATATTTATATATTATTTTTAAATTATAATTATAAATAAATATAAATATATATATATATATATATATCATATATTTTCAGTAATCCCATCCTTAATATATTTCATGTAGTGTGTGAATGAATCGCATTGCATAAAGGGGCGATAGTCCACACTTCCTCAAAGGAAATTATCTCATTTACAACAAATTGAAAGTAAAAAAGACATATCTTTTAAAATGAATAAATATTCATAATGACATAATAAATATAATATATAATATATATAAACACAATTTCTATCATAATTTCCCCAATGATAGGTAGTAAGGAAAATTGAACAATCATCATTTTGTGCGGCGAACGTTCTCCGTACACATTGACAGTATGTTCATTACCCATTAGACAGAATTTTGTGTATCTATTGCTAAAAAATTTTTCATAAAAACTTACTATTATAATTATTATACTAGTGTTGTTATAAAATCATGTATGAAAGATAGTGGAGGTTGTGGATAAGGAAAATAATTGAATAGTTCTTGAGAGAAGGCATTACATCTTTATCGGGTAACCCCTTTTGGTTAGTGCCAAAATTACTTCTAGGAAGAATTTCTAACAACAGGTAGGATTTAATGAGTAAGGGTATGATTTTTGGAATTGTATTGGGATGAGTTTTTATGAACATAATTTTTTAGAGGTTGGAAGAAGAGAGAGTAGTGGTGGCATTTTATAGTGAAGGAGGAGTGACACTCTTGTGTATATTTGAAGAGAGAATTCAACCCATGTTTTCATGTTGGAATATGATCCAATAAATATAAAATATAGATCTTAGGTAGTATAGGGTTGGTATATGATCATAGAATTTATTTTTAGAATGTTTATTTGCCATTTTGGTCTTTAAGGTTATGATTTATTCCATTATTAAGCCAAATTTAACCTTAATCGATTTAATTATATATAATCAATTTCATTGATATTTTTGGTCAAAAATTAATTTAAACTTAAAAAAAATTAATAAAAATTAAGATTAAAAATATGTAATCTATTTTTTCAGCTTGTAATCATAGATGTGGTAGAAATTAACTTAAAATTAATCTCACAGTCAGGTCGAAAATACAGGTTTTAAATGTTTGAACATTGAAAGGTTTGCTATGTTTTCAAATCCAATTTCAATGTTAAATTTATTTCAATGTACTAAATTTTATTAATTTGAAAAATTATTATCTAACTAAACATTAAAATCAATTTAGAATATTATCCAACCATATAAATATATTAGATTAAAAATCAGTTTTAAACTAAAATTCCGTATTTTTAACGATTTATTAGAAAATAAACCCTTATAAAAAGATACCGAAAAATTATCCACACCTTATTTTTATATATCTATTTAAAATATGAAGTTTATTTTGAGATATTTTGTCTATAAAAGATCCAAAATTAGGATTTAAAATGGGATCTTCATTAAAATATGGTAAAATTACATTAATAAAAACATTTTCCTTTAAGCATAAAATTGGGTTTCTCATTTATCTTTTGTCTATCAAATCTATTGAATTAGTAATAAAAGTTATTGATTTAATATAGAAAATATACATTAAATTAATATGACATACTAATTGTATTTAATTTAATTTATTATGGTAAACATCTTTGAGATTGTAAAAATGATAATATTTCCTTTGACATTCAATCGGTTTTCATATTCATTTATATTTAATTTGTAACAAATGTATTCATATTACTTTTTGTAAGACATATATTTTCATAGATAAGTTAATAATATTAATAACCTATAATTTAAAATCTTTTTATGTCTTATTTTATTAAATAATCATATTTTAATAATATATTATTGTTCAGTAAACCTCGGTCTTGTGTGTTACAAAAGACATCGAGAAAGGTCATTGTTCTGTAAAACACAATCTAACCTCTATGTTCCATGTAGAGAAAGATAAATGTTTTGTTGTGTATAGTGAATTAATAACATGTTGTTCTATATAACAAAACCCATACAAAGTACATTAATATAAAATAAACTATCTTCAGTGTTACATGAAGTAGAAAATATCAAAACAGTGAAATTTATTTGAAAAAAAATTACTCACAAAATATTAGGGTGTTACATTCTACCCCATTAAAAATAATTTCTCCCTCAAAATTTGTCTAAGATATCGTAGGTTTAATTCTTGAAAGTTTAATTTAAATAAAACAATATCATAAAAAATATATTAAAACATCCCTTAAAAAGAGAACATTGGAACCATAATGTTTATTGAATGTAACATATAACCTGGTTTCCATATTGGTGAACATTGGTTGGGAGTGAATATTGGACATGGTAAAAATATTAAATATTTATAGGGATTAATTGACGTAATCAATCACAAACAAGGGAATGATAAAAAAAAATTTAGGGCCTCAATGTAATCATTATGTAATGATTTAAAATGCCATTGGTAGAACACAATTAAGGTATTAGGACAACACATTTTTTTCACCATCATCCAAACATCAATTCATTCTTTTATTAACAAAAAATATAATGAAATATAATTAATTAATATACTTCTATAACAAAATTTCATTATTTGGTTGTTCTTTTAACTAATTTTAATTCATCCATTACCTCATCAAATGGATGTCCGTAAATTAACAATGATGACTTAATCACTAAAATAAACTTTTAGCAGATATCAAGTCCCATAAAAGAATGAATAATATAACTATTAATCTATAACTATTCTTAAAAATCAATATGGTTAATAAATTAATCTCCAGAAATAAAAATTTACAATATTTTTTCATTATAAATAATTATTTATCAAAAAGAATTATACATTTACCTAAACATTGCATATGCCAGTGGTAGGCACGAAACCCTTATTTTCCATCATTCATGGGTTCAATACTCATGGCCTTTCCAGACATGATTGGTTGTCACCTGAAAAACATCATTTCATTTTATAAAACCATAATAATATTATTTTTCAAAATAAACAATATGGAGATCCCTGAAATAAGATTAATCACCAAGTATAATTTTAAACAATAATTTCAATACAAAATCATCACGTACATACTTACACATAATTTTAACTTACAAATTTCATTATTGCTTATCCTTATAAAACATATCTAAGATAAAAATCCAAAACATAAAAAATAGAGTCATGAAATCAGCTAAAAATTGATTCCCCCATATATCATAATGTACCTCTTGGTTGTCAAATTCCAAACATGTGAATAACCTCATAATTAATTCTATTGAAACCTGGAAAAAACCATAATTTAGATAAATACTTCTAGAAAACACGAATTTTTCCTTATTCCATACATTACATGATATATTATATAATTCCAAGATGTTGTAAACCTCATACATGATAACATAAAATACTTGTCAACATGTCCTTAATTAGTTCCAAGGTAACCAGTACCTTTAAGTTTACATGTTTATATCCCACATATAATTCCCCAAAAAACATTATCAAATCCTAAAGAACATATTGAGGTTTATATTTCCTTTACAGAGGTGTTTTCTAGGTAAATAACTTTTACATTATATTTGAACCATTAAACAGATTCTTGTAAATTCGTAGTGAAAAACATAAACTGAACAATCCTTATAGATTTCAACTTTTATATAACATACTTCTTGAATCCAAATACATAAAATATTTTATTATTCTACTTCATACTTATTCCTTTAACAAGGCTAACTAATCCTATTGCACAAAAACTCTTTCCTTTTACATTTCATTTATATTATATTCATCATCAGTATTGTAACCACTACTCATACCACCTTGCGAATCCTCTTTTGATGTTTTCCTCCATAGACATTGAGTTTCATAGTGACAGTTTTAACACTCATAAAACACTTAACCTTAAATGATTCCCGATTGGGGATAATATTCTCATCAATTTTTTTAACTGAAGTCTTTATTTTTTCCCATAGTCACCTACTTTTTGTCCTTTGTTACCATAGTAAAAATATCTTCTTGTTCCTCTATGTCATTCACTTAGGTGATTTTTTCAACATTATTGACAAAAAGGAAAATGAATATTCTTTCCCCCATGGCCTCCATTACCCAAACTCATATCAAACTCCTTATTTATCATACATTGTGAGTCTAAGAGTTGGTTAAGTTATATATTGTTAATCATGTTCCATGAAAACATATTAGGCATGATCAAAACATCTTTCACTCCACTGATCATACTAGTTGAATACTCATCAACACATTTTTCATCACAAAAACATTAATCCAGTTCCTTATGATTCTTTCCATTGACTAAAAAGACCATAGTGTGAACAATACTTATCATAGCAGAAAACCACATAGCCCTGAAAAGAAATAGTTATAGGGTGTATAAATTATGAAACCTTTATTAATATATAATTATATAGTTTAATCATAGGTTATTCATAGACAGCTTATATTTAAATACATCATGATGGTTTGTGAAGAGTTTTTCAATTCCCAAAGCATATCCCTAAGAGTAAAAGGACCCAGCCATAGTACATCACATAATACTGAGTTTTAGATATGAAAATACATTCTTAAACATTGAGGAAATTTTTAGGGTTATAGTTTTATGTAATTAGGAAATAAAATATTTATAACATATCATATTCATATACTTGGATACTATTAAAACAATATCCATTTTTTTCAAAATATAATTCATTTAAAATAAAAGATAATTTCATCGACGAATCTTCATGAAATTTTAATTGCCTTTATTCATTATCTTACACATCCTTATAACCCATGAGAAACATTTAAAAACATTTTATGAGCTCAAAAACTCTTTAAGTGATATGAAAAGTGGAAAAATAAAACATTTTTCCCTGAACGTATGAAATCATTTTCCAAAAGAAACAATTGTCACCCATATATAATTACTTTTTGAAACTAGAGACTCCCATGAGATTTGTACAATAATAAATAACATAAATAGAACCATAATGGTGTATTTTGGGATTAAATACATAATCATGTAACCCTCTTGGATACCTTTTAAATTGTAATCCTTACAGCTACCTTACAATATAACCCTATTGACTACCTTATTGTGTAACCATCACAATTACACATAGAGAAACCATACGTATGACCTATAAATTACACATAACCAATGAGTTATAGGGAGATATAGGTGTAAACTTAATCATAAAAAATTCCAAAGAACCAAAAAACAATCACACAACATGAATAATTTCATAAAAACTTTTCTTTAAGATTTTGTAAAACTAGAAGTTTAAAGATAGATTTTAAAAGAAAATACCCTTACAGATTTCACATAATTGATGTGAGAGTTAATATATTGGATATAATATGTATTTAAACTGTAAATATACATAATTAAATATAATATAAATTGAATTATTTAGATAAAAAAATTTAATACCACATAAATAATGATGTAGATGTTGAGCCCAATGAATGTAAATCAGGTTAAGAATTCCCTTACCTTGGGGTAATCATACTTAAAACCTAATTAAAACTCATGTATAATAATTAAAAGAGTATTTTTAATATCTTAAAGAACCATATTAATGTTTATAATACCTTATATGATCATTTCATTACATCATTATGTCCTTTAATTATTTGTATTTGTTCCTTCCATTGTTTTGGGTGCGTTCTTTACATGATTTCCATTGCCAGTTTGTATTTGATTTTCATGTCGTATGGAAATGAAATTCCATAATAGGATTGAAATGGTTTTAATATTTTTCCATAATATATAATGATACCATAAATTATTTTGTTATCATATATTATGGTTGATCATTAGATAAAACATTAATGATATTCTTTTAGAACATTTTTGGCAGTTCCTCGATAAGCATGAACTTGATGCATTATAAAACTTAATTTCATGAATAGATGTTGATTATAGAAAATAAAATAGTTTACATAATACAAATTAAAATCTATTTCAACCATTAAAATGGTTTTACAAATTTTTTTTATTAATGAAATGGAAATTGCAAACACATCTTCCATGATTTTGGTAAACGACACATCATGAATGGTGTCTTTTAAAAAGGGTGAGTGGATAAAGAATGTTAGGAAATTGTTTCCATAAACATGATAAAAACCATAATATATAATATTCTAGAGATTTAATGCCTCTTGGATAATGGAAAGATAAGAGAGTATAATAAAAGAAAAATAATTAAAAAGAAAACACAATAATAAGAACGAGGATATTTACCTCTTGATCTCTTCTCCTTAAGATCCTCCTTAAGTAATTTTGTTTTGGAATTTTGGTGAGACCAGAAGTTATTTGACTTAAGAGAAGAGGCTTGTAGAGGGTATTTAATATAAATTATACAATTATAATGTGTTGGTCAGAGTGGATACTCAAGAGGGGGGTGAATTGAGTTCCAATTAAAATTTCTGTTTTAAAAACATTTTCTTTAAAAACCCCCAAATAAAATACTGAATTAAACTTTAGTGAATTTATATCAAAGTAAGGGTTTGGTTGGGTTCTCAAGGGATTGATTATTTCCCAGACAATCAAAACAGAAAGGTTGATTAACTTTTGAAACCAACTTACTGATTTACAACTAATATAAACACTTGCGGATTTAATTATCAAAGTGACTTTAAAATAGTTTTGGTTTTAAAGAAATTAGTAGCGGAATAAAAGAATAACTTTGAAATATATAGCCCAACAGATATAACCAAGAGGTTCAGTCTCAAGATGAGACTTAGTCCTCTCAAAAGATTTTATAAAAATATGATCCACACCCTGGATCAGAGATAACAACAGCAACCAGCTGTCCAGGTCCAAGACCTCTACCACCGTTATTCGTGGGAACAAACAAAACAGAAACCAGCTGTTCAGGTCACACGACCTCTAACACTATCTCAGTGGGAAATACAAAATGTAAGAGAGGTGGGTGAGGATTTACAAATCCTCCAGTTAGAGTACAGGAGACAGTGTGTGTGTAAAAATGCAGCATATAACACACACTGCTCAATATGTAAAAAGATAAATCACAGATCAAATGTTTAGAGTTTAGGAATGGATCTAGCGATTGTCGTGCAGTTCTGGACTCCTTTGATTGATCAGAATTTGCTCTGAGTCCTCTTGTGGTTTTTTTCTGGAAAACAGAGTATCGTCTGTTTCCTTGATTTCCAGGTGTAGAGACAGTCGATGAAGCTCTTGTATTATGTTCACGTTCTCAGCTCTTCACTGGTGAGTAGTGATGAATGAGTTCCTCGTGTAAGTTCAGTCGTCTCTTTGCATTCACACTTCGCTATTCTTCCAGCACACCTTGCGGTCTTTGTATTCGTCTATCTGTCTCTCTCTTTGCAGTAGCACATCCTTACTTTATTTAAAGCACGTGCTCCGGAAAAAGAAATGATTTCTTTTTGTAGGTACGAGGTACGGTTCCCTGACATCCAACAACACACATTAAATAAATGACAGAGCATTAAAATATTCCTAATATGACCGTTGGTTAGATTAAATAAAGATAAAGAAATTCAAATAGCTATTTATGACTATCAGTGTGTCAAGAGACCGGTGGGTAATCAGCATCGGTGAGACATCTTTGGTGACTCATTTGATCAGCATCGGTGAGACATCTTCGGTGACTCATTTGATCAGCATCGGTGAGACATATTCGGTGACTCATTTGATCAGCATCGGTGAGACATCTTTGGTGACTTATTTGATCAGCATCGGTGAGACATATTTGGTGACTCATTTGATCAGCATCGTTGAGAAATCTTTGGTGTCTTATTTGATCAGCATCGGTGAGACATCTTCGATGACTCATTTGATCAGCATCGGTGAGACATCTTCGGTGACTCATTTGATCAGCATTGGTGAGACATCTTCGGTGACTCATTTGATCAGCATCGGTGAGACAGTTTCCCTTTGATATGGATCGGTGCGACCGTTGTCCTTTGATATGGATCGGTGCGACCGTTGTCCTTTGATATGGATCGGTGTGACCGTTGTCCTTTGATATGGATCGGTGGGACCGTTGTCCTTTGATATGGATTGGTGCGACCACTGTCCTTTGATATGGATCGGTGCGACCGTTGTCCTTTGATATGGATCGGTGCGACCATTGTCCTTTGATCCAGAGGACTTTAAAATACTTGTAAATCAATAACAAAGAGATAAAAACATGATCCAACCAATATACACAGATTCACTAAGAGATTGTGATTATGTATATGAGAAATCCAACCGGATTAATTAATTGATGATTTTTGATTATTAAAACAACAATCATAGGAAGAGTTCAACAATCTTCCAGAGGGATCAACAATCTCCCCCTTTTTGATAATCACAAATCTTAGCCAATCAAAAAGCTTAGCCATTAATAAATATAATATATCATCAATAATAAGGCATAATAATAATAAAAACAAAATGAGATATAAATCTCCCCCTAAAATTAGGCCTTTAAATACTTATTCAAGCATTGCCATAAAAAGATATAAATCTCCCCCTTTAGAGATGCATCTTCTCCCCCATATCTCCCATAGATCCATAGATATACATATTTATCCCCCTTTGGGATAATCAAAAAGGAGGGAAAACAGATAAAGAAGAGATTAAAAGAAGGCAGCAATGAGAATAAAAAGAAAAGAGAATAAAGTTTATAAGACATCACAGTACAATCACAACAGTGTTCACCCTATCAACAACAACACACAACTATTTCTGAGGGTATAATGGGGCTTTTCCCTTGTCAGAAGGATCAATGGTGGGTAAGTTGGAAGGCTTGGAAGCAGGTTGAACTGGGAGAATTTGAAACGGTGGTAAGATGACTGTGGAGGTTGGAGGAGAGGATGCCACCGGGATTTGCTGTGGAGCTGTAGGAGCTGGTTGAGAAGATTTCTGAGGAACTGGTCAGAGTTGAGAGAGAGCTTGAGCAATAGAGATCTGATTTGGAGCAACATCAGAGGCACCGAGAGGGTCAGCAGTAGGAAGAACAATGGCGGTGGCTTGTGCATTCAGATAAGGCTTCAAAAGATTTATGAAATTCTAAATAACTTCTGCACCATACTGCATAGCCTTCTCAAAATCATCCTTATTTTCCATGAACCGTTCCAAGGTTGGTGTAAAATCTTGCAACTTTTGAACTTGAGTCTTGAAAGCTTGAGTGACTGGAGGTAGTCTCAGATTGTCAGCTAACACTTTGAAATTCGCGGTCATCTCATGCTTGGTATAGATTTTTGAAAAGTAGTGATCAACCTTTTCCTTGATCTCTCTCTGAGAATTAGTGGCATCTTCTGAATATACTGTTACCATCTTATGAATGTGATCACTGTGCTCCTTCATCTTCCTCAACGAGTCCAAATCAAGAACTTGCCTAATGGCGGCCAATTCATCATGCACAATGTGCCTTAGAGCCTCTAGCTCACGAGTAGTGATCTTGGTTACTTTGGCTGTATTGGCTTGAGAAACTATATGAGTTATCTCAGCTTTCAACTTTCTCAGATCAGACTTCTTAAGATGTTCAATCATATTTTTCAACACTTCCATCATACCAGAGATGGTGGATCTAAATTCGTTGGATAAAGAAACTAACCCAGATTGTAGATCCTTCAGAATATGATTTAGAGAGGCTATGTGCCTGCCAATAAACTCACCATTATTGGCTAGGTCTAGTTTAATAGAATTTGAAATTTCTTCTCTGACTGTGTCTCTCACAGTAGTAAGAAACTCCCTTTTGAACTTATCAAAATCATACTGAGAGACAGTAGAACTAGGTAGATGAGCACCTGCAGCATCAACAACATGAGCAGACCTTGCCTCAACTGGTTGGCTTTCCATCATAACCACAGTAGATTCTGATTCTTCTTCTTCTTCTTCAGAATACTCTAAACCCAAAACAGCAAAACCAGGGTAATCATCCCAGACATCAGCACACAGAGTATATTTTGGTTTATCATAACTTTCTTTACCACTATTTTCAAGAGATTCTCTCTTGACATTGGCATCTGTTTATGGTACAATTTGATGTGTTTTTGTTGGAGGTACAACAAGACCATCCACTGGTCGGTTATCACCATCATAATCATTATCATCATCATCTCCATTCTCATTTCCATTCTTCACAGAAACGTCACTGTCAGATACTTCAGTGTCACTAGCTTCTTCGTCACCAAGAACTGGTTCTGATTCAGGTAAGGGTAAAGGTGGACTGGAAGATCCAAAGTCTATTCTTCTCTTAGGGTTCACATTATTAGGATCACTCCTATAATCAGGAGGTGACATACTTCCTTCTTCTGTTTCAGCATCTTCCATCCCTTGTTTACCAGACTCTTCAGTGTCTTTATTCCTTTCAACATTTACTTCTTCTTCATCATCAGAATAAATTGGCTCCTCATCTGATTTCAAACCAGGGTCTCTCAAACCCTTCGGCCTCTTTCCATGATCACTAGAATTGTAAGATTCATACAACTTGTTCTCATCAGCAACCCATAATTTTTTCCATGGGTTCCAGTTTATTTTCACCCGTTTACAAATTTCTTTGTTAATACAAAAGCACTATCAGATTCAGCTATCTCATCAGCTTCATCAACACATTCCAGATTCTTTAACATAGCAGAGATCATTTTGGGATAGAACAAGGCAGTGGATTTCTTAGAAGGTTTCACCATTCCATCTATGTGAACCATTAAATATCTACACAAATTTATCTTCTCATGGGTCTTTAGTAAAAACAATAGAAAAACATCCTGGTATCTTACAGAAGCAAAATCTCCTTTCCTGGAGCAAATTTGGTGCTAAATAAACTTAAAGAGAAGTCTACATTCACCATCCAACTCTGATGCTGTGATTCTCCTCGACTCTCTGTTTCCAGTCAAAATCTATAAAGCTAACTCATAAGAGAAATATTCAGTGGTTGGAGGAATGTTTCCAGCATAATCCTCATACCGACCCTCGTGGGGTACATTCAAACATTCAACCCATTGTTTAGAAAAAAAAGATATTTTCTTTCCTTTCACTACAGAAGACATTCTGGAAGCCTCGACACCATCAAAAGTAACTTGCAGATTTATATAAAACTCATGCACTAGCTTTGGGTAGTATACACGAGTGTTATCTGAGAACCAGGCTTTCCATCCTTGCGAATGTAAAACTTGTAACAATAGCGACTTACTTGTCAAAAGCCAGGCGGAGATGACTTCCTTTTCTACAGCAACAATCCGAGTTTCCAGGTTCAGATTTACTGATCTTTGAGTGGTACTACTCGACTCGCCTCGAGCATGCTTTGAAGGTACAAGACTTTCTGATCCTTTGCTCGGTCTCTTCTGCTTAGCCATTTGACGATTCTGGGGAAAGCAGGAGTTCGAAGGTTCAAAGTGGAGGAGAAGAGAGGAAATAAGGTTTGGCGGGAAAGAAATGAAAGGTTGACGGTTTGGGGAACAGAAATAGTCGCGTATAATTTATTTCATCATTTAGGGTTCCCATAATAAAGGTAAAAGTAGTTAATTAATCACAAGATAAAAAGTAATATAAAGAAAGATCGGTTTCACAGATCGGTTTCTCAGATCAGTTTCACAGATCAGTTTCACAGATCCGTTTCACAGATCAGTTTCACAGATCAGTTTCACAGATCAGTTTCACAGATCAGTTTCACAGATCAGTTTCACAGATCAGTTTCACAGATCTATCATACACAATTCTTGTTTAATAAAATTCATTCTTTCAGAGCATAAAGGATTTGTAAAAATATCAGCTAATTGATGTTCAGAACTAATAAATTCTAGAGAAATATCACCTTTCTGATAATGATCTCTTAGAAAGTGATATCTGATATCAATGTGCTTAGTCTTAGAGTGAGACACAGGGTTCTTAGATATATTGATCGCACTAGTATTTTCACAGTTAATTGAAACCAATTTAAAATCAAATCCATAGTCCAATAAAGTGTGTTTCATCCACAGAATCTATGCACAGCAACTACCAGCAGCGATGTATTCTGTTTCAGCAATATACAATGCAACTGAGTTCTGTTTCTTACTACACCATGATACTAGAGATTTTAAAAGTAAATGACATGTTCCAGATGTGCTTTTCATATCTAACTTGCATCCAGCAAAGTCAGTATCTGAATAACTAGTTAGGTCAAATGATTGTCCTTTTGGATAAAACAAACATAAATTCACGGTATACTTAAGATATTTAAAAATCCTTTTAACATCCAGTATGTGTGATTCTTTAGGATTAGCTTGAAATCTAGCACACATACATACACTGAACATAATATCTGGTCGACTAGCAGTAAGATAAAGTAAACTCCCAATCATACCTCTGTAATTAGTTTGATCAACTGGTTTACCGGTTTCATCAATATCCAATTTACAGGTAGTACTCATAGGTATATCACTTTCCTTAATACTATCTAGACCAAAATGTTTTAATAAATCCTTAGTATATTTACTTTGATTTAGAATAATACCATCTTTAGTTTGAAAGATTTGAAATCCAAGAAAATACTTAAGCTCTCCCATTAAGCTCATCTCAAACTCATTTTTCATAACCTTTGAAAATTCAGTACATAAATAATTTTTAGAAGATCCAAAAATAATATCATCAACATAGATTTGTACTATTAACACATCTTTTGAAATCCTTTTTATAAAAAGAGTGGGATCAACTATTCCTTTTGTAAATCCGTTTGAAATAAGAAAGTTTGAAAGTCTTTCATACCAAGCTCTTTGAGCTTGTTTTAAACCATATAAAGCTTTAGAAAGTTTAAAGACATGATTTTGAGAATGAGGATTTTTGAAACCAGGTGGTTGTTCTACAAAAACATCTTCAACAATAAAACCATTTAAAAAATTACTTTTCACATCCATTTGATATAATTTGAAATTCAGATGTGATGAATAGGCAAGTAAGATCTTAATAGCCTCTAATCCAGCTACAGGTGCAAAGGTTTCCTCATAGTCAATTCCTTCTTCTTGATTGTAACCTTGTGCAACTAGCCTAGCTTTGTTTCTAATGCTGTTTCCAGATTAATCAACTTTGTTTCTAAACACCCATTTTGTGCCTATGGTTATAGTGTTCTTAGGTCTTTCTACTAATTTCCAGACTTTGTTTCTTTCAAATTGATTTAGTTCCTCTTGCATATCCATTACCCAAAATTCATCATTGATAGCATCATTGATATTTTTAGGTTCTAGCTGTGACAAGAAGGCTTGATGTTCGACCTGATTTCTAAGAGAAGCTCTAGTCTGTGTCCCTCTATCAAGATTTCCTACAACAACATCTAAAGGATGATTCTTCAGAATTCTAGTTGATCTAGAAAAGGTAGGGCTCAAGATTTTAGGTTCATCTACAGGTTGAGGTTAAACAAAAGAAGGGTCTGGAAAATTTCCAGAACTAGATGTTTTAACTACAGGTCCACTGTTTTTATCATTAAGGTTCAAACCAGAGAGATCATCTTCAAGATTTTCAAGAGAGTTATTAGGTTCATGTGGATCAGTTTCATCAAATTTGATGTGAACAGATTCTTCCACACATTTGGTTCTTTTATTGAAAACTCTATAGGCTTTACTGGAAGTTGAGTAACCTAGAAAAATTCCTTCATATCTCTTGGATGCAAACTTATCAAGATTATCTTTAGTATTAAGAATAAAGACTTTGCAGCCAAAAACTTTGAAGTAGTTAACCTTAGGTTTCCAATGGTTCCACAACTCATAAGGGGTCCTCTTAAGAACATGTCTGATCAAGACTCTATTGATAACATAACAAGCTGTATTTATAGCTTCAGCCCAAAAATAAACAGGTAGTTCATACTCATTAAGCATAGTTATAGCAATTTCTTGTAGGGTTCTATTCCTCCTTTCTACTACACCATTCTATTGAGGTGTCCTAGGGGCAGAGAAATTGTGACTATAGCCACTGTGTGAGCAGTAAGATTCAAAATCATGATTTTCAAACTCACGACCATGATCACTTCTCAGGGTTTTAATCTTAAGTCCACTAAGGTTCTCTACAGACTTGGAATATTTAACAAAGTAAGAACAAGCTTCACTTTTTTGAGCTAGAAAGTATACCCAAGTATATCTAGAAAAGTCATCTACAAGAACATAGAAATAATGCTTCCCATTTAAAATAGAAACTCTAGAAGGTCCAAATAAATCCATGTGAACCAACTCGAGAGGTTTAGAAGTTGACACTTCTTTCTTTTATTTAAAAGAAAATTTATGTTGCTTTCCCTTTTGACAGGGATTACAAACTTTGTCTCCTGGAAATTCATGTTTCGGTAGGTCTCTAACTAAGTTCTTCATAGAAAGTTTTCTAAGTGAATGCACATTACAGTGTCCTAATCTTCTGTTCCAGAGCCAAGACTCTTTATGAAAAGAATTTGAACAAGTAATATTTTTCTTATCTAAAGAATTTAAATCGACAGCATAAACGTTTTAATTTCTTAAAGCAGAACACACTAAAGCATTTTTAGAATTAAAAACATTGCAAGAATCATTTTCAAATTTAACATAAAAACCATCATCACATAACTGAGAAATACTTAACAAATTGTATGTAAGTCCATCAACAAATAAAACTTTAGAAATTAGTACTGAGTCAGTGTTACCAATCTGGCCTAAGCTGATGATTTTCCCTTTAGAATTATCACCAAAGGTGACAAAACCTCCATCAACTCTGACTAAGATTTTAAAGCATGAGAAGTCTCTAGACATATGTCTTGAACATCCACTGTCCAAATACCAATGGTTTCTATAGGAGATCTTTAAGCAGGTTCCCTATAAAACATATTTATATAGGAAATGATTTTGGTACCCAGATCTTCTTGGGTCCAGACAGGTTAGCAATCAGAGCTTTTGGTACCCAAATTTGTCTTATGGGTCTCATGAGAGTTGTAGAATCAATAGACTTTGAGAGATAAACTTTATTAGATCCATAACTATGAATATATCTAGTTGAAGCATATGAAGTTTCAGAACTAGCTATATTCTTTCCAGATTTAGGAATGAATTTAGTTTTGGTAATCTTCCTTTGTCCAGGTTGGTATCCTATACCAGTAGTGTATCTAGGTGCTATTTGCTTACCTAGCATCTGAGTAAGAGTATCTTTACCATTTGTAAATTTCTCTAAGTCTTTCTTGAGTTTCTCATTGGATAATTTTAGTTCAGTATTCTCTTTAAGAAACTGAGCATTATTTTCTACTTCAATATCAAGATCAGATTTATGTTTAACAGTTAAAGCATAGTGTTTCTTTAAACCTTTTTATTTGTCTTTCAGATCATTACAGGTTTCTTCTAACATATCAAAATATTCAAACAGTTCAGATTTAGACATGTTATCACATTCAGAATCATCACCAGAATAATATGAATTAGAAGCAGGAGTTTCTGAAGTTACCTCAGAAGTGTTTGTCATAAAACACATGTTTTCCTTATTTCTGTGCTCAGTTTCAGAAATTTCAGATTCAGTGGAGCTATCCTCAAAAGCACTCCAAGTAGCCTTCATTGCCTTTTTTTACTTACTATCCTTGTAATCATACCTCTTCTTGTATTTCAACTTTGGACAGTCTGCTTTTATGTGTCCCTTTCTTTTGCACTCATAGCAGACAACTTCATCTGATTTGTCAGATTGCTTCCAATCCTTTTTCCAATGTCCCTTGTTGTCATACTTACCTTTGTAGTTTGAATTTTTGAAAAACTTCTTCTTCCTATAAAGCTTTTTAAATCTTCTGGAAATGTGAGCCATCTTAGCATCACTATCAGAATCACTCTCACTATCTTCACAACTTGAACTTTCATTGATATCTTGAAGCTTTTCCTTATCCTTATTCTTTGAGGTTATAGTTTTGAAGGCAACATACTTCCTTCTAGGTTCATCTTCTTCTTATTTGTTAACCTTGAGTTCCTCTTCATACATCATCAACTTGCCAATTAGTTCCTTGACTGGTAGTTCACCAATATCACATGATTCTCTAATTGAGACAGAAGTTCCCCTCCATCTTTCAGGTAGACATATCAGAATTCTCATAATTTGTTCCTTTTATGGAACATCCTTTCCCAGAGAAGTCATTGTGTTGATAATTTCATTAAAACTGAGATACATGTCAGAAATGGGTTCATCAGGCTTCATCTTAAAATTATCATACCTAATAGTGTAAGTGTTCAATCTCATTTCCTTAACATTAGTTGTTCCTTCATGAGAAATAACAAAGGTATCCCAAATTTCATAAGTAGTTTTACAAGCAGATATTATATTAAATTCCTCATCTCCTAGAGCACAGTACAAGGCATTCATAGATTTGCAGTTATTATTGTAGGCTGTCTTAGTATCTTCATTCCAAGTAGTTCTAACAGTAGTAGGAATTTTATATTCTGATTCTATAGCAGTCCAAATATCAAAACCCATGCTTTCTAAATGAATTTTCATCTTGATTTTCCACTGAGCATAGTTAGTGCCATTGAAAAATGGTGGTCTATTAGTAGCAACACCTTCAACTCTATTATCCATTATAGATTACTAAAGGAAATGATTTTAAGGAGATAAAAATTTAGAAGTAACAGAAATTTTAAGAACTTTAAAATACAACTAAAATCATAGTAAAAAAAAGTACTTTTAAAATATATTTAAATCTACCTCTGATACCAATTGTTGGTCGAAGTGGATACTCAAGAGGGGGGGTGAATTGAGTTCCAATTAAAATTTATGTTTTAAAAACTTTATCTCTAAAAACCCCCAAATAAAATACTGAATTAAACTGTAGTGAATTTATATCAAAGTAAGGGTTCGGTTGGGTTCTTAAGGGATTGATTATTTCCCATTTAATCAAAACAGAAAGGTTGATTAACCTTTGAAACCAACTTACTGATTTACAACTAATATAAACACTTACGAATTTTATTATCAAAGTGACTTTAAAATAGTTTTTGTTTTAAAGAAATTAGCAGTGGAATAAAAGAATAACTTTTAAAGATATAGCACAGCAGATATAACCAATAGGTTTAGTCTGAAGCTGAGACTTAGTCCTCTCAAAATATTTTATAAAAAGATGATCCACACCCTGGATCGGGGATAACAACAACAACCAGCTGTCCAGGTCCAAGACCTCTACCACAGTTATTCGTGGGAACAAACACAACAGCAACTAGTTGTTCAGGTCACACGACCTCTACCACTATCTCAGTGGGAAATACAAAATGTAAGAGAGGTGAGTGAGGATTTACAAATCCTCCAGTTAGAGTACAGGAGACATTGTGTGTGTAAAAATGCAGCATATAACACACACTGCTCAATATGTAAAAAGATAAATCACAGAGCAAATGTTTAGAGTTTAGGAATGGCTCTAGTGATTGTCGTGCAGTTCTGGACTCCTTTGATTGATCGGAATTCACTCTGAGTCGTCTTCTGGTTTTTGTCTGGAATACAGAGTATCGTCTGTTTCCTTGATTTCCAAGTGTAGAGACATTCGATGAAGCTCTTGTATTATGTTCACATTCTCATCTCTTCACACTGGTGAGTAGTGATGAATGAGTTCCTCATCTAAGTTCAGTCGTCTCTTTGAATTCACACTTCACTGTTCTTCCAGCACACCTTGCGGTCTTTGTATTCGTCTATGTGTCTCTCTCTTTATAGTAGCACATCCTTCCTTTATTTAAAGCATGTGATCCGGCAAAAGAAATGATTTCTTTTTACAGGTACGAGGTACGGTTCCCTGACATCCAACAACACACATTAAATAAATTAAAGAGCATTAAAATATTCCTAATATGACCATTGGTTAGATTAAATAAAGATAAAGAAATTCAAACAGCTGTTTATGACTGTCAGTGTGTTAAGAGATCAGTGGGTCATCAGCATCAGTGAGACATCTTTGGTGACTCACTTGATCAGCATTGGTGAGACATCTTCAGTGACTCATTTGATCAGCATCGATGAGACATCTTCGGTGACTCATTTGATCAGCATCAGTGAGACATCTTCGGTGACTTATTTGATCAGCATCGAGGAGACATCTTCGGTGACTCATTTGATCAGCATCGGTGAGACATCTTCGGTGACTTATTTGATCAGCATCGGTGAGACATCTTCGATGACTCATTTGATCAGCATCGGTGAGACATCTTCGGTGACTCATTTGATCAGCATCGGTGAGACATCTTCGGTGACTCATTTGATCAGCATCGGTGAGACAATTTTCATTTGATATGGATCGGTGCGACCGTTGTCCTTTGATATGGATCGGTGCGACCGTTGTCCTTTGATATGGATCGGTGCGACCGTTGTCCTTTGATATGGATCGGTGCAACCGTTGTCCTTTGATCTAGAGGACTTCAGAATACTTGTAAATCAATAACAAAGAGATAAAAACATGATCCAACCAATATACACAGATTCACTAAGAGATTGTGATTATGTATATGAGAAATCCAACCAGATTAAGTAATTGATGATTTGTGATTATTAAAATAGCAATCATAGGAAGAGTTCAACAATCTTCCAGAGGGCTCAACATAATGTATTGAGAGGTGTGAGAGGAAGAGAAGAAGGAGGGTGGTATTTATAGTGGAGGAGAGGTGGGATTTTACATTAGTTAAATCAATATTTTAATATTTTTGAGCAGGACTATGAATAATCATCATTGTTATCATCAAAATAGTAAATAGATCAGTAGAGTTTGAAAAAAGTGTGCTAACATCAGCTATGATGTAAAAAACAGTGTATTTAACAAATAATTAAAATATTCTGTATTTTACCAAATTTCAATATTCAAAAAAAATTCAAGAATTTCAGAAAAATACACAAAAATCACCTAAACCATTTTTATACATGTTGAATTAAAAAAATGAACTCAATTTTTTGAAAATAATTTTCTAAATAGGATTAATTTAATTTTAAAATAAAATCATACTTTATTAAATAATTTAAAATTTTAAAACTATAACTCATTTTATATCAGCATGAAAAATTAATCAAGATGTTATTATCTTGAAGCCATAAGAAAATAAAATAATAATAAAATTTACTAATTATTATATTCATATTACTATTCATATTAATTTCAATAAGTTTATGCTACTATTCACCAAAAAATCATGTTAGTTCTATCGAGCTCTAAATAACTTAGTGATCAAAATTATAGATTACCATTTTTTGAAATTTAAATCATAAAATGAAAAAAAATATTTAAAGGACAATTTTAAATATCTATTTAAAAAAAGTTTCATGCATTTCAATTTATTTTAAAAAACATGGGGTGTTACATTATCCCCACCTTCTGGAAATTGTGTCCTCACAATTTTATTTACTTATTAAACAAGTGAGGGTACCTATCCCACATAGCATTTTCCAAATCCCATGTTTCTTCTTCAACAATGTGGGTTCTCTATAATACCTTTAAATAGTGGATTAACTTATTCGTCAATACTTGTTCCATTCAATAAAAATTATGAACTATTTTTTCTTTATAAGAAAGGTTCTCTTCTATCTGAACTTTCTCTGGGATCAAAACATGAGATTAATCTGGCATATACATTCTTAACATCGAAACATGAAAAACATTGTGTACCTGAGATAAACATAGTGGAAAATCTACTCATAAGGTGACTATTATAACTTTCTCTAAGATTTTATAAGGTCTAGTGAACCATGTACATAGCTTTCCATTCTCACCAGAATGCATAACACTTTTACATGGTGAGATTCTAACAAAAACGTGATCACCTAACTCGTAATAAAAGTCTTTCCTCCTGTTGTCAGTATAACATTTCTTCCTACTCTAAGCTGTCCTTATGTTTTTTGGGATCATGCTTAATTTCTTAGCCACTTCCTCTACTAATTCTAGTTCCATAAACTTCCTTTCCCAACTTCATCCCAAAAAGTTGGAGTTAGACACCACTTCCCATACAATGCCTCAAAATGTTCCTTCTGAATATTGGAATGAAAACCATTATATAAGAAAACTCAACAAATGAAAGATAATGATCACAACTTCCCTGGTAGTCCATTGAAAAATCTTTAAACTAATCCTTCAAAGTTTGAATAATTTTTTCGGACAACCTATCTGATTGAGGATGAAAGGCTATACTGAAATTTCATTCTGTTCCCAATGACTTATGAAGGCACTTCCAAAAATTAGAAGTGAACCTGGTATCCTGGTCAGATATAATGGAAAGGGGAACTCCTTGTAACCTGATAATATCAATGACGTAGATTCTAGAAATATAATCAAAATAAACTGTATCTTGAATAGAAAGAAAAAGTGCAGATTTATTTTTCCAATCAACAATAACCCAAATAGCATTGTTACCTCAAGAATTCTTAGGTAGTCACACCATGAAGTCCATTGATATATTCTCCCATTACCACTCTAGAACTGAAAAAGTTTGGAGTATCCCCTTTGGTAACTTCCACTCTACTTTAACCTGTTGACATTTCAAACATTTCACAGTAAAATATTCAATACCTCTTTTCATTCCACCACACCAAAAATACTCCCGAAGGTCTCTGTACATCTTAGTACTTCTGGGATGAACTGAAAATGGATAACAATGAGCTTCACAAAACAAACCATTCTTCAAATGGGAATCAAAAGGCACACACAATATTTTTTAAAATCTCACAATACATTCTTCATCAAAGATAAATTCAGGAAATTTACCCATTTTAAAAAATTTTACCTTTTCCGGTAGCTCACATTCTTTCTTCTAAGCTTGAATACTTCTATCTGATAATGATGACTGTAATAAAACCTAAAACAAAATATATTTATTTCTATCACCAATAACTTCTCAGAAAAAAATCATATAATCATTAATCAAGGGATCATATTCCAATTGTAACATGGTTAATGATGCATGATGTTTTTTACTCAAGAAATTCGCCACATTGTTTTATTTTATAGGATGGTAATTGATCATGAAATTGTAATATTTTATCAATTAGTTCCATCTTCTCTACCTCTTGATTAATTCCTTATGAGTTAATATATACTTCAAGATTTTATAGTCAGTATATATTTCACATTTTACTCTATATAGATCATGCCTCAAAATTTTCAAAGAAAAAACCACAACTTCTAATTTCAAATCATGTTTGAAATAATTTAACTCATGTGGTTTTAGTTATCTTTAATCACAATAAATAACCTAATCATTATACATCCAATCACAACCACACCCCTTCAATGAAGCTTCACCGTCGGTCACAAACTCGCCATTTCAAGAAGGTAAGGAAAAAACTGGAGTGATCACCAATCTCTTCATCGGTTCTTGAAAACAAACATCACCTTCTTCTACCCAAATAAATTTTACCCCTTTTCATGTCAACCTATTTAGTGGGATAGATAACCATGAATTTTTTTTACAAATCGTTGGTAATAACTTGCTAATCCAAGAAAACTATGAATCTTTGTACCATGTGTAGGTCATGTCCATTGATTAACCAATTTTGTTTTGTCAGGATCAACTATTATTCCATCCTTATTTACAATGTTCCTAAGAAAATAAATCTATTGCAACCAAAAATCACTCTTTCTGAATTTTTCATACTCTTTATTTTCCTTTAAGGATTGTAAAACAACCCTTAGATGTTTTTCAAATCCTCTTTACTCTTAGAAAATGAAAGAATTTCATCAATAAACACAACCAAAAATTTATCCATAAACTCATGAAATATTATAATTATAATATTCATGAATACATTTGGTGCATTAGTTAACTAAAACAACATAAAAAAAAATTCATAATGACCATATCTTGTAAGAAATGTTTTTTTCAAGATGTCATCCACCTTTACCATCAGTTGATTGTATCCAGATATCAAGTCAATCTTGGAGAAGTACTGAGATCCCTCTAGATAATTAAAAAATTAATAAATATGGTTCAATGGATTATTGTTTTTAATAGTGATGTTATTCGAGGATCTATAATCAATGAAAATTCTCATGGAACCATCTTTGTTTTTAATAAACACAACCAAAGAACCCCATTGTTAAGTGATAGGATGAATAAATCCATTACCAAGAAACTCCTATAACTAATTATTAAATTCAATATGTTCCATTTTAGCTATTTGATATGGGGGTTTTGAAATTTTCATAGCATCTAGAACAAAGTCTATTTTGATTTTGTCTTCCTGATCAGGTATGACACCGGGTAACTCATCATGAAAAACATCATGGTATTCATTTACCACTAGAAAATCATTAATATGAACCATCCCCTTGTTTTCGAAAATATAGGATAAATAACATTCATTTATATATTTCAATAGTTTCTTAGATTCCTGATATGTTATCAATTCTATGGGTTCATTCTTGTATACAAACAAAAACTCTTTCGAAAAAATGATTTCCTTAACACTACTGTCAATCTTAGAATGATAAACAGAAAGACAATCCATCCCTAGATTGATTTCAAAATCTACTAAGGAAAAAACATCAAGTTTTATAGGTAATTACATTCCATAGATAACAATATAAGTATTCTTTAAATGATTTTTTTCTATAATATATTCTCGTAATATTTTAACAATAAGTTCTTCTCTCATTTGTTGAGGTGATATTTACAATTTACCTGAAAATTACTCAGAAATAAAGGAATGTGTAGACCTCATACAAAACAAAACTTTATAAAAAACTGAGTAAACATACAAAGTACTAGATAAAACTTCATTGGATGTCCTGATATCTATTAACATAGTCCCACAGGATCTCATTACACTTTTCTGTTTATAATTTGGCTTCTTTTAATAATTCTAATATCTCTTTGGGAAAGAATTTGCACAATGACCCATCTACCCACATTTAATAGAGTTAACAGTTTTATTATCAGAATTAGTCTTAGGATCATTTTAATTACAATCTTGGGTCATATGTTCAAACTTACCACAACGAAAACACTTCCCATTTTTGGTAAGGCATTCCCTAGGGTGCTTTTTTCCACACTTTTCACAAAATGGAAACTAAAATTTCTTAACATCAGATATCATTTATTGATTCTTACCCATCACTATCCATCTGAGCCTCTTTTTATCCTTATTGTCAAAGTTCATGAGATTATCAACAAACTCTATCTCTACCCTCTCAGCACATCGAAAAGGTTTCTTATAACTTATGAATTCATGATAGGCCAATGCCGTTCAATGCCTTGGCTTCAATCTTGTGTAAAAGCGGTTGAATTTTATATCAAGATCTAGAATAATATTTAGATCATACCTTACTAGTTAAGTGATGTTATATTCATACACGACCACTGAATCTTCTTCCCTTTACTTCAATTCAAGGAATTTTTTCTCTATCCTAAGTCGAACAACCTTAGGAAAATATTTTTTTAAGGAAAAGAATTTTAAATTCATTCAACTCTAACCATCAATATCCACTATATCCCTGATATTCTTGACTATTGACCATAACTGATCATCATAACCTTAAAAATGATAAATTGAAAGACTTACCATTTGATTATCCAAACATCCCATAACATTGAATATCTTTTCAAGGGATTTAATATATCATTTAGCCACTACTAAGTTAGAAGATCCTTTGAAAGTAGGACGATGTTGTCTCATAAAATGTTCCACTATAATCATGTTCCTTTATGGTACCTCTAGTTGTTCTATTTTATAGATTCCACCACCATTTATTTCCTACATCAACTGATCCATTACTATCAGAAATAGATCAGTTCAAATCCTTACCATTCCAGGTTGCAGATTCAAAAGGATATCATTCTGTCGGTGCCTCTCTACTTCAGCTTCCTTATTTCTTTTGTGGAAAACCATTCTAAAAAACATATCTTAGTTGATGAAATATGGTAATATTTAAACTCTATTTCATTTCAAATATACAATAGATTAATAGTAATTTATAGTCTTCTATTATCATCATCCTAACCCAAAATGTTATCTAAACCATCCTATGATACCAATTATAAGGACCCAAACATAATACATTACATATTCTTGAGTTTTAGACAGGAAAATACTTTATTACACATTGATGATCCTTATAGGTATATAGTTTTAGATAATTAGTACATATAACATACATAATATCTCATAATCATACATGCGGATACTATTAAAACAATATCCATTTTTTTAAAAATATAAATCTTTACAAATAAAAAATAATTTCATTGAAAATTCATCATGAAATTTATTTTTTCCTTCTTATTTCTCTTATATATACTAATAACTTGTGAGAAATATTTAAAAATGTGGTATTATAAAAAATACTCAGTAAGGGATATAAAATGTGAAAAAGAAAACAATATTCCATGAATGAATGAAATAAATTTGAAATAGACATACGTGTTTCCCATATATACTTACGTTGTGAAACTAGAGATTCCCAAAAGATCGCTAAAAAATAGGAAGAACATAAGTAGGAATATAAAGGTGTTTACCATACATATGAACTCCAACATACACATTACTAATGTTTTGGAGGGAGATATAGGTACTACCCTTCAGCATAAACAATTCCCAATAACCATAACATAATCATTAAATATGAATAATTTCATAAAAACATTGCTTTTGAATTTTGTAAAACTAGAAGTTTAAAAGAAGAATTAATAAAACGACCCTTAAAAAATTAATATAATTGATGAGATAATTAATAGATTAGATGGAATATGTATATAAACTATAAATATGCATAATTTTACATAATATAAATATAATTCACCACACAAACAATTTTAATACCAAAAAAATTATGAAATAGATTTTGAACCCAAAGAATGGAAATCAGGTTAAGAAATTACTTACCTCAGGTTTGTCTTACCCGAAACATATTTTAAACTCCTGTATAATAGTTTAAAGAGTATTATTAATATCTAAAAAAACATATTCATGTTTATAATACCTTATATGATCATTTAATTACATTATTTTATCCTTTAATTGTTAGTATTTTTGTCTGTCCATTGTTTTGGGTGCGTTCTATACATGATTTCCATGGCCGATTTGTGTTTGATTTTCCTATCGCAAGGAAATGAAATTCCATAAGTGGAATGAAATGGTATTCATATGTTTCCAGAATATATAATGATAACATAAATCATTTTTATCATGTATTATGATGGATAATTAGACAAAACATTATTGATATTTGTTTAGATCATTTTTGGTGGTTCCTCAATAATCATGATCTTGTTTCATTATATAATTTAATTTAATTCATATAAGTTCATTAAAGAACTTAAAATAGGTTACATAATACAATTTATATTCTTTTTCAAACATTAAAATGGTTTTACCAATAGTTTTTAAGGAAGTAAAGAAAATTGAAAACACATCATCCACGATTATGGTAAACAACACATCATGAATGATGTCTTTATAAAAGGGTGAGGAAATGAAGTAATTTGAGGAATTATTTCCACAACCATGATAAAATAAAACATATATAATAATTTTGATCTTTAATGACTCTTGGATAAGGGGAACATAAGAGAGTATTAGAAAAGAAAATGAATTGAAAATAAAACACAAGAATAAGAAAGAGGATTTTTACCTCTTGAACTCTTCTCCTTGAGATTCTCATTAAGGCCATTTGTGTTGTCCTTTTGGTGATACTAAAAGGTCTTGGACGTGGGGAAGATCCTTTGGGAGGGGATTTGGTAGAAAATAGACAATTATCAAGGCTTGAGAAGAGTGATAGGAAGAGGGAAATGAGGGTGGTATTTATAGTAGAGGATAGGAGGGACTTTACATTATTTTAATATGTTTGTCCAAGTCTATGAATATTCACCATTCTTGTAATAAAAATAGTAAATATATCATGTGAGTTCAAAACAAGTGGGATTATGTCATCCATGAAGTAAAACATAGTGTATTTAACAGATAATTTGAATATACATTATTTTACCCTAGTTCACTATTCATCAAAAAATTTTAAATTTTAGAAAATTATCAAAAATTTACACTAACCATTTTCAATGTTTAGAATTCAAAAATTTAGTCCATTTTTTGAAAATTATTTTCTAAATATGATTAATTTAATTTTTAATAAAACCATTATTTATTAGAAAATTAACAATATTAAAACTATAACTCATTTTATATCACCTTGAATAATTAATCAAGATGTCATTATCATAAATCCTTAAGAAAATAAAATAATAATACAATTTATTATACATTAGGGTCATATTAATTTTCATATTACTATTCATAAGGGTATGTTAGTATTCAACAAAAAATTCAGTTGGTTCGATCTAACTCCAAATAACATTGTGATCACAATTCTAGATGAGCATTTTTTGAAATAAAAAGATAAAAGTGGAAAAAATAATATTTAATAGATTGTTATAAGTATCTACCTAAATCAATATTTCATTCATTTCAATTTTTTTAAAACCATGGGTTATTTGTAACACCCCAATGTTTTTATGAAATAATTTTTAAATAATATTTTTTCTTCAATAGCATTCATTGCACATAATCGTCTATTAAAAAAAACTATGATATTCCATTATTATAATATTACTGTTATAGGCTAGATGTTAGGTTAACAGTAATGATTATAACTTACTTATGAAAATGTATTGTGATTTAATAGTCCATAAACTATTTATGAAACATAAAAAATAATTAGATATTTGTAATTTTGAGTGTATTGATTTTGGTAATGAAATTAATAAGATATATATGTGTTATATAATTAATAAAATATTGTTGAGATTTATACATTTGATATTTTAGTCATAAGGTATGAATAAAATCCTATTTGAAATATAATAACATATTTTGTTTAAAAGGTTAATTTTACACCATTGAATGGAGTACCCCTTTTAAATTAAAATTTTGATACATTAATAATTTTATATGACATAATAAACATGTTATTCTTATGTGGGATATAAAACTCTACTTTGTATGAATTTATAATATTTTTCTAATAACATTCATGTTTTGATAAATAGTATAAAAATGGTAAATTTTAATTGAAAATAAATTTTTTCATTGAAATAATTTATAAGGTTAAATTATATTATTTAATGGTTCAAAAATTTAAATATAATATATTTTTACCATTTAAAATAATTTAGGTTGTTATTATTAATTTTAAATTAAATTCATATGTAAAAATATTACAATCTTTTGAAATATTTTATCGTTTAAAACCCATTTTCTCATTTCTACAACATGCATAATTATCAATTAATTAATGAAACTTCTTTGTTTTTAATTTTTAAAAATGGATTCCATATTTGGAATTAGTAGGTACAAATTATGTAAATAACATTATTTTATTTTTCGGCAATATGAATAGTAACTTCGGTAAATTTTATTAACATAGTAAAAGGGTAATTCTGGAAATTAAAGGTAAAAATAATGTTATAAAATTACCCTAGCACTTTCAATAACATAATTTTTTGATTATAATTTGTCATAAAACGTACTTGGGTCGAAATGGAAACCATTGGAACCCTCTTGGATGAGATTAGGACATTTAATTTAATTTATTTAACGAAAAGGGAAATATATCTCACACAAACATTAATAATTAAGTTATTTTTAATATAATGTTATATATAAGATAAATATGATTATAAATACTCATTTGAAATCTAATATTATTTTATTTATCATCAAAATTTATTTATAATTTTTAGGAAATAAATTATTACCTTAAAGAATTATACTTGGATGATGAAAAACATTAATTGATGAGAAATCAATAAAATAATTATAATTAAAATATTAATAAGATTAAAAAGGCCCAAAAACTTGACCAAACCACATTTGTCGAGTATATCTCGACCGTAAGCATAAAAGGGTCCACTTTTTGACCATTTTGTGGCTTATAGAAGAGATTATGACATTTATATTATTTTATTTAAAGATAAGATAAATTGTCACATTCATGTTTAAAAAGATTATTGAATTTTTAATATTGTGTTTTTAGAAGGTAAATTTTAATAAATGTATTCATCTTAAATATAAAGGATTTATCTACATAATATAATTTTATTTTCAATTATTATTCAACAAATAACTATATTAAATAATTACAAAAAATTGAGGTAGTAATTATTTTATTAAAGAGATCAAATAAATGTTATTATTTTTCAAATTAAAATAATTTGGAATAAATATTATGTAAAATTAATTTTATATATTTCATATACCCCTTAAGGATATAATAAAATATTTGGATCAAGGTTATATTCTTATTTTTATATTTTAAAAAATCCATGAAATAAATAGTGTCAAAATTGACACTATTGATATGTTGTCAAAATAAGGTTTTCTTAAATTATTTAAAAATCATAAAACAATTTTAAAAATATATAATTTTTATGATATGGTCTAAAATGTTCTTAAGTATTCATTTATGGCCTAATTTACTTCGTATAAACAAATTTTTCACTATTTTTCTTATTGAAATATTTGTTACCCTAGTCAAAAATTAAATAGATTAACATTGTGTTAATTAAAATGATAATTCTAAAATTAATATAATAATTGTCTAAAAATTAATGGTTGATGCTATTAAAACCCTATCTCATCTCATAATCTAAATTTTTTCATTATGAATGTTTTTAGGTAGGGTTTTATTTTATTATAAATTAATATCTTTGAGGTTTCCAAAAGTGCCCCTCACCTAAATTATAAAAGGACACTTCCCCCATCAACTCTTCACTTCATTTTGATCCTTCAAGATCAACCATAAATTTAAAAATTCCCTTCACAACATCCCTAAAAACATTTTATAGGTTCTGGTATTGTTCAAAGACTAACTCTAGTTCTCTAAAAGGAAATATTAAGGAGGCACGTCGAAGAAAAAGTAATTTCATTTACCGATTCATTCAAACCTCTTTCTTCTTATACTTCAATCACATGAGTTGTTTCATTATAAAGTAATAAATATAGTATTAATTATATACTGAGAGTTTATTATTATTATGAAACAACCATATTTCACCTTCAATCCATCATATGAAATATGAAATCACCACGCGTGTGTACGTATGACTTACTATCTCCACGCCATGGTGTAATATATTTTTCACCACCACCTTACTTGGATTGGTATAATTATGGAAATAATAAATATATATTATTATTATAAAATAATACTAATTATAATATATTATATACCATCCAATTCAATACCATTCATCAATTTTGGGAATGATATAATCATTCGTGCATTTGTACGACCTTCCATCTCTATGATGTGATTCGATTCATTCAACATGATATTCATTAAATCATGATTATATAGGCAAGATTAATTAATAAATATGATATATATTAAACTAATATCATTCTGTAAATTATTTAACTATAACCTAATAATTGAAACATGATATTATCAAACATATCATGCATAAGAACTTAAAGCTGTTAATATTTGAATAACGAGTGATAATGAAATGTTACTAACAAACATATGATTATATAATCATATATGATATAATAAAAATTATTATTATTCAATAATAAGTCAATAAAATTATTTAAATCATTATATAGAAGGTTTCAATACATACAAATGATATCAGACTGAATGTAAGATATAATTTTGCAATCTCATCCAAGATTTTTTATTAGTAAGTATTTATTTGGGTATATTTATCAATCACATCCATGTTTCCTAAATATGTAATATTTTTTATCCTTATAGTTTTTTTAAATTCAAATTTACCCATTGGTAAATTTTTATTAAATGGTATGAATGGAATCTTTTTCCATTTTTTGATACGAGGTACTTTTTTAATTTTTTAGTAAAAGTATGAGGAGAGTGTTTTTTTAATTATATAGTGTGTATGGATTTTCACGCTTTCATAATGCCTTATTTCCTTGTATCTTCCTTTAAAATATTTCTAGTTTTTTTTCAATTAAATTATTTTCTTTTAGAAATACCATTGCACTTTGAGAATTATATACGTTTTTTAAGAAGAAAGGATATTTTCTTCAAGATTTAATTTCAAGTGTTTTATAAAAATTATATTCCATCAATGATTTAATAGGGTAATGTTTATATACCTATTATTAATTTGATTTTATTGTGTTTATAATGATGTTTTTTTATGAAATCCATATATTTTATATGTATTATGTTATGATGGAATGATGTTTAAAAAACCCATTTTATTTCTTAGGTTATCCTTTGATGAATGATTTATGTTTTTGTGTAACATATAAGAATGATTTAATTATGAGATGGGTGGTACCTATATCTCCATCCAATAATTTGGGTAAATATTTATTTCTCTTGAGATATACATTATTGGAACGACAAAAAAATCTGGTTAAGTAACATAAGGATAGAATGGAAAGTAAAGCTGGTTCAGTAATGGAATTTATCTACTATGATGGTCTTGACAATGATCCTTGATTACTATAAAATGATTTTCTACGCTTATGTGTATTCCAAAAAAACATCATGTCTTATGTTTTTACTTTTGGGATTATTTCCATTAATTTATATGAACTTTTATCCCATGACACGATATTACGTTCTTTCATACATAGGATAAGACTTATAAATGTTATGTTCTTATGTCTTATGATTGTGAGTAGATTGAAATTCTCCATTGTTTACCCTTACTAAGCATTTGATCTCACCCATTTCATATTTTTCCCTAGGTCACGAAGAAGTGTATTATGTATGGTATTCCAAAATAAGTGTAGTTATGAAGAAATAACTGGGAGATAATATAAATGTTTTATGAACCAGTTATTTATGTTTCCTAGTTTATAAAGACACTATACCTATACAGTTCTGTCATGTCTTTGTTATTTTTTTTAATTAATATACTTAAATTTTATGTAATATCAATTTATGTAATTTATGGGTCAATATAGTTGGTATCAGATGAAAGGTATAGCTATCCTTTGGAAAGTGGGATGAGAAAGCCTTTGTAAGAACCACATAGAGATGTTTAAGTATAGGATACAATCCTAGTGTTTTATAAATGACCATTAATAACATAGTATAAAACCTAAAGTCTCCAAAATTGAAATTTTATTCTTGATTATATTGTTTTCCTATTATGATTAGTGTTTATCACACTATTATTCTTGGTTTTAGTTAATAGATGGAACCCAAAGGGACCACGTTAATGATGAATGTGATAGGAAATGCAATGATTGTCCCCCTGAGCAACAAAATGTTATGAGAGATGTAATGAAATATCTTTTAGCCATTCTCACACAACATTCTCATGCTATAAATCATGCATGGATTACAAATGAACAAAGGAGGGAGAAACATTCTACTGATTCCTTCATGGGGCATCATCCACCTTCATTCAGAGGGTATTCTGATCTATTTGTATCTAAAAAATGGATCACTACCACTGAAAAGATATCTCTAGTTCAATAATGTTTTAAACATGATTATTGATCTTAGCAGTCTATCATTTGGATGGTAAAGCAGATCAATTGTGGAATTTTATCAAGAATATGAGGAAATGAGATGAAATTGAGTCCATGGAATGGGACAAGTTCGAGAACTTATTTTTCAATAAGTGTCTTCCTAGTATTCTTCAAAAAATAAATAAATAATGATTTCCTTTAACTTAAGAAAAATGATGATGAATTCATTTGTACATATGAAGAAAATTATACAAGACTTTCAAGTTATGCTTTTGGAATTATTATCGAACATTGATTAAAATTAATCGATTTTTTTGTGGCTTAAAACCAAGTCTCCAAAGGGTATTAGCCATAAGGGACTTTAATTGATATGAGGAAATCTTTCGATGTGCTCTCAAGGTTTACATGGATATTGGAGTAACCCATTAGTCATACGGTTCTGATAAGAAGATAAAAATTGAATTCAATGGAAAAACCATAGACCACATTGAAAAGAAGATATGTTTTATCTTATTCTCAATGTATGGAAAAAAACATGGAGGAAATGTTATTAGTGGGACTATTAAATGGTTTAAGTGTGGAAAATAAGTCCATCAGATCGTTAAATGCTGAAGTTATGGGTAAAATATGTCTAATGATGAGAAAGAAGAAAAAAGATACATAGAATGCACCTCTTACACTTCAATGCTACAAGTGAATGGAAATGGGGAATTATACCAATCAATTACCTGATCCTAGGGTTATTTATGATAATCGATTTCAAAAAAATCATAAGGAAAAAGAAAAAGCGAAGTCACATTCAATCACTATCAATGACATAGAGTATGACAATGAAGTGGTGAAAGGCACACTTACCATCCAATCTAAAGTAGAAAATGTTTTATTTTATTCTAGATCCACACACTATTTTATTTATGAAGAATTTTCTAAGTGTATAATTGTATTACCTTAATAATTAGATGTCGAGTTACCTGTGACAACTCTTAATGGAACAATAGTCACATCAAAAGTTTATAATTCTTCTCCGATTGAAGTTTGTGGGAATGTTCTTACTAAAAATCTTGTGATCCTTCCTATAGTGGAATTTGATGTGATTAAATGCATGAATTGGCTTTCTCTATATAGAGTTTTTATCAATTTACTTGGAAGGGAAGTCACATTTCATATTCCAGATCAATATATGATCATCTACTGATGCGAGGATAAATATAACCTTCCAGTAGAAATTTATTCCATCTTATGGGTCTTGATTCCTATAAATGAAGGTTATTTATCTAAAATGGTTTGGGAGAAACTCATGATTATGAATACACCCATTGTATGGGTGTTTGCTGATTTATTTACAAAGGAATATCCATGTCTTCCACCAAATCATGAAGTTGAGTTTTTAATAGAACTCATACTACGTGCTATGCCTGTTTCAAATACACCATATAGAATGGCCCCAATTGAGTTGCAGGAATTGAAGATGCTACTCCAAGATAATATTGATAAGGGATTCATACAACCTAGCGTGTCACCTTGGGGAGCACATGTTCAGTTTTTTAACATAAAAATATGGATCAATGAGACTCTCCATTGATTATAATAAACATAACAAGTTCACTCTCAAGAACAAATATCCTCTTCCTTGCATTGATGACCTATTCATCCAATTACACACGTGCTCAATACTTTATCAAGATTGATATTCATTCAGGATATCATCAATTAAGGGTCAAAAAAAGGATATAACAAAGTTAACATTCCGTATAGGGTATCAACACTATGAATTTATAGTGATGACTTTTGGTCTTACTAATTCCCCTACTATCTTCATGGATCTAATGAATAGAGTCTTTAGAGACTATGTTAATTAGTTTGTGGAAGACTTTGTAAATTATATTCTTGTCTATTAGAAGAGTAAGGAATAACATGATGACCACTTGAGAATTGTATTGAAGACCTTAAGAAAAGATAATTTTATTAAAAATTTACCAAGTGTTAATTTTGGCTTCAGAAAGTTTCATTTTTGGGTTACATAATCCCAAGATATGTGATATCTATAGATCCATAAAAAATAGAAGTTGTCAAAAGTGGGCCGAGACCAAATACAGTAACTGAGATCTGAAGTTTTATTGGTTAGGCTGGATATTATCAACATTTCATGATTTTTTTTCACTATTATCTAACCCACTCACCATATTGACTTAGAAATGAGTTAAGTTCATATGGATGGAAGAATGTGAAGAGAATTTCAAATAACTAAAAAGATGGTTAGCCAGTGCACCAATGCTAACACTTCTTTATATTGGAGAAACATTTTTGATCTACAGTGATGCATCGAAGAAGAGGATAAGACGTGTTCTAATGAAAAATGATATGGTGATAGCTTATGGTTCATGTCTGTTGAAAATATATTAGAAAAATCATCCAACACATGAGTTGGATTTATCTATGGTAGTAATTGCATTAAATATATAGAGGAATTATATTTATGGTGAAAGGTGTGATATTTATACTGATAATTCACGTTTAAAGTATATTTTCAAACAAAAAGATCAAAATATGTTCCAAATAAGATGGTTGGAGTTGAATAAATATTACAACCACTCAATAAATAAACACCCTAGGAAAGCAAACAAGGTGAAAGATGCATTAAATAGACAATACTAGGCTTGGTCATCAAAGATGAGGATCACAAAAGATCTAATATTAGAGGATATATAAAGGATAGATCTTGAAATTTTAAAGGAAGGGGGGAATATTATATTTTTTTAAATTAATGTTCAACCATCAATACAAGTAATGATTAAGGAGGTGTAGAATAAAGATATTGAGTTAAAAAAGAAGTTGAGAAATGTTCTTGAATTCAACCTTGATTTTGGTGAAATTATAAGGTTCCAAAATTGGGTATGTATTCCTCTCATTCTAGAATTAAAGAAGGATATTTTGGATGAGGCTCATAGTTCCTCATTCTCTATTCACATTGGAATAAAAAAGATGTAAAGGGGTCTGAAAGAGTACTTTTGGTGGGATGGAATGAATAGAGATGTCACAGAATATGTATCTTGATGCTTGGTTTGTCAGAAAGTTATTAATGAGAGACAGAAGTATAAGGGTATGTTACAACCATTACCCATACTAGAAATAGAAAAGGGAAAACATAACTGTGGACTTTATTTTAAAACTTCCTAAAACATCTAAAGACCATAATGTTTTAATGGTTATAGTTGATCACCCTATGAAGTGGGCATACTTCATTTCTATTAAAGAGTATTTCTCTCTGGATCATATTTCTAAGATATATGTAAAGAAATTAGTAATATTACATGGAGTACCACTTTACATTATATCTAATCGGGATCTACGGTTTACCTCGATGTTCTGGAGAATTATTAAGCATGATCCAGATATAGTGTTAAGTTTTCACAGTGCTTATCATTCTCATATAGATGGCCAGTTTGAGATGAAAATTCAAACACTGGAAGACATGTTGAGAGCTTCCTCTTTGGATTTCAAAGGTGGTTGGGATCAACACCTACCTTGTTGAAATATTCATACAACAATAGATTCACTCCAATATTCAAATATCTCTTTATGAATCCCTCCATGGATTGAAGTTCCAAACTCCAACTTTCTAGGTTGAAGTTGGGGAAAGAAATCTATTCGGACCTAATCTTGTTGATGAAATGGAAGAAAATGTTAGATCTATTCAACAGCACATAAGAGCTGCTCAGAGTTGAAAAAAAGTTATGCTGACAAAAAAATAGAATAACTAGAGTTTCAAGTGGGTGATAATGTGTTTCTACGAATATATCCTTGGAATAGTGTAATAAGAATTGGAATTAAGGGAAAACAGAGCCTTAGGTATCGCGATCCTTTTGAAATTTAAGATCATGTGGGGAAGAAATCTTACCGATTAACACTTCCACCGAACCTCTCTCAAGTTAATGATGTGTTACATGTATCTCTTATATGAATATACATATGTGATCCATCACATATACTAAGATTAAAATTCATACCGCTGGTGAAAGATATTTCTTATGAAGAATAACCCAAAGAAATTATGGATCATAGCGAAAAGATCCATGAAACAGGACCACTCGCTTGGTCAAAGATTAATGGAGGAATCAAAAATTTTAAGAAGCTACATGGGAACTTGAGGATATAATGAGGGAGGGATATCCTCATCTGTTTGTTTCTATGTTACAAATTTCTTGGGCGAAATTCAGTTTAAGGGGGGAAAAATGTAACACCCGGATGTTTTTTTGAAATATTTTCATTAAATAATATTTATTCTTCAATAGATTTCTTTATACATAATCACAAGTTTAAAAAAACCATGTGATGTACTTATCATAAAATTAATGTTAGAGCCTAGCTATTTGGTTAGCGATAATAATTATAACCAACTTATGAAAATCTATTGCGAATTCATTAGCTATCAATTATTTATGAAAAATATAAATGAATTAGACATTTGTATTTTTTAGTGAATTATATTTGGTAATGAAATTAATGATATATATATGTGTTAGATACTTAATAAAATATTATTTATATTTATCCAATGGATATTTTAATCACAAGGCTTAAATAAAACCATATTTGATGTATAAAAACCAATTTTTAAAAGGATAATTTTACACCTTTGAATGAAGAACCCATTATAAATGATTATTTTGAAACATTAATAATATTTATATGAAAACATAAACATGTTATTTTTAATAGGTATATACAAATTTACATTTTATTAATTTTTGATATTTTTTGATAACTTTTATGTATTGATGAATAGTAAAAATACACAAAATTTTAATTGAAAATAAATGTTTTCATTGAAATAATTTATATTGTTAAATTTTGTTACTAAATTGTTTCAAAGTATAAATAAAATATATTTTTACAATTTAATATAATTTTGTTCATTGAAATTAACTTTACATTAAATTCAGATGTAAAAACATTTCAATCTTTTTCAATATTTTAACTTTTAAGACACATTTTCTCATTTCAACAACAGGATTAATTTTAAATTAATTACTGAAAATTATGTGTTTTAAATTTTTAAAAATGGATTCTATATTTGGAATCCATAGGTTTAAATTATATAAATATCTTTATTATATTTTTAGGAAATATTAATAGTAACATTGGAAAACTTTATTAACACGTTAAAAGGGTAAATCTAGTAATTAAGGGTAAAAATAATTTTACAAAATAACCCTAAAACTTGTTTTAACAAAATTTTATGATTATTATGTGACAAAAACATAATTGGGTCTAAATGGTATCCATTGGAACCCACTTGGATAAGATTAAGACATTTAATTTATTTTATTAAAATAAAAGTGAAATATGTGTCACTCAAATTTTAATAATTAAATTATTTTTAATAGATGGTTATATAGAAGATAAATTAGATTATTAATACAAATTTTAAAGCTTAAATGTTTTTATTTATCATGAAAATTTATTTTTAATTTTGAGGAAATAAATAATTACCCAAAAGACTTATACTTGGATGATGAAAAAATTAATTAATTGATGAGAAATCAATAATTTTTTTTATTAAAATATTAACAACAATAAAATGGCCCAAAAACTTAAAAAAACATCATTGGTCAAGTATATATCTACCATAAGCATCAAATGGTTTACTTATTGGAAATTTTGAGGCTAATATTAGAGATTATTACACTTATATTTTTTTATTTAATGTAAAGAAAAATAGTCACATTCATGTTTTAAAAGAGTATATCATTTTTAATGTTGGATATTTTCAGAAGATATATTATACTAAAATTATTATTATGAAATATAGTGGTTTTATATTCATCATATTATTTTATTTTTAATTTTTATTTAACAAATAAGTATACTAAATAATTACCCAACAGTTAGGTAGTAATTATTTTAATGAATAGATCAAATAAATGTTTTCATAAATATTTTAATAAATATTATTTAAAATAATTATTATGTAAAATTAATTTAGTATATTTCCTTGAAATCTTACTGAAATTATAAAATATTTGGATAGAGGTTCACTTCTTATCTTTCTATTTTCTAAAATCCATGAAATAAATAGTGTCAAAATTGACACTATTGATATTTTGTAAAAACAAGGTTTTCTTAAATTATTTAAAAATCTTAAAACATATTTAAAAACATAGAATAATTATGGTATTGTATATAATATTCTAATTTATTCACTTATGTTCTAATTGACTTTAAATAAGTAAATATTTTACCCATTGTTTATTGTAATAGTTGTAACCCTAGTTGAATTTTTTTGAGAATAACTAATTATTAATTAAAATGATAATGCTTAAATTGACATAAAAACATGTCTAAAATTTATTATTTGCTGATATTACAACCCTATCTCATCTCAACTACGAAATTGGGATATTTTTTTTGTTTTTTTGTGGGGTTCTATTTTATTATAAAGTAATATTTTTTAGGTTTCCAAAAGTGCCACTCTACTCAATTATAAAAGGTCACTTCCTCCCTCAACTCTTCACTTAATTTTGAGCCGTCAAGATCTTCCATACCTTTCCCATTTACATTATAAAATTCCCTATAAACATTTTAGTGGTTCTTGTCTTATTCAAATACCAACTCTAGTGCTCTAAGAGGAGATTTAGAGGAGGCACATCGAAAAGGAGGTAATATCATTTACCGATTCATTCAAACTTAATTATTCTTATACTACCACCTCATTAGTTATTTAATTATAAAGTAATAAATATAGTATTACATATGTTTTAAGTTGTTATTATGATTATGAAAAAAATCATATTCCACCTTCTACCCATAATATAAAAAATGAAACCACCACACGTGCGTACACACAGCTTACCATCTCCACGCCGTAGTGTAATCTGTTTTTCAACACCACCTTACATGGATGGGTATAATTATGTAAATAATAAAAATATATTATTATTTTAAAATTATAAAAATTATTAAATATTATACACCATCCATTTCAATACCATTCAACAATTTTGGGAATGATATCATCGTTAGTGCGTACATATGGCCTACCGTCTCCATGAAGCGATGCAATTAGTTGTACATGATCTTCACTAAACCATGATTATGTTCATGAATTTAATGAATAAATATGATATATATTTTACTAATATAATTTTGTAAATGATTTAACTATATCCTATGAAGTGGAACATGAACTTTTCTGAAAAATCTTTCATAAGAACATAAAATAGTTAATATCTAAATAATGAGTGAAAATGAAATGTTACTAGCAAATGAATGATAATATAATTATATATGATATCATAAAATCCATTATTATTCTATAATAATTCAATAACATTATTTAAATCATTAAACATAAGTTTTGGATACATATGAATGATATCATACCGAAGGTAAGGGATAATTTTGAAATCCCATCTGAGATTGTTTATTCATAAGTATTTACTAGGGAATATTTATCGTTCACGTCTATATTTCCTAAATATGTATTATTATTTTTATACTATTATAATTTTTTAAAGTAATTTTTTCTCATTTTTCAATTTTTATTAAATGGTATGAAAGGAAGCTTTTGTCATTTTTCGATATAAGGTACTTTTTGCCTTTTTTTTTCTATAAAAGAATGAGGAAAATGTTTCTTATCTTATATGAAGTTAATTGATTTATATGAATTTATAACGGCTAATTGAAATGTATATTACTTTACCTGATTTCAGGTTTATTTTCAATTATATTATTTTTTTAAAAAATGCATGATGTTTTTAAAAATGAAGACATTTTTGATGAAGAAAAGATAATTTTATCATGAATTAATTTTAAGAGTTTTATAAAAATTATTTCCATATAAGATAGAATAGAGTTATGTTTCTATCCCTATTATTACATTTATTTAATTGTTTTAATGATTGAATTATTTTTATGAAATCCATTTATTTTATAAGAATTATGTTATGATGGAATGATGATTAAGAAACCCATTTTATTTATTGGGTTATGCTATGATGAATAATTTAAATTTTTGTGGCATATGGAAGAATGATTTCATTATGATATGGGTGGGACCTATATCTCCATCCAATTAATTGGGTAGTTATTTATATCTCATGATATAGACATGACTGTAAGGAAAATTAAATCTGGTTCAGTACCACAGTGTTGGAACGATAAGTAAAGCCAGTTTATTAATGGGATTTGTTCGATATGATGGTCTTGGAAATGAGAGTTGACTATTATGAAATGATTTTATATGGTTATTTGAATGAAAAAAAACCTCATGTCTTATGTTTTTACTTTTGGGATTATGTACATTAATTATTATGAACTTTTATCCCATGACATGATATCATGATCTTTCATACAAAGGATAAGAATTCCAAATGTTATGTTCTTATGTCTTATGATTGTGAGATTATTGAAATTATCCTTTGTTTAAACTTATTGAGAATTTGAGATCACCCCTTTCATATGTTTCTCTTCCACATTTCATGAATAAGGGTAATATGTATGATATTCCAAAAAGAGACTAGTTATGAAAAAAATAATGGGAGAATATATAGATGTTTTATGAACCCTTTGTTTTTGTTTCCTAGTTTCTAAATACACTATACCTATATGGTCATGTAATGGAACTATTATATGTTGTAATTAATATAATTAAATTTTTAAGTAATATAAATGTATGTAATGTATGGTTTGCTATAGTTGGTATAAGAGGAAAGGTATAGTTAAACTTTGGAAACTGGATGCAAAATCCTTAGTAAGAACCTTAAGTTGATGTAAAATAATAGGATAAAATCCTAGTGTTTTATAAATTACCATGAATAATCTAGGATAAAACCTAAAGTCTCTTAAATTGAAATTTTATTCTTGATTATGTATTTTTCTTGTTATGATTAGTCTTTCTCACAATATGCTTCTTGGTTTTAGTTAATGGCTAGAAACTGAAGGAACTACGTTAATGACGAATGTGATGAGCAATGAAATGATCGTATCCATGATAGAATAATATTATGGGAGATGGAATGAAAAATATTATATCCATTATCATAGAACTTTCTCAATCTATGAATCATGAAGGGCTTATAAACAAGAAAAGGAGGGAGCAAAATTTTGTTGAGTCCTTCACGAGGTAGCGTCCACTTTCATTCAACGGGTCTTCTGATCCATTAGTGGATGAACAATGGATCAGTAACACTAAGATGATATTTTCAACTCTACAATTTTTTGAACATGATAAAGTCATCTTAGTATTCTATCATTTGGAAGGTGAAGCTGATCAATGGTGAAATCTTATCAAGAATAAGAGACAAAGATATGAAATTGAGTCAATGGAAGATGATGAGTTCACGAACTTATTTTTCAATAAGTACATTCCTAAAATTCTTCAAACAAAGATATATAAGGATTTCATTGAACTTAATACAAAGGATGATGAATCAGTGGGTACCTATGATGCAAATTATACAAGACGTGCAGGGTATGCTTCTGGAATTATTATCCAAACTGAGTGTAAATTTGATTGATTCTTTTATGGCATAAAACTAAGTATTTGAAAATAATTATCCATTAGGGAATTTAATAGATATGAGTAAATCATTAAATGTTCTCTCATGGTTGAGATGGATACTAGGGTAACCCATTAATCATATGATTCTAATAATAATAAAAAAGTGGAATTGAATGGAAATATAAATACCACAAATAAAAGAACATAAAATTTCCCTTATGCTCAATATGTAGAAAAAATGGAGGAAATACTCTTAAAGGGACTATTAAAATTTTTATGTGTGGAAAAGAAGGTCATCAAGAAATTAAATTCTGAAGTTATGGGAAAATATGTCTAAAGACGTGAACAAAGAAAAGGCTACATATAATGCACCTACTACATATCAATACTACAAGTGAAAGGGAATGGGGAATTATGCCAATGAATTCTCTAATCCAAGGGTTATTGATGATGATCGATGTCAAAAACTCTTAAGTACAAAGAAAAAGGACTGTCACATGCAATCACTATTATTGATGTAGAGTACAATAATGAAGTGTCGAAAGGTACACTTACCATCGAATCTAATGTAGAAAATTATTTATTTGATTTTGGATCCACCAATATTTTATTTATGAAAAATTTATATGGGTATTTCTGTATTACCTCAACATTTAGATGTTGAGTTTTCTGTTACAACTCTTAATGAAAAAATGGTAGCAAAAAAACTTTTATAATTATTATCTGGTTGAAGTTTTTGGGAAAGTGCTTCTTGAAAATCATATGGTCCTTCCTATAGTGGAATTTTATGGGATTAATGTAATGTATTAGCTTTCTATACATGGATCTGAAATCAATTTCTAAGTAGGGGAAGTCACATTTTGTATTTCAGATCAATCTATGATCATCTATCATTGTAAGGATGAATATAATCTTCTAGTAGTCATTACTTACATATATGGGTATTTATTATTGTAAATTAAGGTTATTTATTATAAATGGTTTGGAAAAAACTCAAGATTAACAATACAAAAATTTTATGGGAGTTTGATGATGTATTCTCAGAGGAATTGTTAGCTCTTCCACCAAATCATGAAGCTGAGTTTTCAAAAGAACTCATACCGAGTCCTATGCCTATTTCAAAGAAACCTTATATAATGGACTCAATTGAGTTGCAAGAATTGAAGAAGATACTCCAAGGGAATCTTGATAATGGATTAATATGCCCTAATGTGTTACCTTGGGGAGAACCTATTTTGTTTTTTAATAAGAAAGATGGATCAATGAGACTCTGCTTTGATTTTTGAGAACCTAACAAGATCACTATCAAGAAAAAATATCCTCTTCCCGACAATGATGACTTATTCGACCAATTACGCAGAGATCAATACTTTGCTAAGATTTATCATCGTTCAGGATATCATCAATTAAGGGTCAACATGAGGATATAAAAAAGACCACATTTCATACAACGTATGGAAACTATAAATTTTTAGTGATGCCTTTTGGTCTTACTAATTCCCCTACTATCTTCATTGATCTAATGAATAGAGTCTTTAGAGACTATATCAATCAGTTTGTGGTAGTATTTATAGATGAAATTCATTTTTATTTGAAGAGTAAGAAATAACATTAATACCACATGATAAATTTACTATAGACGCTGAGAAAATGGAAGCTTTATGAAAAATTTACCAAGAGTTAATTTTGGCTTTTTAAAGTTTCATTTCTGAGTCACATAATCTCAAGAGTTTGAATTTCTATGGATCCATCAAAAGAAGAATTTGTTGAAATATGGTCAAGGAAAAAATGATTACTAAGATCTGATGGTTTCTTTGTTTGGATGGATATTATCAATATTTTTTGAAATATTTTTCATGATTATCTAATATACTCACCACGTTGACATGGAAATGAGTTATGTTCACAGGGATGGAAGAATGTGAAGAGAATTTTAAAGAGCTATAAATAAGGTTAGCCAGTGCAACTATGCTCACACTACCTTGTAGTAGAGATAGGTTTATGATCTACAGTGATGCATCCAAGAAGGGGGTGGTATGTGTTCTCATGGAAAATGATATGGTGGAAGATTATGCCTCACAACTGTTGAAAATACTTGAGAAAAATTTCCCAACTCTTGATTTTTAGTTAGTTGTGGTAATCATTTCATTAAAGATATGGAGGAATTATATCTATAATGAAATTTGTGATATTTATATTAATCATAAACGATGAAAGTGTAATTTTAGACAAAAAAGAGCTGAATATGCACAAAAGTGGTTGGTGTTGATAAAAGATTACAACTGCTCGATAAATTAGCATCCTGGGAAAGAAAACAAGGTGGAAGATGAATTATGTCGAAAAAACCATGCAATCCTGTTGATGATGAGGATCCAAAAATATCAAATATTTATGGATTTGAAAAGGATAGATCTTGAAATTTTAATGGAAGGGGGATAATATTATCTTTCTCAAATGAAATTTAAACCATCAATATAAGTGAAGATTAAGGAGGCATAGAAAGGATGATCTAGATCTACAAAATAACGTGAGAAATGTTCTTGAATTCAACATCAATTGTGATGAAATAAGAAGGTTCAGGAACTGGGATTGTATTCCTCCCATAATAGAATTAAAGAAGCAGCTATTGGGTGAGGATCATAATTATTCATTATCTATTCACCATGGAAGCACAATGGTGTATAGGTACCTAAAAGAGTACTTTGGATGGGATGGCATGAAAAGGGATGTCGTCGAATATGTCTCTCGATTCTTAGTTTTTCAGTAAGTTAAGGCTGATAGAAAGAAGTATAATGGGATGTTACAACCATTACCCATACTGTAACACCCCGATATTTTATGAAAAATATTCCTTTAATTTCATTAATGTCTTGTGTTGTATTCTACACCAAGATTATCTTGCGCCATACGCAACACCGTATTAGCTTGCAGTATACACAACACTATTCTTGGATCGTGTTACACACAATTTTGATAATAGTTATTCTACGCAACATTGAGTATATATATATATATATATATTCAATGTATAAATGAAATATGGTTGGATTATGTTATATGAAACAACGAAGGATTCTTTCACAACACGCAACCCTGACTTGGCTTGCATTACACGCAATCGCGACCTTCCTCGATAGCGTGTGTTGTACGCAATACCGGGTTTTAATAAACAACGATATATTATAATAATATTGTCATGAACTTGCCGTTATGAATAGTATTAACTAAATTTTGAATTTTATAACATTATTATTCATCTTACACATTTTCTAGAACATGGTATAAGAACAAAATAAATTTTTCGGGTAAAATAAGTATTTTTAAAAAAATGCAGTTTTGCCACCTTTTGATGGAACACCCACTTTAAATATAGTTTTAGACATGTTTATATGTTCAATTTGACAAAATAAAATTCTTCTTTTTAATCATGATATAATAATTTACATTAGATAAAGTTTTGATATTTTTCCGATAACTTTCATATTTTAATGAATAGTAAAAACACGCAATATTTTAATTAAAAACAACTTCTTTCATCGTAATATCTTATGTGGTTAAATTATAATATTGAATGGTTTTAAAGTATAAATAGAATATATTTTTACCATTTAATATAATGAATGTCATTATCATTGATTTTATCTTGAATTCGTAGGTTAAATCAATTCAATCTTTTGCAATGTTTTAAACAAAAACCCGTTTTTATTCGACAACGAGATTAATTTTAATTTAATTTCTGCAACTTCTGTGTATTGAATTTTAAAAAATGGATTCCATATTTTGAATCATTGGGTCCAAATTATGTTAATAGGCTACTTTTTATTTTTGGGAATTATGAATAGTAACTACGGTAAATTTTATTTACCATAGTTAAAGGTAAATCGGGTAATTAAGGGTAAATATAATATTATAAAATTACCCTAACACATTCCAAAATTCTATTTGACGGCTAAAAGTAAACCCATATCAACTTAGGGTCGGATTATATTCATTTTATGGACTTTTGAGCATGAAAATAATTTAATTATTATTAAAACCAAAGAAAGTGACAACATGTCACTTTCTTAAATCTTATAAGTATAATAATTTTAACTTAGTGATAAACATCATAAAACTTCAAAAATGAATAGTATCCAGAAAGATAACAAAATTATATACATCATGAGAATTTATATAGAATTTTTTGGGATTAAATAATTATTATTAATTGTGACACAATAGTGATGCAAAAATTATTTATCTAGTGAAAAATTAAGAATATAGTTTTTATTAAACTAATAGTGACCATAAAAGGCACAAAACCCTGTCCAAAACTTATTTGTCAAGTAAATTTAAACTATATTCATCCAATGGTCGAATATTTGACCATTTGGAGTCTTATACAAGCAATTATGACACTTATATTATTTTATTTTAAATGATTCCAAAGTTGTCACCTTCATAATTTAATAAATATAACAATTTAAATATTGTGATTTTAAGATGATAAATTCGAGTAAAATTATTATTGTGAAAGGTAATATATTTATCGTCATCATAGGAGTTTATTTTAAATTTTTATTCAACAAATAAGTATATTAAATAATTATACAAAAATGATGTAGTAATTATTTTATTAAGAGATAAACCAAATAAATGGTTTTAAAAATAATAAAATAAATATTATATGAACTATTTAATGTGATACACTAATTTTATAGATACATATGACCTTTTATTAATATATTAAATCATTTATTTCGAACATATCATCTGTATATATTTTATTTAAATTCAAATAAATGAATAGTGTCAAAATTGACACTATTGTTATTTTATAAAAATAACATATTATAAAATTGTTTAAAAATCACAAAAATATTTAAAAATTATAAATTTAAATTTATATGGTCTATAATGTTATAAATTAAACAATTATGGAAAATTCACAACAAATAATTAATTATTTGTTATAATTTAAAATTTAGAATTTTATTACCACAAATAAACTTAATAGATTAAATAAGGATAAATCAAAATGATAAGGTTTAAAATAAGATCCAAACATGTCTAAATTTGACTGGTTGATGAGATTACAACCCTATCTCATCTAATATTCAAATATGAGTCATTTTTGGTGGTTTTTAAGTGGGGTTAGATTTATTATAAATTAATATTTTTAAGAATTCCAAAGGTGCCCCTCTCCTCCCTTATAAAAGGGCACCTCCTCCCTCTCTTCCTCACACAACTTTGAGCCTTAAAGCTCGACCAAACCCTGCCAAATTCTCCTCTCCACTTCCCTAGAAACATCCTAGAGGTTCTGGTCTTCCTCAAAGACTAATTTTAGTGCCCTAAGAGGTGGTCTCAAAGAGGTGCTTCAAAGAAGAGGTAATTTCCGTTACCGATTCTTTCAACTTTATTTCTTCTTCCACTTCTTCTTCTTAGGTTGTTTCATTATGAAGTAATAACATAAGTATCACTCATATACTGATATGTTATTATAAGTATGAAACAACCCTATTTCACCATCTATCCATCCTACGGAAAACAAAATCACCGCGCGTGCGTACGTACGGAATACCGTCTCCACGCTGTGGTGTAATCTATTTTTCCACCAACACCTTACATGGATGGGTATTATGGTGTAAAGAATAACTATACATAGTTATTATAACATCATAATGATTCTGATATATTGTATAATCCACTCCAATTCAATTCAATAATTATGGAAATGATATCATCGCTCGTGCGTACGTACGGACTACCGTCCCCACGACGCGATGAGATTCATTCTCCATGTTAACCATTTAAGAATGATTATAAAGTATATATAAGCAATAATAATGAAATATATGACATTATAAAGCTACTGGATTTATGTATATATATATGTATGTTATCTACTTAATTCTACTCAATTCAATAAGGAAACGAAAACAACGTTCATGCGTACGTACGACCTACCGTCTCCATGAACGGTGTATTTCTTTCCATTTATCGATCCATTATATATATGTATATTATGAATATATATTATATATAAATCATGTTTTATATTCTATAATTAAGTAATAATGATCTATGTAATCATATGAATAATTACAAGTTAAAACACGAATGACAAATGAGATGATTTTACCAAAAACGCTACTTTAACATGAATTTACAAAAGAACGGGTAATATAAAGTCATAAGTGAACCATATATGATATAATAACAATGAATATGATTCTGTAATAAGTCAATGACATTATTTAAATCATTATACAGGAGGTTCAGACACTTACGAAGCAAATCAGACATAAGGTAAGGGGAAATATCACAATCTCATTTTTATCCGAGATTGTTTATACTTTGGTATTTACTGGGGTGTATTTTATCATCCACATCCATGTTTCCTCAATATGTAATGTTATTTCCATCCACCTATGATTTTTTAAATACAATTTTACCCTTTGGTGAGTTTTTAGTAAAATATATGAAAGGAATCTTTTGTCGTTTTTCGTACGAGGTACTTTTTGACTTTTCCGACAAAAGTACGAGAAGAATGTTTTCTTAACTTATAAGAAATGAATGGATTTTTAAAAAATTATTTCCAAGAAGCATCCTTTACAAGTTTTCGAGTTTATTTTTAATCAACTTCTTTTAGTTTAAAGTTTTATGACATGTTATGAAAGGAAAAATGTTTTTGAAGAAGAAAGGATATTTTCCTCAAGAATGGAGTTCAAGTGTTTTATCAAAATTATTTTCCATCTAAGATAATAAAGGGTTCTGTTTATATCCCTATTATTACATGGATTTGATTACGTTGTGATGGAAATATTTTTATGAATTCCCTTATCTTATATGAATTGTTTTATGATGTCATGTTGTTTAAGAATCCCATTTTTATTACATGGGTTATACTATGATGCATGGTTTATGATTTTGTGGCACACATAAGAATTGTATCATTATGAGATGGGTGGGACCTATATCTCCCTCCAATGCATTGGGTAAAGATTTTATATCTCATGAGATAGACATGGCTGGAATGGTAGGTTATACCGGTTCAGTGAAATAGGACTGAAACGAGGGAGACTCAGTTCAGAAAGGGACTTTGTCCACTAAGATAGTCTTGGAAATAAGTCTTGACTAATAAGATATGATTCTCTATGATTATGTGTGTATGCCACAAAGTTTCATGTTTTAAGTTATGATTATTGGGATTACATTTCACTACTATGATTTATACCATGTTATGAAATTATGCTCTCTTTTGCAGGTTAAGATTTCCAAAATGTTATGTTCTTATGAATATGATGTGATTGATATTCCTTTTGTTTACCCTTACTGAGCATTTGATCTCACTCTTTTATGTTTTCTTTTCCCCAGGATATAAAGAAAGGTTTTAGGTAAAAAAAAGGGGAATATATTTATGGGAGATGTTGAAGATCTTTCACCACGTTTAGAAGATTATATTCCGAGTTTCCAAAGACACTAAACTATTACGGTCCTTGTGTGTGTGTTTTTGTTATGTAATAAGTATTCCGCAAATGTAATGTAATGTCCATGTACGTCAGGCTTTAGGGTCTCTACAGTTGGTATCAGAGGAAAGGTTTAGTCAACCTTTGGAAACTAGGATGCGAAAACGTTAGTGAGATCCCTAGAGACATTTCTAAGGTATGTATAGGGATGTCCCTAAGGATAAGTATACGTATAGGATATAGTCCTAGAACTATGGTAACGATATTAGATTAAACCAAAGATGTTAGATATTGAAGTTACTCCCCCTTTATTATGATTTTTTCCTCTCACGCTATTATTTTTGGGTTTTAGAAAATGGCTGGAAATAAGATGATTCACGATAATGGAGGATATGATGGACAATGGAATGATATTGTTCATGAGAAATCAAATGAAATGGGATTTGGAAGTCCAAACATCATTATTATACCGAATCAGCAATCTCATAATATGATCAATAAAGTAAAATTTGGTAAGTTTACTGACTCGGCTAATAAGAGAAAGATGGAGTTTCATGATGATCATAGAGGAAAGAAAGTTCAATTTCCCCTATGTAAATCATGTGGGAAGAGGCATCAAGGATAATGTTTCAAAGGAACTGGAAGATGCTTTGGGTGTGGAAAATAAGGACACAAAGCCAGTAAGTGCAAAGGAAAAGGTTCAGTTAACACCAGGGATGAGGATAATGGTATTGCTACGACATCAACAATGGTGAAATGTTTTAAATGTGGAATGTACGGGCATTATGCAAACCAATGCCCTAAGGTAAAGTCTCATAAAGAGAATCAGTATGTTCGTATGGGTAGTATTTATGTTGATGATGATGAAGAGACTACAAATGATATTTGAGATGAAAAAATTGTTGAAGCTCGGTCAATGGTTTAAGAATGTAGTGGAATGATTACAGGTTTATCATGTGTAATGTTGTATAAGTAATCTCATGGTACTATGGAATAAAGAGATATCTAAGGATTGTTACACTGTTGCCTTTCCTTGAGTTTTGAAAGTGTATGATTAATGTTACCAGTATCCATGAAAGGTTATTCAGATATTTTTGGAATGAAGATGATATGCGCATAATGAAGGGATAAGGAGAAAATTAAATATTTGATAGTATTCATGAGCTCATGACCGATATAAGGATAAGGTTATATCATGGTTTGAGTATATAGAATTTTTGGATTTTGGTATGTTGAAAGAGTTAACTTTTGACAGCATTTATGTTTTCACTAAGGTTTAATGGGTATTCATTTTTCAAGAGAATACATGATTAAGGTATTCACACATGGGGGATAAATGATGGTATTCACATGCTTGGTTGATGACATTTCAAGTTATCATTTTCTTTATACTATGATCTTGGACCGAAGTATTTTAGATAAACCTAAAGTTTGGAATGGATTATGTTAACCATAAGTTAGTATTGTTTAAGGATAGAACTTTTTTTTGATATTATTTATGTGATGTTATAGTAATTTAGTTTTAGAAAAAGGACAACCTACAGGACGGGCGACAACCCATCGCGTCGGACAAGGCCGTGGGAATCGAACCCACAACCGAAGTGCGACTGGCCTTTATCGCCTACCACTGGCCTACAGGAAGTCCCTGGTTAGTATAAACTAGTTTTATTTTATTAAGCGGTATGATATATGAAGTATAAGTTCATTTTTGGAACCATATACGATTAATCTAACCATAAGATGGACTTATAACTTTTGCTAACCTTTTGTTTGAAAGAGATGGAATGAACCATCATTCTATCACATGATCTGCTAACTCATCACGAATAACAAATTCAACTTCATTTCTTTAAGGGATGAAGTGGAAATTGTTCAATTAATGAACAACAGTGAGATTGTACCAAAATCAAGTAAGTATTTCTTCTAATTCAAAATTTTCAACTTTAGGGAAATGATATTGAAAACCAAAATTGTTGTCCTAGTGATCTTATATCTGATGAATCAGATGGTACCCTAGATCATCACAAATCAATATCTTTGTGATTGTTGGCTTTTTCATAGCCATGTTCTCTACCACTCTCCATCAGAACATGATGGTTAGATTTTTCTTCCATATCCATATTTTCACCTATGTTCTCCTATGTGGAAACCCAATGATGAGTTAATTTGGGTAACCGTTACATTTCATACTTTAGTTTTTAAAGCCATGTTTTGGTATTCCTTTTTACGATGTGGGTTTCTATTGAACAAACTTTCGAGTAGTAAACCATTTATAACCCCGATGAATTTTGAGGGCGAAATTCATTTTAAGGGGGGTAGAATGTAACATCCCGAGATTTTATGAAAAATATTCTTTTAATTTCATTAATGTCTTGTGTTGTATTCTACACCAAGATTACCTTGCACTATACGCAACACCATATTAGCTTGCAGTATACGCAACACTATTCTTGGATCGTGTTACACACAATTTTGATAATAGTTATTCTACGCAACATTGAGTATATATATATATATATTTATATATATTCAATGTATAAATGAAATATGGTTGGATTATGTTATACGAAACAACGAAGGATTCTTTTACAACACGCAACCCTGACTTGGCTTGGATTACACGCAATCGCGACCTTCCTCGATAGCGTGTGTTGTACGCAATACCGGGTTTTAATAAACAACGATATATTATAATAATATTGTCATGAACTTGACGTTATGAATAGTATTAACTAAATTTTGAATTTTATAACATTATTATTCATCTTACACATTTTCTAGAACATGGTATAAGAACAAAATAAATTTTTCGGGTAAAATAAGTATTTTTCAAAAAATGCAGTTTTGCCGCCTTTTGATGGCACACCCACTTTAAATCTTGTTTTTGACATGTTTATATGTTCAATTTGAAAAAATAAAATTCTTATTTTGAATCAGGATATAAAAATTTACATTAGATAAAGTTTTGATATTTTTCCGATAACTTTCATATTTTAATGAATAGTAAAAACACGCTATATTTTAATTAAAAACAACTTCTTTCATCGTAATATCTTATGTGGTTAAATTATAATATTTAATGGTTTTAAAGTATAAATAGAATATATTCTTACCATTTAATATAATTAATGTCATTAGCATTGATTTTACCTTGAATTCGTAGGGTAAATCAATTCAATCTTTTGAAATGTTTTAAACAAAAACCCGTTTTTATTCGACAACAGGATTAACTATAATTTAATTTCTGCAACTTCTGTGTATTGAAGTTTAAAAAATGGATTCCATATTTGGAATCATTGGGTACAAATTATGTTAATAGGCTACTTTTTATTTTTGGGAATTATGAATAGTAACTACGGTAAATTTTATTTACCACAGTTAAAGGTAAATCGGGTAATTAAGGGTAAATATAATATTATAAAATTACCCTAACACATGAAAAAATTCTATTTGACGGCTAAAAGTAAACCCATATCAACTTAGGGCCGGATTAGATTCATTTTATGGACTTTTGACCATGAAAATAATTTAATTATTATTAAAACCAAAGAAAGTGACAACATGTCACTTTCTTAAATCTTATAAGTATAATAATTTTAACTTAGTGATAAACATCATAAAACTTAAAACATGAATAGTCTCCAGAAATCTAACAAAATTATCTACATCATGAGAATTTATCTAGAATTTTTTGGGATTAAATAATTATCATTAATTGTGACACAATAGTGGTACAAAAATTATTTATCTAGTGAACAATTAAGAATATAGTTTTTATTAAACTAATAGTGACCATAAAAGGCACAAAACCCTGACAAAAACTTATTGGTCATGTAAATTTAAACTATATTCATCCAATGGTCGAATATTTGACCATTTGGAGTCTTATACAAGCAATTATGACATTTATATTATATTATTTTAAATGATGCCAAAGTTGTCACCTTCATAATTTAATAAATATAACAATTTAAATATTGTGATTTTAAGATGATAAATTCGAGTAAAATTATTATTGTGAAAGGTAAGATATTTATCTTTATCATAGGAGTTTATTTTAAATTTTTATGCAACAAATAAGTATATTAAATAATTATACAAAAATGATGTAGTAATTATTTTATTAAGAGATAAACCAAATAAACGGTTTTAAAAATAATAAAATAAATATTATATGAACTATTTAATGTGATCCACTAACTTTATATATACATATGACATTTTATTAATATATTAAAGCATTTAGTTCGAACATATCATCTGTATATATTTTAGTTAAATTCAAATAAATGAATAGTGTCAAAATTGACACTATTGTTATTTTATAAAAATAACATATTATAAAATTGTTTAAAAATCACAAAAATATTTAAAAATAATAAATTTAAATTTATATGGTCTATAATGTTATAAAGTAAACAAGTATGGAAAATTCACAACAAATAAGTAATTATTTGTTATAATTTAAAATTTAGAATTTTATTACCACAAATAAACTTAATAGATTAAATAAGGATAAATCAAAATGATAAGGTTGAAAATAAGATCCAAACATGTCTAAATTTGATTAGTTGATGAGATTACAACCCTGTAGAATCTAATCTTCAAATATGAGTCATTTTTGGTGGTTTTCAAGTGGGGTTAGATTTATTATAAATTAATATTTTTAAGAATTCCAAAGGTGCCCCTCTCCTCCCTTATAAAAGGGCACATCCTCTCTCTCTTCCTCACAAAACTTTGAGCCTTCAAGCTCGACCAAACCCTACCAAATTCACTTCTCCACTTCCCTAGAAACATCCTAGAGGTTCTGGTCTTCCTCAAAGACTAATTTTAGTGCCCTAAGAGGAGGTCTCAAAGAGGTGCTTCAAAGAAAAGGTAATTTCTGTTACCGATTCTTTCAAATTTATTTCTTCTTCCACTTCTTCTTATTAGGTTGTTTCATTATGAAGTAATAACATAAGTATCACTAATATAATGATATGTTATTATAAGTATGAAACAACCCTATTTCACCATCTATCCATCCTATGGAAAACAAAATCACCGCGCGTGCGTACGTACGGAATACCGTCTCCACGCCGTGGTGTAATCTATTTTTCCACCAACACCTTACATGGATGGGTATTATGGTGTAAATAATAACTATACATAGTTATTATAAAATCATAATGATTCTGATATATTGTATCATCCACTCAAATTCAATTCAATAATTATGGAAATGATATCATCGCTCGTGCGTACGTACGGACTACCGTCTCCACGACGCGATGAGATTCATTCTCCATGTTAACCATTTAAGAATGATTATAAAGTATATATAAGAAATAATAATGAAATATATGACATTATAAATCTACTGCATTTATGTGTATATATATGTATGTCATCTACTTAATTCCACTCAATTCAATAAGGAAACGAAAACAGCGTTCATGCGTACGTACGACCTACCGTCTCCATGAACGGTGTATTTATTTCCATTTATCGATCCATTATATATATGTATATCATGAATATATATTATATATAAATCATCTTTTATATTCTATAATTAAGTAATAATGATCTAAGTAATCATATGAATAATTACAAGTTAAAACACGAACGACAAATGAGACGATTTTACCCAAAACGCTACTTTAACATGAATTTACAAAAGAACATGTAATATAAAGTCATAAGTGAACCATATATGATATAATAACAATTAATATGATTCTTTAATAAGCCAATGACATTATTTAAATCATTATACAGGAGTTTTGGACACCTACGAAGCAAATCGGACCTAAGGTAAGGGGAAATATCACAATCTCATTTTTATCCGAGATTGTTTATACTTTGGTATTTACTGGGGTGTATTTTATCATCCACATCCATGTTTCCTCAATAGGTAATGTTATTTCCATCCACCTATGATTTTTTAAATAACATTTTACCCTTTTGTGAGTTTTTAGTAAAAGATATGAAAGGAATCTTTTGTCATTTTTCGTACGAGGCACTTTTTGACTTTTCCGACAAAAGTACGAGAAGAATGTTTTTTTAACTTATACGACATGAATGGATTTTTAAAACATTATTTCCAAGAAGCATCCTTTACAAGTTTTCAAGTTTATTTTTAATCAACTTCTTTTAATTTAAAGTTTTATGACATGTTAAGAAAGGAAAATGTTTTTGAAGAAGAAAGGATATTTTCTTCAAGAATGGAGTTCAAGTGTTTTATCAAAATTATTTTCCATCTAAGATAATAAAGGGTTCTGTTTCTATCCCTATTATTACATGGATTTGATTATGTTGTGATGGAAATATTTTTCTGAATTCCCTTATCTTATATTAATTGTTTTATGATGTCATGTTGTTTAAGAATCCCAATTTTATTACATGGGTTATGCTATGATGTATGGTTTATGATTTTGTGGCACACATAAGAATGGTATCATTATGAGATGGGTGGGATATATATCTTCCTCCAATGTATTGGGTAAAGATTTTATATCTCATGAGATAGACATGGCTGGAATGGTAGGTTATACCGGTTCAGTGAAACAGGACTGAAACGAGGGTGACTCGGTTCAGAAAGGGACTTTGTCCACTAAGATAGTCTTGGCAATAAGTCTTGACTAATAAGATATGATTCTCTATGATTATGTGTGTATGCCACAAAGTTTCATGTTTTAAGTTATGATTATTGGGATTACATTTCACTACTATGATTTATATCATGTTATGAAATTATGCTCTCTTTTTCAGGTTAAGATTTCCAAAATGTTATGTTCTTATGAATATGATGTGATTGATATTCCTTTTGTTTACCCTTACTAAGAATTTGAGCTCACCATTTTATGTTTTCTTTTCCCCAGGATATAAAGAAAGGTTTTAGGTAAAAAAATGGGAAGATCTTTATGGGAGATTTTGAAGATCTTTCACCACGTTTAGAAGATTATATTCCGAGTTTCCAAAGACACTAAACTATTACGGTCCTTGTGTGTGTGTTTTTGTTATGTGCTAAGTATTCCGCAAATGTAATGTAATGTCCATGTACGTCAGGCTTTAGGGTCTCTACACATACCATAATAGTAATGGGAATACATCACTATAGAAATTATTATAGGATATAAAAAAACATCTAATGGCCATAACTCTATATGGGTTATAGTTGATCAGCATACGAAGTCGGAAATTGTAATTTCTATTAGAGATGATTTATATCTTGATCAGCTTTCCAGGATATATGTAAAGGATGTGGTAAGATTTCTTGGAGAACAAATTTCCATTTATCTGATCAGGATTCGAGGTTTACCTCGAATTTATAGAGAAGTCTTCTATATGCTATGGATACAAAGTTATGTTTGATCACTTTATATCATCTTTAGACATACAGTCAGTCTGAGATGAAAATTCAAACTCTAGAATATATGTTGAGAGATTTTTGTTTAGATTTTAAAGGTAGTTGGGATAAACACATACCTTTGGTGTAACTTTCTCAAATAAATATATTTCACTACACTATTTAGATGGATCCTTAGGAATCCCCCAATAGAATGAAGTGAAGAACTGCAACTTTCTAGAATGAAGATGGAAAAAGAAATCTATTAGGACCCGATCTTGTTGATGAAACGAGAGAAAAGTTTAGATCTATTCAACAACACATAATAGAAACTCAGAGTCAAAAAAACATTTATGATAACAATAAATGAAAATACCTAGAGTTTGAAGTGGGTGACAAGGTGTTTCAACTAATATCTCCCAATAAGAGAAAAAAGTTATTTGGAAAGAAGGGAAAGTTGAGCCCTAGGTATATCAGTCCTTTTGAAATTATGGATCATGTTGGTATGGTAGCTTACAAATTGAACTTGCACAGATTCCATCACAACTTCATGATGTGTTCCATGTATCTATCTTGAGAAAGTACATACCTGATCCATCACTTGTATTATGCTCAGAATTTGTATCGCTGGAGCTAGATTGTTCTTATGAAGAACAACTAATAGAGATTCTGGATCATAGAGAAAAAGTTATATGAATTAAGACCACTCTATTAAATAATGTTTTATAGAGGAACCACCAATTTGAAGAAGCTAAATGGGAATATGAGGATATAATGATGGAGAGGTATCCTAATCTCTTTGTTTCTAGGTGATGAATTTTTATTGCGAAATTCAGTTTAAGGGTGGTAGAATGTAACACCTGGATGTTTTTATGAAATATTTTCTTTAAATAATTTTATTATTTAGTAGATTTCTTTAAACCCAATATTTAGTTTAACTGAACTATGATTCACCCTCATTATAAAATTTTATTTATATCATAGCTGTTAGATTAGCGGGAAAAGTTATAACTAACTTATGAAAATTTATTTTGAATTCTTTGGTTATCAATTATTTATAAAAAATTTAAATCAAGTAGATATTTTTATTTTTGAGTGAATTAATAATGGTAATGAAATTAATGACAAATATATATATGTTATGTACTTAAAAAATTATTTTTGATTCTTATCCAATGGATATTTTAGAAATAGGGTATTAATAAAACCCAATTTTATGTATAAAAACATTTTTTAAAAGTTAATTGTACACCATTGAATGGTAAAACCATTTTAAATTAATATTTTTATATATTAATAATTTTTATGTCACAACATAAACATGTTATTTTGAAGTGTTATTTATGTTGAGTCAATAAGGTTTTCCTTATGACTTTTCCATTCCTTCTTGTTTTGAAAATCACAAACACCTTATCTTTAAGAAAATTGATTTTATAAGGAAAATTGCTTTCTTAAGGAAAATCACTTTTATAAGAAAAATTATCCTTATCATATTTTCATCCATATTTTTCTTAAGTATAATTTTCGGATTCATTTTCTCAGAATCATTGAAACTTTGATATAAAGCATTCTGTTTTAGGATTCGGATTCTGGATAAGAACTATAAGGAAGTTTCATTCCGAATTCCGGATATGAACTCTGACTAAGTTCTATTCCAGATTCAGAATACGAATTCTGAAGAAGAATTCTCATTACGAATTCTAATGAAGAAATCTCATTCCGAATTCCCATTACAAATTCTGATGAAGAATTCTCATTACGATTTCTGATGACGAATTCCTATTCCGAATTCTCATTCGGAATTCACCTATTAAACAGAATCTGATTATCTTTGTTTTATACACTCTGAATTTATTCATTCCGAACCTTCACTCTGAAGTTTTCATTCCGAACTTTTATGTTAGAGTTTAAAACGATGTCGTACATTCTGTTACACTTGTTTTGTTATAAAACGATGTCGTCTGTTTTGTTATAAACTAACCGTTGTCTAAGTGACACGTGTACAGGTCCCTCCGATCTTTAAGGAAAATATGACCGTTGGAGAAGGAGCCGACCTTACTGAGTTTTGTGCTTACATGCTGTTGAAGTGAATTCTAGAGAGAGAGGCTCTTATTAACTCTCAAAGCCTCGTGCGACTCCGAATGTTGGTGATTAAATTCGAGGGCTTCCGAGGATAGGAAGACAGAGGTTGCCGACTACCTTAAAGTTCGAGGGCTTTCTTACTGAGGAAGACAGAGGTTGCCAACTACCTTGAAGTTGAGGGCTTGCGGGGATAGCAAGACAGAGACTCTGATATTCGTATCGAGGGCTTACCCTGGTGTGGGTAAGACAGACTTGCTTGAAAGTATAAATCAAGGGACCTTTATCCAAGGTTGTTGGATACCCTTCTCTTTGGGTTAAAAGACTTATATCTTGTTACTAGTAGTTCTACTACTTGTTTTCGTTCCGCTGCATTTTGTATTATAAGGAAAGTATAACTTTCTTATACTTCCTTATTTGCACTCTGATTCATTTAGATTCTATACGCTTTAAGGTAGAATCTCATATTGTAATTGTTTGTTAAGTTTCAATCTCCGGAACCATATTTCCGGAACCTACTTTTGGAATCTCTTTCCAAGTTTAGTTCAGTGTTAGAGGTGTTATGAATTTTCTTAGTTTAACTTTGTTAAACTTAGCCCTTTCCTTTTCTTAAAGGAAACTATAGTTAATCACAAATAACTTTAAAGGTTCCAAAGGAATTTTTAAAGTATACAATTCACCCCCCCTCTTGTATATTGATCATCTCATACTATATTTCGATCCTACAATTAGTATCAGAGGTTGGAAACATCTTACCCTCTACCAATCTTACATTTGGTATCAGAGCAGGTCTCTGAAATACTTTTACTCACATAAAAGTTTTTCTTGCTCACTTTATCCTTCCGAACTTTGTCATTCCGAATTTCTATTCCAAATTTTCTCATTCCGAACTTTGTTATTACGATTCTTTTTCTACTAACAAGTTTGTGTGCAAAGTTATTTCTAGTATGGCAGGAATTAATGTTGGATCAATTGACAATCTAAATCCGACAAGACCACCTATATTTGATGGTAATGACTATGAATACTGGAGAGATCGTATGAAGACTTTTGTAATTAATACTGGAGTAGACAACTTTGTTATGATTACTGGTGATTATAAAATTCCTGACAAGGAAGTCAGATCTTTTACTAACCAGGAAAAGCAAGAATATCAACTCAACTATAAGGTACACAACACTTTATTATGTTCAATTACCAGAAATATATATAGCCAAATTTCTTCTTGTGAAGCAGCTAACTGTATATGGAAGAAGTTAGAGGTTACACACTTTGGAACTTCTAAGGTGATTGAGACTAGAAGAGCTATGCTTAGAGCTGAATATCATGGCTTCAATTTTCCTTATAGAGAACCTATCTGTAAAGTTCAACAAAGATTTATGACTATTGTCAACAGTCTACAATCTATGGGAGAGAAAGGTTTAGATGATGAAGCTCTCGTGGACAAGATAATTGATATTATGCCCAATGAGTGGGAATCCAAGAGAACAGCTATAGATGAGAACAGGAAGGTCACTCAAATTACTCTTGATGAATTATTTGGAACTCTTCTACAACATGAAACTAGAATGAAGAGAGATGCTGACAACATCAAGAAGAAGAATGGAAATGGTACTGTTTCTTTTACAACAACTTCAAATCAGATGAAAGCTAAGACTCCTGATAGAGTAACCAGATCCAAGTCTAAGAAAGTTATTTTCCAATCCGAATCTAGTGAGAGTGAAGTCTCAGAAAATGAATTAGCCAATCTTGCTCGAAGGATGAACACGATAGCTGGACAGAGAAACTTTCAATCTAAGTATAAGAAGAAGGACAGGAAAGATAAGAAAGATGGAGAAGTTACTTGTTATGAATGTAAAAGAGCTGGACATATTAGACCAGATTGCCCTATGCTCAAAAAGAAAGAAAGGAAGGAAAGACATTCAGACAGGAACAGAAAGAAGTACTATAAAGCTAAAGCTAAGAAAGTTCTAAAAGCAAATGACACCTGGAGTGCCAGTGGTGGTGAATCTTCAGATGAATCTTCTGATTTTGATTCTTCAGGACAGAAGAATCTTGGTCTTATAGCCAGATTACCTATTGATAATCATTGTTTTATGGATAAGGTACGAAATACTGAATCATTGACCAATGTTTCTTTAAATTCTAATGATAGTAAGTATTATAACTCTTCTGATGAAGAATCATCTTCTGATGAGGAAAATACTTTACCTACTTATGAAGAAGTCTCTAGGTTTGCTGAACTTCTTGAGATTGAGAATTCCAAACTCAACAAGAAACTTGACAAAGCAAAATCTAGGAATTTTGTTCTTACAAATGAAATATCAGATCTTTCTAAAGATCTTGATAAGAAAAATGCTGATTTTGAAAGTATTTCAAAAAATCTTGAGGAAGTATGTTCTGAGAAGAACAAACTTTCTAAAGAGTTAGAAAAATTAATTTCTAATAAAAATGTTTTCGAGCCTAACTCTAGTTCTAAAACTAATGATTTTGAGGATAAAAACTTGGTTGTAAAACTCAAGTCCGAAATTTTTTCCTTAAAGAAGTGTTTATCAATCTTTACCCATGGTAAGGAAAATTTTGATAAGATGTATTCCCAAATACGACCTTTAAGAAATAAATCCGGATTTGGTTATACCAATGCAAAACCTATTTTCAGTAACAATTATTTTGTTCCTCAAAGTGCCCCATTTTGTACCAAGTGTCAATGTGGTGGTCACTGGGCAAAAAGTTGTTCCTTAAATAAAACCCAATCTCTAGGATTTCACAAAGCTTACTTTTCTAAGAAAATGTGGATACCTAAAATTTTATTGTCTGGAAATCTCGGATCTAAACAAGTTTGGATTACGAAAGTCTAATTTTCTTCTTGATTTCAGGAAAATAAAGAAAGTACCAGTAACAATACATGGTACATGGATAGTGGATGTTCCCGGCACATGACTGGTAACAATATCTATTTTGAAAAGATTATCAAAACGAAAGGAGGAAAGGTAACTTTCGGAGACAATGCCAAGGGAGAGATTGTTGGTATTGGTAATATTGTTCTTTTAGGTAAAACCTTGATTTCAAATGTTCTTTTCGTTAAAAGTCTTAAGCACACCCTCATTAGCATAAGTCAGTTATGTGATGAAGGTTACCTTGTGAATTTTAGGAATGATAAATGCTTAGTTCACAATTCCAAGGAAGAATTTATTCTCTCAGCCAATAGGAAAGAGAATGTCTACACCTTGAACTTAGAAGATCTTAGAAGCCAAGATCTACCTCGCCTAAGTGCAATGGAAGATCATTCTTGGTTATGGCATAGAAGACTAGGTCACTGTAATCTTAGGAACCTATGTAAACTCTCTAAGAAGAAACTAGTTAAAGATCTACCAGAGCTTAGATTTGATTCTTCTAAAGTTTGTAATCCTTGTCAATATGGAAAACAACATAAATCTAGTTTTAAGTCAATCAGTGAAGTCTCAACAACTGATGCATTACAGTTGGTGCACATGGATCTTTTCGGTCCAACAGAAACTGGAAGTATTGGAGGCAAATACTATGTGTTTGTTCTAGTTGATGGTTACACCAGATTTACTTGGTTCTATTTTCTAGCAAAGAAATCTAAAGCTTTTTCTTATTTCAAAAGTTTTAGAGCTCAAGTTAAAAATGAGAAAAACCTTCCATTGAAGACTATTCATAGTGATCATGGAGGAGAATTTCAAAATTCTGATTTTGAAACTTTTTGTAGTAAGAAAGGTATTACTCACAATTTTTCAGCACCTAGAACTCCTCAACAGAATGGTGTTGTTGAAAGAAGAAATAGAATTCTTCAAGAGATAACAAGAACCATGTTGAGTGAATATTCTATTGCTAGAAATTTCTGGTCTGATGCTGTAAGTACTGCTTGTTATACTATAAATCGAGTTTTGATTAGACCATTTCTTAATAAAACTCCTTATGAGTTATGGAATGGTAGAAAACCAAGACTTTCCTACTTCAAGGTTTTTGGTTGCAAAGTATTCATTTTGAATACTAAAGATAACTTACATAAATTCGCACCAAAATCTGATGAAGGAATTTTCTTAGGTTATTCCACAACTTCTAAGGCTTATAGAGTTTTTAATAAAAACACTTGTACTGTTGAGGAAACAGTTCATGTGAAATTTGATGAGTCAGATCCTTTTGTTTTTAAACCATCTCAACTTACATCTTCGGATGTGTTTTCAAAAACTGATTGTCAACCTTTGATAGAAGAACCTTCTGATAAGGAAATTGTTCAGGAAGATACTTCTGAAACATTTACCCCAGAAGACTTTCTACCCTATGTTGATGAACAGGTTTTACAAAACCCAAATCCGGTGTTTCTTAAGAATCATCCCAGTGATAGTATCATTGGTGATGTAAACCAACCTATAAGGACTAGAAGTTCCTTAAGAAGTGAAGTAGAACATCTAGCATTTCTTTCCCAATTAGAACCTAAAAGCACAGATGAAGCTTTAGGTGATGATGATTGGATCAAAGCAATGCAAGATGAACTAAATGAATTCGAAAGGAATAAAGTCTAGACCTTGGTTGATAGACCTAAGGAAACATCTGTTATTGGAGTAAAATGGGTCTTTAGAAATAAATGTGATGAAAATGGAGTCATTGTTAGAAATAAAGCTAGACTTGTTGCTAAATGATATAATCAGCAAGAAGTAATAGACTATGAAGAAACCTATGCTCCAGTAGCTAGACTTGAATCTATCCGTATTCTACTTGCCTTTGCAGCATTCTTTAATTTCAAACTTTTCCAAATGGATGTGAAATGTGCTTTTCTTAACGGTTATGTTCTAGAGGAAGTTTTTGTTGAACAACCTCCTGGATTTGAAGACAAAAAACATCCTGATCATGTTTTTAGACTTACCAATGCTTTGTATGGCCTTAAACAAGCCCCACGAGCATGGTATGATAGACTCACTAGATTTTTGCTTCAAAATAACTACGTTAAGGGAAATGTAGATCCAACCCTTTTTATAAAGAAAGATAAGAAAAATGTTTTAATTGTTCAGATTTATGTTGATGACATTATATTTGGTTCAACTCAGCAATCTCTTACTGACTCTTTTGCTAGTCTAATGAAATCTGAGTTTGAAATGAGTATGATGGGTGAGTTAACATTTTTCCTTGGTTTTCAAATTTCTCAAAAACCAGAAGGAACCTACATATCTCAACATAAGTATATTAAAGATCTTCTGAAAAAGTATGGTTATGACAACACTAAGAGTATAAGTACTCCCATTGGTACCTCAAACTCTTTAGATCTTGACGAAGCTGGGAAACCAGTAGATCAAACATCTTTTAGAGGAATGATAGGAAGTATAATTTACTTAACAGCTAGTCGACCAGACTTAATGTTTTCAGTATGCTTATGTGCAAGATATCAATCCAATCCTAAGGAATCTCACTTAAAGGCAGTAAAAATAATTTTTCGCTACCTTAAGGGAACCACGGATCTAGGATTATTTTATACTTCTGGAAATGATTTTGTTCTAAAAATATTTTCTGATGCTGACTTTGGTGGATGTAGAATGGATAGAAAGAGTACATCCGGAACTTGTCATTTCTTAGGAGATTCTCTAGTTTCTTGGTCCTGCAAGAAGCAACATTCTGTAGCACTTTCCACTGCTGAAGCTGAATATGTAGCAGCTGGAAGTTGTTGTGCACAAGTGTTGTGGATGCAACACACACTCACAGACTATGGCTTGAGTTTTACAAAAACTCAAATTTTGTGTGATAACACAAGTTCCATTGCCCTAAGTAAGAACCCTTCACATCACTCCCGTGCAAAACACATAGATATTAGGCATCACTTTCTTAGGGATCACACACTTAAAGGAGATATTATTCTTCAGTTTATCGGAACGCAAGATCAACTTGCTGATATTTTCACAAAATCTGTGCCTTCTGATAGACTTGAATATATTAAACAGAAGTTAGGAATGATAATCGTAAGGTAATCTTTCTTAATTAACTTTCTGTTGAAAAAGTCTCCTTACAGTAATAAACTCCTTTTCATAGGGGGAGTACATTTGATTGTTTGTTTAACCAAGTTTTTTCTTTTCAAAATTTATTTTCAAACTTTTCGGAACGAAGATTTCCGGAATGGAACTTCCAGAACTAAAATTTTCCAGAATGGATATTTTCGTACAGAATATTTCTGGAATGGAAGTATTCATATTGAAAACATCCGGAATGGAATATTTCGTACTGGTATTTTTATAATCGGATTTTCATACCGAACCTTCATAGTTTATTTTTCGTATAAAGTTTTTCGTACTAAGTTTTTTTAGTGAGTTTTTCGTAATAAAATTTTGCGAACTTTGTCTTTTCGTAATTTAGTTTTTTGTAGTCATCTTTATATTACCCATTACGAATAACTCTCCTAAGCCAATCCGAAAGGTATAATTTCCCTACTTTACTTTTCGTAGTCATATTTTACTTGCTGGCAGTTTCTTATATTTTGTTTTCGGATTATAGTTTTCTTAAATCTTTATTTTAATAAAAACCTCGAAAAGATCGGATTCAAGTTTTCAACCGTCAGATATAATCTCATCTTATACCAACCGTTAGATCAACCGAGGAAGTTGAACCGTCGCCTCATTGTCTATATAAAGGGGACCCGATTTCTCGTCCCACATCGGTTTCAAGCTCTTGCGTCCTGAAGCTCTGACCCTCTGTTTTAAGGCCATTCCAAACTTCAGACTTCTCCATTCCGAACTTCCTAGAGGACTTCAGATCCGAATGTCTGCGGAGTTAGCATCTCAAAAAATGTCATCCACCAAGCCTATTTCTCAGTGGTTAGTTTACATAGAAAGGTTAGTCCATCCAGATTTCTTCAACAACTATGATTCTCTTATCTCAAAGAACATTAAGTTGAATGGATGGGAAGATGTTGCTGTATCCAAACCGGGGACTCAAGATGATGTTTTTACAGAGTTACTTGTCGAGTTCTATGAAACTGTTTCCTTCTCCCAGGAAGATAATAGGGAGAAGTTTTCCTTCAAGTCGTATGGCAAGACCTATAAACTTTCTTATATCAAGGCAGCAAGTTTGGTAGGGCTGTCTTATGAAGGAGAAGCTGAGTTTATTTCGCATGTATTGCCGGATTCCAAGGGTAGCTTCAACAAGGAAAAAGCCTTAGAGACTCTCGGACTGGCTGATGACAAGGCTCCGAAGATTACTGGTTTTCCTACAAACTTCCAGATTCTTTAATTATGGGTGCAAGGACTTATCGTACCGAGGAAAGGTGATAAAGACATCCTGAAGAAGAGTGAGATCTATATCTTAGATTTCCTGATAAATCTAAGGAAGTTTAACCTCATGAGGCACATTCTTATAACTATTGAGAACCTTAAGAAAGGAAATCTCAGAGCCCAGATCGTAATGTTCCCAGCAATTTTATCAAAGCTCATAGTTCGGTGCCTAGAATCTTTCAAGGAAGCTTGCAGATCTAAGCCAAGGGTTTGCAAAATCTTGTTGGTTAGTGATGACACTCTTAAGAGGATGGATGTGGCTTTCAACAAGGAGATTGGAGAGTTTGTTGACTTTCCTAATCAAGAAGAAACGGTTCCGAAGGTTGCTCAACCGGAATCATCCAAACCAGTGAAGAAAAGGAAGTTGAAGGATGTTGCAACTGTAGTCGAAGATCCTAAGTCTAAGGAAGCTCAAACCGCCCCTCCCAAACCAAAGAAAAAGAAGACTTATCCTGATGAGGTCGTTGCGAAATGGAGAACAGACAAAGAGAAAAGGAAAGAAGGGGATCCGCAGTTCGGATTGGACCCTGCGGAAGCTAAGGCGTTAAAGGAGAGAACTACTGATGAGCTTGAAAAACAAACAAAGGAGAAGAAGCTCAAGAAAAAGTTAACAGAAGCCGAGGTAGTCCAAGCGCTGTTAAAGTTTAATGAAATAGTATCCGGAAGCATCCCAGTTCCGAGATCTTCCTCCCTGGAATCTCTACCTAAGACTCCAGGAAGAAACCTTGATTTTCCGGAAGTAACTACAGCTGAACAAGTTGAGCAAGTTGAACAAATTCAGAAAGTCGGAGAGGAAGAAGAAGTTACTGAAGGAAGTGGTGAAACATGAGATCTCTTGAAACAAGTGGATGATTATATAGGATCACCTTCGGAACATCTATCACTCCGAACTTCAGAGGCTGAATCCTCTAAGTTAGTAACTTCAGAGAAGGATAAGGATGAGGAAGATGTTATTCAGAAAGTTGTTGATGAGATTATTCAAGTATCTACTGGGGAGCAGAAAACTCTTGATCAAGAATCAATTCTGAAGAAAAACAAGGGAAAGCAACTTCTTGTTGAAACTCCGAAATCAGTGGATAGCAAGAAAAGATAATATGGTGATTCATCTAAAAGGAAGTTGGAGCTTATTGAGGAAGAAAACTCTCCAAGCAAGATTTCAGATTCGGAGTCATCATCGTTGGGGCATGACTTTGTTGTTCAGTCCTTAAAGAAGTTGGTGGGAACCATTCCGACCTTCTCCAGTATTGACTCAAGATGCCAGATGCTCCAACATGCGTTGAATCAGAAAACCGACTCCGTATCTATGGTTATGGATAAGTGCATTGATATTGAAGCTCAGTTCAAAACATTCTTTGTTGGTTACAAAGCTCATAAAAGATCTTGCAAGAGAATGACAAGCTGGTCGAAGAAGAATGTGGAAGAAATGAGGTTGCTTGATGAGTTTCAAGAAAATGTTAAAGATGCCTTTGAGACAGAGGACAAGAAGATAAACGAGCTAACTTCCTCCTTTGAAGAAAAGCTGACTGAAGAAAAGAACTTCCGGATCCAAGAAGTCAGGGATCTGAATGGGAAACTGAATTCTGTTTCTCAAAACTAGAAATTTGAAAGGGATCATCAGATCGATTTTGAAGAAAGGATGAAGGCTCAAGAAGAAAAGCTGAAGGCTCAGGAAGAAAAAATTGAAGCTCAATCCGCAAGAATAGTTGCCTTAGAGAAGCAAGCAGAAGAAGATCATAAAGACCTGAAGAAGATCAAGACTATTCTTAAGGGGCTCATGTCGAAGGAGAAAGATCCGAAATAACCAAATCCGATCTTTTTGTTGTATTTCTTTGTTACTGAGATTCCAAATCTAATAAAAAGTGTGTATCTCGTTTCCATTATTGTCATTACTAATCTTTCAGGTACTTTTCTATTTTTTTCCATTCCCTCCAATTCTTTTTGAAAATCACAAAGGGGGAGAAGGAAAAGATCCTTAAGAAAATAGAAGAACTCTAATAAGAGTTTATCAAAGGAGGAGAAAGAAAAAATACCCAAGGAAAAAGAACTCTAATAAGAGTTTGCTTAAGGGGGAGTTTTTCTTAAAGAAGACCTTCTTATGAAATGTCACTCCGGAAATATGAATACGATCCTTAGAGTTTCAAAGCCTAAGGGGGAGTTAGTCATATTCATCTATATCCTTAAAACAAGGGAGATAAGAATTAATATGTATCTTTCTTCTTAGAATTTTTTTTCTTTCGTAAGGATGTTTGTGCTTTCCAAAAAGGGGGAGATTGTTGAGTCAATAAGGTTTTCCTTATGACTTTTCCATTCCTTCTTGTTTTGAAAATCACAAACACCTTATCTTTAAGAAAATTGCTTTTATAAGGAAAATTGCTTTCTTAAGGAAAATCGCTTTTATAAGAAAAATTATCCTTATCATATTTTCATCCATATTTTTATTAAGTATAAGTTTCGGATTCATTTTCTCGGAATCATTGAAACTTTGATATAAAGCATTCTGTTTTAGGATTCGGATTCTGGATAAGAACTATAAGGAAGTTTCATTCCGAATTCCGGATATGAACTCCGACTAAGTTCTATTCCAGATTCAGAATACGAATTCTGAAGAATAATTCTCATTACGAATTCTGATGAAGAAATCTCATTCCGAATTCTCATTACAAATTCTGATGAAGAATTCTCATTACGATTTCTGATGACGAATTCCTATTCTGAATTCTCATTCCAAATTCACCTATTAAACAGAATCTGATTATCTTTGTTTTATACACTCTGAATTTATTCATTCCGAACCTTCACTCCGAAGTTTTCATTCCGAACTTTTATGTTAGAGTTTAAAATGATGTCGTACATTCTGTTACACTTGTTTTGTTATAAAACGATGTCGTCTGTTTTGTTATAAACTAACCGTTGTCTAAGTGACACGTGTACAGGTCCCTCCGATCTTTAAGGAAAATATGACCGTTGGAGAAGGAGCCGAACTTACCTATAAATAGGAGCTCATTTGAAAAAGCTCGTAGCTGTTGGAAAAACGACTGAGTTTTGTGCTTACATGCTGTTGAAGTGAATTCTAGAGAGAGAGGCTCTTATTAACTCTCAAAGCCTCGTGCGACTCCGAATGTTGGTGATTACATTCGAGGGCTTCCGGGGATAGGAAGACAGAGGTTGCCGACTACCTTAAAGTTCGAGGGCTTTCTTGCTAAGGAAGACAGAGGTTGCCAACTACCTTGAAGTTGAGGGCTTGCGGGGATAGCAAGACAGAGACTCCGATCTTCGTATCGAGGGCTTACCCTGGTGTGGGTAAGACAGACTTGCTTGAAAGTATAAATCAAGGGACCTTTATCCAAGGTTGTTGGATACCCTTCTCTTTGGGTTAAAAGACTTATATCTTGTTACTAGTAGTTCTACTACTTGTTTTTGTTCCGCTGCATTTTGTATTATAAGGAAAGTATAACTTTCTTATACTTACTTATTTTCACTCTGATTCATTTAGATTCTATACGCTTTAAGGTAGAATCTCATATTGTAATTGTTTGTTAAGTTTCAATCTCCGGAACCATATTTCCGGAACCTACTTTTGGAATCTCTTTCCAAGTTTAGTTCAGTGTTAGAGGTGTTGTGAATTTTCTTAGTTTAACTTTGTTAAACTTAGCCCTTTCCTTTTCTTAAAGGAAACTATAGTTAATCACAACTATCTTTAAAGGTTACAAAGGAATTTTTAAAGTATACAATTCACCCCCCTCTTGTATATTAAGCATCTCATACTATATTTTGATCCTACAATTTAAAAATTTAATTTGGATGAATTTCTAATATTTTTTTGATAACTTTCATGTTTTGATGAATACTAAAAATATGCTAAATTTTAATTGAAAATAAATTTTTTCGTTGAAATAATTTATATTGTTAAATTATATTATTTAATTGTTTCAAAGTTTAAATAGAATAATTTTTACTATTCAATATAATGTAGGTCATTTGAATTAATTTCACAGTAAATGCAGATTTAAAAACAGTTCTATCTTTTGCAATATTTTATCTTTTAAAACCCCTTTTCTCATTTCAACATCCGGATTAATTTTAAATTAATTACTTCAACTTCTATGTTCTGAATTTTGAAGAAGTGATTTCATATTTGGATATAGTGGTTCCCAATTAATTAAATATATTTATTTTATTTTTGGTTAATATGAATAGTAGCTTCGGTAAATTTTATTAACATGGTAAAAGGGTAAATCGGGTAATTAAGGGTAAAAATAATATTATAAAATTACTCATAAAAATGTTTTAACATAATTTTATTATTATAATTTTCCATTAAACATACTCAGGTCTAAATGGTATCCATTGGAACCCAAATACATTAGAATAGGACATTTAATTTTTTCTATTTAAGGAAAAATGAAATATGTCTCACTCAAACTTTAATAATTAAATTATTTTTAACATAATGTTATATAGGAGATAAATTCATTTATAACTACTCAATTGAAAATTATAATTTTTTCATTATCTTGAAAATTTACTATAAATTTTACGGAATATATAATTAACTTAAAGACTTATACATGGACGATGAAAAAATTAATTAATTGATGACAAAACTATAATTTTTTTATTAAAATATTATTAACCGTCAAAAGGACCTAAAACTCGAGAAAAAATTAATGGTCAAATATATCTCTACAAAAATCATCTGAGTGTCAAATTATTGACCATTTGGAGGCATATAGAAGAGATTATGACACTTATATTATTTTCTTTATAGTGAAGATAAATTTTCATATTAATATTTTAAATGAGTATAACATTTTTAATGTTGGGTTTTTATGAAGATAAATTAAACTAAACATATTATTATGAATGATAATATATTTATATTCATCATATTATTTTATTTTTAATTTTTATTCAACAAATAATTATATTAAATAATTACACAAAATTGAGGTATTACTTATTTTAATGAAGAGATCAAATAAATGTTATTAAAAATATTTTAATAAATATAATTTATATAATTATTATATCAAATTAATATTATAGATTACCTTTTTGGCTTAGGGATATAATAAAATATTTGGATCTAGGTTCACTTCTTATTTTTATATTTTAAAAAATCCATGAAATAAATAGTGTCAATATTGACAGTATTGATATTTCTTCAAAATAAGGTTTTATTAAATTAATTAAAAATGTCAATTTTTTTAAAAAAATATAGAATAATTATTATATGGACTAAAAATAAATAAATTATTCATATATGGTCAAATTGTATTTAATTAAGTAAATATTTCACCATATTAATATTAAAATATTTGTTACCCCACTTAAAAATTAAATAGAATAACTAAGTGTTAATTAAAATGATAATTCTTAAACTGACATAAAAACATCTCTAAAATTTATTGGTAGGTGATATTACAACCCTATCTCATATAATATCTTAATTTTGGTAATTTTTGTGGATTTTATGTGGGGATCAATTTTATTATAAATTAATACTTTTGAGGTTTCCAAAAGTGATCTCACCTCAATTATAAAAGTGAACCTCCTCCCTCAACTCTTCACTTCATTTTGAACATTCAATATTGACCATACCCTATCCATTTCCAATATAAACTCTCATACCCACATTTTTTAGGTCCTGGTCTTATTCAAAGATTAACCCTAGGGCTCTAAGGGGAGATTTAGAGGAGGCACGTCAAAGAAGAGGTAATATCATTTACTGATTTTTCAAACATCTTTGTTCTTCTCCATCAACCTCTTGAGTTATTTTATTATAAAGTAATAAATACAGTAGTACTTATATAATTAGAGTTTATTATGATTATTAAAAAACCATATACCACCTTCTAGCAGTCCTATGAAAAATGAAGTCACCATGCGTTCGTACGTATGGCTTACCGTCTCCACGCCGTGGTGTAATCTGTTTTTTTCACCACCACCCTACTTGGATAGGTGTAATGATGAAAATAAAAACTATATATTATTATTATTATAACATTATACGCATTCTGGAATCTTATACACTATCCAATTTAACACTATTCAACAATTTTGGGAATGATATTTGTTTTTGTGCGTACATACGGCCTACTGTCTCCATGATGTGATGTGATTCATTATAAATAATCTTCATTAAACCATGATTATATAAATGAATTTAATGAATAAATATTATATATATTATAATAATATCATTATGTAAATTATTTAACTATAAAATAATAAGTGGATCATGAACTTATCCAAAAAATCTTGCATAAGAACATAAAGAAGTTAATATCTGAATAACTTGTGACAATGAAATGTTACTAACAAACAGATGGTAATATAATCATATATGATATGATAAAAATTATTATGATTCTTGAATAAGTCTATAATTTTTTTTAAATCATTATATTGGAGGTTCCGATATATACGAAGTTTATTGAACCTAAGGTAAGGGATAATTTTTCAATCTCATTCGAATTTTTTATTTGTAAGTATTTACTAAGGTATATTTATCATTCACGTCCATGTTTCTTAAATATTTAATATTATTTTAATACTTATACAATTGTTTAAAGTCAATTATATCCATTGGTAAATTTTTATTAAACAGTATGAAAGGAACCTTTTTGTTATTTTTTTTGATACAAGGTACTTTTTGACTTTTCCCGTAAAAGTACCAAGAGAATGTTTTTTTAACTTATACATTATGAGTTGATTTTTACACTTTCATAATGACTTATTTACATGTTTCTTCCTTTACAATATTTAAATTTAAATTTAAATTAAATTATTTTCTTTTATAAATTACATGTTATTTTGAGAAGGGAAGACGTTTTTGAAGAGGAAAGGATATTTTCCTCTAGAGTTAATTTAAAGTGTTTAATCAAAATTATTTTCCATCTAAGACGACATAAGGTTATGTTTATATACATATTATTAATTTTATTTGATTTTTTTATTATGGAAATACTTTTATGGAATCCATTTATTTTATATGTATTATGTTATGATGGAATGATGTTTAAGAAGCCCATTTTATTTCTTGGGTTATGCTGTGATGAATGGTTTATGTTTTTGTGGAACACATAAGAATGATTTCATTATGATATGGGTGGGACCTATACCTCTGTCCAATTTTTTGGGTTATGATTTATATCCCATGAGATAGACATGACTGAAACAGAATGTAAATCCAGTTCAGTAACACAGGGCTGGAATGAAAAGTTTTTCCTGTTCAGTAATGGAATTTATCCACAATGATGGTCTAGGTAATGATAATTGACTACAATGAGATGCAATTATATGCTTATGTGTATTCCAAAAAACAATTGGTAAAATTATTTTTACTTTTTTAATTATTCCCATTAATTTTTATAAACTTTTATCCCATGAAATGATATTATGATCTTTCATACATAGGATCTGACTTCCAAATGTTATGTTCATATGTATTATGATTGTTAGAGGATTTAAATTCACTTTTTTTTTACCATTACTGATCATTTTAGCACACCCATTTCATACTATTCATTTCCCTAGGTCATGAATAAGGGTATTATGTATGGTATTCCCAATGGTTTCTTATTATGAAGAAATAAACTGGAGACAATATAGATGTTTTATAAACCAATTGTTTATGTTTCCCAATTTCTAAAGACACTATAACTATGAGGTCCTATTCAGAATTTGTTATATTTTGTAATGAATATAATTCAATTTTGAAGTAATATAAATGTATGTAATGTATGGGTCTCTAGAGAGTTACCAAGAGTGTCTAACCTAGTTTGATGTAAGGCTGGTTGTCGTGTACCAGATTACCCCAAGTGAGGCCCAATACAAATTGTTAGATTTATTACCCCTAGGTACATCTATGCTAGAACCACATCTAGTTGCAGTATCCATACATTAATGAATTTATAGGAAACCACTCACTATATCCTTTTCGGAAATTCTAGGTTATTTTCATATACTTTTCCTTATTCTTGTACATATCCTTAGATATGTTCTTAGGGTTCTCACTATGGTTTTCCTATTTGAGATTCCTTAGGAAAACTAAACACTTTCTTTGATACCAAATATAAAACCCTCCCTTTTCAAATGATAATATTATATAATGTTTGTGGAATACCTAAAACAACTTAGAAAAAGACTTCCAAAGACTGTATTGGGTCTAGTGACTTTGAAATCATAGAAACTTGAACACATGTACATAAGTGAGCTACCTTATCTCAAACTAGGTTCTTCTTTACTATCAACATTATTTGACTCATCAAATATAATACGTATCTTTATAATATAGGGAAGGAAACATAAAAAGGTGTGATATTAGATTCTCAGTAAGGATAAACAGGGGATACTTGTAATCATAAACATCATCATAGGGTTATGATAACATGATCATGAAATTATGAAATTATACCTTGCATATCTAAGATCATAAAAAGAGATCATGTCCTGAATATTGGTTGTTCATAAGAGATGAATAATAGGGTAATAAAGAAAATAATACCTGAAATCATTATATATGAATAAAACATGGAATTGTGGCATTAATAAAAGAATATTTAATCTTATGTCAATGCTATCTACCCATACCATTATAACATGTTAGTCTTGGTCTATGACCTGTTTACCTTCTTCGGGCTTTAGGAAGACAACTCATGTACCCTATTACTTTTAGGCTTTGGCTACAACCTATGTACCTTTTTGTTTTCAGGCTTGGGCTACAACCTGTGTGCCCCTTACTTTGAGGCTTGGGCTGCAACCCATATAGCTTCTTTTTTTAGGATCAGGATACATATCAAGTACCATTTTACTTTTAGTATTTTGATAAACCCTTTTGGTGAGGCCCCTGTTGAAGGTGGTGAGGCCCCTGTTGGTTGGTTGGAGGATGAACAACATCGGGTGTTTTATTAGGGAAGGCTTTTCATTCCTTTATCGATGTGTGATACGGTTCTTAGAGAGTTACATAGTTCTCCTATAGCTGTGCTCCTTACCATGATAAAGATGTATCTAGCCTTGAAGAGTCAATTGTGGTGGCCTGGGTTGATGTGTGAAGTTGCGGAGTTTGTGTCTCGATGTTTGGTCTTCCAGAAGGCGAAGGCCGAGAATCGTGTCCCTAGTGGTTTTCTACAACCATTAGATATTCCTTAGTTGAAGTGGGAGGAAAAATCAATGGAAATGGTTATAGTTCTACCTCGATCTCAGGGAGGACATGATGCTATTTGGGTGGTAGTGGATCGTTTAACAAAATCATCCAAATTTACAGTGATTAAGGATTCGAGCTCAGGGGAATCTTTGTTGAGGAAATATCTTGAAGAGGTGGTGAGACTCCACAGATTCCCATGGAAGATCATTTCTGATCGTGATACTCATTTTAACTCAATGGTTTGGAGAGGTCTCTAGCATTCTTTTGGTTCTCATCTATGCCTTAACACAATTTTTCCTCCACAGATGGACAATCTGATAGAGCAGACCATCTAGACTCTTGAATACATGTTGCTCTATTGTGTCCTTTATTTTGGAGGTTCATGGATGAGGCACATACCCTTGGTGGGGTTCACGTACAATAATAGTTTTACCTCCACCATCAGTATGGCGCCGTTTTATGCCTTGTATGTCCATACTTTCCATTCTCCATTGTGATAGACTAGGGTTGGAGAGTCATAAATTATCGGACCAGAACTAGTGAAGAATATGACATAGATAGTTTAGGTGATTCGTGAGAGGATAAAGATAGCACAAGATAGTCATAAATCATATACTGGTCAAAGGAGGAGACCTTTTGAGTTCGATGTTGGGGATCACGTGTTTCTGAAGTTGACTCCCCATTGTGGGCAACAATGGTTCAGTCGTGGTAGTAAGCTGTCTCTCCGGTTTGTTGGGAACTTCAAGGTGTTGGCTCATGCTAGAGCTATGGAATATCAAGTATCACTTCCCCAAAAGATTAGATGGATACATGATGTTTTTTATGTGTCACATCTTCATCGTTATCTTCATAATGACTCTCACATCATCGATTGGGGAGAGATCAATGTTGATGAAGATGCGACCTTTTAGGAGTGGCATGTAGAGATCCAAGACTGGAAAGAGAAGGTGTTTCATGGGTGTGCTGTCCCCTTGGTTCATGTGTTGTGGAAACACAGTGGACTGGAGAAGATTACATGGGAATATGAGTCGCAGATACATGCTCAGTACCTTGAGTTATTTGATGCTTACCTATTTTCATGTAATGATGGTCGCTTCGTGGAAAAATACCTTTAGTGTTTATGATATGGCTTTCTTTTGTTACTTCATTCGACTTTCTCTCTTTTGAGAGGTATCTTAAAGGGTGGGTTTTCAGACCCCTTTTATGTTTCCTTTTTGGTTTGTTTTAAATTCTCATGGATGATAATGTTATTAGAGGTATCTGATGTAATGGACCAAACCACCTCAATCCATTCCTTTGCTAAAATATGGAATCTAAGGTGTTCTTAGAGGTCTAGGTGACTTATACCCAACACTTTTCTAAATTTCTAGTTCTGTAGCAGGCGTTGTAGTAGGTATTGTAGCAGTAATGTACACTTTGCGGTACTATAACATAACTATACACTATACATGTACTGTAGCAGAACTGCACACTGTGCGGGTACTGTAGGAGGTACTATATTAGGTATTGTTCAGTACTGTAGCTGATAGAACTATTCACCTTGGGCCACCGGTTTGTTCTTTGAGTCTTTAAGGCTTTTGGGCCACCCATGCCTTTGGGTCATTAGGGCTTTCGGGCCAACTTTAAGGCCTTCGGACCACCTGAAGGCCTTCGGGCCACATGCAGTTACCCCAAATAGACTCTACAAAAAAGGAGCTTCCCCATAAGAGGATTCAGAGCAGGTACACTCACCAGAGTAGAGCCAAAAGGTTTTTTCAGAATGAGAGGTTATGGCTATGCCATCAGGACTAGCCTATGCTTGTATGAGAAGCCTAGCTAGACGACCATGTGAAGGTGGAGAGATACTATCATGATGTAGATGCTGGGGAAGGGTAGATCCTTGTAGATATTTTGGTTGAATTCCCTAAGACCATCGGGTCATGTAATCTCATAAGCCTACAAGACATGTAATCTCTAAGCCAACGAGCCTTGTAAGGGTTCCCCTTCATCCCTTGAAAGGGGGGTTATCAAAAATCAATTAAAATGAAGGCCTTCAGGCCATTTGGGGGGTGAATAGTGTCATCAGTTTTAGTGGGTCATTTTGTGACCAGTTTCATTAGTGTTAGTGAGTCATTTTTTGAATAGTGTCATTGGTGTCAGTGACTCATTTGTGAATAGTGTTTCCAGCATCGGTATGTGAATAGTGTTTCCAACATCTATTGGTGTGCAGTTTTTCCAGCTTCCTACAGTTTCATCCCTTTATCATTTTCTTTGATGTAAACCACATTGAAGGTGTTGTTTTATGGGATTAAAGGCTGATTAAAATCCATAACTCCTATAATAATTTTTACTAAGTCAAAGGATGCCTTTACTTGGTCAAACACTGTGGTTTAATGCGGTCCACTTTTAACAGAAAATCCATCGTATCTTAAACCACTACTCCATTAAATATTCTTAAGGGAAAACATATCCTTCTCCCTTGTTCTACCTTCTTGTTCCCTTGTGCGAGATTCTTGAACCGTTCCTTCTTCTAATAGTAGTGGTGTAATCAATCCTTAATCCTTGGATCGTTTCCCCTTGATGTTTATTTCTACTGCTTGTGCACCCCCTTTTTTGGTGCAAGAAGCAAGTATCGATCCATCATTGATAGAAGGTATGGTCTAACTAAATTATTTTGTGTTATTTGATCTTTATTTTCATGTTTCTCCTTTACATGTTATGACATGTTATTTTAATGCTTATAATGGAGTTTTCTTGGGTTTCTGTTGGTACAGTCGTGCCGCAATATCCTCGGGTGGATGCAGTTGTCACTAGAGGAGGCGATCTTGATTCATTTTATGGATCGTTCTTGTATAAAGAACATCGAGAACCTTTTAATGTATGGGGTTCATTACATCTCTATTATATTATGTGCATTCATAGAGTCAGAATGATTTATCTACTAGAGTACAACAGAATTAACATAATAAATATTTGAACGGGATAAATAAGTTGATATTGATCATTTGTTATTTACAATTTTTTTACTAGATATTTTGATATCTATGCATTATTCATCTAGATTTTCATTCTTGAAGGAAATTGGTAAAGAACGTAAACTAGGATAAATTGTAAATTAATTTTCAATGATAAAGAGGTATGTAAATGAATTTGGTTCTTCTTATTTTAATTTTGGTGTTAATCAAATTGATGTAGTAAAAATGATTAATTGATTTGGGATAGCTTACTGTTTATATTTCCCATCATTGGAACCAATGAATAATAAATCTGTTAATTAAAGATGGAATAATGAACGGACTAATTGATAAAAAGAAAATTCCTTGTATGGTTATGATTTACCCTCTTACTTGTGAAGGAAAAGAGCCTAATGATTGGATCTCCGAGAGTTCATTGTGTGTGAAGGAAGAATTCCTTGTTTAAGGGCCAGGAGACGAGTTTATCTCATGTTTGTATTCCTGTTTCTTGTGTTGCGCTATGAGCATGGATGGATATTGTGATATGTAGGGGCAGGGTTGCCCATTGGTTGTGGCAGCAGTTGATGCTTAGTGTTGGGAAATGCATCAATTTATTCATGTGGGTGTCTGAGAGGACTGGAGATGATGAAACATGTTATATTTGAATGATTTCATGTCTGATGAACCTTGTTGGTTGTTTATCTATATTTTATTCCCCACTATTCAAGGTAGCTGGTCTTTCTTACCCTCCTTCCAAAAGAGGTGAAGACGCATGGGGTATTCCACCTGCTTTCTATGTTTAGTTTCTCAAAGGAGGATTGGTCTGCGCTTCTACTATAGGTGGAAAAGACATGATGGGTAGTTCATCTACTCACCAAGTTGATCCTCCTATGTTTAATAGAATAGAATGTTTTTATAGAATGTCTAGGAATATGGGAAAGTAATATTTATGTTAATAAATGATTGAATGAATGATGACTAACCCATGGGGTTGGAGTTTTCTGGGACAAAATGTTGGGGATTTAATTTAAAGGAACAATGGACTTTGGGTGTGATGCTAATGAAATATAATGTGAAATTGTTAATGGTTAATTAATAATTAATTAATTAATTAATGGAATGTGAAATTGATAAAAAGGGAATAAATTAATGTAAAAAATATCTTTAAATGGTTGTGTTCTTATAGGATACATAGTCTTAGTAGTGGAAGCTGATAGTCTGATAGACATTAGCTGTAGTTGAGTTTGAGACTATATTTTTTCCATAGTGTGGTTGTGAGATATATTATATCATGTGAATTTGTGTTTCTATATGCTAAACCACCCTATCAAATAGGGAGACTGATACCCTATGGATTCTGAGCCATGGAGGGTGTTTTCCACAACATTCTGGTGGGTGGATGGATGGATGTCTACCCCCTTTGGCCCTGCTCACTTTTCATGGTAGTTACTTGTGTGGGTAGGCTCAATGGTTATTTTTCCCCCATAGATGTGTAGAGGGATATAATGGCTTCTGGTTATTGACAAACAAATAATTTGGATAAACTTTACTATGTACTACTATAGGTGTAACGTGTATAGGATATTATGGCTTGAGGATCCTTGGTGTATGGGCTATAGTTGCTTGAAGTATAATGCCCGATGTATGATACACATTATACGAGCTGTGGTGGTTCTCGAAAACTTCCTGGTTACTTTGGTTGTGTGGATGTGGTTGTTGTACTATACGAGGTACATGTTTTGGTGCTTTTCCTAGGTGTCTGCAGGAAAGACTTTTTGGAGAGAGATGCTTAGGACGTGCAATGTTGGGGAAAAGCGGCAAACCAGTGGGGAAGTGGTAGCATGGTACCCTTGATATTATTTATTATATTATATAATCGTGTATGCAATAATTGGTGAGAGTATCCATAGTGAGGCTTGGAAATTAATATATCTGTTTAGGTGATGAGTTAGTTTCACTTGTTGTTCACTATGGTTTGGCATGATTTCTTTATTTTTTCATAAGAAGCTCCAAGGAGGGTCCTAATGTGTATACTATTATACTTACCTTATGTGTATATAAACTGTTTTTCAGGTCACTTAGAGTAGTTTAGAGAATAGTCTGATTACTACTAGCTCGGGGTTATAGGAGCTGCTTAGGGTTCGTGGATACTGTTGTTTTTACTTTATTTTTTCACATGTAGTTTTCCCTTTCAGTTCTAGTAGTTTTGCATGACATTATAAACTTTTTACGTGGTATTTATTTTATATTATAGTCTTAGTTGGACTTTGTCACGACCCGTCCTTGGGACTCGTTCCGTGAATACCCCAAGCCCGCCTTCCATAGGCCAGGGGCAGGCGACTAGCACCAAGGCATAAATCCCGACAAAAGGGGAAGGAATTGCCTTTATAAAGTAAACAAACACTATAGAGTAAGCAAGCAAAAGTAAACACTAAGTAAATTGAGTACAATAGTAAGTGCGGAAAAGTAAGTGAGCCAGAATACAAGCCAAACAGTAAAGTACATGAAAAAGAGAAAACATCAGGAAGGTGTCATGCTGCTCCTGGATCGTCCTCTGGAAAATGTCCGCATACTGATCCACCACTGTAGGAAAGATACAATCACGAGCCATGTGGCCCTGCCCACCGCATGCGTAGAACTGTCTGCTCCTCGGAAGGCTGGCTCTGCGCCATGTGCCCCGCACCTCTAAGCCAGTGTCCTGAGGTCGTCCTCCTGCTGGTCTGGTCCTCCTGGACCCCTGTGACGTCCGTCGACTGCCAGCTGCATAAGACTCTGCTACGTGCTGCCCTGCGGTAGGTGTCGCTGCTGGAGTAGGCTCAGCAAGAAATCTCTCTATGAGAAGGGCTCTCTCTAGTACTCCTGCCTGCGTCGGAATGCTGAGGGAGACCATCGATGCCCGGATCTCATGCCTCAGCCCCTGCTCGAAGGTCCGGGCCTGGAAGAATGGGTCCCGTACCATGTCCGTCGAATAGCGAGAGAGATCGGTAAATCTCACCGAGTACTGGGCTACCGTTGTTCTTGAAGATAGACCTCAGGTTAGGCTATCATTAGCTCGGAATTGGGGATGTGTGGCGGACGTGACAAATGACGGTCTTCATTGTCTTCCTTTCGTGACTTCGCCAACAAGCGATGAGAAAGAGGTAGGGGTTTTATTTGAATTTGTCATTTCCTTTTTGAGGAAAGAATGACGAGTGCGGACCAACCTCTGCCCGGTTGATTCGCAGATCGCTTGTTCATGCGGGTTGGAAGCGGGGTTTTTTCGTGGGTTAATAAAATAAAATAAGTGAATATTTTATTTTATTTTATTAAACACATGTCATTCAAAAAAAGTGGTTAGAATCTCCACTTGCGAGTTGGTGGTGGAACCGCCACACAGTAAACTCCCATTTAATGGGGAGGGAGAGGAAACCTCTCAACCCCCCATCAATTAATTTTATGGGTCGATGTAAAATAAATTGTTGTTAGTTAATTTTATGGGTCGACCAAAAATAAATTTCAATGTAATGACCCGAAAATTTCAAAGTAAATTTTTTCTTAATTTTCTTTGGTATTTTACAAGTACGCAGTTTTTGACGGCACCTAATTCCGAGGCCTGGTGTTCCCGGAATCAATTTCCGAAGTTTAGCTTGGGTACGTTTAGTGAACGAACGAGCGGGTTTTCCTAACTTTTGCACGGGTGCTCAGAAGCAAAATCCGAGGGCACCGATGAAACCGCAGCACCAGTAATTACTTAGGAAGACTATTCATGGAGTTGCGTTTTCTCGGGAGGTGATGTTAAAATTGTGAGGAATAAAAAATAAAATGGTTTTACAATTTATTTTTATTCCTCACATTTTTAACATCTCCTCCCAAGAAAACGCAACTCCACGAAAAGTCTTCCTAACCAATTATCGGTGCTGCGGTTTCATCGGTGCCCTCAGATTTTGATTCAGAGCACCAGTTCAAAAGTTAGGAAAACCCGATCGTTCGTTCACTGAACGTACCCGGGCTAAACTTCGGAAATTGATTCCGGGCACACCGGGCCTCGGAATGAGGTGCCTTCAGAAACTGTGTACTCGTAAAATCCCAAAGAAAATTTAGAAAAAATTTCCCTTGAACTTTATGGGTCTTTATAGACTTGGTTGGGGTATATATTATCTCTCCCTTTCACATGTATTCTCCTAGAGAGTAATGCCTCCCATTTTGTGTGTTTACTTTACCCTCGGTGCTAGTAGTCAACTCGGGGCCTACTGGAGGCGGGACTCAGGGGTTACTATCTCCCTTATAACTTTGCCGATTCAGGAGGGGTACACCTTGTGGGGAGTGGCTTGTGACCTATATATTAATATTTATTAATATGTATATTATTTAATATATTTATATAATTTATTATATACTTTTATAACAATAAATATATATAGATATTATTATATTTTTATTTAAGTGTAAATAAATATGAAAGTATAAATAAATAAAGCAATATATATATATATCAATATATTCAATTATAATAAATATCATATATATATATATATATATATTAAATTTGTATTACATGTTAATATATTTTTCATTATATGTATGAATACTTATAATTTTTTATATATATTTATATATGAATATATTTATTTACATTGAAAAATATAATTACATATATAAATTTTTATATGTAACTAAATATTATAAGCTAATATATATATGTACAAATGATATTATATTTTTATATTTATAATTCAAAAAATTATATTTACCAAAATAATATATATATATATATATATATTATATGTTAACATCATTATTTATGTGTATATAAATACATATTAGTTTATATATATATATATATTATATTAAAATATTAATTTACATATATATATACACACACTTGTTAATATATTCCCCTAGGGGCATAGCCAAGTGTTTATATATTTGAGAAGTCTCATGGGAGGTCTCAGGGTCATGTCTCCTAGAGTTTTAATAGGTGTAATAAAAACCATGGTTTCCTTGTGATCCCTCCCAAAATTATTGTAATAATATGTAAATTAATATATATATATATATACTTTTATATAAATAAATACATTTAATAAATTATATATATAACAATATATATAATTATAAATTAATATATAAATACGTACATATATATATATATTAATACACAAACACATGAACACACATATATAGATATATATCAATATATTTATATTTGTGTATATGTATGGTGAAAATATTATAAATTTATTTATAATATATATTTAAAATGTCACTTAATTAAAATTTACTGGGTGTTTAATAACCAGTTTAAATAAAAGCTAAATTGGGTAAATTAAAATACTATAGAATTTTTAAAAAATGATGCTAAATCAAAATTTACCCTTCATTTATGAATATGTAACTAAGAGCCAACTTTTTATAGTGAATGGATCCATGAATATGGTATTCCATAAGAAAAAAATCTAAGTCATCTTTTAAAAACTCAAGAAGTGGTAATGAAACACTAACTGCTCACAAGAAGTGTTTTCTAATCCCATAAATCCAAACATCCAATAAGGATAAAAACTACACTCCTGGATCCAATGAAAATAAAAACCTTCTTAATATACTATCTTGGAAATGAAGAAGACTAACCAAATATCAACTATAAATATTTACAATACAAGCAACAAATATTGAGTCACATACTTTCAAAAGATATATCTGGATTAGAGTTTTAGGGAGTTAGGATACACTTTTAAATAAAAACTCCAGTAATATCTCATGAAATGTACTATTTTTCAACAGTATATGAAACTAAAAAATCCATAATATGTCTTCAACATCTCCCATAAATTTTTCCACACAATTTATTATGTAAAAAAATATAATTTAGAATACATTTAATTAAAACATGGGGAAATTGAAATACAAATAAGGGTGAGATCAAATTGTTTCTAAGGGTAAACATAATTTATAACAATCAAAGAACATAAGTGAATATTAGTTGAGATTTTGTAGTATAGAAAAAATAAATAATGGAAATAATTACACTCAACAAACCATCAAGAGCACCCTGTTAAATAAATAATCGATCCAATCCTGATATAGCACGAAGGGCATTCCCGATCCCCATGGGTCGATGACTTGAACATAGAATCATAAAAAAGAGAGGTGGGAATGAATTTTCCATAAAACATAGTGGAAGAAATAAAATAATGTCAATATGCATAAAAAAGAAAATACTCAAGGAGTAATGTTCCAAAAATCAAAATGGAATTAAAGATGAATGTACTATAACCCATGTAATAAAGTCGAGGAAAACATACCAAGTCCCTATGGGTCAAACTCACCAGGTCCAAGGTTCATCAGCTGGATCCACCACCAAGAGATCATTTCCCATTACTCAAACCTGGAAGGAGACAATCTACAAGCACCCATAGGCACAAGTAAGATTGAGGCTAAAAATCCCAATAGGGTCTCACCTAGGATTCCATCATAGAATCTAAAAATTAGTTATCAAAATGAGTTCATAAATATTAAGATAAATATGTTTGTCATTTTATAGAATATTTAAACAAATCATTCCATACAGTTCAATTGATGAAATAATTTTAAGAAAAAGCTTTACCAGTGATAGAATATTTCTAAAACAATGAATTAAATAATTTTTTTATATTAAATAGTTTATATAAATTAAAATGTTGTGTAATTAATTTTAACAAAATTTGAATACATTTACATATCAAATACAAAAACAAGTGAGAATCATGGTCATCTGACAATTAGGTATGAATGTTCCAGGCTACAGGACAACAAACCCTGTATGTGATTAAGACAATATGTTTCCACAAACATCCTTCTAACACTACCCAAATATGGCTGTTCTCTATACCATAATGTAAGTGATCTGATTAATTTATGTTTTATAATGTCATATAACCATATATTGTGTCCAAATAACTCACATACTACCTATGGATTTCATATCCTCTTACAAAACCAATGATGTGAAATTTATTTTATGACTTTATAAATATAATTAAATCCCATTCCCCCATTTTAAATTGAAAATTTTCCATTTAATAAAATATAATTTTTAATAAAAAACATGTCTTTCCAACAAAATAAAATCGCTAGGTTTATATCAAAACATTTTTATCCATTTTCACAATTTTGAAATCAAATCAAAACTAGTTCTATCAATTTCGCAATTCATATCCACAATAAAATTCATTATGTTCATTGAAATATTTTCCATCAAATATTCAATTTAAATTAAAAAATTTAAATCAACGAATTTCCATAAACGTACACCTATTCAATAGAATCGATGTTTTACCTAATTTTTATGTCAAAAACCATTCAAAATCATCAAATTCAATGGAATAGAGTTTTACTAAATAAATTGAAAGTAATTTTGAGAAAATAAATTTAAATTAAAAATTTATATATGTCTTGAAATTCGAGGTTAATCACTTTGGCCAAGAAGGATGGAATCACCAATGATTTTCTAGAAACTCAAACTTGCAACAAACCCTACCAATGGGAACAAAGGCATAGAATACTTTGAAACTCAACCTAGAAAAGAGATCCAATACCATGGATTATAGATATATTAATTTTAGGATGATCTATTGAAATTCCGATGTAGGAGGAAGAGTGAAACATGATGAACTAGGCATAAATCTTACCCGAGGATGCAACCACCACCAAAATGACAATTGAATGCCAAAAAAGGATTGAGAAGGGTAAGAGAGCTCCATGGATTCCAGGGAGAGGCTTTGGGTCAAGAGAAGTTAAACTATAGAGGATATAAATAGGATATACCATTCATTATTCATATTTTAAAATAGAAGTTGGGGGATTACATGACGTGTAATCCCATTACACATCATGAAATAGTTATGTTTCATAATCGATGAATATTGTGTCACTTTTAATGAAAAATAGTCCATTAAATAACTCCCAACTTGTTGAGTCTCATCATGATGTGTAACCGTTGACTGTGTAAGTCTTATCACTATATTACCCCAATATCATTTACACATTGTGTAACCTAGTTAAATGACATGTAACCCTCATATAGCCTGAAAAAACACCCGACTAAGGATGAGAGTCCAAACCATCTCTAACATCACCATTATAGGTATCCACCCAATTACATACCAATAACACATAGTTAATGAGAAAGAAAATCCATGGAATGTTTAATGATGTTCCATTTAGATCGGTAACAAGATGTTATAACCTATCCAAAATAAAACATTTATATCCTCAAAAAGCATATTAAGAAGAATCCAATCCAAAAAGATGATGCCACTATTCTCCCATTAGTGCCTCACGTTCCCATGTCTCATTATGATCAAAACCTTGATTCCATATCACACAAACCCATGGTATCATCCTCCAAGAAATAACCCTAGTTTCAGAATAAACTTCCCCTACCAGTCATTCAGTCAAAGATTAATCAGTTTTAATCTCAAGATCACCCCATCTCAAAACCTGGGATACATCAAAATGAAAATTTCTCAGCTGTGATATATGGAATATGTAAAGTACTGGAAATAGCTATGGTGGATATTCTAAATGGTATGAAAAATTCTCAACCTTCTCAATAACCTCAAAAGGCCTAAAAACATGAGGATCAAGCTTCCCTTTCCTACCAAGCTATCAATATACAAACTGGAGTGAAACATTCAACAACACATTGTCACAAAATGATAATACCAAAGTTTTTCATTGATGATAAAAATGATACTAACATCTAATATGGTCCATCAACATTCTATAATGAATAAAACTGAATCTGTGAGGACATCACATGTACAAGACCTGTTTCAACCAAGGAACTTTCACTAATCTCTGACCAACATAATGTAGAATTATATGGTTGACCATAAAAGGCCTCAAAATGATCCATTCTGATCATGTATTGGTAACTATTTCCTTAAGAAACCACAAATATCCCAAAATTATCATATATTACCTCACTGATGTTGATTCCACATGCACAAAACATATCCTTTAGAATCTATATAGCTCTCTATGTATAGACATCTGACTGTGGATGGTAGGCCATGCTAAAATTGACATGATATCCCAGTGACTGTTGAAGGCCTCTCCAAAAGTGAGAAGTGAATTGAGTATCCCTATAATAAACTATAATATATGGAAACTCCTGAAAATATATAATCTCATTCACATAGATATTTCCCAACTCCCCAGAATTGGCTATAACTGGAATGGGTAAGAAGTGAGGCAATTTCATCAGCCTATCAACCAAAACCCTTATCAAATTAATATTTCTCTAGGTATGGGGAAACCCACCCATAATTTCCCTAGAAATTTCATCCCACATCCAAGAAGTGACTAGAAGTGGTTGATGAATACCTGATGTTTTTTGATTCTCAGAATTAACCTATTCGTATGTATAATAGTGAGATGTAAATGTAGAAATTAACCATCTTATACCTAGACCCGAGAACCATCATCGCATGTCATAGAACATATTTGTGGTTCCTGGGTGTGAAACCCATTATGATTAATTAAAACACCCCATTACATCCTTCCTTTATGTTAACAACACAACATAGTGATTCTAATAACACAAAACACCCTCTTTAGAGATATACCCTTGAAAAAAAATCTCGCCACTATGAAGAGTGTATCTAATTATACAGAATTCATCATAAATTATTTTATCCTGAAAATCATCTTGAGAAGAGAATATGTTAACTAAATATTGGCTAAGAAAACCTCATCCACTAATTCCTGGACTCCAATATACAACTGTTCAAAGAGAGAAATCAAATTATGATATACTAAATATTCATTCACATCATGGGTTGGAGGTTTCCTTCTCACCACATCTCCAATGAAATTCTGTTTACCTAAGGTGTAAGTGACTTCAAACTCCAAAGAATGTGGATGTTCCGCCCTGTTGGAACCACTTTGTGTATAAGGTTGTATTTGTTGTCAATAATTTTCAATGAAGATCAAAATGATGGAGATCAAGAAGTACTCCGATGAAGTGGAGGAATGATAATTCAGATGATTTTTGTACTTATCATAAGTTCAAAAGAACATGTGTCAAAGGTGATATATTGTTTACAACAAGGAAGAATGTGAGGTGTAATCCATCTGAGGATGATTAACGAAGAATGAGGTTTTTGGATGAAGACCATGCAATTACTTATGATTGCATGAGAACCATGCAAGATACTTCTTGATGAATTGAATCACATGGTTTGCATGAAGTAGATCACAACGGTTGATGAATAAGACAATGTGCCAATGATTGGAATTCTAAGATGGCCATGCAAGGATTGGAATTCTGAGATAGCCATACACATCACATTGTCATAGAAGATGATGATGCTAAAGTTATGCCTTCAAAGAATACATATCATAATAGTGGAGTTTGTGATAAAATCAGAAGAGTTGCTGAAGGATACAGATCACCAAGAAGAAGTGTTGTTGAGGTGGTCGTGCTTGTTGACAAAGCAAAAAAACGACATACAGAATTGTTGAAAAATGAGATTCCATGGTGGCATGTCGAGTTCAAGAACAGTGGATAATGATCCAAGTTTTATTCAAGGAACATCGACAAAGGAATGGATGATATGGAGGTGAAAAAAAGAGCAGATACAAGGTGTCGCTGTTTCCTAGTGTTTGCCAAATTTTTGGGCCTGAAAATCAGCCAATAAAGAAAAGTGTTTTTGGCAATGGGACTTGCGCGCCGAGGTCTTGGAGGATAGGAAACTTGTGCGCCATATGTTTTTTAAGATCAGATCATCAAAATATGGCCAAGGGATAAGGGTCTCACAAGTTTTGGTGAGGTCGCGCAAGTGACATGTGTGCCAGGAAGAGACTTGCGCGCCGATGCCTTGAACGCTTGACAACTTGAGCGCCTATGGTTTTTCGAGATCAGAAGATCAAAATTTGGCAAAGGAAAGAGGTTCGCGCAAGTTTTGAAGTTGGTCACGCAAGTGAATAGCAGAGGCCGAGTCTTGTGCGCCGATGGTTGACTTGCGCGCCGTCGCACAGGGTGGTCAGATTTACTATAAATACTGGACCACCTCTCTTCATTCTTTACCGGAGTTCAAAACTTTGAGAAATCAGAGCTCCCGTCGCGCAGGTGTGGTGGTCACGCAAGTGGTGTGAGTGGGTCGCGCAAGTGAAGTTGCGCGCCAGTGTGAGAGGTTGCGCGCCGGTTGTTGGATGCACGCCCAAGGCGGTTTGGGAGAGAAAGGAAGTGGACCGTGAAAGTTTATTGTTGGGGAAGGAAGAGTCGCGCAGGTGCTTTGGTGACATTTGCGCACCAGTTTAGACTTGTGCGCCGAGGACTTGCGCGTCGTATTGAGACTTGCGCGCCAGGCTTGAAAAGGAGAGCCAGACATTGTTGAAGCATGCCTGCCTTTTTGGAGCTGCACAAGAGCTGAAACAAGTGCAAAGTGAGATTGAAGAAGATATCTAAATGATACATACATGATCTCATGCAGACATGGTGAACTGATTCTGACGATGACAAGTAAGCTGCGGATCATTTATTGAGAAATCATATAAGTGATTGTGATTCAGGAAAAAGAAGACAAGGGGATCTAGTGCATTCAGTTATTTCACTAAAGAAGAAGGTTGAATACAAACGAGCATCAACTCAGGACTCTGATGCAAGAAAAGTCTCATGCTGAACAAGAGACAAAGAACTTCAATGCACATCTATTGAAGAGACCTTCACATCTATAAACTGAGTGGGACTTCACCAACGACAGTGAGCCAGGGGGAGTCAACAGGAGTGACCCGATGGACGTAGTGAGCTATCCCTAAACTTTTGTAAAGGCAGTGAGCCTGGGACAAAGTGACTGTACCCAAACATTTGTAATCTACAGGTAGTGAAGCATAGTAGATTTTGGTACGACCGACAACCTGTCGGCGTATGCTTCTTGGACGTATCCCTTAGTGGGGAACCAAGTAAAAATAGATGTGTCATCTCTCTACATGTGAATGTTTCATTTCTGATCATATCCATCATACAGGTTTAAGTAGTTCCTACCAATGTGGGAACAAGATCCACAACTTTAGAGAGAAAAATTTGACACCTTGATTCACCCCTCCCCTCTCAGGGTGTCCCGGGGTCCTACAAGTGGTATCAGAGGGATAGGTTGACATATGTTGGATACTATACAATAATTCTAGTCAAAAGAGGATTTTCGGTTCTTTCCTAAAGTCAGCAATGAAGAGAAGTCTTGATAAGGACGCTGTCATTTCTGAGCAGAAATCTACATCTAGTAAGACCATGAAAAACAGGAAAAAGAAAGAGAAGAAGCAGCTGAAGAAGTCCCTCACATCCAAAGAAGATGCAATGTCTTGTTCTCCATGCCATTCCAATAATTAAGAATCATCAGGCTTGGAAAGTATCGAGCAGGTGGATCATAATTCTTCTAGAGGAAAGGATGACACCCCTAATTCAAGCTTTCAGGAAAAACTCAAAACATATCTGCATGATATTCCTAAAGAAAGGGTTGCTATTATTTGTAGCCTATTCCAATCTATGCAGGTTGAGATCACTGGACTAGAAAGAGAAGCCGACATTATGGAAAATGGGTTGGAAAGAAATGTTCTGGAATGTATGAAGCTCACCAAACAGGTTAAAGTCTTTGAAGAAAACGAGGTAGTCAATAAGACTCTAAAAGAAAAGATCCATGCACATGAAGCTGAGCTGAAGAAGAGCAATGAAGTCAAGAGATTTTGTTTGGAAGAAACTTCCATGAAATTCAGGGAACTTGACTCTTTGTTACAAAACAAAGTTAAGATGCATGAAGATGAGGTTAAAATATTGAAGAAGACTTGTGAAGAAAATGTGATCATGATTGAAGATCAGAAAATCATCCTCAATATTGAGGGTCAACAATTGGAAGCCCAGTTGACCAAGATTGAGAATAAAAATATTGAGACTTCACAAAAGAATGAAATGAGTGATGCTTGTACTCAATGTCCGTTGGAGGAATCTAAAGCTGAAATACCTCCAACATGTGACAAGAATATTATGACAACTCTTGATTATCCACATAAAGAATCAGTTGCTACTGGTACTCAATGCTCAATGGAGGATTATATTGTCGAAAGACCTCAAACATGTGATAAGAAGATCATGACTTCACCCATTGAACTATCACAATCAACTGATAATGTGAAGGTACCATCCAAACCATCTTGTACTCATGTTTCTAAATACATTCCCACAATCAGTGCAGGCTGGAAGAAAAGTTCTAAACAAGTATGGATGAGGAAAGGCGAGAGGAAGAAACCTACCACCATGGATAGGATGGATGGGAAGAAAAAGGAGGAAGTTGGTTCCTCAAATAGAGCACAAAAGATTAAGAAGAAGGTCCAACAACCTCATACAGAAGATAAAAAGAAGGCAAGGTTTGTGGGTTAATATTGGTGCTGCAACAGATTTGGGCACTGCGCACTGGATTGTTTTTATAATCCCTTACATGGAAAAGCACAGGGAAAGCCTATATCAAAAGGAAGGAATCCAGTGAAGAAGAAGCAACATCTGCGAGTCCAGAAGCATCTGTTTACCGCAAAAAGATTTGGAATTCTTGATAACATCTGTGATGTATGCAACGACAACAGTCACAAGGCAGGCACATGTCGATATCAACATGATTTCACTATTGATAAGAAAAGAATACCTCTGATGCCAGCTAAGCATGAAGAGAGTACCTTGGGAAGAAATCAGACAAATTTTGTGAACACACATTTTCCCAAGAAGATCTCAAGTAGGGGAGCTGAGAAGACCCAGGATTTTAGATCCATTTAATTGAAGGGTCATTCATCCAAAAGAAACACTAAGGGGGATGAAACGCAGATGAAACCATGTGGAAGATCCACACCAGCTGCAGTAGTTCCAAATGACATATTGGTCATCTGTCCAGAAGATTTGAAAGGAATGAGGAATCTTGAAGATGAAAAGGCCAAGGTTGGTGATAAAGGCAAAGAAAAACTTTCACGTAATGAAGATAGAGTGCAGGAGAGATTCCTAACCAAGAAAATCTCACGTGTCAAAGAAGTTTTGTGTGAGAGATGCAAGAAATCTGGTCACATTGAAAAAGGTTTCCTAACCTTAATACCAGAACAAGAAGAATTCCTTAAGAGGAGTAAGAATGTATCATTCATGATGGCTATTAAGCAGAACAATTCTCCACACAAAGAAGAATAGAATGTGAAAAGATCTATGTCACATCAACACATATCAGAACATATGTTGAAATTTTCAGGCATGAAGACTGGAGTGAACAGAGGAACTTGGTTGAGAAAAACACATAAACCATGCAGCTCATGTTGATGAATCAAGGAGGAACCACCTTATTCCCTTATTCATTTGAGTATTGTATTTATACTAATAATGAAGGGAATTGAAGGTGATGCATGTTCTCAGGGGGAGAACCTGAGAAGTAGTGAATGCTGTCAACTCTTGATAGCCAAGATAAATAAGTTTCCATCCTTAGTAGATTATTCAATTGATATTTAAATATTAAGATGACGAAGGATCACTCTTGATGAAGATGATGAGGAGTGTTTCCCTTGAGGGGGAGAAAAATGAAGAAGCTTCCAAAATCACTGTTTCAATCAATATCAACTCCAGCTGGTATCAAATGCAGTTACTTTGAAAGTTTATTGAAGAAAATGTCATTGGAGAAGGTATTTCATTTATCAATCTCTCAACCTTGGTTACTCAGATCATTCTACGAAGGGGGAGTAACTGAATTGATCAGTGACATAAAAATAATGGAAGTGCCCCAAGGCCACTTATCCTGCCGATTGCACTTGAATGTTTTTGATCTGTTTGCTGAAGTGAGTGCAGGAGTTTTAGGTTGATTGTTCCCTATCAAATTTGATTTTCTTCTAACTGAAATAAAAGTGGTAAACCCTTGAAGACAAAATATATTATTTCTCATCTCATTTTGGTATCATGATCTGTGAATAATGGACAGCCTTGTTGACTTAATCAAATCCTCTTGTTTTCTACATCGAGCATTGCTCAAGTAGACTTAGAGTGAAATGATTAATCTAACATTGCTTATGTATGGATTGATACCCTCCCCACCATGTGCTTTTTATTTCTTGTCAATAAGGGGGAGAGAAAGTGAAATGAACGTTTTGTGGAAAGAAAAGTTGATTGAAGAGAAGATTCTCATTTTGACATTGACAAATTCATTTCAGAAGATGTATAAGGTATTGACAAAAAAACAAAGGGGGAGATTGTTGAAACCACTTTCTGTATAAGGTTGTATTTTCTGTCAAAAATTGTCAATTAAGATCAAAATTAAGGAGATCAAGAAGTACTCCGATGAAGTGGAGGAATGATAATTCAGACGATTGTTGTACTGATCATAAGTTCAAAGGAACATGTGTCAAAGGTGATACATTTTTTACAACAATGAAGAATGTGAGGTGTAATCCATCTAAGGATGATTAACGAAGAATGGTTTTTTTGGATGAAGACCATTCAATTACTCATGATTGCATGAGAACCATTCAAGAGACTTCTTGACGAATTGAATCACATGGTTTGCATGAAGTAGATCATGAAGGTTGATTAAGAAGACAATGTGCCAATGATTGGAATTATATGATGGACATGTAAGGATTGGAATTCTGAGATAGCCATAAACATCACATTGTCATAGAAGATGATGATTCTAAAGATTTTCCTTCAAAGAATACATATAACAATAGTGGAGTTTGTGATAAAAGCAGAAGAGTTGCTGAAGGATACAGATCACCAAGAAGAAGTGTTGTTGAGGTGATCGTGCTTGTTGACAAAGCAAACAAACGACATACAGATTTGTTGAAAAATGAGATTCCATGGTGGCATGTCGAGTTCAAGAACAGTGGATAATGATCCATGTTTTATTCAAGGAACATCAATAAAGGAATGAATGATATGGAGGCGGACAAAAAGAGTAGATACAAGGTGTCGCTGTTTCCTAGTGTTTGCCAAATTTTTGGGCCTGAAAATCGGCCAATAAAGAAAAGTGTTTTTGGCAAAGGGACTTGCGCGCTGAGGTCTTGGAGGGTAGGAAAATTGCGCGCCATATGTTTTTTAAGATCAGATCATCAAAATATGGAAAAGGGATAAGGGTCGTGCAAGTTTTGGTGAGGTCGCGCAGGTGACATGTGTGCCGGGAAGAGACTTGCGCGCCGATGCCGTGAACGCTTGATAACTTGCATGCCTATGGTTTCTCAAGACCATAAGATCAAAATTTGGCAAAGGAAAGAGGTTCGCGCAAGTTTGGAAGTTGGTCGTGCAAGTGACTAGCAAAGGCCGAGACTTGCGCACCGATGGTTGACTTGCGCGCCATCGCGCAGGGTGGTCAGATTGCCTATAAATACCGGACCGCCCCTCTTCATTCTTTACCGGAGTTCAACACTTTGAGAAATCAGAGCTCCTGTCGCGCAGGTGTGGTGGTCGCGCAAGTGGTGTGAGTGGGTCGCTCAAGTGAAGTTGCGCGCCAGTGTGAGAGGTTGCGCGCCGGTTGTTGGCTGCACGCCCAAGGCGGTTTGGGAGAGAAAGGAAGTGGACCACGCAAGTTTGTGTTTGGGGAAGGAAGTGTCGCGCAGGTGCTTTGGTGACACTAGCACGCCAGTTTAGACTTGCGCACCAAGGACTTGTGCGCCGTATTGAGACTTGTGTGCCGGGCTTGAAAAGGAGAGCAAGACATTGTTGAAGCACTCCTACCTTTCTGGAGCAGCACAAGAGCTGAAAGAAGTGCAAAGTGAGATTGAAGAAGATATCTAAATGATACATACATGATCTCATGCATACATGGTGAACTAATTCTGACGATGATAAGTAAGCTGAGGATCATTTATTGAGAAATCATATAAGTGATTGTTATTCAGGAAAACGGAGAAAAGGGGATCTAGTGCATTCAGTTATTGCACTAATGAAGAAGGTTGAATACAAAAGATCATCAACTCAGGACTCTGATGCAAGAAAAATCTCATGCTGAACAGGAGACAAAGAACTTAAATGCACATGTATTGAAGAGACCTTCACGTCTATAAACTGAGTGGGACTTCACCAACGACAGGGAGCCAGGGGGAGTCAACAGGAGTGACCTGAGGGACGCAGTGAGCTATCCCTAAACTTTTGTAAAGGCAGTGAGCCTGGAACAGAGTGACTGTACCCGAACATTTGTAATCTACAGCTAGTGAAGCATAGTGGATTTTGGTACGACCGAAAACCTGTCGGCGTATGCTCCTTGGACGTAGCCCTTAGTGGTGAACCAAGTAAAAATAGCTGTGTCATCTCTCTACATGTGAATGTTTCATTTCTAATCATATCCATCATACAGGTTTAAGTAGTTCCTACCAACGTGGGAACAAGATCCACAACTTTAAGGAGAAAAAGTTGACACCCTGATTCACCCCTCCCCTCTCAGGGTGTCCCAGGGTCCTACACGCCCAACACCTTTGGAAGAGATATAAATCTTTTTGAGAGAAGATATAACTCAATCTCTTGTGGTATGAATACATAGTAAAACTTTCTTCACAAATGTAATGAAACAAACTCTTACATGCATGCAGATCAACTACACGTTAAAGGGTATGGGTAGGATAATTATTCTCATGTGGCCTAATATGATGAGATCCACAGGAAATGGCCTGATTAACTTTTTTATGATCACACCCCAAGACTGAACCTGATGAATCACAAAAGTCCACATAGCTCAGCCCGACCACTAGAAGATTCAATAGCAACGTAGCTATCAAAAGTCATTTCACCTCAACAAATGAATTCTAACATCTATCATCCCAAGGAAGCTTCTATCCCATTCAAGTTTGGGTATTAATTAGATAATAAAACTTTGATAATTCCTTCATGAACCGATGATAATATCTGTCTATGTTCAAGTAGCTCTAAATATTGAAGACATTTCATTTTTTCTCCCATGTAATAAAAACCATTACCTTCATATTGTCTTCTGATATTCCATTTTCTGACACCACATGTACCAAAAAGTTAACTTCCTAAATAGAGAAATAAAACATCAAATGATTTTCATAAATTCTGTGATTTCATACAAAACTCAGAATTATGTTGAGATGATACACATGATCCTCCACAGATTTAGAGTAAATAAGGATGTCATCCACAAAGGCTACTATAATTGTAACTAGATTATCATGGAAAATACTTTTCATCAATTCTAAGAAAACTTTAGGAGAAGTTTTTAGAACAAAGGGAATGAAAATTTACTCATAATGGTTATACCTTGGCTAAATGGCAGTTTTTTGAATGTCAGATTATTTTATCCTCGACTGATGGTAACCATATAGATAGTCAATATTTGAAAACCACTTCTCCACTTTGAACTGACCAAATATATGATAAATATTTTGAAATAGATACTTGTTCTTTACCATAAATCAATTGAGAATTTAGTAATCAACACATAACCAAAGAGAACCATCATCTTTCTTTGGGAAGAGAACAGGAACCGCCCAAGGTGACACACTCAGGTGTATAAATCCATTATCAATAAGATCATTCAAATGGGATTTCAAATCCTTCATTTCAGGTGGATACATATAGTAAGAGGGAATATAAATTTTTTGAGTACCAAGAATTAAGTCATTGGAAAACTCAACATCCCATAACGATGAAAACCTAGATAAATGAAAATCAAACACATTAAAAAACTCAATGAAAATCGGAGGGAGAACATCACCCAATTATTCCCTATCCCGATCAAAAGAAAAAAAAATGATATTACCTTCCCCAAATCAGGACAAGAAGGGTTTTCCCTACTTGAACGTAGGTCACATTCTCTTTTAAAGACAAGAGACACGCCGGAGGTTGTAGTATGGCATAACCATTGAATATAATAATCAATCAAGGATTTATTGGAAATGATCCAATCCATTCTAAAAATGGATTCATGAGGTTTCATGTTGGGGATAAGAAAACTACAACACATCTTGACATATGATAGAGAGAAGACACAAGTGGGATTAGAGAGACCCTAATCTCTATTTCTTCCTAGGGGTGTAGTAATATCCATTGCACAAGATAAAATATCTTTAGAAATATATAATATATTAATAATATGTGATGAAATAAATTAATGAGATGCCCCAAAATTAGATAGTGTAGTAACTGATGAAGATTCTATAGTAATGGTACCTCTCATAGTTGTTGGACCCCCATCTTCTTCCTCTAGAGACACTTCCAATACATGAATTAGCTTTGTTACAGATCCTTGTGGCTGAAACCCTTTTATACATGAAGAATTTGATTTCCCCATATTTTTAGGAGGATATGATGATCCTGTTACACTACATAGAGTAGACATGATGTGCAAGAATATATGTAAGTGTCCTGAACATCTATAGGAGCTAGAGTTATTATGTGCCTTAGTGGATACCCAAATATAATGTCGTAGATATTTACATTGATAAGAAATTAGAGGAGATACTCCCAACACAATAGGTGGTTTGAAATGACCCTGCCATTGATAACTAGTATGTGAATCATCCCAATTCTACTTTCCATTAAAGGGACCCATACTACAACAAGGAAGAAAAGGAACTCCCACCAACCTGGACTTTCCAGCAAGGTCCATATAAAACATCATCTCCATATCCAACACATCAGTATATGTGGGAATCTTAAGCAAGGAAATATGAGAAACTATATGTGATCAAAGACCCATCTCGAACCATCATTCCTTCATCCTCTCATTAGATACATTCCCAAGCATAAACTGAATGAGTTTAGGAAAGAGATATGAATACCCATGCATGGTTCTATCTTACTTTTCATGTAATTCCCCTACATTAAACATTATATAATCTTGATTTTTGATCAAGAATTTACTTTATTTACATTTAAGATCATTTCATGTTTAGATATCCATATAATAATTTCATAACTATTAAATTTCATCTCAAATATTACACTATAGACAATTCTACTCTATCCAAAAAAGCTTCATAAATAAAACAAAAATTCTTTTCCTGATAAAAATATTTATGAATTCTTCCTTTATCTTACCCTTCCTGATACCTTATGATTTTTTTTAAAAACATGGGATGAAAATAAAAATCTTAGTAATGGGTATAAAATAATGAAAAAAACATTAGTCCACTAATATATATAAAAAATTAAATCATACTTTTTACTCATAAAACATAAGATCTTAAAAATACCTCATGAATCATAAGATTTATGAATAAATCATATAAATCTTAAATCATAAAGGTAAATTATTTCATTCATAACATACTTGCATTATAGCTTTCACAGCTACAGAGGGAGTAAGCTTCATGGTTATGTTTGTAATACCAATCACAATTTATTCCCTAAATCTCTTAAGAGAATCCTTAACGTTTACCTCCATCACATTACCCAATTCATTGGAGAGCTATCACAGGCTCACCCACCCTTGGGTTATCATGGAACCACCAAAATACATAAGTAATTCCCAAGAACCAAAACATAATAATAACATATGAAAAAGAATAAAATAAAAATAACATTTCTACATTGTAATCATAAGACATCATATCGAGATATTGATATAATTAGTCAATTCTCAAAACCTTTTTCAATAAAAAAATTCCTAAAAAGGAATATTGTATTTAATTTTCATTTTAAAAAAATTTACTCTTGAAGAGGAAGACAAATATCAAATAATACTCAAGGAAAAATGGTCTTTATTGTCACATACATTAAAAAGAAACATTCATTTTGTAGTTTAGTAAAATGATTTCATAAAAATAATATTCCTTTTGAAAGCCATTGAAAGAAATTAAAATTTAAAGTGGTTGATTATATACCATATAAAATATGGTTGTATATAAATCAAAATATGCCTCAATGAAAGGGGTTTGAGATGAAGTCCTTTACCACTTGAGGAATAATTGAGAAAAAATAACTAAATAATAACATTAAAAAAACATATAATATCATGATAATAAGGATATTCAAGATATAAAATGCCAAAAGGTAGTATTAACACCCTATAAATTTGAATTTGTGTATGAAAACAAATAAGTCTCAGTAGAATATAAATTTAGACGAAATCTCTTACAAAGATCCTATCCTTAGATTAATGATAAATCAATTAATTCATAATGTGTGAAAAATATAAAAACACCAAATGAAAGTGGATATTCAGTGTAAAATAATCCATATGAATGGAAATTGGGTTAAGAAGTTCCCTTAACTTGAGTCTGACTTATCTCATTAATTCATTAATTTCGTGGATAATAAACATAGTTTAATTTTACATTGATTTATAATTAAAGTTTATTATTAATTTTATATCACTTATTACCATGTTATAAAAATAAGTTAATTATTTGAGATCATATAGGATGTTTTGTCGATGTTCAGTACTTATGTCAAAAATGAACCTGATTTGATAAAAATTATCCATTTGGTCATAAGTCAATTATATCCAGAATGATATTCCCAATTTAAATATCATATATAAATCTGTAACATACCAATCTTCCATGGTATGATTCTCTTTGAAAAATACAATAGCGTGTGTTGTACGCAACTTCGAGTTCTAACACACCACAACCAATCAAAGTAGCCTTTACGAATAGTAATAATCACTTTTTGAAATTTTATAAATTTTATCTTACAAAATGGACTTCATTTTTGGATTCGGAATATCAAAATTATCTTAGGGTGAATTTTTTGTAATTTTCTGAAAAATTTCAATTTTTGATGAATAGTAAAAAACACTGAGTTATAGTTTAAAACCAAATTTTTATTTAAATAATTATTTATTTTATTTAAATATATTTTATGTAAAAGTAGATACATAATACCTATATAAGTTTAATGTAATTCATTAGAGTCAGTTTATAATAATTTTAGATATATAAATATTTTATTGAACTTTTCACTGTCTTTTAGCCACCTCCTCGGAGAATTTGAAAATTCACATAAAACATAATTTTACTGATTCTGTGAGTTGAATTTCAAAAATCTGAGAGGAACCATTGATATCAGTAAGTAAAATGTGGTTTAATAAGATGAAAATAATTTTTGGTGAATAGTAACTTTTTACTTTTATTTACCACGGTTAAAAGTAAATAGGGAAATTAAGGGTAAAAATGATATTATTATTACCCTAACAGATGTCCTAATTATATTGGATAAGTATAATTAGACCAAAAAAAACCTTAGGAAAAAAATATGAAGCTCATTGGTCCACCTGGATTAGATTAGGACATTTATTATTATTGAATTCAAAGGAGAGTTAAAAGAGTTAAAATCCAAGTTTAATAACTAAAACATTTTAATATAGGGTTACACATAAGATAAATTGAACTATAAATATTCATTATAAATCTAAAAATATTTTCTACAGAATGGTATTCTATTTATATTTTTTAGACATTAAATAATTTAATTTATTTATGACACAAAGATGATGCAGTAATTACCTAATTAATGAAAGATTAAAATAATTGACATTATAAATATTCAAATAAATGTAATTTGAGACTTTTTATGAATACCACTAACTTTCTTGGTCATTATGACATATTAGGGTTGGTTATATGAATTTATTTCTAAGTAGTAATGCCGTTATGAATTTAGCAAAAACAAAATACCAAATATTTTCAAAATTGACATAAAAGAGTTTTTAAAACAAATATTATATTATTAATTGATATTTTATTCCTAAAAATATAAGGTTTAGAGAAATGACTTATATAATGATAGTTGTATCATTAATGAACCTCTTGGGGTTCTATTGGAAGTATATAGTATGTCTAATGACCATATAATATAAAAATACAAAGAGACATGGTAAATGTCAAACTATTTAACTAAGAGTTAAATTTAAAAGATAAAGTTAATATAGTTACCCAAACCTATATAAAACCTATTTGTTGAGAGGTATTAAACCCATACCCACCTTATAATTTAAATAATTTATTTTTTAGCATTTAGAAACCGAAAATTATTTTATTATAAAATAATATTCCTTGCTTTTCCAAAGGGGCCCCTCACCCCTATTATAAAAGGGCACTCCCACTACCCTCAAGTTCACACTATCAAAGCCTTTTGGCTTGCCAAAACCATGAGAAACTACCCTCTAAACTATCCTAAATTCATCCTAGTGGCCTTAATTTTGTTAAAAAGCCAGCCTAATGAGCCCTTTTGATCAAATCAAAAGAAAGAACCCGAAGAAGAGGTCAATATCTCACCACCTCTTTCAAGTTCCTTTCTTCTTTCACTTCCCTTTTCTTTGTTGTATCCATTCTAAATTAATAACTCCAGTATCTTATATATACTTTGATTTTATTATAAATATGGTACAACCAAATTCATTATTCTATCCATCCTTTGAATAACATTTCACCATACGTGCGTACATACGGCTGACCATCTCTATGTTGTGGTGTAATTGTTATTCAATACATTATTATTTGGATCATTATAATAATGATGTGTAATTGATGTAAATAATAAATATAACATGATAATGATTCTTTATATATGATATAACATCCAATTATATATTATTTTAATATCAAAAGAATGATATTGTTGCTCGTGCGTACGTACGGATTACCGCCTCCACGAACGCTATGAGATTCATTCCCCATCATATCAATTCAAGACTAATTTTCATTATATGATTAAAAATAATGTTTAAGGACTTAATATCATTATTAAAATGAATCAGATAAATATTATACATAACAAACATTACTTACGAAATAAATCATATAAAGGAAAAAGAACCAGTTAACACCCGAAACGACAGTAATACTATGATATTTTTAACAATGAAATGTTAAAAGATCATATATGATATCATATTAAAATATATGATTATTGTATAATTTATTAACAATTATTTCCCCATTATATAGGAGGTTAATCTAGCCTCGTTCAAGGAAAAGTAGAAGGTAAGGTTTAATTCTACAATCTCTTCATTATCCGAGGTTGTTTATACATAATTATCTACTGGGACCTCTTTATCATCCACATCCATGTTTCTCAGAAATTTATTTCAAAACCTTCTTACTATTTTATAGACTATGGGTTAAAGGTATTTATAAACTTTTTTGACTTTTATAAGATGTTTATAAAGTAATATTTCAGTCGTTTTCAAAACAAGGTACTTTATGGACTTTTTGATAAAATTAAGGTAAGAATGTTTTTTAACTTATACGGTGGGTGCAGCTATTTTACACCGTTATAAAATCGTCGAAGCTTTCCTTATAATCTTATAAGAATATTTTCGAAATAAATGTTTTCTTTAAAATAATGTGACTCTTAAATGATTTCAAAATAGATAGAGATATTTCTCTAAATAAGGTTTTGATTTCATCTGTGTCAACATCCTATGATGGATTTTAAGTTTATTTGAAGTTGATTTATTATGATACAAAACTTCCATATTATATTGAAGGTTTCATGATATGTTTGACTGTGAATGTCCAATTTTTATACCATTCATGGTTTATGGTAAAAGTATTGACATTTCGTATGCTAGTTTTAATATGAATTTTTATGTTATATTTAAACATTTTTATATGAGGAACATGTTGGACTTAGTACGTGACGGGTAGAGCCTGCTATAGCTCTTCAATGCATCAGTAGGACTCATGAGACAACTAGACATGGAATAGGATGAGGCCTTTCCCAATTTGATATATGGTTTTGGCTGAGGCCTTAATAATTTTTATACGTCTTGGCTGAGGCCTTGAAAAAATGTTTCAGAATGTACGACATTATACATTCCCTCATTATGACAATATTATTGATGGTTCATGTGGTCATTCGACTAGTAGAATACACATGATTTTGTTTTATTATGGAATTATTTACTCATCTCCTATTCCGGCCATAAAAGTATTCATGTTTATTATTGGTAAAGGTATGTGGTTTCAATTATTCACCATGCTTAATATTTATGTTATCTTCCACTGTATTGCTTACCCTTACTGAGCATTTCAGCTCACCCCTTTCTTATGTTTCATTTTCCCAGGATATGGAGAAGTTAGTTATGAGTGACTTGAAGGAATAATCTAGGAGGCTTGGATGTTTCTAATGGAATAAATTCGTGTTGTATGTCATTTCAAGTTGTAAAGTTGAACTTATGTATGAATCCTGTTTCCAATAATTCTAAACTGATCGGTCTATCAAGACATGATTTTCTTGTGATCATGACAATTTTATATAATAATGCACCAACTCTAGGTAACTAGGGTCAGAGAGTTACAATATCATATCAGAGGAAGTTTAGTACAAACCTTGGAAACTAGATTTAGATAAACTCTGATTAGTGCATGTATCCCTAAGATAGACTTTGAGTATTAATATAGAAGAACTCCCTAGAATATTGATATTATATAGATTTTGTGAGTTTTCTAAGAAACACATCCCTATCTGGATACGATCTAGTAGAGGTGGCTCTGGTATAGATGTACCTAGGGGTAAAACCCGAAAACACCGCTTTGAGCTAGACTCGAATGGGAACAGGTGCACGATAATTTGCTTCACTCTTGGTTATGACACTCCCTGGGGATATGCTTAGGAAAATTATCATTTTATTTACAATCCATTATGAATGGTTTATGAGCATATAATTCCTCAAAGAAAACATTTTTTATGATTATGGATTATATCCATAAATTGTTCAATTTATGTTAAGTGTTTTACATGCATGGAATTATGTATTTTGATTCATAAACTAATCTAGTTTATGCCATTGTTTATAAATGGTGCCTAGTGGAAGGAATGGAAACCATATCAATTAATTTAATACATGTAGGGATTTCCCTCCTACTCAAGATAATTATTGTGGAGTAGGTGAAGCAACTTCTACTGATCAGCTTATCACCATACTGGGACAACTCAGTTAGGTTATGAATAATAACCTTACCTGTATGGAGCACCCTGATCCGCAACGTGGAGGATCAATGTTAGATTGCTTCATAAGGCAACAACCAACAACATTCAATGGGGGTACAAATCCACCATTAGCTGAGAAATTGATAAATTACTTAGAGAAATATTCCATTCCTTGGGGTGTAGAGAAAGGGAAAAAGTTGTCATGGAAGTTTACCACTTCACTAGAGATGCTGATCAATGGTGGTCATTGATTCAAAACACAATTGAAGATGATGAAGTATAAAATATGGAATGGAGAGAGTTTAAAAAAATTTCTTAGAAAAATACTTCCCTCATGACCATCGAGCAGATATGGAAAGACATTTTCCGAGTTTTATGCAAAAGGAGGATGAGAATGTCACAAAGAATGAAGGTAACTTTACAAGGTTAGCAAGGAATGAATCAGATTATATACGTAACCCAAGAAGTAATATTTATCGTTTCTTTGATGTGTTAAAACCATTTCTTCATCAATCATTAGTCTCACAATCCTACTCATCATACGAAGATATTGTCTCATGTGCTATCAAGACAGAAAAAGAATTCTCTAAGTTTTATGACTTTAAAGAAAAGCAATAGAAGAAGAGATCTGTTGAACACTCTAGGAAAGGAAATTAGGAAACAAGGAAAAAGGGAATAATTTAATTCCCACCCTGTGATAATTGTGGAAGGAAGAACCCTGGTTCATGTCTAAAAGTAAAAGGAGTATGATACAAATGTGGACAAGAAGGCTATCTTGTTGGTGAATGTAAGGGAAAGAAAGACACTTCCAATTTTCAATTCTAAAATTTTAGGGAAATGGGACATTATGAAAATGAATGTCCTAAGCGTCAGGGAATCTTAACTTGGAAAAGGCCAAGGGATCAAGGCCAAGCTTATTTTATCACTACTACTGAGGTTGAAGCCCCAAAAGACGTGGTGGCAGGTAATTTAATGGTTTCCTCAAGTTTAGAAAATGCTTTATTTGATTCTGGATCATCATGTTGTTTCATATCTTCCTAGTTTGCTAAGAAATTTGATATTTCCAATTAGATTTAATAATGGAGTTGTTAGTCAAAACTTTTAAGGGAAGTATCCTCGCAAAAAAGTTTTGTGAATCAGTTCCCATTAGAGCATATAAATGTTCTTTATCTGCTGATCTCATCGTTATACCCATGATTAAATTTGATATAATCCTTGGTATGGATTAGATTTCAGACCATGATGTGAAAATTTATTATAAGAAGAAGGAGGTTACATTTTTTGATGATGATAAAGAGTACCTTATCTTTAGAGAAGAAATGTCACCACCTAATTCTTATCTAGATCCACCCCCAGTAGCTCAACTAAAATAAATTATTGGTGAGGAAGAGATTGATATAAATATGGGTGAGGAAAGGAATGTTCAAATAGAGGATTTACCTATTGTGAAAGAATATGTTGATGTGTTTTCCAGAAGATTTACATGGACATCGTCCAGAATGAAAAATTGAGTTTTTCATTGATTTAATTCATGGTTCAGGGCCCATATTTAAGACCCCTTATAGAATGGCCACAATGAAATTAGTGGAACTAAAGAAAAAACTAGAGGAATTGAGTAATGAGGGATTTATTCACCCTAGTGTTTCACCATGGGGAGCCCCTGTCCTTTTTGTTAAGAAGAAATATGGATATATGAGGTTCTGAATTGACTACAGGGAGATCAATGCTATAACAATAAAGAACAAGTATCACCTACCTCGCATTGATGATTTATTCGACCAACTTCATGGAGCTCAATAATTTTCAAAGATTGACCTTCGATCTGGATATAATCAATTGTGCATGAAGAAGGAAGACATTCCAAAAACAACATTTCGAACTAGGTACATGCATTACGAGTTTATAGTAATGCCTTTTGGATTGACTAATGCAACCTCTGTCTTTATGGATCTAATGAGTAGAGTTTTCAAGGAATATCTTGATTAATTTTTAGTTTTATTTATTGATGATATCTTGGTATACTCCAAAATCTATGAAGATCATGAAAATCACTTGGGCATTATCTTGAAGACTCTTAGAAGACATGAATTATATGGGATATTTAGCAAGTGTGAATTCTGGCTTCAGGAGATTTATTTTCTTGACCATATTGTCTCTAAGGATGGAATCTCTATTGATCCTTATAAGACCATGGTAATCCAAGAATTTTCAGCACCGATGAGTATAACTGAGGTACACATTTTTATTGGTTTAATAGGTTATTATCGATGTTTAGTCCATAATTTTTCCCAGTTGGCTAACCCATTATCAATGCTCACACAAAATGGGTTAAATTTGTTTGAAAGAAAGAGCATGAAAAATGTTTTGAATAATTGAAGAGAAGATTAGTCAATGTTCCTATATTGACTCTACCATTGGGGAATGATGTGTTTGTTATTTACAGTGATGCTTCAAAGAAAGGACTTGGTTGTGTCCTTATGTGGAATGATAGGGTTATTTCCTATGCATCACGACAACTAAAAATTCATGAGAAAAACTATCCTACTCATGATCTTGAGTTAGCATCTATTATCTTTGCTTTGATGATTTGGAGACACTATCTATGTGGTGAAAAATGTGAGATATATACCGATCACAAGAGTTGGAAGTATATTTTCTCACAGAAATAACTCAACATGAGGCAAATGAGATGGCTTGAACTACTCATGGATTATGATTGCACGATACACTACCACCCAAGGAAGGCAAATAAGGTGGAAGATTCTTTGAGTAGAAAAGATCATGGAGTTTTGAACAAGATCATAGTTGAAAGGGAACCAATTTTCATGGATCTAATAAAGATGGATATGGGAATAACCATGGAAGGTGAAACATCAATGATTTTTCAAATGGTTTCCAAACCAACTTTACTAGAAATAATAAAGAGTTCTCAAACCGGTGATTAAAAGTTTCAAAAGAAGATTAAAGTTGTGAATAATGGGTGATTTTGTGACTTTGTATATGAAGATGGAATTTTGAAACTTGGGAAGAAACTTTTTGTTCCTGATATATCAGATCTAAAAAGGGAATTGTTGGATGATTCTCATAGGTCTAATTTTTCTATACACCCTGGTAGCACTAAGATGTATAGAGATTTGAAGGAACATTTTTGGTGGGACAACATGAAGAGGGAGATTGCTGATTTTGTGTCAAGATGTATGGTTTATCAACAATTGAAAGCTGGAAGACAACAGTCTGGAGAAGTCATGAAACCTCTTCCCTTACCAGAGGGGAAATGGGATAATATTACGATGGAATTTTTCATGGGACTACCAAAGACTCCTAGAAGGAATGATGCAATATGGGTCATTGTTGATCGTCTTACCAAGTCAAATCATTTTCTTTCTATAAGAGAAGATTTACCACTAGAACATTTAGCGAGAATATATATTAATTAAGTTTTAAGACTTCATGGAGCACCTATATCGATAGTTTCTGATCGTGATCCCCATTTTACATCAAGATTATGGAAAATTCATCAGAAGGCCCTGGCTATTGAACTTCATTTGAGCACTGCCTACCACCCTCAAACTGATGGACAATCAGAATGGAAAATTAAAATCTTTGAAGACATGTTGAGATCATGCTCACTTGACTTTCAAGGTATGTGGGATCAATATTTAGCTCTGGTAGAATTTTCCAAAAACAATAGCTTCCATTCAAGTATTCAGATGGAACAATATGAAGAGTTATACCAAAAGAGATGTCACACACCAACCTGTTGGGATGGTGTTGGTGACAGAAAACTCATAGGCCTAGAACTTTTGGATGAAATGATAGAAAAGGTGAAGGTAATACAAAACCACATCAAAGAAGCTCAAAGCAGGCAGAAGAGATATGCCGATAACTGAAGGAAGGATTTGGAATTTCAGGTAGGATAACATATTTTCTAAAAGGTATCTCCATGGAAGGGTGTTATACGTTTTGGTAAGAAGGGAAAATTAAGTCCCTACATTAGACCTTTCGAAATTCTAGAATGAATTGGGGCTGTAGCTTACCATTTGGAAATGCCGCCAAGTCCCTCCAAAGTTCAAGATGTGTTCCATGTATCACTATTGGGAAATTACAAGCCTGACCCAACACATGTACTCACCTATGAAAAATCAAAACTGGAACCGAATCTGTCTTATTGCATAGATCCTGTTAAGATTCTTGATACAGGTGAACAAGTGCTGAGAAACAGGATGACTAGTCTGGTAAAAGTTCTATGGAGAAACCATGAGATGGATGAGGTGACGTGGAAACCCGAGTAACTTATGATAAAGAACCACCCATGTCTTTTTATTCAGAAAAATTCTAGAAATTTTGAGGACAAAAGTATTTGAAGGAGGGGAGAATATAACACCCCAAGCTTCCACGGTACGTTTCTGTTTGAATAATATAATATCGTGTGTTTTACGCAACTTCGAGTTCTAACACACCACAACCAATCTAACTAACCGTTAGGAATAGTAATATCCACTTTTTGAAATTTTATTTTATCTTAAAACATGGACTTCATTTTTGGATTTAGAATATCAAAATTAGCTTAGGGTGAATTTTTGGTATTTTTCTGAAAACTTTCAATTTTTGATGAATAGTAAAAACATTGAGTTATAGTTTAAAACTGAATTTTTATTTAAATAATTATTTATTTTACTTAAATTTATTTTAGGTCAAAATAGATACATAATACCTATATATGTTCAATGTAATTCATTGGAGTCAGTTTATAATAATTTTAGATATATAAAATTTTTATTGAACTTTTCATTGGCTTTTACCCACCTCCTAGAAGAATTTGTAAATTCAAATAAAACATAATTTTACTACTTATGTGAGTTGAATTTCAAAGATCCAAGAGACATGGTTGATATCAGTAAGTAAAATGTGGTTTAATAAGATGAAAATATTTTTTGGTGAATGTTAACTTGTTACTTTTATTTACCATGGTTAAAAGTAAATATGGTAATTAAGAGTAAAAATGATAATATTATTACCCTAAAAAATGTCCTAATTCTATTGGATAGGTATAATTCGACCAAAAATGACTTTATGAATAAAATATGAACCTATTTGGTCCACTTTGATTAGATTAGGACATTTATTATTATTTAATTCAAAGAAGAGTTAAAAGAGTTAAAATCCAAGTTTAATAAATAAAACATTTTTAATATAGGGATAAACATAAGATAAATTTGACTATAAATATTCATTAGAAATATAAAATGACTTCCTACATAATTATAATATATTTATATTTTTTAGACACTATAATTTAATTTATCCATGACACAATGATGATGCAGTAACTACCTAATTAATGAAAGATTAAAATAATTGACATTATTAATATTCAAATAAATTTAATTTGAGACTTTTTATGAATTAAACTAATTTTAAAGGTTAATATGACATAATAGGTTTGGTTATATGAATTTTTGTCGAAGTAATAATGCTGTTATGAATTTAGAAAAAACAAAATACGGAATAGTGTCAAAATTGACATAAAAGAGCTTTTAAAACAAATATTATATTATTAATTGATATTATATTCATAAAAATATAAAGTTCAGCCAAAGGACTTATATAATGATAGGTATTTAATTAGTGAACAACTTGGGGTCGATTGGAAGTATATAGTATGTTTATTTACCATATAATATAAAAATACAAAGAGACATGGTAAATGTCAAACTATTAAACTAAGAGTGAAATCTAAAAGATAAAGTTAATATAGTAACCCAAACCTATCTAAAGCCTATTGGTTGAGTGGTTTTTTAACCATCCACACCTTAAAATTTAAATAATTCATTTTTGAGCATTTAGAAACTGAAAATGATTTTATTATAAAATAATATTCCTAGCTTTTCCAAAGGTGCCCCTCACCCCTCTTATAAAAGGGAACACCCCTTCCCTAAAATTCACACCATCAAAGGCTTTTGGCTCAACCAATCCCATCCCAAATACCCTCTCAAATGTCCTAAATTTATCCTAGAGGCCTTTCTTTAGTCAGAAATCCGACCTAAGGATCCCTTTTGATCAAATCAAAAGAAAGAACCCGAAGAAGAGGTAAATATCTCAGCACCTCTTTGAAGTTCCTTTCTTCTTCCACTTCCTTTTTATTTGTTGTTTCCATTATAAAATAATAAATCCAATATCATCTATATACTATGATGTTATTATAAATATGGTACACCAAAATTTATTATTCTATTAATCCTTTGAATGACATGTCACCATACGTGCGTACGTACGACTTACCGTCTCCACGTCATGGTGTAAATGTTATTCAATACATTATTATTTGGATGTGTATAATAATGATGTTTAATTGATGTGAATAATAAATATAAAATGATAATGATTATGTTTATATGATATAACATCCAATTATATATTATTTTAATATCAAGAAAATGATATTGTCCCTCGTGCGTATGTATGGATTACCATCTCCACAAACGCGATGAGATTCATTCCCCATCGTATCCATTCAAGACTGATTTTCATTAGATGATTAAAAATAATGTGTAAAGACATAATATAATTATGAATGTGAATAATATACATCCTATCCATAATATACATTAATTATGAAACAAAGCATATAAAGGAAAACAAATCAGTTAACACCAGAAACGACGATAATACTAAGATATTATTAACAAAGCAATGTTAAAAGATCATATATGATATCATATTAATGTATAGATTCTTGTATAATTTAATAAAAATTATTTCAAAATTATATGTGAGGTTAAACTACCCTCGACCAAGGCAAAGTACAAGGTAAGGGTTAATTCTAAAATTTCTTCATTATCCGAGGTTGTTTATACGTAATTATATACTAGGACCTCTTTATCATCCACACCCATGTTTCTTAAAAATGCATTTCAAAACATTCTTACTATTTTATAGACTATGGGTTAAAGTCATTTATACCCTTGTTTTAATTTTATAAGATATTTATAAAGGAATCATTCATTCATTTTCCAAACAAGGTACTTTAGGACATTTTTAAAAAATTAGGGTAAGAATGTTTTTTTAACTTATATGGCGGGTGCAGCTATTTTCTTCCGTTGTAACATCGTCGAAGATTCCCATAAAATATTATAAGAATATTTTTAAAATAAATATTTTCTTTATAATTATTTTACTCTTAAATTATTTCAAAATAGAAAGATAAATTTATCTAAAAAAGTCTTTGATTTCATCTATGTCAACATCCTTCAATGGATTTTAAGTTTATTTGAAGTTGATTTATTATGATACAAAACTTCCATATTGTATTGAAGTTTTTGTGATATGTTTGACTGTGGATGTGATATTTTTATACCATTCATGGTCTATGGTAAAATTATTGACATTCAGTTTGCTAGTTTTAATACGAATGTTTATGTTATATTTCATCTTTTTGATATGAGGAATGTATTGAACTTAGTACATGATTGGTGGATCCCGCTATAGCTCCTTGATGCATCGGTAGGTCTCATGAGAAAACTAGACGTGGAATTTTCCGAGGCCTTTCTCAATTTGATATATGGTTTTGGCCGATGCTTTAATAATTTTTAGACGTCTTGACTGAGGCCTTGACAAAATGTTTTAGAATGTCCGACATTATACATTCCCTCATTATGAAAATATTATTGATGGTTCATGTGGTCATTTGACTCGTGGAATACCCATGATTATGTTTTATTATGACATTATTTACCTATCTCATATTCCTTCCATTAAAGTATTCATGTTTCTTATTGGTAAAGGCATGTGGTTTCAATTATTCAAAATGCTTAATATTTATGTTAACTTCTGCTGTATTGCTTACCCTTAATGTGCATTTGAGCTCAACCCTTTCTTATTTTTCATTTTCCCAAGATATGGAGAAGTTAGATATGAGTGAATTGTAGGCATAATCTAGAAGGATTGGATATTTCTAGTGGAATAAATTCGTGTTGTATTTCTTTTCATGTTGTAAAGTTGAACTTATGTATGAATCTTGTTTATAATAATTCTAAACTGATCGGTCTTTCAAGACATGATTTCCTTGTGATCATGCCAATGTTATGTAATAATGCACCAACTCTAGGTAACTAGGGTTGGTGTGTTACAATATCCAATATATATGTAATTATAAGAGTCCATAACAATTGGATACAAGAAATGAAATGCACTGTTCATGGAGACAGTAGGCCTTACGTACGAATGAAAGCTACTTTCATTTCATTTTCATATTAACAGAATAATAGTAAACTGATATAAATTTAAATTACAATACCAATTCTATATTTATGTCATGTAAGTATCATATGTTTAATAAATCCATCCTTTATATGTTCCATTCATAGAATTAATGATTCATATCTTGTTGAGGGGGTGGTAGTCCACATTTCCTCAATTGGTCGGAATGGCCCGAAGGCCTTCATTTTATTATTATTTTTGATAATACACCTTCCAAGTGGTGAGGTGGACCACTTACAAGGCCCTAAGGCTTAGATAAAATTACATGACCCGTAGGTCTTAGAGGGAATCTCCCAAACAAGACAACCTAAAACTGCTCCTCCCCAGCATATGTCATGAAACAATCACTCCACCTTCACAGGGATAGTCGGCTAGCTATCCTATGCAAAGTTGCACAGGCCTGGAACTGATGGAAAATCCATACCCTCTCACTCTTTTAATATGTTCTATATCTATTAGATAGAGGTGTGTGTAAGTATAAGTTGAAACCATAGCGTAACAAAATCTCATTACTTTGAGGATACTAGTGTTCTTATAAAATAATGGATTAAAAGGAACATAGGGATAGTAGAAGAAATATATTATAAAAGATATTGGGAGAATATGTTTCCTCAAAATTGTGTAACTCCTTTTGATTTGGGGAAAAAGGATTCATTAAGTTCACATCTTCCCTAGGTAAGGCATATATGAGTGTATTGATTCAAGCCTTTTACATATAACATTATATTATTTTAAGAATAATTATACATCAGAGCAAAATCCAAGGATCTTTATGTCCAGTGTCTTGGGAGACTAGGTACATAAAACATAAAACATGGGGCTGAATAAAAACTTCTTTATTTAATCTCCATAAAGAGATCCTAACTTCATTTGAGCCCTTACATATACATATTGTACCCTGGGTAACACATGAACAAAGGGATGAGCTAAAAATCTCTACAAGGGAATGAAACTAAGCATACATCTTAAGAACATGAGTTAGGAGGTATGATATCATGATATCCAAAGCAAGGAACATATGAAATCGTATCATATAAGAATGGGATCATATAAACATGGAATCATATAAATGTGGAAGAATCATAAAACCGGTCTTTAGTATGGGTCAAGTCTAACCTCCAATCCCATTTCCTATTTTAGCATGGGTCAAGGCTAATATCCAATCCTGTTTCCCATTTTAGTAAGAGTCACGACTAACTGCCAATCTCATTTCCCATTTTAGTACAGGTCAAGGCTAACCACCAATCCCATTTCACATCGCATCTCATGAGACTTTAAATTTACCCAATGCATTAGAGCGTTATCAAGGTGCACCCATCTCTATATTTTCATGAATATTCATGCCACATAAATAATCTTACATAATCAACCATACATAAATATTAGGATACCCATGGAATGAATTGGGTACCACAATCATGACATAAAGAATTACCAATGAGAGTATCATGAAAGTGTCTATTAAAGAAATGGATTAGAACATACATGGAAATGAATAAGGTAAAATAGGATTATAACATGGTAAGTGGTGTCAAACATAAGTGAAAACATATAAGAAATTTATTTGAGAAACATTAACATTAAAACATTTTTTTTTCAGTTTTATGGAAACTACTATAGAGAATTTAAAAAAGAAAAGAAGAAAATATTTTATATAAAACCAAAATTGATCCAATAAGGTTTTTATAATAAAATTAATGATTTTATAAATACAATTATGTCTTAAAAAAGAGGATAGAGTGCACTTAAAATGGGGTAAAAATTCGGAAAGCTTCCTTCAAACAGGTTTTCTTATCAGAAAGTTCTATGGAGGAAATATTTTAAAAACATGAATATCCCCGAAAGAGAGTGATGAAATGGTATTTTCAAATAATTTTTTTTCCAATTAAATAGAATTTAGAATATGTACATAAACAGATAAGATAACTCCATTTTGATATAAATAAAGATAAGGCAACCCGAAAGAACAAAAAAGGTTAGGGTATATTTCATTATGGTTTATTGGAATGGTGTCAGGTGTACCTAAGAGGGATTGATGAGAAAGAAAATGGGATTTTTCATCACTTATACATCATGAGGGAAGTATGGAAGAGGTTATAAAACATACCCCATCATTTTGGATTACACATAAAAAGGCATAGCAAGGAGGAAATCTTGATTAAGTGTGAAATGGAAAGGATCCCTTACTATAAGTCTGTTGGTGTTCTCCGATTTTTATTAATGACCTGAATAAACAAAATAGGTTTATAAATTAATAATACAGAACCTATTATATATGTAAAATATTTTATATTACCTTTTTAAGTTCATTCAAGTCCATTTTGATTGGTTATAATGTTCAGTTTGATTGTTTAGACCCGTTTGATTCCTTGGTTTTAATGATCGGTTTATATTCGGATAAACATGTTTGATGAAAGTGATTGTTCATAATTGAAGTTGTATGTCATTAGTGAACATCCAAAAGATTACATGGTTACAAATTTAATTTGGTTACTTTGAGTTAATTCTAAATATTATATAAAACCTTAGTGACAACCATTTTTGTTAAACGGTAGGTTTGATTACAATGAACTTGTTTTTCTTTATAAACTAATACCATTAGTACAAAAGAAATATAGAACAAAAAAATTATATATTAATTATATAATAATATTTTTCAACCATAAAAGAAATGTTTTCATTACCATAAATAAAGTTGATTTTATAAATTGAAAAACCATTGTCCTTGAATGCGCTAAATTAGAACATCTCAAACAATGCTTTCATTTCATTCAAATAAAATATGGGGAAAAGAGATATGATAATTGAAATATCCCATTAGAATAATATAATTCCAGTACCTATATGCTACTAGAGTTATTATACGATTTGTGAGAACGGAGATGAGGAAATAAACAAAAAGAATAAAATATAAAAGAATTGAAAGAATTTGAAATATGGATTTACCTCTTGAGTCTTCCTCCTTTGAGAACCTCTTAAGGGGGGTGGTTTTATTATTTTGAAGATACTAATGGAATTTGGACGTGGGGAAGGATATTGGGGAGAGATTTGGGAAGAATATTGGCAAGGCAAAAGTCTTGAGAGTAGTGAAGATAAGAGGGAGTGAGAGGGGGCTTTATAGTGGAGGAGATGAGGGTTTTCATAATTTTACAATCATTAGTTTATCAATTTCCCTCACAACCAGAAATACTGATGATTCCATGACCAATAACAGTAATAAGTTCATTTGAGATTGAGATTTGGGTGCTTACATCACTTTTGATGTTAGTATTAGTGGATTTCAATAATAATGTATTTATATAGTAAATTAATGTATTCTACTATTTACAAAAAAATCAAGTATTTCAGAAAAAAATTGGAAAAAATTCACCATAACCATTTTTCAATGTGTAGAATCCAAAAATGAAGTCCACTTTTTAAAAATAAAATTTAAATATGATTAATTTAATATTTAATTAAACTCATATTTTATTAATAAAAAACCAGTTTTAAAACATTCATTTAATTATTCTAAAATATAGCTACATCATAATTTCACATGAATATTATTTTTATACTATCATAAGTAATGTTACTATTCATTAGGGTATATCACTATTCATAATGGTATGTTACAATTCATAAGGGTAGGTTACTATTTCTTAAAAGTAATGTTTTTCTTATTGGACTCCATATAACTAACTAATTGCAACCGTGTATGTCAGATTTTTGAAATTACAAACACAAAAATGTCAAATTTATTTTTTAAAGTTCACATAATACATAGTAGTTCATTATTTTTTGATTTCATGTGATTATATGAAATATTTATATGAAATGAATTTAAATTTATAAAACATTGGGTCGTTATATTCTTCCCCCTTATGAAAATTTTCCCTCAAATTTTCGTTTTACATTTTAATCCATAAACAGGTTCAAGTACTTTTCTTTCATTACATCCTCTAGTTCCCATGTTTCCTCTTTGTACTTATGGTTTCACCAAAGTCCCTTGACCAGACGAGTAGTCGTTTTGCATTGAACTTTGTCTCTACGATTCAAGATCTTCACTAGATGCTCCTCATAGGAAAGATCATCCTCCAATTGTACAACCTCTGAAGAGAGTACATGTGAAGGGTTTGGTATGTACTTCTTTAAGAGAGATACATGAAATACATCATGTACGTTCAACATGGTAGGTGGAAGTTCTAGTCGATAGGCCACAACTCCGACTCATTCAAGGATCTAAAAGTGACCGATATAGCTGGGGATTAACTTCCCATTCTTTTCAAACCTCATGAACTTATTCCATAGAGATATGCATAGAAATTCCATGTCATCAATTTTGAACTCAAGGTCTTGTAAATGGTTATCTTCAAAACACTTATTTAGACTTTGGTATGCCTTGACAAGATGCTGAATGGTTTTCACCTTCTGCACCATTTTTTCAACCATTTTATGTCCTAGCAGCTTACGCTCATCAAATTCATCCTAACACACCGATGTTCTTTACAATTTCCTATAAACGACTTCATATGGTGCCATTCAGATGCTCGAGTGGAAAATTTTGTTACAATAGAATTCAACTAGTGGAAGATGTTGGTCCCATCCTCCTTTGAATTCTATAGAACATGCTCTCAACATTTCTTCCTGTGTTTGAATAGTTCACTTAGATTGGCCCTCAGTTTGAGGATGATGGGCCTTAGTAAAGGTCAGTTCAGTGCTTAGAGCATGTTGGAGACTTTTCCATAACATCAAGGTAAATCTAGCATCAAAACCAGATACAATATATTTTAGTACTCCATGTATCCATACCACTCCATTGATGTAAATCTGTGCAAGTTGACCCAATGAGAAGTCCTCTCGAATTTCGATAAAGTGAGTTTTCTTTGTAAGATGATCCGCAATGACCCATATAGAATCTTTTCCTCTTAATGTCCTTGAAAGTCCAGTGACAAAGTCCATGGTAATGTTCTCCCACTTCCATGCTGGCATGTTTAGTGGTTGCATCATACTCTTAGACATTTTCTTCTCAACCTTCACTTTCTGACATACCAACCACTTTTATGTATATTCAATAATCTACCTTTTCATATTGTCCCTCCAAAAATTTTCTCGGAGCTCTCGATACATATTTGTGCTTCATGGGTGGATAGATAAGGTTGGGCTATATATGTTATTCAGAAGATCCTTATTTATCTCTGGATCAGATGGTATACATAATTGTGACCCAAATCTTACAACTTCCTCATCAATTTTGAAATCGGAGTATTTCCCATATTTAACAGCTTCTGCCCTTTTCATAAATTCCACATCCTTTCTTTGAGCATGCATAATTTTATCCAAGAGGGATGGTTGAGAAATCATTTGATAAAGGATTGATGATGTTCTTACCTTAATGATTTCCATGTCCATCCTTTTAAAATCTATGATGATCATATCCTTTTCAATTCTCGTCATTGATAAAGTTGTGGGATCCTTTCTTCTTAGAGCATCTGCCACTCTATTTTCGTTACCGAGATGGTAGTGGATTGAAAAGTCATAATACTTGATGAGATCTTTCCATATTATATGGTGAATATTAAGATCTTTCTATGTGAATATATATATGTATATTTTAAACATTTTTGGTCAGTATACATATCACACTTCTCCCTATAGAGATAATGATGCCATATTTTCAACGCAAAGATCATAGCTGCCAATTCTAGATCTTGCATGAGATAGATTTTCTAATAGATTTTCATCTTCCTTGAGGCGTATGCTATCACTTAGTCATTTTTCATCATATTACACCAAATAGAGATTTATAATATTTTCAACAATAACATTCCCATAATCCTCAACATTCGATACAATACTCATCGATGTTTTCCCTAATGATATAATATCATTTCACGTGGGGACTAAATTTTCTTAGAAAAATTGAAAGATATACTAATAGGACATGGATTAAAATAAATTATGACATACAATACTTTTAAGTAGTGGTTACATGTAATTTAGTCATCATTATCCACCATAGTATAGGACCTTCAGTGCTCCCTTGATCATGGAGATTGTTGATTCTCATCATGATTCTCCGCCCTTGCAATAGAGAATCATGTTGGATAATGTCCAACTTCTCCACATTTATGGAATAGAACTATGTATGATGAATTATATGGAACTTTTTTTTCATTTATCACATTATTCATTTTTTCAGGGAAATTGACTACTTTGTTCCCAATCTTTCAACCTTAAAACATCTTCGACTCCCTTTGTGACATTCACTTTAGTGCCTCTTTCCACACTTGTTGCACAAAGGAAATAGGGTATTCTTTACCTTATAACATTTTTCAAATGATCCTTCATGATATTTCATCTTTTAATTCCTTTACTCCATTAAGAATTCATCCAAGTACCAATTATTAATTGTGATTTTTGATAGTTGGTATGGCATAATCATGATATGTCCTTCTTAAGCTCCCATCTGATTGGGGATATCATTTTGGAAGTCATCACATTTCCCTTCACATAAGTTGTTAACTGGATTCATCCTATAACCATCCATTGGAAATAATAAAGGAAAATTTGGGGATGAGTATGACATAAGGTGGATACTAATGACATTAAAGGGTTAACTTACAAGTTACACTTATCTTCTTAACTTATGTGTTTCTAGGTCTCAATCAATGTTATTCATGATATATATCCTAATGTATATTATTATGGGATACTTTTTGTCCCCTTAATAATGGTTTGTACTATGCTTATGAATTTTCCAAATCATATCCCTCAGGAGTGTCGTCACCAAGAGTGCTGCAAGGTGCATTGTCGTGCACCAGTTCCCATTCGAGTCTAGCTCAAAGTGGTGTTTTTGGGTTTTAACTTTAGATACATCTATTCTAGATCAACCTATACCTTCTTGTATCTAGATAGAGATATTTTTTATTTATAAAACACTTACTCAATACTCACCAAATTTTTTGAATGTTTTCTTATACTTAGTCTCATCCTTAAGGTTCTCACTAAGGTTCTCTATTCGTAATCTCAAAAAATAACTAGAACACCTTTTATATATAACATTACATGATTTTATGCATAATTATACATCATATTACAATCCAAGTATCATTATTTCTAGTCTCTTGGTAGACTAGGTACATAAAACATAAAACATGGGGCTAAAAACACTTCTTTATTTAATCTCCATAAAGAACTTCTAAATTCCTTTGATCCCTTACATCTACATAGGGTACACTGGGGAATAAATGAACAAAGGGATAATCTAAAAATCCCAGTAAGGGAATGAACATAAGGATATATCTTAAGCACTGGGTTAGGATGCATGATATAATGATATCCAAATCACCGATTATATGAAATCATATCATATAATCATGGGATCATATAAACAAGGAATAATATAAATGCGATAGAATAATAAAACATGTCTTTAGTATGGGTCAAGGATAACTGACAATCCCATTTCCAATTTTAGTATGGTTCAAGGATAACCACCAATCCCAATTCCCATTTTATTACGGGTCAAGGCTAACCGCCAATCTCGTTTCCCATTTTAGTACGGGTCAAGGCTAACTGCCAATCCCATTTCACATTGCATATCATGGGAATTTAACTTTACCCAATGAATTAGAGAACAATCAGATCACACCCATCTCAATATTTTTATGAATATTATTGCCACATAAATAATCATACATAATCATCCACACATAAATATAAGATTACCCATGGAAAGAATTGGGTACCAAAATCCTGACATAAAGCATAACCAATGAGCGTATCATGAATGTGTCCATTAATGAAAGGGATTAGAACATACATCAACATTGATAAGGTAAAATAGGTATATAAAATGGTAAGTGGTGTAAAACAGAAGTGACAACATATAAGAAATGTATTTGAGAAACATTAGTATTAAAACATTTTTGTGTGGTTTTAAGGAAATTACTATAGAGATTTAAAAATATAAAAGAGGAAAATATTTTATATAAAACCATAATTGAACCAAAAACGATTTAATAATAAAAAAAAGTTATATAAAAACCATTTTGGCTTATGACAGAGGATAGAGTGAACTTAAAATTGGTTAAAAATTTGGGAATCATCCTTAAAATGGGTTTTCTTATCAGAAATTTATAAGGAAGGAATATTTTAAAAACATGTATATACCCAAAAGAGAGTGATGGAAGGGTATTTATAAATGATTTTTTTCAAAATAAGCATCATTTTGAATATTTAAATAAATAAATAAGATAAATCTATTTTTATATAAAGATAGATAGGGCAACCTAAAATAAAAAAAGGGTTCGGGTATAATTCGTTACGTTTTATTGGAATGGTGTAAGGTGTAACTAAGTGGAATTTATTACAGAGAAATGGGGTTTCTCATCACTTATACATCAAGAGGGAAGTATGAGGGAGGTGAAAAAACATACCCCATCATTTGGGATTACACATAAAAAGGCATAACATAGAGTAAATCTAGATTAAGTGTGAAATAGAGAGGATCCCTTACCTTAAGTCCGTCGGTGTTCTCCACTTGTTATTAATTACCTGAATAAATAAATTAGGTTTATTAATTAATAATTAAAAACCTCTTATATATGTAAAATATTTATTATAACCTTCTTATGTTCATTCAAGGCCATTTTGATTGGTTATAAGGTTCAATTTCATTGTTTAGGCTCATTTTATTTGTTGGTTTTAATGATTGGTTCATGTTCAGAAAAACATGTATGATGAAAGTGATTGTCCATTATTAAAGTTGTATGTTTTTAGTGAACATAAAAAAGATTACACGGTAAAAAGTTTAATTTGGTTACTTAGAGTGAAGTCTGAATATTATATAAAACCTTAGTGACAACCATTTTTGTTAAACGATGGGTTTGATTACAAAGAACATGTTCTTCTTCATAAATTAATACCATTAGTAAAAAAGGATTACGGAACCATAAAAAAGATATATTACATATAAAATAATATTGTTAAACTATAAAAAAATCATCTCCTGACCAGAATTAGAGATGATAATAGAAATTGATGAATAGTTGTCCTTGAATGTGCTAAATTAACACATTTCTAATGGTGCTTTCAGTTATTTCAAATAAAAGATGGGGAAATGAGAGATGATAATTAAAATATCCCATTAGAATAATATAATTCCAGTACCTGAATGTTACTGGATTTATCATACCATTTTTCTCAAGGGAGGTGTAGAAAGAAACAAAAAGAAAATAACTTAAAATAAATGAATGAATTGGAAAGAGGAATTTACATCTTGAGTCTTCCTCCTTTGAGAACCTCTTAAGGGGAGAGGTTTTGGTATTTTGAAGAGACTAGGGGACTTTGGATGTAGGGGAGGAGTTTGGGGATATATTTTGAAAGAATATTGTCAAGGCACAAGGATTTAATGTATTGAAGAGAAGAGAGGGTGAGAGGGGGTTTTTATAGTGGAGGAGAGGAGGGTTTTCATAATATTATAATAATTAGTTTATTAATTGTCCTCAAGACCAGAAATTATGATGATTCCATGACCAAAAAAATTAATACAACATGTGAGTTTGAGATTTAAATTCTTACATCACTAGTGATTTCAGTAATAGTGGATTTGAATTATAATGTATTTATATGGTAAATTAATGTATTTTACTATTCACTAAAAAATTCCAGTATTTCAAAAAAATCCCGAAAATTCACCGTACCCATTTTTTGACATGTATAATCCCAAAATAAAGTTCATTTTTCAAAATTAAATTTCTAAATATGATTAATTTAATATTTAATTAAACTTATAAATTATTATTAGAAAATCAGTTTTAAAACATTCATTTACATATTCTAAAATATAGGTACATCATACTTTCACTTTAATATTATTTTTATACTATCATAAGTAAGGTTACTATTCATTAGGGTATGTTACTATCCATAAGGGTATGTAAATATTCATAAGGGTATGATAGTATTCACTAAAAATTAAGTTTTCTTTATCAGACTCTAAATAACTTACTGATCGCAACCATTTATGTCAGATTTTTGAAATTCCAAGCACAAAAGTGACAGGATTATGTTTTTAAGGACACGTAGAACATAATAGTTAATTATTTTTTGATTTCATGTGATTATATGAAATATTTATAAGAAAGAAATTTCCATTTATAAAACATTGGGTCATTGCAATGAGTAAGGGATTTATTTTGTGAGATTATTTGATCATAATTTTTACAAGAAAAGGGGATTGAAATGTGTGAGTATATTGGTTGAGTTGGTGGCCTTTTATAAGATGGAGGAGGGGAAATTTAGTAAATTGAAGGAATATTATTGTATTATAAATTCATATTCTCATTATAAAAGTTTCAATGTGATATATTTTGAGGAAAAGATGAGAATGGGTCGAAATCCTCTCAACCAATTTGTTTCACACAAGTTTAGGTAACCAAATTAACGTTATCATTTTTCATTAACACTTATTGAAAACAAATTAACTCTTACCATGTCCTCTTGTATCTTCATAATATATAGCTACTATAGTTACTATTAAATTCCAATCAAACGACAAGTTGATCATTAATGAAATGTTTAACATTATGTATGTTAGTTTTTGTAATATTATATTTTTAGGAATATTATACCATTTAATAAAATAGTATTTGTTTTAAAAATCCATTTATGTCAATTTTGACACTATTTAGTTATTGATATTTAGTACAGTCATAAAAACTTGATTCCTTCTAAAAGGGAATTAACTCATCCATCACATGTCAATGTAGTCCAAAAAATTATTTTATGACATAAAAATGTTAAATTATATTTATTATAACATTTATAATATCATTTATTTGAATCATTCATTAATAGGGTAATCACTACATCATCATTTTGACATTAATAAATTATTTTATTTAATTTCTAAAAATTATAAATAAAATACCAGGATGTAGGAAATCATTTTACATTTATATTTTCTATTTATAGTCAATAGAAAAATTATATAACCCCAAATAATAAATTTTTAGTAAAAAGATACATGTTTGTGTTATATTTCACTTTATATTAAATTAATTATTATAACATGTCAGTTTCATACCCAAGTAGTTCCAAAATGAAAATAGTTAGGAATAAGGATTATTTTGGTCTCCCATTACTCATCCAATATGATTAGGACATGTGTTATCGATGTTTTATATTATTATAATATTATTTTTACCCTTATTTTATAACTTATCCTTTAACCGTGGTAAATAATAATAATTACTAAAGTTACTATCCATATTGTCAAAAAATAAAAGGTAGATATTTACACAATTTGAAACATCTAATTCCAAATATGGAATCCATTTTTCAAAATTCCAAACATTGAAATTATTTTAATTAATTTAAAATTAATTCAAGTTGTCAAAACTATAAAGCGGGCTTTTAATAAGTAAAAACTATAAAAATATTGACATGTGTTTATCTCGAATTTAAATGTGAAATTACATCCAATGACAAAAATGGGATAAAATTAGAAAAACATAATCCAATTACACTTTAAAACCAATTAAAATGACATTTTAAATATATAAATAAATTAGAAAAAAATGAAGTTTTGAATTAAAATCTTGTATTTTTCACTATTTATTAAAAAATTTATTTTATCAGAAAAATACATAAAGTATATTTTGATGTCACTCTTTAAAATAATAAGTTTATTTTTTCATATAGAACTAATAAAATTTTAAGAACTATTTTTAATGAGGTTTCTCCATCATAAGGAAGAAAAAACCCTTTTAAAAATATTTGAGTGTTTTATGCTTAAAATTGGATTCATTATCATTTTAACTCTCTAAAATTCATTGGATAAATGTATAAACACTTAAAAAATATGTGAAGTCATAATATAGTTTATTCTGTTCATTCCTTCCAATATAGAATCAAGGCATTAGCTACTATTTAAAATAATAATAATATTATTGTTATATTTTTCTGTATAACTCCGTGTTGTGTGCAACATATGATTTTAGAGAAATCCAATATTGTGTGTTGGGTAGGCTATTGTACATAGAGTCCCCTTAAAATAAAATTAATATTAAATTCAAAAATATTAATATATATGAAAATATATTATTGAATAATTACCTAGGATATTACATCATTCCCCCTTTTGGAAATTTCGTCCTCACAATTTTAGAGTTAGGCTCGGATACATCATTGAAAATACAACATCGGAAAAAGAGTCAATAAAAATATAACAATAAAAGAAAGAAATAAAAGTATGAAGGTCACAAGAGATAACACATAATAGGATTCCAAGTAGGAAAACATGTTTACGGAATAGAAACTAACCATCTTGTCCTGATGGAGAGTGATATAAAACATGATGAGGTAAAAGTTAACAACTAGGAAACCATTCATACATGATGGGTTAAATGGTATTTTATTTCCAAGTAGGAAACGTAAATTGAAAACATTATTTTAATATCCATTTCATACAGTAGAGGAATTTATCTATGTTATTGAATAATAACGTAAGGAAACAAACTTACATGTCAACTAGAGCTTCATATTTTAATAAATATATACCAAAAACTCATCTTTTCTTGAAATGATGAGTATTCAAGATGACTTGGTCACACATGAAGTGATAAAATAAACATCTAAAGAATCAAATAATTCATAAAATATGAAATATATATTTCCCCTATCATTATAAATTAACCAAAACAAAAATGGTTATTACAAGATTAGATAATCCTCAAAAGAATAATCCTTTATAAAAAATAAATACTACTATTAATCTAAACAATTCAAAAAACCCATACCTAATGTTAAAAAAATACCATTCAATAAACAATTGTCTTTAAAATTAATCAAATTAATGAAAACTAATGTTGAAATTGAAAATTCATAAGGATTTGATCACACAGTCTTCCATGATAAATCTAAACATTTATCTCTAAATAAAATCGACTACTCTTAATGTGTCACAATTAAATGTAATTAACCTAATCACATATTTTCCATGATGGGTTAATAATTTCCATAAATAACCCAAATCACCATATGTCCAGAATAAAAACATAGATTCTTCCAAAATTATATTTAATCATTACTCATCAAAGTAAATCACATAGTATTCTATTTTCCCTAGGCATACAGTATTACCAAAAGAGAGAACATCTTCCAAAATAACATTTATCACTTAATTACCATTTTATTTTACTATTATACTTATATCCATTTGATAAAATATTAGTTCCCAAAATCAACACATTCTTGATCCATAAAATTATTTAACTAAAAATTGAACTAACATGGGATTCCACATAGGCGAGTGGTATTCGATTGGCCCTTTTCAGCCTTCGGTTGTGGGTTCGATTCCTGTGGCCTTTCAAGATGTGATGGGATGTCATCGATCTTGTGGGTTATCACTCTTTATAAAAATTAAAAATAAAACTAACATATTTTAACCTCAATGGCTATCTTATACCTCTCATTTTCATCCCAACTCATAATTTTCTAAGTATCTTAATTCATGAAGTCTTATATATAATTATATATCTTTTTTATTTCACATTTATATGAAATAATAAATATATTCCTAATATAAAGAACATTATACCTCAATCATGGTGTCCAACAGGTTTCATTGTCATCTTTTTTCACATAGGTAAAAGGTCCATGCAATGTAATAATGACTTAGAGATCTTTCAAAATAATTTTCTTCCATTATCCCAATACACTTTGTATAACATGGGTCATATGGGTATTCACAGGAAAATAATTTCTGAAAATAATCATGTATGACATATAATTTCAAAAAATATGATAAAACATGATTTTTATGAAATAGTTGGATCACGTTTAACTTTAATATTTCAATCAATATTTCTTTTTAAAATACTATAAGTATATACTAAAAGACTATATTTTAAAAGAAAATTTAAATATGATGTTCAAGGGTCTCCATATTCAGCACCATTTTTAAATCATAAGATGATTCAAAATATTTTGAAAAGGTAAAATATTTGAATATTCCTTGATTATATTTACCTTTTTTGAAAATATGAGAATATTGAGAAAATAAGATTTGATTAAATACAACCCATGATTTAAGAAGGTATTGATGAATATCGGATGTGTTTGATATCTCAAGCAACTTCTTGAAAGTGATTTTTATGTTAGAAAAAGCTTCACAGTCATTCAAAAATGACTCTCCCCACAATGGGAAGTAGAAGTTACAACATAAATAAATAAACAGTGATTCCACACATAATCTTGGAATAATATAATCAATGAAGTATGCGTAAAACCCAATGAGTGGATAATGAGTTTAGGAATTCCATTACAAAGATCATTTTATTAATAAAATAGATCAGTTATGCGTATTAATTATAAATAAACATAAATAAAGTATAAATAAAATATAAAATATAAAAATTCATTTCTCACATAATCATAGCATGACATAATCAAGAAGTATGAGATCAACCCAAAGAATGGAAAATTGGGATAAGAAGTTCCCTTACCTTGAGTCCGACTTCTCTTATTCATTTTTTAATTTCATGAATAATAAACACAGGTTATTTTGTACTTGATTTAGAACCTTTTTAATGTTTATTATTTAGTTTATATCACTTATAACCATGTTATAACAAATTAGATAATTATTTGAGTTCATATAGGACATTTTCTTAACGATTGGTATATAAATCTAAAATGAACTTATTTTGATGCAAATTATCCATATGGTCATAATTACATTATCTATAGAATAATATCCTTGATTTAAATAACATATATTTCAAATATATATGTATTCATAAGATTCTATAACATTTTTAGATAAGAAATTAAATGAACTGTTCATACAGACGATATGTCGTACATACACATGAAAGCTACTTTCATATCTTTGTCATATTTTACAAAATTATAATAAAATGATATATATGTATAGTTGAATACCAGTACTATATTTATGTTATGTATGTATTATTAGATTAATAAAAACATATGTTATATGTTCCATTTAAAGATTGAACGAGTCATATCACTTTGAGGGTGTGGTAGTCCACACTTCCTCAAATGAAATTATCATATTTACACATTATGGAAAGCATAAAGGTATGTTGTAAATAAAAATTTTATAAAAATATGGGAAAAATAAATATAATATATTTCATAAATAAATATAGTGCCAACATAATGGCCACCATGAGTGGTGGTAGGAGAAAACTGAACAATCATCGTTTTGGGAGGCAATACTTTTCCGTACAAAGAAATAGTAAATTCTATATCCATTAAATGGTGGTGTATATAATTTTAGGTCGGAAAATTGTCATAAAAAAATCATAGAATATTTAGGTTACAGTTTATGTTATAAAATAATCTAATTAAAATAGCCTAGGTGGTGCAGAAAGAAAAAAAAGGAAAGGAGACTGAGAGAATAGGTTACGTCAAAATTGAGTAAGTCCTTTTTATTTTTGAAAAAAGGATACTTTGAGTTACCTTATGCCCAAGGTAAGGCTGATAAGAGTAGGTGATTTATTTTTTTATCTTACTTGAGAAGAATTTGGGCAAGCCAAGTGGCTTTAGTGGTGTGATTATGTGGGTAGAGGTGGTGGCCTTTTATAAGAGGGGGGAGAGGCACTTTAGGAAAGTCTTGAAATATTATTTTATAATAAATTTATTTTAAAATTATAATAGTTAAAAATTTGTAAATTTCGAATATAATATGAGGATGGGTCTAATTCCTCTTAAAAAATAGGTTTTATACATGTTTTTGTCACAAAATTAACCTTATCTTTTAAGATTAGTGCTTAGTTAAAAACATTTACTCTTACCATGTCTTCTTGTATCTTCATAATATATAATTACTATCATTACTATAAAATAACAATAGAAACAATATTGGATCATTAATGAAAATTTTAACATTATATATGTAATTTTGATTAATATTTTATTTTTAGGACTATTATATCATTTAACAAAATAGGGTTTTTTAAAAAAATCATTAATTTTAATTTCGACACTATTTAGTAATTGATTTTTTTAAAGTCATAACAACACGATTACTTATATAAAAAGCATTAAATAATCATTAAAATGTCAATTTCATCTAATAAATTCTTTTATGGAATAAAAATGTTGAAATTAAATTTATTTTAATGTTAATAATATCATTTATTTGAATCATTCATTAATAATGTAATCACTACATCATTGTTGTGTCATCAATAAATTTATTTATTTAAAGTCTAAACATTATATATAAAATACCATGATGTATGAAATATTTAGATCTTTATAATTAATATTTATAGTAAAACATATCAATTAAATAATCCACCATAATTGTTTTAGTAAAAAGATACATGTTTGTGTTATATTTCTCTTTATATTAAATTAATTATTTTACCATGTCATTTTCATACCCAAGTGGCTCCCAAATTAAAAATGTTCAAGTTAAGGATATTTTTTTTCTCCCATGGCTCATAAAGTAATATTAGGACTTGTGTTAGAGTATTTTTTTATTCAAATATTATTTTTACCATTATTTACCTTATTTATCCATTAACTGTGGTAAATAAATATAATTACTGAAGTTATTATTCATAATATCCAAAATAAAAGGTAACTATTTACAGAATATGGAATTTTTGATTCCAAATATGGAATTAAATTTTCCAAATTCAAAAAACATAAATTGTATAATTAATTTAATATTAATTCCAATTATCAAAACTAGAAAGCACGGTTTTAAGTAGTAAAAACTATCAAAAGATTGACATTTATTTATCTTCAATTTTTATTGTGAAATTAATTAAAATGACCAAAATTGGATTAAATGATAAAAATATAATATAATTAGACATTAAACCCATTTTAAAGGAAAATCTAACTATATAAATAAATTAGACGAAAAGGATATTTTGAATTAAAATTCAGTATTTTTCACTATTCATTAAAAAATAAAATTTATCAGAAAATACAAGAAGTAAATTTTTCGGTCCCTATCCTAAAAAAGAAGTATATTTTATCATATAGAACATATAACACTGAAAAATACTTTTTTTAATTGTTTTCTCTCTCAAATGTTGCTGAAACGACCTTTTGAAAATATTAGAGTATTTTATGCTGAAAATTGGATTAATTCTCTTTTTGAAGCCTCTAAAATTCATTCGATAAATGTATAAACATATAAAAAATATGTAAAATCATAATATTATTAATTCTATTCATTAATTCCACTACAATGTCCATGTGTTAAATACCATTTCAAATAATAATATTATTGTTGTATTATTTTTCAGTGTAACAAAGTATTGTGTGCAATGTAAGATTTCAGAGAAAACGGTTGGTGCGTGTCGGGTACACTATCATACATAGTTATACAATTTAACTAAAATTAATATTAAATTCAAAAATATTAACAGATATGAAAATTTATTATTCTATAAATACCTTGTATGTTACATCTCAATCATGAATAACTCAACAACCTCAGCTAACACCATTGACTTTGGATTGAACTAGTAGGTGAAAATATCTTTGATGTATTTTCACATATTGTTATTTATATACCCTCAGTTCTATTTACCCACTCATGGAATAATGGTGGGGGGACTTACAATGGTCTTTATCTCTCTTCCTTGATGGTGGTATCGTTGGATGTAGGGGTTGTTACATGCATACACCACATTTTTTATTCTCATAAGACCTATCAATGCATAGAGGGGAAGTCTATAAAATTTCCCCACACATTTCTTATTGAATCTAATTAATTCATCATAGGAAATAATTAATAATCTATAAAAAATAAAATCAATATTACTTAGTTATATGTAACATCAATTTTATAATAACAAGTATTAGAATTTTTAATAATTTCTGCAATCAACATATAGAATATCATGATTCTAATCCAACCAATGATATAAAATGGTTTGTTAAAAAATAAAAAATAATATATATAGGGTAATAAAAAAATATCCATCTCTAAAAAAAATTATTCACATTTTCAATATATATATAGTCAATCTATATATTTAATCAATGAGAATTCCCCTAAATTAAGGTAATGAAAAATTGTTCATTAAAAGGATAAATGAATTTGAGGGAAAATAAATCATACAAGAGAGGCTGATTTAGAAAGAGAACTTTTGTGATTGATCTCTGTAAGTCTACTAGTCCAATGAAAAATATTTCAAGATGATTTATACATTATTCTATGGGAAATATATACACCAAAGAAAAAGAAATAATTGGTGAATGAAAATTAACCCTCAATAAATAAAAATTGAGATCAAAAAACCATTACGGTAATGATAATGTAATCATAAAAACAACATGGTATGAATAACATGAAATATAAATATAATGAAATAAAATATATTAATTTTACTTATGGTTTATAAGATTGTGAATAATGTCTAAAAATGAACTTTTTCAATATCAAATGTGTCCCGTGGAATTGAAAATAAAGACATATAACACTTACGATGCCAATAACATTCAATTCAAAAATACATTGAAGTATATAATTTAAAATGAGACAATAAAGACAATGAATAATGAGTGTATCATCAAAAAAAGTATCTAAGGGGTAATAGATACCCCATATAAATTAAAACATTTTTAATAATGTGAAAAATGCATCATGGGGTGAAAATTTAGACAAGAAACCCATACAAGTAGTGTAATATTTATGGAGGGAATCATATTATAAAGAGGATATGTGGAATAATTATAGAAACAAATAAGAGGCAGAAATAACACATAATTTATTAATTATTTAGGATAAATATATCTTGGAATAATATAGTTTAATAAAAACATGTGTATCCGAATAAAAGAAAATTGATATAACACAAACCATTAACATGGTCCCGATTCTCTCTACACATGCATGTAACATCATTGGTAATAAAATATTTTTTTTCAATATAATCTGTGGAAGCTTATTCTTATATATATATTTCACTATTTACAACTTTTTAGCACACTCTCTTTACTTATTTGATAGTTTTGACATATGTTTTTTATTTTTCATGAAAATTGAATTAGTTTCAGCTTATTTTTATAATTTTAGGGACTAAAGATGATATTATAATAGAAAAATAGATTATTAAAATATCCATTAAAATAATAGAAACAAATCATTTTTCGTAATTAATTACAATTATATTAATATTTACGTTTCCATCATCAATAATGATATAATTTTATTACAAAGTTCATGCAGGTTATTAAACTGATCCAAAAGGGAAAGTTCTACAACTAGATGGGTGTGTTTTGTTAATGATATGAGTAATATCATTATTACAAAAGAAATAAATTTATTATTTCTATTACACTATTTTGGTGAATCATATTTAATGTGGTCTTGATAATGAATAAAAATCAATATAGAAAATGAAAATGTATCTTTTTTGGAAGATGTACATCACAGAACACATGTTTAACATACTTTTGTTTTCTTAATTGGATTAAATTAATCAATACTATTTTTTACATTGAAATATTAACAATTGAATATATTAATTATAGTGAGTCTATTATATTATTGTTGGTATTGTAGGTCTAGTAGAGCATTATTAATATAAAATGTATGGAGTAAGTGATATTCACTTTGGTACCTAGAATATTCTATTGAAATTATACATAGAAATTAATGGTCCAAACAAAATAATTTATTCAATAAAATTTTAAATGTAATAGAATATTATTGGAGGGGATGAATTTCAGATTAAAAAAAACATGGTTCTGATGACTTTGAAATAAAGGGGCGGAAGTGTCCCCCTTTATAAGTGAAGAAAAATGTACTTTGTGAAAACCCGTTTTCTTTTCAACAACGGAACTACACTATTCAAGGGTAAATGGTTCCAAAATATTGAAATAATGCATTTATGGTTGTTTCTGGGTCAATAAAGCCTCATTAAAATATTTAAACTCATGTGTTAAACATATATTATTTTATTTTTTCTTTTATATTTACATTTATATATTTATATTTTACTATGGTAACTTGTTTTCAGCCATGTAACTTATGATTTACTAAAAATATAAAATAAACTATCTTACCAAATTCTATTGATGAATGTAATTTAATTATATATTTATTATTATTAAAGTCATAATTAATATAGAATTATCTTTTAATTTATAATATTTTATATATGGAAAAACTATTTTACAGAAAAAAATATAGTCCTCATTTTATATTTAAATAAAAATTAGTATTTTTTTAAAATTGAATGAGTGATAGGCTAATTAAATATATTATATAAAATTATATTAAATTCACTTTTGAGAATAGAATAATTTTTATTATAATATTAATATTACAAAATATAAATACGACAACTCTATGAAAATTAAGAATTTCCCATTATCATGTTCATTATTATTAATCATAGTAATAATAATTTTAATCTTGAAAATTAAATTGAATTTATTAACTAAAATGATAATGAGTAATAGAAAAATGAATTAAATCTTTGTATTATTATTTTTTCAAGTGAAAAAAAATAATTTTTAATATAAACAAAGAAATTATGTTGCAAAGTAAAATATTAATTACATTTAAAAAATGACATATAAGGGATTTATAATCACAAAATATTAATTTTAAATTTATTATTTTAATTATAAATATATATTTTGTAGAAAAATATTTAAAAAATATTTATTTCAGTCTTTTATTTTGAAAATATAATAAAATTGACAATTTTAGCAATATCTATAATTTTCACCGATTGATTAAAAAACAATATTTTTAGAAAAAATTTATAAATTCATACTATGATATTTTAGAAAATTTAAATCAAAAAAATTATTTTTATGTAATTCATATTATAAAATTTGTAAATTTATTTAAAAAAATTTAAAGAAGAACTATTTGTATAGAAAAACAAACATTTTTTTTCTTTAAAAGTCAAAATGAGTAAAATAAATGTTGTAAATAATATTTTAAATTCATAAATATATAATTATATCATCATAATAAAAAGTTACATCTCCCATCATAATATCTATGTATGTTCTATGAATATGGAATTCCTTAGTGATAGTCGAGTGTGTTGATTCTATTAGCCTAGTTCCCATAGATTTACTATTATGGTTACTTCCAGTTATAGAATGTTATTTAATGGATATATTAAAATAGTTATTTTTTAACATGTCATGGTTCATTTTAGTTTATTTTTTTTTGTTTTAAAAGTTATTATAAAAATATTAACTCAAATTAAATAAATAATATTGTTTTTAGTCTTTACATTCATCCAACTTAAATACACCGCGTCCTCGTAATTTTAATTATTTCTAACTAATGAAAAAGTTAAAATTTTCCAAATGATAAGAAATTCTCTAAATATAAATTCTAATGACTTTTTAAAATTACTATGATTTTTATTAAAAAGAGAACTAAACATTCCCCCAATTATATTAGTATATATAATGTTTAATTAAACCCCACATTGTAATGGAACACAGTTTTCAAAGGATCTTATTGTCCCCATTTTATTAATTGGTTATCATGTGTATATTTTTAGATGTGTTTTTCTAATCATGGAAACTATTATGGACTTTATCTTAATAGTTATAATCCATACCTCATATTAAATCATATTTGAAGAAAAGGAATGATAATACTATTTTATGAGAGGAAAATTACTATATAAATCTAGTATAGAGGGGTTAATACCTTGGTTAAAATAATTAAACTACTAAATTTTTTTATCAATAATTTTACATATAGTCATCGGGATAGTTATTTAATGTTCCAATAAAATAAATTAGTATTACAGGTGATCAATGAGCTAGATATTTATAAAATACTAATTATTAATGAGTGAGTGATTTGTGTTCCTTACTCCAAAATATTTTTGTATAACAATACCGTAATTGTTTATTCATTGGGATCCCATTTTACTGAATGTTATTGGTTCATATTATCCTAATTATACCTTCTATTATGGAATTCAAATAGAAAATTTCCATGTTTTCTACATTTAATAAATTTAATTATTTGTGGTACATTATGATGATACCCTTTATTCATTCATTGATTCCAGTAATATCTTCACTTTCCATTGGTAACTAGATAATATATACCCAAATTTACTAAAATAAATCATCTTCCAATTACTATGATCCATTTTATTTTGGTATTCTTCAAATTTTTTTGAAAAAAATGATTCAATATCCCATAATCATATTCCTCAAATTAAAATTTATGATACTCAATCATTATCTTATTTGGTGTTTTGGGAAACTCAAATAAGTTCACGCCATTAGTCATAATTTATTATAGTTAATTTTTACTAATCATAATATTCTCACTCTATCTCTTATCATATTTGGTTGATCGATGGTTCATTATTTTAATTATCCATTACATAAATTATTAAGATGGTTTCTTAAGGCTCCCATAATTACATAAATCCTAAAATATTTATCATGATTGATAAACAAAAAATAATACCTATTATAATAAAATTACATTCAAACTTATAATATTTTATTATTATAATTTTTTGAATTATATTTCAGTCAACTTAAATTACTATCACTTAAATCAACATTTCATTCATTTATATTTTCCCATATTCATCAACCTAATTCGAAAACAAATTAAATATCTTAAAATAGTGTGTAATGAAAATTTTGTTAACCAAATAATATCCTTTGGGAATTTCTACCATGGAAAATGTCTTGGATATACTATTCTTACACCATAATTAAGATTGAGTCAGTTCTAAACTAGAATTTTCCAGGGTGATTACCAGTCGGTCAATATGTTCCGTAGTCAGTTCCACATTACAATATACAATCCTGTGTGAAAATTCTAAGATATATACAATATCTAATTAGAAAACCTATTTTTTATCCTATACATTGACTGGACCATTATATACCTCCCAAGTATTTTCATTAGAGAACTCTTATATTATTCCATAAAATAGTCAATATTTTTAAAAATGACATACAAGTTTTCTATAATTTGAAAATATGATTAATATTATCTTATCTACTATTAAACTATACTCAAATAATATCCACTTTTATTAATATTTCAAAACCACTATTGAAACAAACTATAAATACCAAGACTCTCACAACTAGATTTACATTGAATAAATACCATTATTACATACAGTTTTTTGAAATGAACTAAAAAGGCCCAATTTTAACTTTAAATATTTAAAATATCAATAAAAGAATTGTGTGACATACATTCAATGGAGTATTTAGGTGTATATTTATTGTGAGTTAGAAAAAAAATTAACTAAAAAATACTGTGTATATCTCATCTAATAGACATTTTCCACTATATAAGAAACCACATAATGAATAAACATTTAACACAATCACACAAAAAATATTCAAAAAATCTAATATTATATAGATATCATACTTAATACATTTATTTATAACTTGGGGAAATGTAAACAAAAGAAAGTGTAGGATCAACCATTAGTAAGTGTAAATATAACCAATAAAAAGTAATGATAATATTTGAGAATAATAATATCATAAATTATATACCCTGAATATGTAATCAATAAAATTTGTTAATAAAAAATTGTGAGAATAATATAACTATGGTTGACATACGAATAAAAAACCCACAGATAATAATAACAAGATCCTTGGTTATGAATTTTTTAATTTCTATCATCTATTTTATTTCCATGATTTTGGAAATCATGATCATTGACATGATGATCAAACTATGAAGGACCTCTTTTTGGGTATATTTTATTTTGGAGTTAGTATACACTAAAAAACTGAGTATATTTCTATTTTATAGACTTATTGATCTATCAAGTGGATTTATTTAATTATTCAAGAAATATTTATAATTATGTCCGATGAAATTTTGATATGAATGAATTAATATGATATCCAATAAAAAAATTTCCATAGTAATCAATGACATCTATATTGGATTAATAAGTATAAATACATGAATCATTTTCTGCAATCAAAAAATGGAATAAAACAATCATAATCCATCTAGAGAAAGAATGTGGCTATTTAAAATAGACACAATCAGTTTACATGATTAATCAATAAAAATCCATACCAAAATTTCTAGTATACATATTTCAAATATAAAAAAAATAATTAGATTTTTTAAACTATCTGAACACCCTTCAATCAATATAATTAAGCCTATGGTATTATTATGGGAACAACATTGGATTAAAAAATTCTTATAATAAAGGGTAATTTGTAATGACATATGTAGTGATAGATTTCCCTTAATTTAATACCATAAAGGAAAATAGTATGAGATTTTTTTAAAATTATTCCATGGAAAATATTTACACAATAAAAAAGTAATTTAATATAAAAAGTGCATGTTTGAAGAATTAATATTGTGTTTGTTAACAGTATAATTTAAATTCAACATATGAGGAAGGCTTAAATGGGGAGGTGATGATACCGAATTCCTTGGAATAGGAGAGTACAAATTTCTTATAATATTTTAAAAATGTAATTTTATACATAGAGTAGGATATATATTATTTTTTATAACATTAAAAAAATATGAAGTCTATAATTTTTTCCCATGAGCATATATTGCGGTTATCTATCCATAATATATTTGATGAAGAAGGCCATTATATATTATATAATTATATGATGATATTATATTATAGATGTCCATTCAAGAAATATAATTAATTTACATTATTTAATTTGTGTTGATCTGAATTTTTAGGTTTTTAAATAGGTAAATGTTAGTTGGACTGATACCGAAAAACATTTATAGACCCTGTATAAACAAGGAACCCCTCAACCACACACGTGGGACCATTTTATACCCTCTAGGGGGAAGGATATAATGGATAAACAATGAAGTAATTCAGTAGGAAGGGTATTATTATGGGTCTAAATAGCCTTCACATATTTTGATTCAGTGTATGTGGTACCACTATGTAGGGTATCACAGTGATGGAGGGGTGCTAACCCAAGTCATTGATAATACAAAATAGGAGTAAAAACCATTAATCGTAAATGATCATTTAAGGGAAACTTTTTCTTATTAAAAATACTATTGATGGTATTTTTTTATGTGGGAAATAATATTCATATAACTATCATTATTCCTTGATAACATAGGCCTTAATATATTTTCATATGAACTAATCCATCAATGTAGTATAATCACTTTAATCTTCATCTTTATACTCCCACATCTGTAGCGTGATTGACATTATCATTTTAGTAATTGTTAATATCCCTTGAGTGTGATATATCGGTGAAGGATACCATCTCAGATGATAGGTATTCCATGCAATAAAGGAATTATTATCCTAATGCTTTGAATGAAATATTTTTCTTGTATTTAAATGATAATTGGGAGAACATACTACTACTATGAATGAAATAATGGAATATTTGGATTTATATCATATTTTTATATATTCAAGGAGTTGAACGAGTTGAGGTATACAATATTGAACACATGCATGTGATAAATTCATTGTTAATTTAAAATAATATCTTTCATATTATTTGATTCCATGATTTTCTACATAACATAATTATGAGATTCCTAAGCTACGAAAAGATTCAGAAATAATAATTTTGTGTTTGGAATCAACATAAAAATTTTAGGAGAGGTAGTGGCCATATCAAATTGTAATACTAAGGGACTAAGGCAAATAATGGATTCTAGAATTCATGATTTTTATAGAATATATTTATTTCTAAAAGAAATGAACATTAATTCTTATACTTACTCAAATGAAATAATACAAAAATAAATTTATTTAGTATTAATGAAGTTATTTAGATCTCATATACACACTTTGTTATGTGAACAAGCATCAGTTTCTATATAGAACATTATTATTTTTGATGAAGGGGATGTTGTTCATTAATCTTCATGAATCTATACCACACACAAGATTCAATTTCATACACTTCATTTTCCTACATAACTAGTTCTAGTAGTATGATCATTTATAATTATGTGAGTAAAAATGAACACAAAAGAAGCTGAGAAATCATGTATATTAGTAATGAGAAATATTATTTTTATAAAGTATATACGAGGACAAAGAATAACCATTAAATTCATAAAGTATCAACAAAAAATGTAAGTGAGTTGTGTGCCTATGTTACTTCACAGTGAAGATAGAATCAAATGTGGAGGATACCTATGGATTTTGGTCTGTGAGAAAAAATAGTGAACTATGTTAATGTATGAATTCTCTACAAGATAGCTGTATTTATTAATATATTCTAACCTAGATTATATTTTTTTATAAATAACTATTGAAAAATGTGAATTAATCAAGAAAAAATAATGAATATTCAAGAACCCCTAAAAGTACCATATAATAATATTAATAATAACAACACCTTGTTAATGGATATGGTTTCACTATACCTTGTCCCAAAAATAACATCATACATGTATTAAGCACACCTAATTAATTTTCATTATAAGTTTATTGGGATTTTAAATTATTATTATTGCATTAAAAATACAAGAATAATTATTTATTTGACCCTAGATTCTTCACTGATAGATTATATTTGTTCATGCATTCGAATTTCAAATTTTGAGACTAGTGTTGGTGAAGTGTTATAATAATTATATAAGATTCATAACCAATAATTAATTAAATTCAGATGGTCTAGATCATTTGATGATTAGTGGATAGTGAAAAATATCTGGCGGTTGATAATTAGTATATAATGATCTTGACCTATTCTATATGGAAAACCATGATCCTATATTCTTATACAGGAATATCATTTTTAGTTTCCCTAGACGAAACCCCGAGCTATTGGATATATTTATATATATGGATTAATAGAAAATTGAAGTCTTACTAGGCTGTCGATCTAATCGAGGATAAAAATGATGGTTGGGGTTTCTAACCAAATTATGCAGGATATTTTTTTTCTAGGGTGTAAAACTTGGCCAACAAGATGATAAAATATCAAGGTGTATTACTCGTTTCGACCTAAGACATTGTAATTGATGATAATATTATTGTGTTGGGGAATCTAGTTAACATTTCATGTATTTTGGATATATACCAAATATTAAATATTCCAAGTTATATACCCTCTCATATTACATGAAGTGACTTTGTCAGATATCTTTGCGAGGATTAATATCCTTATGAAAATAAATAACATGAATTAAAATATTATAATTCATAAAATTAAACCACTAATTCATCCCTATTCCCTTAATTCACGCCATACCGAAACATTACAATTAGTATCAAATCAATTATTCCATATAAGGATATAATGTTTTCCATATTGATTTATATTTCTCTAATTTGGTGAATATCTTAGGATGAATTATGGTTAACATAGATCGAGAAAAAGGAATATACAATCGAAGTTATAATGCTTATGATTTTGACTATGATAGTGAAAAATAGGATGAAAATAAAAACAAGGATGTTGAATTAGAATCCAATAGTTAATGGGGAGGAACCTCTACCTAAATGTAAGCAGTGTGATACAAGATTTAATAATTCATTTCATTATGATTCATATAATTAAATATGTTTAATAAATGATAACGATGCATTAAATATAAAATTCATTCATAGATTAATGATTATATTTAGAATGATACCAAAGAAATACTAAATTATTTTGATAGAAATATTAATTGATTTTATGATGAAATATTATATATATAAATTGAGGTTAATGCAATATAAGTGAAACTGTCTAAAAAGGTTTAAATTTTCTTCACTCTCACAATACATGTTAATGTAACTGATGATATAACCTTTCAATTTTATGAATGTTTTGTTATAGAAATTGAATAATTGTGATGTGATATTTGTGTGAAGAGTTTATTTTCTAATTTTTTTTGTGGAGGAGTTTTTCAAAATTTAAAAATTCATAGTGCTTCAATAGATATTAAAAATATTAAATTAAAGGACAAATAAAAAAGGCTAAAAACAATAAAATTTCATACAAGAATCAAGCATGTTGCGTGAAAAATAAATAAATATTTTTAGGATGAATTGTAAGATATGATATGATAAGTGTAGGATGAGAATACCACACCGAATATGATTTTTTTATTTGGAGGTGATATTGAAGATTATAGAATCCCCATAAGAAGGAAAATTCCATGTTATTGGAAAAAGAGATTATGGAACACATGTTTCCAATGAGATTAATGACTCTAAAATTATAATGACATCATCCTATAACAAAATGGAATATTCCTCTAATAAGAAGGTATCCAAAAATCCATAAACAATGTTATTTACTATATCTGTTTCAATTTTAGGCAATTGTTTTAAACAAAATTCTAGGAATGTATGGATGGGAAAAAATACTCATAAACCCACCAAATCAAGGATGTGTTAGAGTAGATATATGAATATCTATTTAAAAAAATTCAAATATAGTGGTGGTTCTCCTAATAAATAGAAAGGGAAACATCCTATTTAATTTAGTTATACTAAACTATAAAAGGTAATGGGAAGTTCCATAGACTATTATTAGTGTACCTATACAAGAGCCTAATCCCATTTGGTGATGACTCCACAAGTACATCCAAGAGACCTGAGATCAAAACCAGTTGGAGGGATAATTTTTAGGTGCTGTAGCAGTTAATATAGTGGTTAATGTAGTAGTTAATTTTTGGTATAGTAAAAGCCATAACTATTCACCTATTTGGGCCTTCGAGCCACATGTTGGGTCTTCGGGCCCTTCAAGGCCTTATGGCCATCCAAGGACTATAAGCTAGAAAGGTTTTCGGGTGACCACATGGCCTTCGGGCCACCTCAAGGACTTCATTCCACAAGATCAATGTAGTTTCTCCAAACAAAATGTACAAAAAAGGAACAGCCTGAGAGGAGGATTCAGAGCAGGTGCACCCTCCAGAGTAGAACCAACAGTTTTAAAATAATGATAAGGTATAGAAATTCTATCGGGACTAGCCTGTGCTTGCCTGGGAATATTATCCTATCTTCAATGAAAAGGTGGAGAGACACCATCATGATGAATATTTTGGGGAGGGGGAGATCTTTATAGTTATAGTCTGTTTAAATTCCATAAGACATTCGAGTCATGTAATGTCTCATAAACCTACGAACCATGTAATCTCTAAGCCTATAGGCCTCATAAGGGTTACCCTCATCACATGGATGGGGGGTTATCAAAAATCAATAAAAGATGTCCTTCAAGCTATTCAGGCTATTATTGGCGTACATAGAAGTTTTGAAAGAAGGAATTGGTATTCATTCATAACATGAAAATTGATGAAAACAATAGGTGTCCACATGAATGGATGATAAAATATTAATAAATTATATTGTAAATGACATTTAAATAAAATTTCACTATAATAATTGAGGATAAAGGTGAATCTTCCAATGAGTATGAGATGAAGGCTCTAAATAAGAAAGATAAATTATTACCTAACTTGTCTCAATGAGAAACTATTATTTCAAATAGTAAATTTGATAAATATAAATCTAAACATACATTGAATAAAATGATACATAGGAGACCCACTATACATCAATGGGAGAGAGAAATATATCTTGAAAACTATATTACCCTTTAAAAAATAAGTCATATCCAAATGAAGTAAAACAATATACAATTATTTAGAGAGAATTTCTGTTAATTTTTAAGATATATATTTAGATAATTGTCTATTTCTTTGAATTACGTGTTAATAAATTCTACTCTTACTCATGTAACATATCATCACTATGATAAATTAATGAATCAGGGGGGTGATGCTAAAAAATGAGAAAATATTACCAAATAAATAATGTAGTCACTATAAATTCAATTATTCTTTTAAAAAATATGTATTAATTTTTAGAAAATGTTTGTTGATGATTCATACTATAAGGTCATAGAGATGATGTATGAATGTGCAAATAACCTAGAGAGAATCCATATAATATAAATTGGATTAATTTTCATAAATATAAAATATTGTATTCATGAAATATTAATTATTTTAAAATGGAATATATGGTGCCTGAAGACTCGATCCAATTCAAGAAAGTGTTCATAATAGTTTGACCAAATCAATTTAAATTGGATAAAAAATTATACGAAACTGAAAAACTAAAAATATGAAAATGTAATTATGTCGATTTAGAAGATGAGGGTAAAATTTATAAGATGTTATCCACAATTCAAAACATATATATTAATAAGATAATGTTTGAAAATGATACTCAATTTGATGAACAATTTTAATATAAGAAAACCATTAATCAGTCTAGTGTGAATCAAAAAATAAATACAAGTCCAAATAAATCATCCCATAATGACATTGGAGAAAACAATTTCCTCGGTTGAGAGTAAAATCACATTTTGAATGATTTTTATATGACAAACGAGTTCCCTCTTTATTACATTATATATATATATACTCAATTTATGTAATTGATGGCAATAGATAAATCCCCTAAAGGGGATCACAAATGAGACAAAGCTGTTAATTCTTCACTACACAATGAAAGTGTTATTGATGAATAACATTGTAAAATTAGATTAAGAGGAATAGAAATCACTCAAATATCCATATAATTAATTAATTTATATTTATTATCCTAGTGGAGTTAATACTCTGATAAGTTGGGAAATATTTATACTATTTTACTTTAAAATATTAATGTGATTCTAGTGATTAGTACATGATATATTGTTTTTTTATTTTCTTGTTTGATCATCCCAAAAATATGAATATATTGGTTATATGTGTTTTTTAAAACATGATATATAATTTATGGGAAAAATTGATCACCTAGGGTATAACCCCTTGTTATATTTAAAGGGTTTTCTAATATATACATAATTTTTTCTACCTAATTCCACTTTCCAATGAAAAATATTTGATTAAATAATTCTCCCACAAGTTTCTAAGGAAAACTCCATAAATGATTATAGGAGAAGCGTATTCCCTGATGGAATGAGAAGAAAGCTGATACATTACAGTCCCCATCATACATTTGGATTTATTCTCAATAAGGGGGATTGGAATATTGAAATTATCAAATGAAGGAATATCAACACCAAATTCAATGGGGGAGACTTAGAAGAAGTGAAATGTTGAATAATAAATTTTCTATTTTTCTTTCAGAATATTATAAATTCAATATATAAGTAAAACATAAATGAGTATATGATGATTTTTAATGCATTTGACTAGGTTTTTGACAATTATTTAAAAAAATTAAAATGGATTTTTTTTCAAATCACTAGGAGAGTGAAATTTTTTTTGACATTAGAAATGGCGAGTATCATGATAATATTTAATTTCATAATTTTATATTGGTTTTGTGTGAAAATGAAATATTTTAATATAAAGGGCATCAAAAAATCTATTCTTATATTATAAAATTATTTTAATGAGGTTAATTTTAGAATAATAATGTTTTTGAATAATTTAATGTCAATTTATTGGAATTTAATATGATTTTACTTTGAAAATTTGATCCAATATAATATTAAAGAATTTCCATACAAGGGACAACCAAAGTCCCACCACAGCCACAGATGTAGGAACATGGTCTACCACTTGAGATATATGTGAGAATGGTCATCACAAGGAACTATTGAATAGGTTGAGTTCCTATGTGGGTATACATAGCCAGATCTCATCACACATTAGAGTATCTAGCACCATTCTGAGTGGTGGAATGATGAAGTAAGGGTCCTGACATGGGTCAGTGTTAGAAGAAAATAGAAGAAGATATTATTAGTCACAATTTTCTAGTTAAGGGAACATCATTTATTATTATGTGGAGCATTAATGTGGATATTTTTATTATGGGATACATGAAGCATGAAACCATATCACTATCTTAAAAACATGTACAAAGAACTAGGGACATTTGATCCAATCCATATGAGCAATCTGGCCACTTTGAGAGTCATATCCAATATCTTTTAACCCTAAAATTATCTATATAGAAATTCCATTTATTGGACATATCCCAATATTTTTTCTTATATTCGATCGATACCATATTGGATTATATAAATTCCTTATGAATCTTTTTCAATTATCTCAAATCCATGATTGAAATCTCCATCTTGAATACATATGATAAGATAAAAACATTCTATTGTGACGTGTTACATGAATGAACATAAGGATATCTCCATTGTTCATATTTGTTCATGGATTCAAAGTAGATTATTCATCTGATTATACACACATTCAGAATATAACCACAATGTCAAGAGATAAATATATCCCACATAAGAAGATATTCTTTGATTTTCATCCTCATATATGTATGATAAATTTTTGTTACCAAAATCATTAGTGATATTAATATAAATAGATTAATTATCATGTAACATTAAGGATAGTTCATGATCATATCTTCAATTATTTTCATGGGACTATGTGTGGGAAGACATGCTTCCATTTGTGATTTCGGAGTGCTCTCATTTTTATATGAAAAAAGATCATCTTCATTCCCCCATTTACATAAAGGGAAAATGATCTCATATTCCATTATTTTCTATCATTATAAATATATGGTCCAATATATATAATCTAGTACACTTACTATATTAAGTTTCCATAAATAAAATTATCTTTATTGATGAAGAATAAATTATGCAGTGTTCTGTGAGTAGGAGTTCTGCAAACATGTATTGATTTTGTACCCATCATTTGCAAGAATAAATTATTGTTAGGGAATTATCCTACGAAATTATGTAAGAAGGACTTAACACACATGAGAAGATAAAACACTTGTTATATTACTCACAAAAATTAATAATATTATGATAATATGTTTTAAGAAACCTTTTGGACATTATATATTATGAAGTAGTTACAAAAAAATGTGTTTTTTTTCATATGGGGTTTTATGTGGAATAAATAAACAACCTTCGAGAGTTTAAATGAATTTATGTCTATGTGAAATATTAGTAAATAGTTAGGTGAATGTATATCAGAAAACATGGGTTCATGCATTATGACAATTCAACCATTTTCATGAGTTATGAATATTAGAGAATGGGAAAATGAATTATGTTGATGTAGAAGAATGAATACATTGGAATGCACAAAAGGAAACATAATTAAAAATAATATCTATTACTAAATATGGTCTATGTTTTCATTATATCATTCCCCATGAATTTCATCTTCCATCCTTGAAGTACACATGATACTTTTTAATTGATATTAATTTGATATTTTTATGACTATTCTTACATTAAAAATTTTCAAAACAATGATTTATGATTAAATAGATTATTAATTGACTGAATATTATTTTTGTATTCTAGAGAAATTGATATTTTGAGACTGATGTGAACAGAGTGTTCCAATCATAAGAGAAAATTACTAAGAGAGTATTCAGTTAATTTTGAATGGCTGGGTCATTTTAAGACTAGTGGAAGGTGAGCATGATCGGGCAGTTTATAATCAGTTTTTGATGTTCTTTAATTGTTCAACATGAGATGAAATGATCTCAAACAATTTTAGAGGAATATCATTCTTAGTTGGTTTATAACAGACCATGAGTTATTTGAGATCATTATATTAATTTATCAACACCATATTGAAGGATGATTGTGGTGTATATCAAATCATGATGTAGATAATTCATTTGGAGTGTTTAATAATCAAAGATAGAAGAGTTGTTTTTTTTGGTGTATAACTGCCATCAACTAGAGAAACCACTACTAAGATTTATAACTTGGTACATCCAATTCCATTGTAATTTTAAATAACTTTATAGTGGGTGATTCATGATTGGGTGTCAACAAAATTTTATATTAGTAGGTCTTAGTACCAAATCATTTAAATATTGTGTGTTGTGAACTATCTTATTATTTATGCACAAAAAATTGATTCTATAAAATATTAGTCAGAGAATTGATAAAAATATAAATTTTGGGAGGCTTAATTAATATAAAATAATTCAAAATACTAATATATTTATTTACCTCACCACATTTTGGTCAATATCATTTTGTTATTTACAAAAACAATTAGAAATTACAAATCATATCTAAATGAAACTTCATTTATACTAACTATTTTATATTTATTATTAATATATGAATGAATTGAATTTTATATGGTTGAAATGAAATTAAAATAAAATTAAATGGAAAATATTAATTATAATTGAATCATATAGGTCAATAAATAAAAATTTTAAAAAATATATTGTGCAACATTTAGCGTTTCTCAAGGAATTCAAATAGAGATATCTAAAAGTTTTGAAATTAGTAAAAATATACAGAAAACCACTTTATGGATATAATATAAAATGAAAAATTAAATTTCATGAATAATGGGTGGGTCATTATAGAAAATATTAATTGAGTATTATATACACAATTTATATGTTAACATGTAGTATAATAAGAAATATGTCTCAAGGGTTGAAAACTGTTACATGATAAACTTACAGGCCATATAATATTTTGTTAAAAATATTTTTAAAATTATGTAATAAAAAAAAAATTAAGAAAAAATAATTGAAGGCAGAAAAAAATAAAAAATATTCATTAATTATAATAAGTCAAACATGGAACAATATAGTCCTATGAGAAATTTTGTAACTCAGCAGAACATAATTGAGATAAAAACCATTATCGTGGTTCTGATTCCCAATGAACATGAATTAATCTCATGGAATATTAAAATTAAAAATTATAAATGTATTTTTATGAATCTCAATCATATATTTACCATTTAATTTGTTCCAAATATTATCAAATATTATTTACTTATTATATTTTTTCTCATGATTATAACTTTATATGAAAATTAAATCCATGTCAGTATATTTTAGTAATTTTTTATATTGATGGTGCTAATTTAATTATAAAATAAATACAAAAATATAACAATACATAAACTATAAAACAATACTTATTTTATTACTAACATATAATACTTTTATTATATATATTTTCTATAATCATCCATTAGTGATTTTTTTAGAAAAGTCTATTAAGTGATAAACCTGACCCAAATAGGAGCACTTTAAAATCAATGTGTGAGTAATGCTATTATATTGTATAATATTAATATAAAAGAAAAATAATCACATTTTTTTGGTGAAAAAGATCTCTTGTATTGTGGATAGTGAAATAATATCAATAAGGAAATTGAAACATGATTCTTCATGGATGCGGTAGGCCTCACAACACACGATTACAATTATTTAGTTTATATAAGTTGAAGGAAAAGAATAAATAATGGTTTTAACAAAAAATATAATAAAATTTGAATACAATAATGATACTGATTACATTATATTAAATTGTCATCATGCATTTTTAAAATCATGATTAAAACTAAATGGAAAGGAGTAAGTAATACTCACTTTGGAAACATTAAATTCTCTTGAAAGACTCTATTGAAATGAAGTTCATATGTAAAATTCTTTAATAAGTAGGATATTATAAATTATGAAGGAATATAGATGGATTATAATGTAATACTTCTCGAATAATTCTGAAGAAATTCTTTTCACAAGATTGGGTGGAACTGTACCATTTTGTAAGTGAATAAAAAGAAAATATTAATAAGACCCATTATTTTGAAATAAAATAATTATACATTTCATAGGACCACGGTTAAAAACTCTTGAAATAAAGGATTTTTTTCGAGAACATGGATATAAAATTATACATCCATGTATTTCTATAAATGTTTTGATCATGTTGGAATTCATTTGTTTGTATATTTTACTTTTATATATTTATATGCTTTACCAAGGTAAATTATGTTTTCTAATGTAACATATGATTGAATAAGAAATTTAAAAACCATTTATAATTTTTTTACTATTATAAACATAAATTAAATAAAAATTTTATATCATTTATATATACATTAATATAAAATAAAAATTTAATTAAAACAATTTTATACATAAAAAAATTCCATTGAATAAAAAATTTGACCCTTAATTATTCATAATCTTATTTTCAGGTTATTTCCAACAGACAAAGTGATTTTATATATAATTACTATATTAGGAAATATATTAATGACACTTTTTAGAAGTTATTAATTTATTTGTTTATATAAATGTAACGTGATGTTAATAAAATAAATCTTTGAATATAATAATTTTACAATTATCACGATCATTAACTTTTATCTTTGAAACAGTAATTATATGGACAAAATTAAAATTGGCCTTATTAAATAATATGATAACAATAATATATAATATTAAATCCAGTTTAATGTATTTATTTTATATAAGTTAAGAGAATTACTTTTTTAATGTAAGTGAGTGTGTAATTTTCTAGAGTAAAATATTACTTATGTTTCAAAAAACGGTATACATGGGATTTATAAATATAACATAGTTATTTTAAATGATATATTTTACATGTAAATATATTTATATTTTCTAAAATGGTTTTAAAAACATGTTTTTTATTCTAATATTATGATAAAGTCAAAAAATTAATGGTTTTTGAAATTATTATAATTTACTAATCAACGAATAAACACTGTTTTAATAAAATTAAGAGAATAAATTAAAACTATGTGATTTTGGAAACATTAAATATAATTATTATAGTATTTTTATCCAATTTAGATTCAAAAAATTAAGAATCTAGTTTTAAAATTACAAATAATATATGAGAAAAAATCATGAAAAATCATGTTATTTTTTATCTTCAAAAGTTAAAATGAGAAATATTTAAAAAACATCTTTAAAATAAATTCATAAATTAATAAATAGTTGAATATTTCTTCATAATTTCTAAAAAATTATTTCCTAAAAATATTCACATAATATCTATGAATATATTATACTTCTGTGATTTTTAGGGGTTGGGATTCTTCTAATATAAATATCATGAATGTTTTTATGAGTTTAATTTATCCCCAATACACATTACAGAATTTTATAATTGTCTTATTTTGAAATAGACCGGGTTTATGTAAAACCATTTCAATTGTAAATTCATTCCAATTTTGTATAAATGAGTTTTATATGTTTGAAATTTACTACTTGATGCCAATTACTTCAATTTTTCATATAGTTATTATTGTAGTTACTTCTTTTTCTATACTCAAATTTAACAAATATATTATTAGCATAAAATCTTATTTTAAAAATTAATTTTATTATTAATTTTATTATTAATTTTTAATAATCAATTAACATTATATTTTATAAGTAAAATACACACTCATGTTTAAGGTCGTTACATGTACACAAACACATCCACCACCATGTTTTGTACTACTTAATGATTGATAGGATTCTTCTACCATAAAATTATCCACATTCCCGCCATAAAAAACACTTGATCTCTAAGATCCTATGAATACCATTATTCTAAAATAGTTTTCAATTTAATCAGGGTAACACAAATCCATGTTCCCTACTCTAATTTATTAAGATACTCTAGTGTTTAAAAAAACTACAACCTAAAAATATCTAATCACCCTCTTCCCATGCACAATGTTGCTCCATTTTTTAAATTCCCCATCAATCACCCTAATGACTAAAATTTTATGTAAATGACTAAATTAGAGTCATATTACAACAAAATATATCCAATTATGTTGATTTTTTTGAAATACATTATTTATCAACATATATATTACCCATTACTATAAAAAAATCCATCAATTGTTTTAATTAACCCAAAATATATTAATTTATATTCACTCAATTAATTATAAAATAATAGTCACATCATTACAAAAAAATGGTATACTCCCAAACCCGTGATTTCCCCATCACTACATTATAAGAAGTAACCATTTTAGTTTTCATCAATACATGAGATCCATTACTCATGAGGAATGGTCATTACATTCTTATAGATCAAACCTATATCTCAAAATAGAGTATAATGGCCTTATAATGTTCTAAAATCCTATTATATAATAGTTCAAATGATATTTCATCCCAAAAACTATATCATAATGAATATATTTCATAACATGAAAAATAAATCATTACCTAATCAATAACATACACCTTATTATTGATAACTCAATATAGTATGAGGATATTTATAGCAGTCCCATTAAATAATGATTATAAAAATTTGGAGAACCCATATATTTTGTTATTAGAAACAACTATCTTCGCTATCAATTTTTGTATTCCCATGAAATTTGGTTATCTCACACTATCTCACATATCCCATGAGGTGGTCACTAAATCTCATACTTGTGTTGGTCATTCCAACATTAAATTTTCACCTATAACTGCACGATCAATTCATAAATAAACCATATAGTTCTTTATTGTGTACTACTTATGATCTCAAATTTGAACCTTGATTTTTTCAAACATATGTTCCATGATATAATACTTGGGTATTATATATATATGGATTCCTAAATTCTATTCTAATTATATGGTTATCCTATATGTTTAGTAACTTAAATGTTTGTCAAGGATCCTAATTCCAAATCAACTCATCATTATCCAAGAACGGTAAATTCCATCTTGTGGTTCGTTTCCCTAGATGATCTCATTATAATATCTTCATATAAATCATAAAATAATCAATATATTTATTTAAATAAAGGTGATTATTTATAGAACCCTAAAAAAGGTTTCTTTATCACCATTAATCCTAATCAATTGTATTAATAAAGTGTCATACTATGATATAGTAATTGAAATTCATACTCAAAACTTGTCATTATTAGATATATTTCATCCTCATTAATCCCAATTTCCTATTAAACCAACCATGTGTCTAATACATGTCAAAATAACTCTCAAAAAGATAAATACATGGTCTAGTTCCCACAAAAACAATAAAATATAACTAAAAAACAAAATAATAACCATACGTAACATATGGTTTAATCTAACTCTAGAAACAATCTTTCTAATATTCTATTAATCATAGATTATAACATTACCCATACATTTTGTATAATATCACAATAACTCATATAGAATAATTTAATGTGAGAATGAACCATCTTGTTAACAAAGAACTCACTGATAGCCCCCCCAGTATTCATACCCGTTAACCTCACCATAAAAGAAACATGTCTCATGGATTCTACAGTTTCATCACCATGTATATGCAATACTAATTGAAAACTAAACTTTTTCATGTGTTTAAAACAAAACATGATACACATTCCAATGTAATACCACATAATAAGGCATTTAGTTCCTATATTAATCCAAACCTATGAAACTGATGTCTTACTAACATATATCCCAGTCCTATGTGACATGTAAAACTCCTAACTGATGAATCTAAATCACAAAAAAACATATTATGGGCCACCACATATGACATGTATATATACTCAGATATAACCTCATCAAATTTTTAAGGAGAAAAAAATCAAAAAAACATTACTTTTACTTAGTTAAATTTTCTTGAATAAGATATTTATAACAAAATTGAATAAATATATTGTGAAAATTTTATTATCCAAACAAATTTCTCCAATTTTATTTTAACTAAAATATAATATTTTTCCAAAAAATATTTACTAACATTTTTTTTATCTATAATCCATTTTATAATAACATGTAATACTAAAAATGTCTAATATTCTTTTTTGTAGTAATCATTCACGCACATGCTTCTATTTCCATCCCGGGGCATTAGTCAAACAATAAATAAATAATTCCAATTTGATATAACAAGAAACAAATAAATTTTAATGGTGAAAACCAAAATCCCAATCCCATTTAAATCTAATATATTGATGGCTAATTATGGATTATGGATGTATATGAGTGTGTTATATTCAATGAAGCTCCTCATGATGTGAATTTTTATTGAGGAGTAATAATTTAATCTCAATTTATACATGGTGAAAATGGAATATCCCTTACACAAAGTGTTATATTAAAATCACTAACAATATCCTATAATAATATGTGCTATAGGAATAACATTTTTATTAAATCCTTGTTTTTACATGAATATTGAATTTATTCATTCATGTGTTTTTTTATGATCTTTCATCTGGTAATAATTCAAAACTTGTCTATAGATGAGTTAGAGGATATTTGGAGTTGAATAAAGATTCACGAGATATTTCTTCTATATAGTTCAAGTTCATAATGGTGTGATGATGTTAGTTTATGACATTACTATTCATATATCAGAGAAAAAACCAGATATATAAGGGTAAATGTTCTTGAAATATTATTTTATTTATATAACCCATGTCTATGTAGGTGTGATTATAGTGTGATAGATAGAAAAACAAATAATAAAGAGATATGGCATACTTAGAAAGTATCATGTAAGAATAAACTAATAATATGTAAGTGTAACTTTTTTATTTCAATTTAAAAAAGTTATGTACTTCTATATATTTTGTGAATAGAGTACTATGGAATAAAATAAAACCACATAAATGGTGGTTGAGCCATTATATTTTTAACATGAGTTTTATTAAAATTTTATTTTCTTGTGAAAATTATCCGATGAAAAATAAGCATTGTGAAATAGTTTTGGTGAAAAAGGGTTCTCATAGTGTGAGAACTATAATCATTAAATAATACATCTTCCTAAAATAATTGTAGATAAAAGCTTAAATGGTCAATCTATGATTATGAATTCATTGTAAGGATTTTATTTGATGATATTTTGGGTTTACCTTCAATATCTATCTAACCTTTCGATAATGATATGATAAAGGAAAGAGTTTTGCAATTGATACCTATTTTATAAATAGAAGGTTGATGAACATAAAAAATTTACATTCTTACTCAATACCATTTTATAATATAATTCATTCTACATAGAGTATCTATGAGATATTTGTTATGATTAGAAGTGAATAATGGGGGTTCACATGAGATTCATATTGTGGAGGCACTTGAGTAAAAGTGCAGTGAAGAATGATTGACTTGTTGAAACATGTTTCTATTTTTTTAAGTGGTATTTTAGGTTGTATCCATGATCATATTAATTATTTTAATTAATATTATAAAAATAACATTTGTAGTTGGATTGAAAGCATTGGACTCTAGGGATTAGATATTTTATAAAAAGTGTTGGTGAGACTTCTATTCACCACTATGTTTGGATTTTCATTATCACTCTCCGTCTTAGTATAATATCATCTTTTATGGGATTAATAGTAACTATACAGAAATGGATAACATTTTTTGAGTGTTGTTGTTTTAGTTGAACAACTGATTCACCCCTCTTTAACATTCTCACAGTGTTGGTTCACTCTCTCACTACCCTATATGTTGGTAATGATGAACTATATTTTGTAGTAATATTATTATTTGTTTATAGTAATATTTACTTGGTATTACGGAAGGATATATTTATCTCAACATGGAATAACATTAATATATTATTTATTCATTAATATAGTAAGACCATATATATTTTTAGGATTGTGAATATGTTTTTCATATCATATTTATTTTATGAACCATATATATAGAGTCAATAAAAAGAATCAACCAAATGAGTTCCTATGTTCTGATGAAGGGGATTTCATCTATCTGGATATTGTATAGTCAAATATCATATATCAGTTGTCATATAAATTAATATAAAACTGAATATAGTGTAAATATTTCTGATGTTGTGGAATCCTATGCTCTATTAGAAAAGAAAGTTATTTTAACCAATGGGAGATAATTAAAAATGATACATTAATCCCTATTTTGAATCATGTGTAAATATGATATATGGAAAAAGTTATGAATAAAATATGGAATCATGATAAACTTAATAGAGACTGACTAGTCAAACTGTCATGGTTATAATCACATATGGGTCAATTTCTTGATATTTGAATCGGAGAAAATGAAATAGTGGATGACTTAATTTTAGATTTAAAAAAATTTATTATCAAATTAGAATCTATATATACATTCATATAGATTATGAAATTGTGAATTAAATAATTCAAACACTATTGGATAAATTTAAATATTGTATTTATTTCATATATGATCATAAAAATGAAATAATAGATAAGATGATCATCCTTAAAGAGAAAATACGAAAATTAGAAGGTAATGAATTTTAACATAATAAAAGTTATGAAATAATTTGATCCAAATATATAAAATATAGAGGAAATAGATTATGGATATGATTCCATTGATTTTAATAAATATATATCCTCATTTTCAAAAGACATGTAGTTAGTATAAGGAAAATATAAATTTAAGACTGAATGTATGTTTTTAATCAGGGAAATATTAGAAAAATTTCGTAAAATTTTCCTAATAAATAACATTATGATAAATTAGATAGCCAATATAAAATCGGATCATGAACATGAAAGGTGGAAAACATAATAATTGGGTAAAATTTCATGAAATAGAAAAGAATGAAAAATAAAATAGTTGATATAAAAATGTTTCTAAAATTAATGAAATGAGTATCAAAGTATAAATAAACACAAATAAAGGTTTATAGGAAATGTTTTCCCCAAAAAATAATATATAAGTGGGAAAACCTATATCCATAAGCATAAATTATTCTTTATACAATTTTACTTTTTAGGATTCCTAAATGGACCTACAAATGAAAAGTTACGTCTAATAAAATTTCAACCATAACAATACATTCAACATGGGATATTTATGGGAAATTTATTAATGTCTAGATTACATAAATATTTATGGGTATATAAAAAAAGGTTTTATACATATCCACATTCATTATAGATAAATCATGTTTCTAGAAACCAAATTTTGAGGGGCACATGACTAATTAATTTTGTGATCACATGGTACCTCTCTAATTTTCCACCTTCTATGCTCATAAAAACTATAAATTATTACCATAATTCTATTTTTAAGATACATCCATTATATATCCTCATGAAAACACTCATCCTATGAATATTTTATTACCATGAACTATAAAATTACAAAATTTTGATATATCCACACATGTGAAAATATTTTCTGAATTACATCAAACAGTTCCACTAACACATTGGATTGTATTTTACATTTACTCATTGAACTCCCATCCATGAGGTGAATAGTTTTTTGGAGGGAATATTCTTAGGCAACACAACAATACCAAAAAATAAAACTTTTTATAACCCTTTCTTGGGTTATCAATTAATATCATCTACTCTAGAGGATGAAGTCTTATGAAACTCCATGATTAAGGTAATAATAAATTATTTTTAATCTCATAACATCGTCCCCCTTTAGATACACCCCACAAAAAAACATAATTTCACATAATTTGGCCCCACATGTTTCCTAAAAACACATTATCAAGGATGTTTCATTCAAATTATATATTTATAGTCAAATTCTTGGCCTTTCATTGTTAAGTCCATTATGCTAAAAATGGTATTGTAGTTATCGTTAATGATTTATCTTCTAAATAAGTACACTCATTTCTAAAACCAGTAAAAGAATAATGGATTGGGAAACAACCATTTCTGTTGATTATAAATGGAGTTCAACCATCAATTACTCTTGGATATGACCCACCCATGATTCCTCTAATTTAGAGAATCACCCCAAGAATTATTATGAATGTATGCCCTAATTCTTCCATCCCTCACATGAGTAACTAACCAGGTCTAATATACTTGGGCATCTTAAAGTGTAATCTGTACACCATCTGTCATTTTCTTATCTATTATGACACATGAATCCGTACATCATGACAATAAACTATGTGGTATGGTCTCATCACATGACCCGGAAATTAATGACTTGAACTATATTGTGTCTTGATTATTATGCTCATATAAGAGATATATGGAAACGTTTTGAAATCAATTAAAAATATCATTACCATTAAAACTACCAAATAGATTATAGTATCTCCAAATCCGGATCATCATTTTGGAGGGTTACAAACCTCTAAGTAAAATTACCCCCATTATTCCTAAGAAAATAATATTACAAGTAATCCATATTGTACATTAATCTAGGCCTGACCTGACATGTCAAAGATATGTAGATCGACCTCAATTAAGTGAACATGTTCCTACCCATACATGATGAGAACATTTGTCATTAAACACAATATAAATTAACATAAATCCACCCTTAGGTGATCATACTAGGTGGATCACTTCATCATTCCATGAGCATGAGGTGTTGTACATAATGATTTTGGAAAACCTCTCACCTGATCCATCGTAAACACATCCCAAGATGACTAAACAAGGTTTACATACATAATTATCCTAATACGTCTTATGTGAAGGGAGTAATATCACTCCTCCCTCCCCTTAAGTGACGATCATTTTTTTCCAATGTTGGAAAAGAAAAATATACTTTATGTGATGAGCATAAAAGTATATTAGATAATAATGGGGTCTCTTAATTATTCCCTTAAGGGTAGAGAATAATATTTTACCATTTCCCATGTGACGATAAGGGAATACCCTATGTTATGTGAATGAGATTCCAGTGGTGGTGAGCTAGAAATTCCGTAGGGGTGATCCAATATTTCCTTGTATTGATGTGGATATTAAACTTCTTGGGATTTTCATTGGATGACATTGGTAATGAAACCAAGTTTTCTTTATGAAATGAACTTAATATTTCATATGTGATAATAATATATTTCTTTATGTGATGAAAATAGGACGGATTTGTTACAAAATATATGATTCCAAATATTATAAAAATAAGATTTATTAATGGAACTTATGATAGATGATATTTAAAAATAAGAAATACAATATTTAATTCTTGATGAAGCCATCCTCTCAAACCAAATGTGTTCACCTTATCAAGGGTGTTTGTGATTTAATAAACAAGTGTTCAGATAAACTAGATTTTGTGACGAGATTCATGAACATGTCTTAAATTAATATGGGAGAACAAATATAGGGAATGAACTCCATGAATGAAGACATCTATATAAGGGATAACATATCATGACCACATTATGATCAAGGAGGAAAAAAATTATTGAATATGGTGATATACCACTCTCCATTTTAATGTTTTAATGTATGGATCCAATTTATACCATAAAAAATGTAGAACAATGCAATATTACATCCCAAAAAAAAGTTTCATAAAAAAATAATGGGTACCAAACCATGATTCCCTTGTCAATTAATATTGAGAAGATGAGTAATGTTGTATTTTATAGTCATCAGACATCACCACCATTTGGAATAATGGGATTCAGAATTAATATGAATTTAATCACCATTGGATTCTATTTTTTCGTATAGAATTCCATCCGTATGACATACTTAGCGAACCACCTCTACCACCAACAGTATACATTAGTATTGGGGAACTAGACATATAGAGATCATGTATAACAAAACCTGAGAATAAATAATCACATCCCCCATTGATACAAGGTTTAATAACACCGTTTACCCATCAAATCTTATTGAAATCAGAGTCAACAATACCCTTATCCACTGATATGAGTAGGAGGTTTTCTTTACAAATATTGATACAGATCAAGAGGACCTGGATTATATAGAACCAAAAAATTACTACCAACTAATATAGGGAAAGTGATAATTAACCCATTATGATTTCTGACTATTTTTGGAACATTTCATAAGAACAAGATAATGAATCTATCCCCAATGGTAATGGGATAGGGGATGTCAAAGTTGTGTAGCCCCAAATACCACCCAATTATCACTAAGGAGGTCCTCTACCACTCAAAATCACCAAAACAATACAGATAAAAACCCTAGAGATGATCAGTTCGGTCTCATCCCTTTACAAAATTTCTTATTCTAGATAGTACAATGACCATTCATAGAATAAGACAATATTCTAGTTACATAGAATGACACATTTATTTCACCTATGGACACTAACACCCTCTATAAATCTCCGTCAATCAAAAAACATTCATTTAGTTACATATTATATATATTTAGAATGTGATAGAAATGAACCACCAAGTGAATTGTGTTTACCCTCCTTTATTATATGCCTATTAGAAGATATCACGGAGCCCCCCAGTAATGAATTACCATACCACCATGTTCTTACTAATAATACCACCAAAAAATATATAGGGTTTCCCTATTCTAAAAATTACTTCCACCTTGAATTACATCCCTATGGTATATGAACTAACACAAGTCATCGAGGTCCACACCACAACACCAGAAATAATTAATGTTGTAATATTTCCCACTTCTATAAGATTATCAACCTAGAAAAACATTTTAAGATATCAAATATACTTTGAGATATGTTTATATATAAATTTTTTTGATGTCACTCTTTTTTGTTTAAATAATTTTTATAAATTTATAAGAAGTACTGAAGAAGTTATTGTGGTTCGAGGCATGAATATAGGGAATAAATAGAAATCTAGTGAATGTTTAATGGATGGTTCATGGTTATTAGTAACTGTGTTCTCAACTTATTATTTCCTATAGTAGGGGTTCATGGATTGAACAAACTAGGAATGGGGGAAGGAAAACCATTTGATCGTGGATTAAGACATCCCACATAGTCTGACCATAATTTTCAAACCGTGTAGGCTCCCCATGTATCTATGTTTCTAGGCCAACACTTGGATAGAAGGAGGTCTAGTTTTAGAACATGGTATTTCCAACTGTGTGGGAAATCCATGTTCCAATTTAAAATTGGTAAATTATCAACTTTCACTCTAAGGCCTTATGTATTCTAACTTGATATTTCCCTCATTTATTTCAAATATATCCCTAGTGATGAACCAAACTCTCTCAAGATTCCTAATGATCGATCTCCTGTATTTGTAGGACATTAAGTGTGTCTTTGGTAGTGAATTGAATGTATGGATGAGCGTAACACTCCCATTTTTTTTGGATTATAAATTGTGTATATATTATTAATCTTACAAAAACCCAGAATCCACCTTTTTTACATGATCATATGTTAGGGCTTACAAGGGTCTTTAAACCCATGTCAATGTCCATGGTTAAGAGTCATTTCATCTTTGGAATCAGTGTTTTCGGTCTATCAATTATATATCATTTTATTCTTGGTTATTTATGTGTATGTGGATGTGATTTGGTGTGGTTTTTTATTTTTTGGGGTTCCATTGAAGGAATGATTGATGTTCTGTGTAAATGTTTAATTAAACCTCTCATGATCCTCATTTGATGTGTTGATGTTAATATAGCTGGTTAAGGTTAACCCATGGAGTGTGCCACTTACAGAAATTTGAATATGAAATGATATGTTTAGAAATAATTTTTTATGACATATATCCCATAATAAATCTGATGACATGCTATATTGGGTTTTAAATTGGACACTTATGGTGTTTGTGTTAGTTGTCAACCAGTATTAAAGGGTGGTGTGGAATAACATGAAAAGGTTAAAGGAAGTGAAATGAATGGGTTAAATGAATCTAGGTTGTAAATGGGGATAAAAAAATAGATAATATAGAATTTTTTTTTATGAATTGAACAAACCATGAATTGTTAATTTTGTGTGTATTGTTTGATTAGGGTTATTTAAATAGATCATGTGATGAAGGGTAACTAAATAATTAACATATGGAATAGTGGTATGTAGAGTATAGACTGATGTTATATACTGATGGGTAGGGTATGATAGAGGCTCTAAAACCATACCAATAATGCACATGTTATGGAGTCATAATGAGGCTCTAGTCTTCTAAAGGTTGAATTGGTTCAATGTAAATAGATTGAGGCTCTAAGGTAAGTGTGATATAATTTATTTGTGAAATTATTTCTGTAGAGAGATATAAAACATGAATTATTACCCATATGTGTAGTAGTTTATTGGATTTGTATGTTGTGTTATAAATTTTTTCCCTATACCATGAAATAAATGATGTAATTTTCTTAAGTGAATATTGTTAACTAATGGAATCTAGTTTATCCTTTATTTTATTTTTCATTATTTAGTACATGCATACAATAAATTTTTATACTTTATATTTTTTAGAGGCTATTGAGAGGTTTCTTATTGAGTTGTACTCACACCTGTTAGGGCCACCAATGGGTACCCAAGCAGATACCATGGTTTCAAGCTATGATAATGGAAAGGACCTGTGATATGTGGTTGATTGGGTATGGTATGTGCATGGAGGACATGATCTAACTTGGTGTTTGGAACATTTTTTGGGGATTTAACCTTTTTAATTTTTTGGTTTTCTATACACTTTGCACTATTTGGAATTACACAGAACATTGTTTTCTGGGTTGTGGGATTATACCAAGTATTCAGAAAAGAAAATTGGTAAAACATGTTGTTGATTATTCTATTTTATTTATTTCAAATTTTTATATATTGTTTCATACCTTGAGGATTAGGGTGTAGTGTCCCCATTTTCTCTATTATATACTCACTATTAGTTGGAAGGATATGGCGTATGGGGAGGTGTGCCTAAGTTCATGTGTTGATCTAGGTTGAGGCAGCAATTTAGTGGCATCTCGGTTAGGGAAGATGAAAAGTTTTATTAGAGAATTTATTTTATATTTAATTAAAATTTGGAAATGTTAGATGTGAAATTAGGATGTTTTATTCTTTAGAAAGGATCTCATTCATGGGAGTAGCTAAAATATGTATGAGGGGAAAACAAATCACCCCAGGGTTGGATTGTTGTTCTTGATGTGTGTTGTTATAGTTGAATGATATATCACCATTGAGTGATGCAATTATTGTGAGACATGATATGTTTTAATATTTTCTCATGGATGAAATGGTAAGCGGTTGTGAATTCATGCATCATCTTAGGAACCTGTGAATATATATGGTTGGCATCATGGTAGGCATACAATGGAAGTGTAATGACCCGAAAAGTTATAACTTAAATTTCACATGACGTTTAATTTATTGCCTTAATACATAACATAGTTATAGATAATAGTTGAAATTATTTTTCTTAATTATATACAAGCATATTTAATTGATGATTTAGCATCATTACTATTGATAATATTGTCTTTGAATAGTGACAATGTTACTAGTATAAATATAGGGTTTTAACAAATCCTATACACCCAAAAAAAGGATGTGATGACCTCAGGTAGTAGGATCAAACCCTCTGAAGAGTATATTATTACTAGGAAATCCCCTTTACAAATCTAATATTTATATCCATCAACTATATTATGAGAAAAAATATTTATGGGTGATGTTCATGCTCATCGAGTTCACGATCCAAACCATGTAAGCTGAAGCAGCCCATAAATGTATCATTGGAAACCACCTTAATCTTATGAAATTTCTATTGTATTAAATGGATATGTTCCAAAACCCTATAAATATTAATATGTAGATTTATTTTTGTTCAAAGAAATAGTATATTTTCATCATATTATTATTACATTATAAAAGTTTTTTATTTTTATATAATTAAACATAAATCATATTTTAGGTTAATATAAAAATTCAATTAATGAATTTATATTGGTGAAATAATTTATATTCTTAAAAAAAATTATTTTCAAAAAAATATTTTTATGAATCAAATTTTTTATATAAAAATAATCATATAATTTTTATTAAGTGAACAATAATTTTTCTAAGGGTCAGAAAAATGTTATTTTAATAAAACCCACTATTTCTCATAAATGATGGTTATTATTTTAAAAGTAAAAATAAAAATATTTAAAAAAATTTGCAGAATAAAATAATATTATTTTAGGAGTTAAAATTTCATAATTATCTATTGGTGAATTTTTCATAATTTCTTGAGAACGTTTCATTTTGAAGTAAAAATTATATACTGTATAATTATACATTGCATATTATGACATCATAATGAACCAAAATGATTTAATAATAATATGAATGGTATCTATGACCAAATATTTGTTTTCTACTTAATATAATGTGATTTTATGTTTATTTGATTAATTTCATAAAGACTTTTGGAATCCTCCAACATAATTAATATATTTTAATGTATTAAAATCATTTATTTAAGAGTATGACTCAATTCCGCATAAGAAATTGTGATATTTTGTATAGTTCATCCCTTTAAATTATAAAATAATTTAAAATTGTCCCATTTTATAGAACCCATTGTCAAAAACCAAGGGAATATTTTTGTTTTTGGTTATATTATTATATAGAGTCCAAAACCTATGTTTGAGAAATAATAAAGAAATACCCACTCTCTTCCTATATAGACCCAACAGATTTCCCATTTATCCTCACTAAATATCCTTTATGTGGATCCTTACTCTTCCCTAAACTCTCTAGAGTCCTCCCATGGTTTCCCCAAGCACTTAAGAAGCAGCTTCCAAAATATTTTAGTCACACACTCAAATAAGGGATCCTCACCATCTCTTCTTTATTTAAGTTTCATTATTATATTATTCCATCTATTAAGGATATTTAATATTGGAACATGTATTTAAATTTCCTTATAACATCCCATTTTATGTTAAAATGATGAGATACACCATTTCACTATCTTTAAACAATTTTATGAAAGGTTTTGTGAGGTCATTATGTTGCAAAAAGTTCACCATGATTTTCCACACCAAAACAATTTTATAATGAATACCATGCCTATTTTTCTATCACGAGTGTTTAAATTTTGACAAATATACTTCTATAACTTGGGAATTATATTTATTATTTCACAACCCTCAATTGTGTAAATAAATATGAAGATGAATGAATCTATGTTGTATGATCTATGTGGAACACATAAGCATTAAATTGAAATGAATGTGATGGGTGCACCCGAATTTATTTATCCCTCTAATGGATTGGGTATTGTTTATTTTAATGATATTTCATTATAGTACATGGAGTAATCTTGATTCCTTATGTGAGTTTTTCAATCATGATTTCTTGAATTTTATCCTTGACCTATGTTTATGACGCATTGTTTTATGATGTTTCGACATTTCACATGTTATAATTATCATGCTATATCATGCCTTATTATTCATGGTTATTATTTTAACAACTTTTATTACTATATTATATTATTATTGTCTAAAATTTATCACCTTATGTTATGTTTATTCACTTACATGGAATTATAGATCACCCCATTCTTCTGAATGTCCCTAGGTGATCCTGTGTAGTTTTAAAATCTGTGGAAATTTAAAAGAAAGTTAAAGATGTTTTGAATAATGTTGTTGTATCCCATGTTCTTGATGTTATTATATGTTTCTAATTCCCAAAGGCATCAAAATTATTGATCTTAATAGTTTTATTATGTGATGTTTTATGTCATAAATCCATAGTTAATTTTTAATAAATAGAAGGGTTATTATCATTTGTATTAGAGGAAATGTGTAGTTATTCTTGGGATTAAAATTTGAAAATCTAGTGAAATACTTATGGATAAGACTAAGTATATGAGATCATTACTAAATTTTGGTAAGTATATATTAAGTGGTTTATCAAGAATATAAATCTCAGTCAAGATATTACAAGTGTATGTCTCTCTGGGATTGATGTATATAGGAGAAATACCCAAAAACACCTCATTGAGATAAATTTGACCGGGGCTTAGTGGACAGAAGCTATCACTATTGAACACTTAGTTTTACACTATCGGTAAATATAATTTTTTAAATTAATATTCACATTAATAACCATTATTAAGGGAACTAGAACATTATTATAATAATATTTTTCAGAAATAAATCACATATTATTTAGATTGATGCATATAAATTCATAAGTTGTGAACATATATGTAATTTATAGTTATCTATCCTATATCATTGGGTTTTTATTTATGTTTTTAATAACTTAAAAATGAAAATAAATAATTTTATATTTATTCTAGTCAATTTATGAAAATAAGAAAAATTAGGTAAACAATCAATGCGACGGGAAATTTGATGATTGTCTCAATGAGATACCCAAGCCAACAGGAGCATGAATCACATAAATTGTTATTATACCCTCTTAGTTAACTCAAATATTTAATGGAATTCTAGATCAAGAGGCGAACCTTAATCTCTCTATTAATGAACTAGCTGTAATTAAGTAATTTATTTGATAAAGGCCTACAACATTTAATGGATCATCTGATCCCTTAATCGTGGAACAATAGATCAAATCCATTAAGAGAAAATTCTCCTTCAATCAATATTATAAACAAGAGATGGTTCAAATGGATATTTATCATATTGAGGGAGAAGCTAATTAGTTGTGGGAATTGATCATGAATACGAATCATAAGGAAGAGATCAATGTGAATTGGTGGAAGGAATTATGAAAAATGATTTTTGATAAATATTTTCCTAACACCATTTCTTAAAATGGAAATATATTTTAATTCCCAATAAAAAGATGGCCATAATATCCAGGAGTATGATGAAAACATCACAATACCTGTATGATATGCCTTAGGTTTTTTCATTACCCATGAATTAAAGGTTTCCCACTTCTTTGTTGAACTAAATCCTAGTAAATGAAAATCAATAGGGATCCATGACATTAATAGCTATTGGAAAATATCATGATGTTCCTAGGAATATGAAATGGAGATCAGTGAATCTCAAGGGTATAATAGGGGTAAAATGCAGAAATTGGAGATTATTTCTAGAATCATGATTGTGAAATATAATGGGTCCAAGATATATCAACATCCCAAATGTCAAATGAGTGGAAACAAGCACCGTAAAATTTTCTTAATGGGGAGAGTAAATGATTTAGGTACATGATTGAAGGGAAACTATCTAGGTATCATCAATAGAAGAAACACACAACTGACAAAGGGTATAGGAATTCTCTAATAAACCACCATCACTTTGTTCAATTCATCAATTGAATGGAACTAAGGAACATTGAAAATAAAAGCACTATGCTAAGGGTTTTCATAGAGAACCAACAACCTCCATGATAATAATTGAGATCCTTTACAATCACAACTCCTGAGGTGGTTCCTAAAAATGATGTTGTGACATGAATTCTTTTTATCATTCAAAGATAGAAAATTTATTTTTCATATTCTGGTTATATGAATACTTTCATATCATCAATTTTTAGTAGAACTATTTAGACCGAACCATAGAGAATGGATGTGGAGTTATTGGTGATAAAAAAATAAGGAAATTACTATATACCAATCATAAAACTCCTCCCCTATAAAAATTTGGTTGATGAACATTACATTGACTTTTTTCATATTCACTTTGGCAGAATTTGATTCAATTCTAGATTTGGAATGTATTTAATTATATATATCCAACAAAAATTTCATTGAGAGGGAAATCACTCTCTATACAACGAATCATCCTATGATCCAATACTAGTGCAAGGAGGAGGATGAATAATATTTAGGACCAACATAAAAAACATGCATATTATTTTACTATGAGAAAGTGTGTGTAGATCGAATTGTTGATCATATATAATGAATCATCTATAAAGATATTCTAATTGTGTTTAAATATACTAATGTGTTTTTTGAAGAATTTCTTGGTCTTCCAACTATATGAGAGGTTAAATTTTCAATGATTACTATACCTTTTGGGTTAAAATTATTCAAGACCCCATATATAATAGATATTGTGGAACATGAGGGGATTAAGAAACAACTATAGAAGAATATGGAAAAATGGTTCTTACACTAAGGTGCTTCACCATAAGGTGAATCATTACTCTTCATCAACAAGAAGGATGGGACAATGCACCTTTTAAATGAATATATTGATCTTATCAAGATAATGATAAATAACAAGTATCCATACCTTTGATTTATGAATTTTTCAATCACCGAAATTTAGCACAATACTTCTTCAAAGTGGATTTGGGGTAAATATGTTACCATGTTAGGATGAAGGACAATATTCCCAAGGCTTCATTTTTTATGAGGTATAGGCACCACAAGTTCATATTGGTTCCTTCTAGGCTCATTAATTCTCTAAAAATCATCATGGGGTTGATGAATTGAGTCTTCAAAGATTACCTTGAATTTTTTTTGGTATTATTTATATATGATATTCAAATATACTTCAAAACCAAGGAGGATCATGAAGTGAATCTGAGAACTATGCTAAATACCTTATGAATGGAGAATCTTTATGCAATGTAACAAAAATTAAATTTCAGTTTGAAGGAAGTCTCATTATTGGGACATATCAACACAAGAAATGATTTATATGTGTACCTTTAAAAATAGATGAAATTGAATGATGTTTGAATCCAATATCTAGGAAATATATATTTATAGTCCCAAAATTAGATAGATAATATTTTCATTTTGTGATAAATTTATCATCTTTCCCAAAACCTCTAACCAAGATAAATCATAATGGATTCATGTTTTTATGGATGTAATTATGTGGAGATAGATGAAAATAAATCTTATCACTTCCCCTGTTCTCACACTACCCATAAGTCAATTACTTTTTATGGTATTCAGTGGTGCTTATAAGAAGGGATTCTGTTGTATATTAATGTAAAATGTAAAATTGATAGATTATGCTTACATGAAGTTGAATGTACATGAAAATAAACTTTAAATGCATGATCTAGACCTTTTTGGTGTAATATACTATTTTAAGATATGATATAACTATCTCTTTGTGGAAAATTGTAAAATACATACAAAGAAAAATAGCCTGAAATATATATTCACACATAAATATATGAATATGTTCCAATGAAGATGGTTAGAGCTAATTAGGTAATATGACTACTCAATCTACTAGAATCATGGAAAAGTTATTAATGTAGTGGATGCTCAAAGTTGAAAGGATTCAGTAATTATAACATTGATGAGAATTTAGATGGATCCAATCAGTATATATTTGAGAAGGATTGACAAGGGAATCCTAAAGGAAGGAACATGATCAATCCTTTAACAAATTATTATTCAATCATTAATTTAGGAAAATACAAAGGAATCCTAGGGAAAGGATATGGTCATTCAAAATAAAGTGTAAACTATTTGTAAATGGAAATCATAGGAGATCCGTGCTAATGAAGAAGTAGTTGTGAGATTTTGGTCAAGAACATGTATACCAAAAAATCCTAAGTTAAAGAAGGAGTTATTGGATGCTGCACATAGTTTAACCTTCTATATCCACCCAAGAAGAACAAAGATGTATCAAGATATATGAGAAAAATATTAGTGGGACAATATAAATAAGGAGATCATGGAATACACATAAATATTACTATTATTTCAAAAAGTGAAACAGGAAAGGAAAAAATCCAAGGTTATGATTCCAAAATTACACATACCTACATGGAAATAGGAAATAATCATCATGGAAGTTTTCACTAGTATTTTAAACACATAAATATGGAATACTACGATATGGGTCATGGTGGATGGTATTACAATTATTTCATTCTTTATTTTTCTTATAGTGGTTTTCTTACTTGATCAACATGAAAGGATATATTTTAGAGAAGTGGTGAGGCTACATGGAACACCACTATTAATTGTATCCGATCAAGATCCAAGATTCAACTCTATCTTAGGGAAGAGTCTCCAACATGCTCTAAATACTAAGTTGAACTAAGAAAAATATATCACCCTCAAACTCATAGCCAATCTAAGTAGACACTTTATACACTTGATTACTTGAAAATAGAATTATCAATTGAATTAAACAGAGGATTTGATATACATATTCATCTATTCGAGTTCTCTTAAAACAATAGTTTCCATTATATCTTCCATGATGGTCTCTATGAATACCATTATGGGAATAGGTGTACATCATATTTAAGCTTATATGATGTTGGGGAAAAAATCTTCTAGGTCAAGAAATAGTTGAGGAGATATTGGAAGAGGTTAAGACCATTCAGTTTTACATCAAGGCTGCTCACATTTGATTGATTACCTATGATGGAAATCATCAATGAGATCTATATTTTGATATTAGAGACCTGATATTTCTTTAAATATCTCACTAGAATAATGTGATGATATTTAGGAATATGGTGAATCTTAGACCAATATACATCGACCCCTTTGAGATTATTGACCCCATTAGAGTAGTGGAATAGCGACTAGAACATCCGCATAGCCTATCCCAAGTTTTTATTGTATTCCATGCATCCTTATTGATAATTTATATACAAGAACCCTAAAATTTACTCAATGTGGGGGTGGTACAATTGGATAATGTTATCTCATATGATGAGAATCTAGAGAAGATCATACATCGTAAATATAGCCTTCTATGAAGTTAGACAATACAACTGGTTAATGTGTTTTGGAGAAACCAATTTTTAGAAGAAGTATCATGGGAACCAGATGAAGTGATGAAATAGAGTTATACTCATCTGTTTTAGTTTGGGAGATGAAAATTTCATGTAATTTGTTTTAAGGGGGAATCTTTTAATGACCCAAATTGTTATAAACAAATTTTATCTATTGATTTAAATAATTTTATTATTAAATAATACTGATAGAGAAAAAACATTAACTTATTTGATTTTGTTATATAATTCTATATTTGAATGACCATTAAGAATATTTATCATTGATAATATATCCATTTAAAACTGATCACATACTTTGTATAAAAATAGGGTTTTATAAAATCCAATTGACACAAAAAAAGAAAGTGATAACTACAACCAATAGGATCATACCATACAAATACCATTTATTAGGGATTCTGAGGGAAATAGAGTCATAGATAATTTCCCTTAATGAATACCATGCTGATATCCAACAACATAAGCATGAGAGAAATAGTTTACAGTAGAAGTTGATGTTCACCGAGATCAAGACCCAAACCATGTGTGCTGAACCACACCCTAAAAGTATTATCATCACAAACCTTAATATTATGTTTTATGGTGTATTTAAGGAATATTTATCATGACCATGTGAATTTGAGTATTTCCATTATTTTTTATAGAATAATTAATATATTTTCATCTTGTTATGATTTCATTATAAATGATTTCTGTTTTTATACAATTAAACATAAATAGTATTTTTGTTTCATATTCAAATTCAATTAAGGAATTTATTTTAACAAATTAATGTTTTTTTGAAGTAAATAATATTTTAATACAATATAGTTCTTAATTCTTTTTATAAAACATAATTGATCTTGCAATTTTTATGAAATAATATTTAATATTTATAAGTGTTTTAAAACTGTTATTGTAAAAAAAGAATTTCACTTTTAATAAATATCAGTTATATTATAAAAAGGTAAAATTCAGATATTTAAAAGCTTTTTAGATAAATGATTATTTTTCTCCAATTATAATTTTAAAATTATCAAATGGTGAATTAGTCATAATTTTTTAAGATAATGGAATTTTCAGGTAAGGAATTAATACCGTATAAATATACATTTTGTATACTAAAATCATAAAGAACCATAAGTAATGTAACAAATAAAATATATAGAATAAATGATGGAATACATGTTTTAGCTTTAAAATAATTTATTTTAGGAATATTTGATAAATTTTAAAAATCCGTTGTGGATACTTCAAAACCATTAATATATTTTAAGGTTTTAAAATCATTTCTTGAAGTGTACGACTAACTTACACATAATAAAGGGAAGTATTTTATATATTTGAGCCCATGAATTTATAAAATATTTTAAACCACTATAATTTTATATAAAAAAAGGAAAAAAACTAGGGGATGTCTTGTGGTTTTGGTTATTTTGTTATATTGAGTCCAAACCAACACCTTGAGAAATATTAAAGAAAATCACACATAATTTAAAAATAAACCCATGAAATATCCCATTCCTCTTCAATAAAGATCCATTTATCACGTCCATATTCATCCATAACCTCTCAGGATTCCTCCCAAGGTTCCCCCATTCTCTCAAGAAGCTTCACACAAGCATTAGGAGTCACACAAAAATGTATGGGATCCTCAACTTCTCTTATTTATACAAGATTATTTATCATCTTATGCCTTATATTTTAGATTCCTAATATTGAGATAAGTATTTTCATGTGCCTATTAATTCCCATTTCATTTAAATATTTAAATAAACCCCATTTATCTCTCATCAAACCTTTTTATGGTTTTTATGTGAAGTTGTTATGTGGCCAAAAGATCACTGCAATGTTTTCATACCAAAACAATTGTGCAATGAATAACATACACATTTGTTATCAATGGGGTTAAAAAATTATAAACTTATAATTATTTACATGTGACATAATTGTATTTAATCCATAATCCTTGATCATGGAATAAAATTCAATTATTTTTGAGTCCATGTCATACGATGTATGTGGCATACATAAAAATGGTAATGAAATGAATGTGACAGGTGAACCCAATATTATATAGCTATCCAATGCATTGAGTAATGTTTATTATCATGATTATTCATGTTGTGATAAGTAATAACCATGATTAATTTAAGTTAATTGTTCCATCATGATGTCTTGGAAGTTATCCTTGACCTATGTTAATGATATAATGTTTTATGTGGTGTCCACATTTCCCATGTTTTGATTATAATTCATTAGGATTCCTTTTTTATTCATGTTTATGAGTGTATGAAATCTTATTCTAAATTGGTTTTCCTTTTTTAAAATATTTATCACATTATTCCATTTTATTTCATTTATAGGCTTTACAAATCACCCTTATCTCATGTATGTCCCTAGGGTGTCCCATGTAGTTTTAGAAGCTATGGAATTAAAGAAGCATCTTAACGATGTTTTCAATAATGTTATTGTATCCCATGTTGAATATGTTTTTATGTGTTTCTAATATAAAAATATAATAAATTATTTATCTTTATGGTTTTATTATGTTAAATTTTGTGTAATAAATCAGTAATTAATATGTAATAAAGTGTAGGTTTTTTATAGAAATGATGTATGGGACATAAAGGGTAGGATTCATTTCATCTCATTAAAATTAGGAAGAAGTGTTATCTAGTAAAGATGTTTCAAATAATAAAATAAAAGGATTATGAAAGAATGATTAAATAATAGTTCTTAATTAAAATTCATAAATGGGTTAATATTATAGTTGATAAAAGTTTTAATGATAGGAATATTCTTACAAGTGTAAAGTTAGAATTATGGAAGTTTAAATGGTAAAATGGGTGTTTAATGAAAAATACTGCGGATTTGTGGGTATATTACCCCATACAGACCATGAACCATGGTAGGGATGGTTTATGTTGTCGATAGGGATAAAATGATATAATTTGGGATAGTGTATATAGAATTTGATTTTTAAGACTAGTAGAGAGTCTTCTTTTGTGAAAACTATGGATGGTTTGTGTTATGTGTTTTAGAGATATGTGTTTAGAATTGTAGGATGATTCTACTATGAAATCATGTTCTAATTGGGAATCAATATGAGGGTGCTAATAATGAACCACTATATGTTTATAGGTAAACCCATGTGATTCATGGTAATAGGGGTGAGGACCAGTTCTATGACAACTTATCTCATTTTATGTAGATGATAGAATGGGACCTAGGGTAGGTTTTATAGAGTATGTTTGAGATAATTAGAGAGGATCACCTATAGAAACCTGTTAATATTTTAGGATACATTATAATCGATAGAGATTAGTTTTGGATATAGTCCATTAAGGTGATTCTTGAACACATAGGGTCTCATCCTGAGAAAATAGTCAATTTGGAATCTTACATGTTGCGAGGGAAGGAAAATGCTTGTGTGATGTTATCATTCTCACCCATCCAGAGGATTGTATGATATGGAATGATTTTTATGAATGGTTCCCAGAACAATTTTATCTTGATACCTTGAGACAAGATAATGTTGCAGAGCATTTCAAGTTGACCGAGGGGTCCATGTAAGTGATGGGATATGTTGACCTCTTCACCGAATTGTAATTCATTGTTATATAATTGGAATATGATGAGGTGGCTATGTCGAGACATTTTTAGTATGTATGTAGACATCTAACTTAGTATGAGGTGAATATATTCTTCTCAAATAGGTTTACTAAGGTGGTGGATTATGACCTTTTTTTAGAAGGACATCTCAAGGAGTCTTTTGGTGGTTTACATATAGTTATAGTTGGGATATGTAGGGGTGTGGATATGAAGGATGGAACTACAACATAAAATGATTATGCTATAGTGGTGGGTAATAGATTATTGAGGAGAGGGAACATTCCTCTAAGGATATTGACTAACTTTTCTTCTATCAGTGAGGAAGAATAATACACATTAGCAATTAGTATCCCAAAACCTCATTTTAATGTAAATCATGTAATAAGTTAAGGAATTTACATAGGTTCTTTAGGAACCCCTCATAGATGGTTACTTATGGATGATTGAGGAAAATTCTGAGTGCAAGAAGGGGGTTAGTTACCCCATACATGGAAGGATGTTAAAGCTATTCTGATTGTACCAATTAGGGTAATGGATGTGGTACTCCAGGAGAAGTATGTCTATATCATTATGGTAGTATATCCCCATGAAAACATATAATGGTAAGGGTAGAGGGTTAGGCCATCATCATTTTGTTGAGCATACACTAGGTGAAGGAAAGGTTGGTTTATCAATAGTTGTAGGAACGATTCTTTTAGATTCTACTATTTTTAGTGCTTTGGTTGATATATGTGTTTTTAAATATTTTATATTTACCAAATATATGAGTTTTTTGGGCCTATAGGTGATGCATATATACAGATTCATGTTAATTAGAACACCTTTTGGAGTTATGGAAAGAAAATATATGATAATATAGGGTGTGTTTCCTCAATTTTGGTGGTTATCATTTTCATTGGGAGATTTTTGTGCTAAATAAGTTAGATATTTAAATTATTTTGATACTAGATTATCTAGTTTTGTACGAGGACCAAATTAACTATTTTCATGATAGTTTAACTTTTACATCATTTTAAGGGAGTGGTTATGTTCACTGTGGGGAATGATATATCTAAGTAGGCTGTTTAGGGATAATTTTTCAATGGTTGGGTAAATTCAAAACACATATGGCTTGTATTGCGCTTAATGTTGGGGGTGTAGAGCAGCTTGTCTCTCCTTTAGTGGTGGATAAGTTTTAGGACTAAATAAATCATATGGTCTCCACCCAAGATGGAGGTTGAGATCATGATATAACTTCTTCTTGGTCTAGAACAAGTTTCAATTCTTCCATATAGAATTGAACTGGAAGAACTCTAGGAACATAAAACTCAATTAGAGGAATTATATAACAAGGATACTATTTCTGTGAGTACATCACCTTCAGGATCTCAAGGTTTTTTGCAAGAAGGTCGATGGATCCTTAAGTTTGTTTTCTAATTATATGAACTTTAAATTGATTTATTTTATGAGCTTACACTATATTCCATGGATTAATGATTATTTTGACAATATGATTAGTGCTTCCGTGTTCTCTATGATTGAGTAGAAATCAGGTTATCATCAGATCACGGTGATACCATATGATCTATTATGATATACCATTAAGAGTAGGTATGGGCTAGATGTGTTTTAAATGATGTTATTCAGGTTGAACAACACACGATAAGTATTTACAGCCCAAATGAACATGATCTTTCATATGAACCTAGATCATATTGTAGTTGTCTTTGTTGATGACATATTGGTGTAATCCAACACTCATGGAGATCATTACAGACATATTTACATATTATTGAGTATACTAAGAGGTCATAGTGTATAATATTATAAATCCATGTTTCATTTCAGGAGTGAAAACTTTCATTTCAAGGGTCACATCATCTATGAGGAAGGTGTGTCGGTGGACACAGAGATGGTACAAGCTGTTGTGTATAGAAAGAATCCCAATAATATTTTTGATATCTGATGTTTTATGGGGTTTTATGGATAATCAAAAAGTTCCACTAAGGATTTTTAAAATTTTTATTCATCCCATTTGGGTTTGAACAATAAGGGAATAATTTTTGAATGATTTGAAGCATGTAAGAATGCTTTGCTGAAGTTACAGAATCAACTGACTTCTGAATTGTTTTTGATCCTACTTGAGTCGAGTAAAGAGTATAAAGTGTTTTGTGATTCATCTAATGATGGGATTGGGGAAGTGTTTATGTAGAATTATTATGTTGTGGTGTAAGGGTCTGGGTAGTTGAGGCCTATTGAAATAAATTACCCTACACATGAGCTTGAATTAGACACGATGGTTTATGTCTTAAAGTATTGTTAGTATTATTTATTTGAACAGAGTTTTATTGTGTATACCAATCATAATTACATTTTGTACATAATCTAACTTCATGATTGGAATATTTGGAACTGAAAGACGTAAAATTAGGTGGTTACGAGATCCAGTTCCAAGTTGAGGATGATGGCATTATTTTCTAGTATACATCTGGACGTAAAAGATGGGAAATTGAAGATAACCCTTGAATCAATGGCAGTAAATTCCATTATTCTTTGATAAATAAGAGATAGACTCTATAATTATTTAGAGTACATTTTGTTGATGTAAATAATTGAATGTGTGAAGACACCTTCCGAGTGTACTGTTGGCAATGATGTGGTTGTTTATATTTTGGGTTGTCTTATCATGCCTATAAGTATGTTGGAAGAATTATTGCACGGTTTTCATGCATTGCGGTTGGAGTTACGTCTTGGTTTGAGTAAAATGTATCACGATATTCAATGTTTGTAATGGGGTCCATGTATGGAGAATGGAGTTATAGTTTCTGTGATTCTATAAAACACCTTTTGAGTTATTGTAGGGAGATCATTAGTGGTCAATTGGGTTTTTAATGCCTCACCCATTCCAAAATGGAGATGGGATGACGTGATGGTGTAGTTTTTGGTGGGTATTCAAAGGATGCATTAGAGAAATGATGTGATCTGGGTAGTTTTCGATCTGTTGACCAATGTGGAACATTTCCTACAGATTTGAGAGACCATCATCATTGATAGTATGGAGAGTTGTATGTAAAAGTTATTTTTCAGTTTCATAGGTTTCCATGATGAATAGTAACATATCATGATCTATGGTTTACTTGGTACTTTTGGTAGGGATTACCGAAGGCACTTGGAATGAAAGTGTTTATGTGTATGGAATTCTACCCAAATATGGGCAAGTAGTTAGTTCATACTTTTTAGGCACTGAAGGAAATTTTGAGAAATTGTGTCAGAGATTTTGGTGGATATTGGGATAAGAACATGGAACATATTGAGTTTTCTAATATCAATTATAACCCAAAGACAATTAATATGGAACCATATGGGGAATTATATGGTTGACCATATAGATCAAAATTATATTGGATGGAGGATATGGATTTAGAGGTTTTAGGACCAAGTCTCATGTAAGAGAGATCAAAACATGTTCAATTAATTAAAAAATATATGGATACGACTCATAGTAGACATAATTCATATATGGATTGGTGAAATAGACCTCTTGAGTTTGCGGTGGGAGATTGTCTATTTCATTTAGTGTCATTGATGTTAGGTCACCATCATATTCTGAATCTGGGTATGTTGGTGTATGTATGTGGGGAAGTTTGAGATAGTGGAGAAGATGGGATTAGTGGTATTCGAATTTTATCATTCACAATAGTATAGTTTATGGAACAATTTTTTCATATGTCACATATAAAAAAATAACACCCTGGACCATCTCACGTGATTGATACTGATGATTATGATCTTGTGGATGAAGAGTCCTATGATGGGCATCGTGTTTTCAAACCGAATCATAGTGATAATGTTACATAGGTAATGAATGTTCCATTGGATTGAGATTTTGGAACCGTGTAATTGATTAGGAAGAGTCTTGGGAGTGGGGTGGGGGGGGGGGTGGATATGCGGCCCATGTCTCCCGATCTATTTACTTAAAAAGATCAGTGACTTATATGAAGAGTAGTTTCACGACGTTCCATTATATGGTTGCGAGGTTGTACGATCCTTTATTGCCATAGAGGTATGTTGTTTTTCAAGTTGTGGTTTAAATACCTATGGTTTGGTTAAAGGAATGTCTACTAAACATATAAGTATTCTTGGTGGTGTTTCTTGTGTTTGGGACTCAATAGAAGGGTAAAATGGCCATCCAATGAAAGGTTCAAGGAAAGAAAATGGATATAAGTAATTGTGTACCCAAACCATGAATTCTTGGATGAGGGGTGAATGATAAGAACAAACCAATCATGGGGGAAAGAAAAAACATTTGGGATTGGAAAGATCCATCCCACATGGGAAGAGCATGGTATTTTAGACCATACAAGGTCTCTAGCTAACTGTATATCCTAGAACCCTCTAGAAAAGATGGTGGATCATGGTTCACACACTATTTTTCCAACAGTGTTGGGAAACCTTGTTCCCCTATAAAATTTGGAATTTAATGCTTTATGCTCTCCAGACATAAGTATTATAACTCAGTATTTCTCTCATTTTTTCATTCTATAAGACTAGTGATGATCCAAAATCTCTCAATCTTTCCAAGGATTGATCTCCCAAATTTCTAATCCATTTGGAGCACCATTTGTTTTGAATTGATGCTCTAGGCGAGTCTAAGGATCCAATTTATTTTTATTCATGGATTTTTTCTTCTATTTACATTATTCTTATTAGGAACCACTAAACCCATCTTTTTCCAGTGGATCATAGGTTGGGGAATCGAAGAGTGTTCAAACTCGAGTCATAGGCCGTGATTAAGAGAATGTTCTTCTATAAAATTAAGGTAGGTGGTGTAAAAGTTATATCCCATAGTCAATTTGGTTATTTATTTGTATGAGGATGTGCTTTCTTGTGTATGTTTTTCCGTTTTCCCTTGGTAGTGGTGATGAATGTGTTGCATAAATATTTAATTGAAACCCCCATGATCTATCTGTGGTGTGTTTTGGTTGATTTGACTGGGTTAAGGGCCACCCATGCAGTTTTAGTCTTCTTGGGCATGGAAATTTAAATGATAAGTGTAGAATTGATTTTTTCGAAATAGAGTCCATAAAAAATGTTTTGGTATGTTAGATTGGGTAATGAATTTGATAGTAGTGGTGTTTGTGTTAGTTATTAACTAGGATTAATTGGTTTTGTGTAATATAATGAAAGGTTTTGTTGGAGTAAAATTAATTGGCTAAATTACTTAATGTTGTAAATTATTATATGTAAATGGGTAAGATATAAGGATAATTTATTCATTGAATGAACCATGAATTGGGAATGATATTTTTATTTTTTAGTTACTTTATTAAATTGTTTTACGTGATAAATGGTAAAAAATCATGACCACATGTCATTGTGAGATGTAGAGTATTGAATGATTTTCTACACCCATTGGTCAAGTTTTCCTGAGGCTCAAGTCTCCCATATAATTCCGGGGATAGGGAGTAGGACTGAGGCTCTTTGTCCCTAATAGTTTAATTGGTTGAGACTACCTAGACTGAGGCTCCAAGGTAAGGGTGATGTAATTTATTTGTGATATAATTTCTCTATAATGGTAAGGTACATGAATTATTCCTCTCAAGTATTTTAGATGACTGTATTGGGTATTTTTGTTTTAAATGAATTTCTAATACCATGATTAATGTTATGTAATTAGTTTAAGTGAATATTTTTAACTAATGGAATCCATTTTATAAATTATTTTCTTGTAATTCCTTTGTAGATGAATACACTATCTATTTAGACATGATATTTTTAAACACCATTGCTGGTATCCTATTGAGTTTTAATCACACCTTACCTAGGACACCCTTGGGTAACTGATTATATTTCCGGGATACATTTCAGAAGAAGAAAAAGGTCATGTGTTAGGTTCATGATTGGGAATTCAGTGTGCACGGAAAAGGTGACCATACATGGTGTCATAACCCTTTTGTGGGACATTATAGATTTTATTTATTTTTTATTTTCCATAAACATGGAATTGTGTGACATGATGTAACGTATTTTATGTTAGGTTTTGGGGTTGTATCAAATTTTGAAAAATGTTTGGTAAATCATGTTGTTGGGTATGTTGTTTCCATTATTTATAATTGTTATCAATTGTGGATTTCTCTAATAGAGAGGATATAGTATCGCCTCATTCTCTATTAGAACATCCCTATTATTCGGTCACCTCGAGCATATAGGGAGGTGTGCCTAAAGTCTTGTGGAGACCCATCTTGGTACATCAGTTTATTGGAATCCAATTTTTGGACATCAAAAATATCAATTACCACTCTAATTTTATTATATAGAGAACCAACACCTTTTCACCCTCCAAAATTTTATAAACATATAACTGTAATGAATCAGGTGTAATTTTCCCCTACATCACAATAGTGGGGTCTATATTCCATTTGTTAGTGATAATAATTCCCAATTCCAAAGTTCCCAGAATCCTAAAGACACTCTATAAGTATCTATAAAGGGAGGTGGTATAATTTTATTAAAATTTTATGATATGAAATCATATATAACAATATCAACATCCATTCTAAACATGTATACACTATATGTTAATAATATATCCTGGTCTATCTTAGCACTGTCTAATTATGGAGAACATTATGTAGATCCATAATTACTAGATGGGTATCCTTATTAAGATTATGTAGACTCCACATCTTATATAGGGGTTTTAATTAATCCAAATCCACGTTATCATAATATCTCTAAATCTATTGGGATATTTTTTTCAACTCAAAACACCCCCAATATGTGGTGAAACAAATATGATTTATTCACCATTATATAAACAAAAACCCACTAACTCATCTCTTTGGTGAATTATATCCCCAAAATGTGAGATAAAGAGTATTTTGATGGACCACTAGAGTTTCTTTTCTACTGACTAGCTTCACATTGTGTTTTGGAAACATGGTAATATATATTTATGATCAAAAAATTTCTCATTGAAAGTCATATGAATCATATATGGAAGAACATAAGGACAATATTAATCTATCCTTAGGACATCCATTTAAAGTATCCATGAATCACTATTCAGCATTAGGTCACTAAACACCAATTTTGAATGGTTAAACACACTTCAATCCCAATGGTATAGGATCCGTCCTCTAGTTCATATAACGAAATCATTTAGAATTTATATACCATAATCCTTACACTAGTATTCTAGATTGTTTAAGAGTTGTATCCCAGTATAAAAGATGACTCTTTAGGAAGTATGAAACATTATTGTTTAGTATTACATTCAAGATGAGATATATTTTTCAATATTTTCCACTAAATTATGTTAGTTACTCTCTTCCAGAAACTACTTCTATAAAAAATGTCATCACCATCATTCTACCAGACGACAATGAGAATGATATCAATGATGTGGAATGGAGGAAAATGTTCCAAAATATGGTAAAAATGACTAGGGAAACCTATTATATGTGAAAAAAATATATTTTCACTATTAGTGCACCAACCATATATGCCATATTTAGGAACCACTTGTGAACAAATTTCACTGGATCCATTAAAATGTAAAAGGATTCATCGAATCATATGGAGATTCTGAACCCCCTATGAAAACTGTGTTTGATGCTGGGATCAGTAAATTACTCAATGATAAAAAATTATACAAGCATCACAATGATGATCACATCTGAGGATATTTTATTTAGTGAGGGGATGATCAAGATTACCCCACTTCTCACACACTATCTCTAAAACCCTGAAAACTGATAGTCTATGGTTATTCAACCATGTCCAATGTAGGTGGTTTCTCCCATCTAACTAAGATAAATAATGGTGGATTTTAAAACCTGATAAATACTCAAATAATTATCATAGCTCCCTCTCGTGTGGATCAACTTTAATTTCCCCCATAAGATCATGAAAACCCTACAACATGAGCTTGTTGGCCTATAACGTCCTAGTGTTTGGTGAATCCACTTATGATTCCAGGTAGTTCTCTCTAAAATATCAAGTTTTTTTTGTATATATATAGTGATGTTCAATAAAACCTATATAGTATGTACATCAATAATAGGAAGACCATGTTCCTCCAATAGTAAATTTTTAATACCCATCCTTTACCTATTTCAATGCTACATGTGACCTAGAGTAGCATATTGCAAATTCTTCTTCTTAGTGTAGGAAAATGGTTGGTACCACATAGTAGAGAGATTAAAAAAATGTATAATATATTTCTTATAGTATGTTATAATCTTATATTATTTTTTTACTACAATCTAGTTCAAGAATGCATCACCAGCTACAAGGATCTCCTCCTATTTTTGGTCAACCATTTGAACATAACCCTGTATAGTATGTGGTCAATAGCCTCTCTATGTGAATATTGTTTTGAAATGAATCTATTTCTAATAAAATCACTCTATAGAAGGGATTCATATAATATTTATATTATAATATTCCTTAAGAATATTATTTGGTGATATATATTGAATATTTTTAGGATGAGTTATTCCCAACACAGATCTTCTTACTGAATACAATTCTATTTTGGGTATTAGTTGAGAGAGATTAGTGATTTTAAAATTCTCTATAGAATAATAACAAAGTATTCACTCTTTATCTATATAATTAATGAGTAATCATGCTTGATCAGAAATATATTATATCATGAAATCCAAAACAAATCACCTATCTTGATCTATAAGTACCTATAGAATAATCCTTTACTAGAAAAAACTCTCGTAAAGATCGTCTGTTATTAACTGTGTATGGGATGAGAAACCATACCATTCATAGGCAAAAAGCGGAGTCTATTCTCTCTTTGATGAATATCACATTGGATTCAGAATATGTGCATTGGAGAAGATTATTTTCTGACTCACTAAGATCTATATTTCATAAAAAGTTTTATTAGTAAATAGTGAAAGTTATTTACTCTACCATATATTTCCTAGGTTTACTATCTTGTAGTTATTGTCTATAATGAATCGATCATGGAGAAGATAGATCATTTCATAAGGGAACTAGGTGACACTCTGATGGATGTAACATAAATATCAACCATGATATATTATAATTATTATATCATGTAATTATAGTATATCTCTCGCCATAAAGTGTAGAAGGTTTTGGATTGGTGATCCCAAATTGGATCACTAGATCCCATAAAATAATTCATGTATAGATAAAATTATTTTCAGAGTCAATATTCATCCGATAATCTCAAGTTGAATTATTTATATCACAACCATGGAATTAATGAAGGAGAATTTAAATTACTTAAAATATATACCATGAAAATTTTCATGTCTCAATGATATCAGGTATCCTCAAAGACTTCTTACCCCCTTATTGGGAGGAAGTTCCATGGAATTTTCAAATTTGGAGGACTCACTTGATGAAAAAAAGGAGAATTTCTTTATTAGTTATATAATTTTTAATTTACCACTATGAAGAAACTATATATAAATAACAACATTAATCTCCCTTGACCCCACATTTATACTCTTAAGGAATGTGAAAACACCCCATTAAAAATTATTATAATAGGGGTTCTATATATGAAATTTGTTTAATACAATTTTTCCAAGAATGAATGAATTCTTATGGGATTAGTCAGAAAATATCTCCATGAAATAATAATTATATTAATCTATACTACTCATTCATTTGGTTTTCCTTTTATCTCAACCATAATCATCCAATTCTAGGCTATAAAAACAAAACAGACTGAAGAACTCAGCTAAAATTTGTTCATCATCATCATCTTGACCATCAGGACTATTCACAATTTTTATCAAGGAGAAACCTTTTTTGGGGAATACATACCCAATTGTTGGATGTATTACATTCTCAAACACCATACCAGTATACTGAACCAATTATTGATCATAGAGGTTCTCAACCTATCGATGGATCTTTATAAATCCCTCATAGAGGCCATAAATAGCCATCTCTATACTAATATTGAGGTTTTTACTATAGATATCTGTCATAAATAGGAATCCGTGAATTGGTAAAATTATACCATCATATACTTCTCAAAGGATAATGAATTCTTGATTATCCAGGAACACATACACCCTCAATATATCTCAAAAAATCTCATTGATATTGATGTTTACCATTGTTTGGTGGACACTGAAACTTGGATCAATACAATCATTAATCAGATACTATATAGGTTTTGGAACATAGAGACAAATATAACCTCTTCTAACAAAAAAATGAAGGGATATTATAAGAGGGAAATGAATAACCTCATATGAACCTACTTATTTCCTAGTTCTATAGTATGATTTCTAATACTAACATCATCTATGTGTCACAAGAAACTTATTTAAATTACATACTATTAAGGCCATATCTCTACATAAATGCATTCATACCTCTTCATTTCACCCATTCCTAAAATACTATCTCAATTATTGATATGGGGTACTCCATGATGATGCTTCTCCCATAGAATCATGTGAAATACACTATCTTGAAGGTTGGTGTTATAAAACGTTGGAAAAAAATCTCGATGTCGAAGTATTATATAAAATAAAAGATCCCAATGAAATGACACTCACTACAGTGGCTCTTCTTCAGATGAATTGAATATCATTTTTGTCCTTTGATTTCACCATGTAAATGAACACATCATTATTACAAAGAAAAATTTGTTCACACATATAACCTGATATTCTTTTGATGAAAAGGTTCCGTTGTGACCCAAAATTATTATTCATATAATATACAATAAGGATAAACCTATACCAAACAAAAAAATTACGATCCAAAACTTTGATAGATTAGGATTTACCTACTAGTACTTGACCAATTCACGCTACTTTGACATAGTTTGTGGAACATGCAAGATAATATTTTTTTATAATATCCTTGAACATTGTCACCATGGTTTTTATAAAACCAAATGAACATGTAAATACTTATAAAAACTATGAGGATTAAGCTAACTAAACCATAAAATTTGAATATGGTTCTTTTTCTCAACATCCTATGATAGTGGAGTCATCTCATCCTCCCCTTATCATGTATCTAAGGAACATGACATGAATGAAGCCCCTACTACCAATTAAGAATGAGTATCCACCACTATTGATAATATTTAAACTTAATCCTTGTAATTAAGGAATATATGTAGCTAGTGGTGATAATTATTTTCATGGACCTTAATGAACAAAATTAATATGTTTTTGTTCCTAAAAAAATGATGTTATGAATTTCTTTAGAACTACATGGATATTATTCGGATGAATCAGTAGGTTTGATCCATTATATAAGCCTTTATATTTGCCATAATAGATTCAAATATTTATCAAGAAAATGATTTAATCCAATGGTTCTAGTGTCTATGAAAAATTTGAATAAATAATCAAATTCAAATTCTTTAGGGTAGTTAGGTACACCAATTTTCTAGGTAGAATATTCCAGTATAGGAATAAAAGTACATAGATCATATTATAAATTTATTTTAGGGACCTCTAAAAATATTCAATGTATGACCTCACCATCATAGTTATGAAGATCCTAATCTCTAGAAGCATCATAAGGATGGTGTTGTATTTATTTTCAATGCATGTTAAATGTGATAATTGATGGATTTTTCTTTATTATAATGATATTTATCAAGGAAGTGGAAGTGTTTTAAGTATAATATGAAGGATGATGGAAGTTAAAATATAATGGGTAATTTGAAATTAGATATTATGATTGACAATAATAAAATATATGAGTTTTCTGAAACCATCCAATGATATTTTAGATAAATAATTATGTTCATTTGAGTTGATTAAGATGAATTAATAATGGGATAAAATATTTATATTATTATTTGTAAAAATCCATATGATTAGTTATATGTCCATATAAATGTATAATTGTATATCATTTATGACTTCAAAATTAGTTCAATAGTCATTTGGGGTAAAACATGACATTTTCTAGTATAATTTTTTTTAATATGATAGTATATTAATTTTTGCTGTATAATAATTTTTATGAGGTCAAAAATGTAAAATTATAGGACACACATTTAAGATATATGAAATTTTTTATGAATACATAATCTTTTTTGTAAATTTTCTAAGACTTCAATTTTTTTTGACTTTTCTAAAGCTGGTAGTATATATTAGTTCCTATATATTACATTTATAATGGCCACATCAAAATATTACATATGACATTACTGTAATAGGAAATTTCCAAGATATGACATTATATGAAGATATAACATTGAATTTTCATGAAATTTTTCATGATATTCCATATGACTTCAAATGTTTGAAAACATGTGATTAATTTCTAGATTTAATAATTTTGTTGAAATAGAATGGTTCAAATGAAGTAAAATTGGTCTTCTATGAAACATATTTCATGATGAGTTTTGGATTCCTATTGATTTATTCGTAGAAGAAAACATCAAACGGGAGGATTTGGTGTTTAGGGATGAAGTGGAGATGATTCCATGACTACAAGGGAGTTTTTCCACACCATAGTGCATGAAATCATCCTCATTTGGATATATATTAAATTAAGGGTAATATTAATTATTTTTGTATAATTTGGAAACATGATACTAATATATCCTATATAGATTATGAGATAGTGTTTTTATTCCATGTCTTTAGGATGACCGTTGAAATAGATGACAATAAAGGAAGATGATAGAATTGAATTTAAATGATTAATACCACAAAAAATTATAGGATTATCAATAATTATTATGAAAATAATATTTACATGATATTCTATCAATAATATCAGAGTTAGATAATGAATATATGGTGATAATTAATATTGACATTCCATTTGTAATATGGATATACATATAATAATTCTATATAGAGGCATGGGAGAAGATCATTATCAATAGATTCATTTTTAAGGATTTAAGATTCATTAGTTATTATTCATAAACTATAAGAATTCTATTTTATTCATGAAATATTTTAACTCCTTTAGTGCATCCATCATAATGAGTTCAAGTTCATTCATTGATGGTTTTCCTTTTAATTAATAATGGGAAATCTATGTGTAAGATACTAAAAACAATTCATCATAGATGTATTGATCCTATATAGTGGCAAGACCTTGTTAAAAATCATATCACATTTGATTATATACTATTTTAGTTAAAATCATGAGATATGTATGTTTAATAAGAATGATTTTAAAATTTGTTTTGAAAAATTAAAGACCCTTATTATCCCCCCTATTAGTTTCCCTAAACCTTTATAACAATCTAATAATTGTTATCTAAGTGAGACATCACTCAAGTATTTCTATCATGTTCCAAAAATGGATTGAAAAAACATCATTCCATAATGGTGTACTGATATATGATAGTGATGGATTTGATACATGGAATTATATAACGAAAAATCACTTTATATCCCATGTGATTGATGTACCTAATTTAGTATGATATGTATTTTTAATCCCACGTGAATATTTTACAAGGACTATTAATGATGAAAAAAATTTAATGTGATGGAATGGATTGGTATGAAATCTTACATTCTCAACCATAGATGGATATGAAAAATTTGATTGGTTAAGGAACCTGATATGTTTTTTATGGGATGGTTGACATCATATATTAAGGAAACAAGATATTGAACAAATATAAACTCTATATCATTAGAGAAAAGTTTTAGGACATTAGGATATTATAGGAAGATATTGTTTATGTGAACATTATAAGGGATGATATAATTATTATTACTATTAGTGGGTTTAGAGGTCTTATTGAATATTCTAATATGGTAAATACATTATTGGAAATGTTTTACTTATAAATTTTTTTCCAATATATTCAATTTTAAAAATAGAGATTTAGACGAATTCATTATTGACGAGTTTTACAAAACCATCTCAAATAATCGGTGAGGAGAGGAATGATATTAATATGCAAAGGTATTAGTTTGAATTATATCGCTTTGAAATAACTAATGGACATGATGGTTCAATAGGTGGAGTTATCATATTTATAGGAAGATATAAAAGAGTTTTATAAAAATAATTCACTTGAAAATAAGATTCACTGAAGGGAAATGAATGTACCCGATAAAACTAAACATCCAATGCATCTGCTATAGAACGGTTATCCCCTTATTAACCCATTATTTATATGAAAGAAAGTACAAACCTACAATAATGAAGGTATTTTTTAGGAAATCAATATTAGGAACCTCTCAAAGGGAAAAAGTTCTATTTTACATGAAATTTGGTGAAACATTCATTGAGTTGGGTTATGAGAGTATGATAGTGAGAAATGTGACAATGAAAATAGTTTCAATCATTACCCACAATGATTTTTCAATGAACAAGAACATGAGGGGGATTAATTTTAATATCATACTCAATATAATAAAGAGTTTTCTATAGATTAAAGAGAAATAACCAAATATTTTACAATGAGAATGGAAATAATAATGTGTCTAAAATAAATATGAATTATAAGGGATGATAATGGGTGTTTAATTTAGGTTATGGAAATAAGAGTTTACTAAAACATTAAAAACACTACTGGAAAAAATATAAGTACTTTATCATAAAATATTTAGTAGAAATAAAATCATTGAAGAAATTACATTAATATTTATTCCAAGAGATGAGGATGTAGAGAAGTTGAGGAAATGTATTCTTACAACAGAAAAAATATAATAATAGATAAATCATAATAGAAATGAATATATTATATATAAAAATGATGTCTCTATATTGTGGGCTGAAAATTAAAAGCCTATCCAAAATGATGAAGGTTTCTAATATAATATTATAGAAATAATACCTCAGGTCCAATATATACCTATAGAAGAGGGTAGCGAGATTGTAAAAAGTGTAGTGACATGTTAAATATATAAAGAATAAAATATTTTTCATATTTATATGGAGAAAAGTTTTGTAAAACTGTATTAAATAGTCATTATGTATAAAAAAATTATTTTAAATAAATCATATAGATAAAAATCTACCATGAACATAAAACATGGTTAATGAATAACACGACAACTATCAACAATTAATTAAATGAAGAATGTAAAAAGGATTTTTCAAGTGTTTTAAAATATTTTTCCATAAGTAATATAATTTTTGTACAATATAAATGTTCCTATATTATGAACTATGATGGAATCAAGGGGGATACAAAATTCATATTTGAGAACTTAGTAGATGAACCACTAGGTTATGAAAAATATTTTAGTGAAAAACATTTATGAAATCCTTTTATAGGGTAGTTGATGATTTTATCAAAAATTTCAAACATAAAATATATGTGTTAAATTTAATTCAACATAATTTAAATTATGTCATAATTATTTGAAATTACAAAATTATATAAATTAAATGAAATTCTTTATTTTGGATTCATTTAAGACTTGAAAAAAAATCACGGGATCATGTATTATGATAGTTCATCTAACATGACACATGATATATAATAATAAATATATTATGTGTACTATTTTTAAGGATATATTTCAATTTAGAAATTATTGTTCTATATAAGTTAGAAACATTGGATAATCAAATAATAGATAGAAAAAAATTATCCTATAAAATGTTTTTTTGATGATGGCTTGGTAACTAATTTTTTTAGTTTTTCATAATTATTTGATCATAGAAACGAGTTTATTTTCATGAAAAATTAATAAATCATAAATTAGATAAAAAAATAATATGTTTTAGAAAAAATAATAAGAAGACCATGAAATTTATTTCATTTTCAGGATGAAAATGATAAAGATTATCTATTTTAAGAACAAGAAATTATTTTATGTAATAAAGGATAGAAAAACCATGGATAAAAGAATATCATGAATCTAAATAAAGATGATGATATATGAAATATTCCCATAATAATAGTATATAAAACATCATATTTTATTTTTATAATGAATATAAAAATTGGTATAAAATATCACCAATTATGGGAGATTCAGAATCTAGAATAGTTCTTCTTATTCTATACGATATTTCTATCTCCAATAATAAAAGTCAACTAGTAGAGAAAGGTGCATAATCACCACATTATATGACATCACAAATACAAAATGTATTAGGTTTTTAAAAAAAGTTAGATTCTTTTGATATGTTTCGGTGTTTTAGAGGACATTCATTGAGGAAAAAATGATTACTTATTAAAAGGTTGAGATTATATAATTATAGAGAGTGTGAAAAAAAAAACATAGAATACCTTCAAAGAAATTTCATTATGATTGAATTCAGTCTCTATACAATCACCCAATTTTTTTTTCCAAAATTAAATAATAGAATTTTACTTAGTGTATATTGAATTATGTTGATAAATATTGAACAAGTATTATTTTCTATTATATAGTCATTAAAACTGTATTAATCAACTTGAATAGGTTTCCATTGAATATTAATATTTATATAACTATGTATGATATTTTTCTTCAGAATAATCAATTTTCTATGATTTTGATTTTGTTTGAATGTTCATGTTCTGAATAAGAATTTTTTTTCATATGACATAATGTTTGATTAGAAGGATGATGGTATAATTTTCATAATTTATACATAGATCATGATTTCCTACAAGTGATATAATAATAATTGTGAATATAGAAGAATATATCAGTTAAACTATTATGATATATTATGAGGATGATGTTTATTAATTAAGTGGGTTATCATTAATAATGATTTTTCCCACAGATTGACATGGGTTTGTAAAAATATTTCATTCCCTCATATGTTAAATAATATTGAAAATATTTTATATGGTTTTGGAAAAATATTTTCTAAATAGTGAGATTGGATATGATGTATACATGGAACAACTAGAGTAATTTATGCTATGTTTTTATGGAAATAATTTTATTTTTTATAATAGAACATTATATATTAAAAAAATATCCAATGGTGTAATATTTCAAGTTGGATGAATATATTGAGAGCATCATGTTAATGAAACTGAAAATAGATAAAAAACATGAATGCTATTAAAATAAACAACATAAAACTCTCTATTTTTTGAGGATATAATTTTTTATAAAAGTGAAGAATGTTTTTATGAGGAGTAGTCAAGAATCACATTTATTGAGATAAATGTGAACAATGATACATATTTCAAAAAAAATATGATTAATGTTTTATGAAAAATTATAAATTAGAGATATTTTTTAAAGGATCCACTGATATAGACTTGGATGGTGTAATAGATGACAAAAATCCAATTCTAGTGGTGTATTTTTTATTTCTTTGATATGTGTTAAATAATATCCACATAATAAAGCACCAGTGTCTTTGAGTTTAAATAATGCTAACTATGAGGAAGTATAATAGAAATTTATACAAATGTTTTGGATGATATCACCACTGCATGGAAATAATGTTAAAGTTGTATATTATCTGGTTATGGAACATAATAATAAATGTATAATTATTATATATATGGAATATATTTAGAATTCAATTTCAATGTATATTCCCATAATATATCAACATATAAATAAAAATGTAGTTATATATATCTAGATAATATATTTTGTTCCTCCCATTGATTTTTTATAGATATTTTAACAAATAAACTAACATATTATCAATTTGTGCTCTTAAACTTGAAAATGGGAGTGAATGATAATTTACAATGTCAATATATGGAGATTTTTAAATTCCATTGACTATTATTTCTTTCAGAAACTATTAAAAAGAAATTATGTTTTGGGGATTGAAAATTTTCTCAATGTTAGTGTTCTATTTTAATATCTTTCATGAGTGTTTCATGACAGTTTTAGAAAATATTATTTTTTCTTACACTCTTTTAGGGGTGTGTTGTTTATAGAAAATTTTACATGAATTTTTAAGAACAAAATGAATATATGTTTTCATAACTCTTGTTTTCTACACTCAAATGGGGAATGTATACATAATGATGTTTATTTAATGATTCTTTTTAATATGGAATTTGATCAGATACCTTGTATTTGTCGGATGAATTTATTTTTAACAATTGAGAGATTATTGAGTTATATTGAAAAAAAATGTTTTTATTGTTGAATCCACTTAAAAAGGTGATGTATATGTTTTTAATATGGGATTGATCTAATGAATGATGCAATTTTATATATGGTAAATACTAGTTCAGAAGGAATTGAAGTGTTTTCTACAACATCTTATAGAAGATAAAAGTTTATAGCTAAGGAAAATGAAGGAATTTTTTGTATTTGTGGAAAAGATAACTGTTAAATGAATTAGAGATACCGTCCAATTAAGGAAGATACAATAGAGATATTTGTAATATATTTCAGATGATTTAAAAGTACTACTGAGAGGACTAGGGAGTTCATTCAGTGTATAAGGAAAATATGGATGATTGCGGCTCAAATCCAAAAAAACAGACCAGTATGAATAGTGTATGAATTAATATGTAGAATGTTATACTTTATGGGTTTCATATGACTTTGGACCATGTATTAAATTCAAAAGAAGAGGGAATATAACTTTTAAATGCACATGACATTGTCTATAGAATAGTGAATAAATTTTTGGAACACAACCTATGTGAGTTTGACATTCATTGTGTGAATATGATATTACAGAAGATCATTAATTAATTCACATATTTTGTATGATTTTTTTAAATCATATTACTTTTGTTGAGATTACATATTCCTTTGTTTCTTTCCACATCCAACTTCTGCATAGGCCATTGCGAGTGTAAAAAAATCCTATATAATATTTTATGTGAGAATATAAATTTGATCACATATATCTTTCTTATTGAGATTCCATATAACTATTTTAGTATTAATAATTTTTAATAATTTATTGAGTTTGAATTATGAATAAATGGAAAGATTTAGGTGATGAACAAATATTTTGAAATAAAACAAATATCATGGTGATATTGTGAATCATTTTGTTTCACACTAGGAATATATCATCAAACCAAAGTGAATGTTATTTAAGGATGAGGAAGAGTTTGTTCCATGAAAACAAGGGTGTTTTTTCGTGTCATAACGCATCAGTCAATTAACTTGTGAATAATAATTTTAAAGAAATATGATAATTGAAAATGTTTAGATATTTTTGACATTATGATATTAAAAAACAATTTTAATGATATGAAATCATGGATTCACGTTGATCCTTAAAATAAATAAAAGAAATATGAGTAATTAATGGAATGTATTGAAATAGAATTTAATTTAGTATCACCATCCAAAAGAAAGTATTTTAATATAACTGTAATGTAATGAATATTCCAATAATATTATATAAATAAAAACGAGGAATGTAGAAGGGTGATATAATGATTGAGGATTTTGAGATTCACTAATTATTGAAAATAGATTTTGAAGAATGATGTGATATGTTGGTGATGAATGTTAATAAATGATGAGTCCTTATTGTGGATCAAAGATTCATTGGTTATAATCATTCAAGGTGAATCATTTTGTTATGGTCATTCAATATTTTTAACTTCTTTAGTAACAGAATTGCAATGATTTCTAAGTCATAGACTTGATTGGTTTTATTTCGTTAATATAATTGTATTTTTTGGTATAATAACCAATAAGAACCATGTATATTTCCATCCGTAAAATGAGGAGAAACATAATAAAAAACATATTGTTTGTAATTATTTTTTCTATTGGTGATAAAATTGGGGGGAGTGTGTTGAATAAGAACTATAGGTTAAAAGGATTCTGAGAATAATGAACTCTAATTCATGCCACCATCTCAATTTACCAACCTAGGATTTTGTGAAATATTTTACCCATAAATATAATTTCTTTGATATGTTTTGTTCCCTGCATGGCTGACTTAAAAAAATGAGCCTTGATAATTATTATTATGTTCTTTATAACCTAGAGATAAAATTAGTGAGGATGAAAAGTAATAACTATGTTATGAAACATATAATTCTCCAACTCATTTCAAATGTATTAATTGAATATTTTTAAATAATCACTTGATTTTTAGGGATGTCATTTTATTTTCCAAAAATACATTTTCTTAAAAAATTGAATTTTCTTGATTTTAAATAATTAATATTAATAATAAATTTTGGAAATATAAGATTTTTTTTTGGAAAAATAATGTTAATTTTTTTGTTTAATCTATTCAAAATTATCTTTGTAATACTTATTGATCATTTTCTGGAAAGGGTAATTTTTTTGGGGAATAGTAAAAAAACGTTTTTTATTAAACATTCATTTTAATTATTTTAAAATGTATCTTAATAAAATTAATTTTATCTCAAATTAACATTAGTTTTATTTAGAATTATACAAACTTAATTATTTAATTTTAATTAGCATTATACCTTGTTACAGTGTTTATTATCTTAAAAACACATTGTTTCAGAAAAATGGTATCCATTATGTTTTGTGGGATTAATTTGAAATTAAATTATTCCTCTTATATGTGTGGAATAATTAAAATTTTATTCAATAGTTGGAATCAGTAGGATAAAATTTGGTAAATAGGTCCATTTTATTTTTGATCAACATGAATTTTAATTATAGTAATTTTATTACAACTGTTATGGAAAATTAACTAATTTAGCTTACAAATAAAACTACATAGACTACTAAATGACTCTAAAATGGATAATTTTTTATTGATGAGTAAATTTCTTATATACTGAAACATTTTTTTATTATATGACCTTTTTTGGACTTTTTTATGATATTATTTCATATATATTTTTTCTTTCAAGAAACATCAATCTTGACACAAACTTGGTTTTAGGAAATATATTTTTCTTATTATGGGGTTAAACATAAGATATCATCGACTATAAATAACATTCTGAATTATAAATGATTTATATTAATCATTATAATTTATATTATATTTTTAGAGAAGAAACATTTTACATAAATTCTTACACACGACTAACACAATAATTATTCAAATAATGGAAAAAATAAAAAATGATATTAAAAATATTAAATGTATAATAATATGAAAAAAAAGGAAATAAATTAATTTTATTGTGGACCATGACATGGCGGGGACGTGTTAAAATATATTTTTTCTAATTATTTTTGTTTTCGTTATTTTATTAAATTTAAATAATGAATATATTGAAAATTTATTATAATGATATTTTATAAAGAAAAAATATTATCACATTATATAAATATAATAAAAATATCAAATAAATTAAAATAGGTCATTATATTGCCTAAATTTTCATCCTTTATAAATTTACAATCCATTTAAAATAATTTTTCAGAAATATAGTCTTATTATATTTTACTCTTTTTGGAAATCCCTAGAGTTCCCTTAAGCTATATTAACAAATAGAATAACTTCCTTTAATTATCTAAACTTCATTGAGACTGATATCTCGACCATCCACTTCCAAAATATATTTCAAAATTCCTTATTCACATTTTAAAGGTGTTGGACTTTAAAAATGACCAACCCTAGTTCCCATTAGAGGATATCTGAAGGGGTTGTTTCCAAGAAGAGGCAAATACCTAAACCGATGTATATTTCCCTAATTTTCATTAAATCATATAAAAATATGACAATCATATAAAATAATAATATTTTCGGTTTCATAAATATTCATAATTGTTATAATTATTATTAAAAAAACAAAAAAATTCCCCCTTTTTAATCTAATGAGATGTTAAAGAATCGATTATTCATATGTACTACTTACCATATGCACATACTAATTTGATTCATTTTTCATCACCATATATTTTGGATTGGAATTATTATGGATTTAATATATATATATATATTATATTATATTTAATCTATAATTATTTTTATTAAATTATAATATAATATATACCTTCATACCATACAAACTACTGGGAAATGATAATGTCCCTCATGCATACTTATGGAGTACCACCTCAATGAAGAAATGTGAATAATTTTTCCATTATATATTACTATGATGTCATTAATGATTAATTTTATGATTATATATTATTTATGATAATTAATTTGGACATTATAAATAATATTTATGTTTTTATTCATTCCAACATTCGAAAAAATTAAACAACAATCATGCATATGCACGATATACCATCTAAAATAATACAATGATTAATTTTAGATCTCTAAATCCTATATTTACACTATATATAAATATTAATCATGAATATATATTACTTTTATGTAAATAATTAAATTATAGATAGAAGTGGAACCATTATGAATGTACAAGGGCTAAACAAAAAAAACCAGAACTTATGTGTAAAGTAAGAAGATTTTATCCAGAATAATGGTTTTAATAAAGAATTAATAGTGAATTGGTGAAAATACTATAATTAAATAAATAATTGTATGAGATATATATGAAATTATTCTTTGATATATTTATAATAAACATATTTTTATTATACAGGAGGTTTCTATGGGTACAATGGATGTCAGACAAAAGGTAAGGGTTTTTTATCACTATTAATTCTATGTGAAATATTACTTATACAATACAAGATTTATATAGTGTATACAATTCCTAAGAATGTTATTGATGATAATTATCATTTAAATTATGTTAAATACAAACCAATTTAATTTATTTCTTTCATGGTTCTTATGTTTCAATAGTTACATATTTGGCAAGGGGTCATTTCATAGTATTATCATTATTCGGGATTGTATATTTTTACATCTCAGATGAGGAATATTTATCATCACTATCCATGTTTTTTAAAATATATTCAAAATGGCTTTTATTATTCCCATATAATTGTGAAAATATTTTCACCCATTTTTTTTATTTTAAAAAAATTGTTTTAATGTAATTTTTTCCTTTTCCAACTGAGGCACAATGTGAATTTTTCAACTATAATATAGAAGGAATGTTTTTTTTAACTTAAATTGAAGGAGATGGTTTTATTTCCATCATGAAGCCATGGTTATTTTAAGAATAATTTATAACATTACATGTTTATTATCAATGAAAATGTTTTCATTTATTTTTGTGCATCAAATTAAAAGATAATTTATTTTAAAATAAAAAAATTATTTACCTCATCAATCATTCAAGGTTATCTTTAAAAATACTTTTTACATATGTAATGAAATACATTGATGATATATAATATTTATAGGGGACATGATCCAAGTATACCATCCTTATTCTTTTACTAGATGGGTTATGTTTATTATGACAATATACTGATGAAACCCATTCCATTTTCCATTGGTTATTATTTTAAGAAATGTTTATAAAATTTATTTTCATGAGTTATGAGAAGATTGATGTTTTATAAACTTTTGGAGCATGTAATTTTTTCATTATGTGATGGGTGGGATCTATATCTCTCCCAAATTCATAGGGTAAATATTTATATCTCATTTTATATATATATCATGTTTGAAATTGATTTCAAATTCAAACTTTTGTGCATGGACATTGTTTTCACGTCTATATGTTAATTTTTTGAAATGGAATCCAAGTCCACAATATTATTCATTGGAATAGATTTCATATTCATATGATAATGAGTGGACCTTTTTTCCTATCTATAAATTTATGTGAGTGATAGATTTCATATCCTTATCATAATGAGTGAATCTGTTTCTATTTATACATTTTCACAATGTTATATGTTTTCACAAAATTCCATATATTATAGTAGTGTTATGATCACATTGAATATATTATACTATTCTTTTATTATTCATGAATTTTCAACTGGCAATATTTATTCCATGACACAAGATTATGATATATGATATGAAGGGTATAAATTTCACTTGTAATTATCATATTCTTACATACTTATTATCATGTTATGCTATTTTTATCATTGATATATCTTTTAACGACCCTTACTAATAATATGTTCTTACCCTTTCTTATGTTTCCTTTCCCTAGGTTGTGAAGAATGGTTTTAGAAATGATTTTATTATGAATGATTATAGTTATAAAGTACTTCCAGAGAGATGATATAAATCATTTATCAACCAATTTTTTGATTCCAAGATTCAAAAGGAACTATACCAGTATAAATCTTCAATGGATCTAAATTTTATGTAATTAATATTAAAATATATAGATATTACATCTATATATGAAATTTCATAGTCTATATAGTTAACATTAGAGTAGGGATTAGTTAACATTTGGAAACATGGATGAGAAAATTATAGTTGCAATTGTAGGGATAAGATGAATAATTAGATAAAATAAAAAATAGATTGATCATGTATGAACTTTGTTAAACATAAGTTTTCATATATTAAAAATAATTTATCTTTATTTAGATATTCATGGAATTTTGATTCATGATTATATTATTTTCCACTATGATTACCACTATACACACTATGATTTTTTAGTAAAAGGTAGGAATATGAAGAAATCATTTAAACAATGAGTGTGATAGAAAATTTAATTAGCATCATTATAATTAATCTAATGGCATAATATCTGGCATACAATATATTTTGACTGTGCTCACTCATCTCTCTGAAGCTATTTGGGTAAACACTGATCATTGTGATCTTACTAATGAACAAAGGTGTGATTAACATGTTATTGAATATTTTATTTTATAATTACAACCATAAATTTATTGTTATTCTGATCTACTTGTTTCTGAGTGATGGATCTTTGTGAGGGGAAATATTGTTTTGTTTCCTCAGTTCTTAGAACATGAAAATATAGTCCTAACTGGTTAACATTTTAATGGAAAAGAATATCAATGGTGGACTTTTATTAAGAATACAAGTAATGATGAGAAAATTATATCCATGTGATTATATAGGATTAAGGGAATACTTTTAGTATTTATTTCAAATTTATTCTATTTATAAAAATGTTGAAAGAGTTTCTCAAACTTAAGAACAATGATGATGAATCCAATGTTAAATATGACGAAAATTTTAAAAGAGTTAAAAGGTATGGATTATGATAAATAAGAATCCATAAAAGAGTTTTTTTCAATAATTTAATGACTTACTACATATATTTCAAAATTCATTATCCATTACCAATATTGTAATATATGAAGAGATCATTAGATGTGGACTTAAAGTGGAAATGGTAGCTATAAACTGTTATAGTCTTGGTGATAAGAACTTTAATATGGATATTCATCGAAAATCTAGAATTTTGTTAAATGGAGGGATGAAAAGGATTAAATATATTAATTTCCCAATGTTTTGGAAGGATCACTTAGGTTAATTACAAAGTTCTAAAACAAAATTATTCAGTTGTGTGAATCGTGGCCATCGAAAAAAAGATTCTTGATGTGATGACAATCGGAAATGAAATGAAATGAATCCAAAGACATATCAACAAAATTCACCACACACACTAGTTCTATAAAGGAAAAGTGTTTGGATAATATGTAATTAAATTACTTAATATAATGGCTATTTAAAATATTAAGTAATAAAAACCTCTATGTCAAATGACAATGGGCATTCTTCTGAAATTACAATAGTTGAAGTGAATCATTTTAGTTATGGAATAGTAATCCTCAACTCCATAATGTTGGATTCCATGTTAATTGTTTTTGAATAATCCCTATAAAAATCCTATCATTTAGGGGAATTTTATGTGATTATGGGAATTTATTATATCTCTCTACATAAATTCTATATATATTTGATAAATAAAGAGGTCATTTTTTGTACTCTTCTTCAACCATTGATCATATACCAAGGAATGAAATAATCCAAACCTATATTTATTTATTTTAGGATAATTTAAGATATTATTTAAATAATATTGTGTGAATTTTAATTTTATAGTATAACTGATATAGTCCTTTTAGGAAATGATTAGAATACATTAGAGAATATAAGTTCATGTTATTTAATATTTTGTATGAGCTATTATGATAAATTAAAATCATATTTATGTTTATTATATAAGGATATGGGGTGATTGTTTTTGGGTTTGGAATATGTTTGGTTATATTTTGGAGGATTCATAAGGATAACTACTTGTGGAATGGATTCATTTGAAAATTTGGATATTATTTTTTGTGGTTAATGATTTAATTTTTATATCTTATAGAATCATTTTTTCGTTAAATATTTAGATGAGGAAGGAATGACTAATGGGTTTTATCATTAATTAAATGTTCTTTAGGCATGAAAAAGTCAATGTGAAAAATCAATTTTTAGGAATAATAAATCCATTAAAAAGAGAATGAATCATAACAAAATGATGAGATTATTATTATGTTATAGGAAGAAGTTAATTAATTTTATTCTCCTGAGTGATGTATATGGATTATAAAATGATATTCCATCTTTAAAAAAAATGGTCATTTAATTAAAATTTTATGCATGTAATTTTCATACAAATAAATCCATGGTCTTTTAAAAAATATTATATTTCTAGTTTTGTGATGGGAAAATATCTCCTAACAATTTTTTATATCGTTGTCAATTAGTCCATGGGATATATATTTTTAATATATATCCATGTTTCCATTTCCAAATATGTTACCCTATTTGAAATCCATGTTTTTGTTGCAGCACCCTTATTTTTAGTATGAAACCCTTTTTAAGACTTTTTATTTTATTATACTTGTGGGAAAATGTTTGGGAGAGTTTGGGATGGTTTTAGAAAGTCTTGTAAGCATTTTATTGGTTGTGTGATTTGAGCATGGTTAGGAGATACCATGCAGAATCCCTAGGTTACTGTGCAGCATGAGACAATGGGCCTTCACACAGTTTACGCATGGGTTGTCTAACCATGTGAGGATTCCATGTGATGTGCCCTTAAAGGAAGTATAATGCACATGGTTAGTGCACAGTTTTTCTAACCGTGTGAGCTAACCATGTGTGATAATAAAATTTGGGTATTTAAATCCATTCTTGGTTGGGATTTTCCCTAAACCCTCCATTTCTCTTCCCAATTGAGCCTCACTTTGTATTTATGGATCTAAATGGTTAGAGTATCTCTTCTACTCACTCTAAAACAATGTAAAAGGGGTTTCAATCTGTGGTGAAGGCAATTATCTTCTGGTAAGTCTCCAATTTTGGTTCCCACTTCATTTTTCTTAGATATAGTTCTCCCTCTCCCTTTTTTTTGAGATCTACTCTAATAGCATTCATATCTGGGGTTGTTGGTGGATATTGTGATATTATTTGGGAGTGGTGATGATAGGTATGGTGATTTATGTTGGTTTCGTGGAGTTTTAACCCTTATTCAATGTGCAGTTGTGCGGTGGGTCGATTTCCCTAGAACCCTAAGGTTGGTGTCTTCTCTTTCGACTCCACTTTTCTATAACATGTGTCCTTATTTGGAATGATTTATTTTATTAAATTAATTGTTGATATGTTGTGAAAATATTGGTGGAAACCCATTTGGTGAAGTTTTGATGATTTTGGGTAAAATGGGATATTGTTGCAAAAAGGGTATTATTGTGTGATTTTAAAATGTTAACTTTAAAATTAATAAATGTTTGAATTATGAAAAAAGTTTTATGAAATATGAATTTCAATAATGATATTGTTTTATTAAAATGTGGTTTGAAATGGAAATTAGTTAACGGGTGATTTTTGTAAATGGGTGGCTAGTTGATGTGATTTGGCTTGTGTTGAAAATTGTTGTGTACATAATTCAGGGCCTTGGTTTGCATAATTATTTTTGGATGTTTTTGTATTATGACTTGTGTTGATTTTATGTGAAGTGGTGAGTAATTATCACAATAAAAGGTGATGGATAGTGGATGAAATGACCATCATTAAGGATAAGTGGTCTGGAAGTACAACTAGATTCATAAATGTAGTAAAAAAATATGGATGGGAAGTTGAACTGTGTTCAGTTGCCTTGTGTGTGTTGTTATGCAATATAAAAATGGTTGTCCTAATGTGTGATGGTGAAATGGGTTCTAGAATGGTTTTTTGGATTTCCCTTGTTTGGTGTGGATACAGGTAAAGGAGGATTGATATGGGTGTGTTCAGAGTGTGGTAGTTGTTGCACTATTTTATGCCGTTTATAAATTGTTTCTTATAAATGTACAAATGGTTTTATCCTAGTGTCATGTGTATGGAAGTCATTTGGGGAAAACCATCAAATTATTTGTACCAACCCTCTGATTTTACATATGTTGTTTATTGAGACATATGCAATGGTAAATAACTCATTTTTCTAGATGTTCATCGTGATGATTGGGTGGTATTGTGGTGTTGGAGCATGGAGCTTTGTGAGAAGCACTTGAGTGTCTCATGATTTTCTCTAAGTATTATTGTTAAGTGTTCCTCTTGGTAATCTGATACTGAGAGTATTGTGATTTAGTTGTATTGGTTTTTGGGAATTGTTAGGGAATAATTGGTTGTTTAGTTGTCTCTTGGTAATGTGTTATTATAGTTTACCTTATTGAAATGCATCATATAGTATTGTTGTTTTGTTTTATTCTAATGAAAAATAATTTCCTAGTAGATCTTGAAGCCCTAAGAATTCATTTCCATCCTTTCACACCTTGGGAACATCACCTACATCCATGTATCATCTCACCACCTTCTCAAGCCAATGAGGAAGGGGAGGGACATTACAAGATGTATCAGTTTGTTCGGTCCAAGAATTTCAAGATAATGGAGTTGTTTGGTCATTTGGTGTTGATTTTTGGTCGTGGTGTTAGCATTATTTATGGGTTTATTCTTTGAGTCGTGATGGTAGTAAGGTGTAAGATTTTTGTAATGTGAAATGTATAGAATAAAAGGATATAGCTAACCATTTTATAAAAAACATCACTTTCTAGGAGAGTTGGGTACATATTTTTTTTAGAGACACTTATAAGAATCGAAATCTCATTGTCATGGGTGTAGAAAATGTGATGATCCTAACATGAATAGTAGAGATAACATCCCACTAAAATACATATTTCATTTGGGTATAATGATTTATGGTGTGATATGAATATTAGAATTTTGAAAAACCAGAATCGATTTTCAAATGGATGGATTTGAAACATGGATAACTGCGGTTTTTTTAAAATGATACAGTTTTGAAAAAATGGTAGTCTTTTTAAAAAATGGAAAAACATGGGAAATGTGAAATTGTGGAAAATCCTGGTTTTGATGGTAATAATTTTATTGAATTTGAATTGTAACCATCATCTTTCTATAGAGTGAGACTTATGGCTATTTTTGACTTGATAGAAATGGAACTGGGTAGGCATCTTAGAGCCAATAAGAGGAGGCTACTGAAAATGCAGTTTTTCCTTGTCCCTTGATGAACCACCAGCTAGTTCAGAGTTTATTGCATGATTTCCTAGTTGTGGAAAGTGGGAATAAAGAATATAAACAAAAAAATGTGGATCTTGTAGTTCAGCTTCAAAAAAAATACTCCAACCATATTTAGGGGTGATTCATATCCATAAAGGGTAGAAGCATGGCGGAATAAAATAAATAGGATATTTTAATTCATGCAAATTACAGTAGAGATGAATGTGATGTTAGCCACGTGTATGTTGAAATATCGTTACCTTCAGTGCTGGGAGTTGGTGGTCCACATTGAAACAAAACAAGGTTTGATATGGGAGGGTTTTGAGGAATTTTTTAATAAAAAATTATACCATCATATATTTACAATTCAGTACACATAATATCTCATTATCTTGAAAAAATATAACCTCTAAATAATTGAATATTCAGTTATATTTATGAACATTCTAAAATTTTAACCTGAGGTGGTTGTTATTAAATGTTGAAGGAATGTATATTTGAATCTGGGTTGAAGATGGAAATTCAATAAAAATAGCATCACATTGTATATGAGTCTGCACAGAACAAATGATTAGAGGTACAACAGATAAAATGGATATTTTGGAAGCTATAGGTAGGGGAAGTATATTAGTACCCATGGGGACTAGTGGGGACCCTACTAATAGATTTTAGTTGAAGAAATATACTTATTCCTAGGGTAGAAGTATGAATCAGAATCTGACAGTAGGACGGTTAATATTACTCTAAATATTCTGAGAAAGAAGAGATAATTTCAGTGTGTTCTACATGACATATCATGTGGGATTGTACAATACAACCACAAGCATGCCAAAATTATGAGGATATGGAGAATTATCTTTGGTATTTTCATAATACATCATGGTTAGGTGTTCATGACACTCATTACGTGTTGTAGGCATCCTATTCTTCGATAGGGTGGGTCAGCAACATAACCCTTTCTAGTTGGGTAATGTTTGTCATAGTGATAGAAGGAACTCCATGACTCCTCGAAAAGGAAATAATAAATAGAGTGTGCTATGAAAATAGTTTTTTGAAGCTGAACAGGTTGTCATGGATGATCAGTCTGGACCATCCATGGTGTGAGGTGGGGTTCTTTTAAACTGCACATTGATGACTGATTTGTTTAATATATGTTATTCCCATTCATTTATTACTTCATGTGCTATTAGTTTGCAGGGTTTACATGTGGAAATAATTCCTTATATTATGAAACTTCAAACTCCTCTCAGTGAAAGAGATTGTCGAGCCTTCATGTGTTGGGCCTGTTCTTTAGTTACTGATGAGGTGGAGTTAATGTGGTATTTCTCTATGCTTGAGATGGATTCTTATGATGTAATCCTTGGAATTGATTGGTTTGATATTTTTAAGTCTTGCATAGACTGTAATGAATTAATGGTTAGTTTTACTATGGATGATAGTGCACATATCTATTTATAGGGGTGAAGAATAAAAATATCGGTGCAATAGATTTGTTGGCACCAACTGTTGGCATGGTATCATATATGTTAGCGACATTTTCATTATCATAAATGGTAGGAATACAGGACAACGTCTTTCTAGTACTTTTTTATCAGTTTCTAGATGTCTTTCTCAATAAATTTTTAGGGTTTCCATCCATGAGAGAAGTGGAGTTTATGAATGATCTACATTGGGGGACCAGAACAATCTTACTTCTATTTTACTAGATAGAACCATAATAATTTAGGGATTTGAAGGTGCAGTTAGATGATTTTGAGAAAAAATGTTCTTTTGGTCTAGCACGTATCCTTGGGTAGTGCCATTATTGTTTGTTAAGAAGGTGTATGGAACCTTTCATCTGTATGTTGATTATCAAAGGCTAAATTAGGTTACTATAAAGAACCGATATCCACTTCCATGCATTGATGATTTGTTCTATCCATTTATGGGAGCTCAGTGGTTCATCATGGTTGACTTGTGGTCAGGATTTCACCAGTACCGAGTGTAGAAGGAAGATATTCAAAAAAATAACCTTCAAGAGTAGATATGTTAATTATGAATATGTGTTTATGTCCTTTGTTCTGACGAATGAATCTTTGGTTTTCATTGCATTAATGAATAAAATATTTCACAAATATCTATATTCTTTTGTAGTGGCATTTGTTGAAGATATAATAGTTTATTCAAGGACAATGGTGGACCATGATCAGTACATGGCGATAGTGCTTCGAATCTTGAGAGATCATCATTTGAATGCCAAATTCTAAAAGTTTGATTTTTGGATACAAGAAGTTCATTTTATTGGAAATATTATTTTTGAGAATGGTGTATTAGTAGATCTAGAAATGATAGAGGCTTTAATTTCATGGTCACCACCAAATAATTTTTTCGAGATACAGAGCATTCTTGGTCTATCTGGGTATTATCATATTTTTTATTGATATATCATGATTGGACTTACTATTAACAACTTTGACAAGGGTGAATGTTATAATTCAATGGTATGAGAAGCGTTAGATATATTTTAAGAGATTATGGGTCATTTTACATAAGTACCAATATTGGTTCTTCTAAAAATTCAGAATGGGTACATGGTGTTTTATAACGCATCAAGAGAAGGGTTGAGATGTGTTCTCATGCATGTGATTCATGTTGATGCATATGGATCATAGTAGTTGAGGGTGAATGAGAAGAACTACCCAACACATGATTTAGAGTTGGTAGTAGTGGTTCATGATTTTAAAATGCTGAATGATTATCTATTCAGTGAGAAATTCACATTATTTACTGATAGTAAGAGTTTAAAGTATATTTTATCACAAAGTGATTTGGACACGAGACAAAGCGACGAGTGGAGTATGTCCAGATGTTTTATTTTGACATAATGTACACACAAGGATGGGAAATTCGGTGGCAGATGCAATAAGTTGGAAGTCGTATCCTCAGGTGGTGAAATAGGCATCAGATATGTGGCAGTTGATGTCAGTTATAGGTGACATGTCATTGTAATGTGAGGGTCAGGGTGATATAGTGGTTTTATTTCTAGTTTCATTGCATCTTGATTTGTTTGGGTTTGTTAAGTAGGCACCAGAATCTGATTCTGTGTGTTTGGAGATAAGGTCAAAATTCATTGGTTAGGAGACCATTGAGGGTTAGAACTCAATGAGAATTCCATTTTTTAGGAATTTTTTGATTGTAACAGTGGCTTGTTAGGAGGAATTTATCAAGGATTTTCATCATTCCAGGTGGGTAATCTATCCTGGAATTCATAAAATGTATAAGGCATTGAAAGCGCTATTTTGGTGGGTTGGTATGAAAAGGAAAGAGACCGAGTTTGTTTTGAGATGCTTGAACTTTCAATAAGTCAAGGTAGAGCATCAATGGCCCAGCAGAATATTGTAATCATTACCTATCCCAGTATGGAAGTGGGAACAAATAGAGATTCATTTTTTATAGGTCCCCCAAGAATGCATAGAAAACAAGATTCCATATGGGTGATAGTGGATTAGCTCATAAAGTTATCCTATTTGATCCCTATTTGTGAATATCATATGGTAGATGATCTATCCAAAATATATATTCTTGAAGTGGTAAAGAAGAACATGGTTCTAGTTTTGAATGTATCAGATAGAGATCCAAGGTTCACATCTCATTTTTGGAAATCCTTCCAGCAATCCCTTAAGGCATTGTTGATGATGAGTATGGCGTATCATCTTCAGATGAAAGAGCAATCAAAGAAGATGATACAAAAATTAAAAGATATTTTGTGGGAATGTGTGATGGATTTTGGTGGTTTATAGAAGGAGTACATTCTGTTGGGGAAGATCTCGTATAATAACATATATCAGACCTTAATACAAATGAATCCATTTGAAGCACTACTTTGGTATTTGTGTTGTTCTCCAATTTGCTGGGTGAAAAAATGTGACACATCGATGGTTGGGATGAGCCTCGTCTAAGAGACCACAAAGAAGATCAATTTGATCAGGAAGAGAATGAAGAAAGCATAGAGTTGTCAGAAATCTTATGTGGACCATTGTCGATGACAATTCTCATTGGAGGTGGGTGATTATGTGTTATTGAGAATCTCTCCTAATCTTGGACATTGTTAGTTTGGGATGTTGGGAGATTTATCTCCAAGGTATATTGGGACATTCAAGATACTTGAGTGAGTTGGATATATGGCATATAAGATGGATTTTTCACCATGGTTTAGTATGGTGCACAATGTGTTCCATGTATCTCAGTTGAAGAAGTATCATCCGGATATTGACCATGTGATTCGAGGGGATCATGCTGAGGTGGAGTTGGATACTTACTTGGTTCATGTGTTAGTGTGGATTACGGATAGCGCAAAGATAGTATTTCATGGTAAAATAATCAGTATAGTTTTGGTTTTGTGGAAGCTTGTTTAGATTCAGGAGGGGACCTGGGAGCAGGAAAAAAATATTACTGAGTAATGTCCCCATCTCTTCTCGCAAATCAGTGGTTATCTACTTTTTGAGGAAAACAATTCCATTAGTGGGAAGAATATATCACCCCTAGTTTGAGATATATAACAATATTTATTTATTTTTTTGTTTTAATGTTGAGGGGTAATTTTTGGGAGATTTTGGGAAGGTTTTGAAATTGTTTGGAAGCATTTTAAAGGGCACACAGGTTGATCACGGTTTGGGGAAACCGTATATAATCCCTAGGTGATCATGCATCATGAGACTATGGGCCTTCACAAAGTTTCCCCACAATTTTTTTTAACCATGCGACGAGGTTGTGTGAAGTGGCCTTCTAGGAAGTAGCATGCACATGGTTAGCACACATTTATTCAAACAGTGTGAGCTAATCATGTGCGAAAAAAAAATGAAATTTTTAAATCTATGGTTAGTCGAGATTTTCCCTATACCCTCTATTATTCCTTCCACTCAAGCCTCACTTTATATTTTTGGTTATCATGGTTTAGAGGAGCTCTTCCACTCATTCTATAAGTGATTCAAAGAGTTTTCAAGGTGTGGTGAAGGTGATTCTATTTCAGTAAGTCTTTACCCTTTGTTTACTCTTGGATTTCCTAAGATCTAGTTTTCCCTCTCCCCCATTTTCTATATATACAACCATTTCTTGTATATATAGGGTTTCTTTCCAAAAGTCATAACATTCAGAAATTTTGATGATAGAGAATTGGATCGAAGGTGGTTTTGTGGAGTTTTCACCAAGATTCGATGTGTAGTTGTGCGGTGGGATTATTTTACTAGAACCCTAAGGTAGGTGGATTATCTATTGACTCTACTTTGCTAGCACATGAGGCCTCCTTTTAAATAAAATTTTCTTTCATGAAATTAATTGTGAATATGATATGAGAATCATGATTGAATTCTATTTGGTGATGATTTGTGGATTTTGGGTAAAATGGGATATTATTTCAAAAGGGGATTGGTTGTGTGATTTTAAAATGTATATTATAAAATCGATAATGGGTTGAATTATGGAATTTTTTTATGAAGAATACTTTTAACAAAGATTTTGTTTTATTGATGTGTTTTTTGGCATGGAATTCGGTTAAATAGTTTTTAAAAAAATTAGTGATTTATTAAAGGGATTTGGCATGTGATGGATGTGGTTGTGTGCATAATGTGTGGCCATGGTGTTCTTTATGCTTATTGGTTGGTTAGGAATTATGGATTGAGATTATTGTGTGTTATGTGGGTGGTATTTATCACTATAAAATCTAATTGATAGTGCATATAAGAGCCACAATTAAGGATAAGTGATTGGGAAACTTCACTAGATTTGGAAAAGTAGTAAACAACCATAGATGGGAAGTTCCATCATGTTTAGTACCCTTGTGTGTTTTTTTATGCAAGATGGAAATCATTGTACTAATGTGTGATAGTGAAATAGCTTAGGGAATGGTTATTTTCCTTCCATTGTTTCATGTGTATAGCGATAAAGGTGTCTTGGTAAAGTTGTTTTCGGCTTGTGGTAATTATTGCACTATTTAATTCTTTGTATAAACTATTTTCTATAAATGTGATAAAAGTTTTATCCTAGTGGCGTGTGTTGGGAAGTCATTTGGGGAAAACCTATAGAGTATTTGTACTCACCCCATGCTTTATTACTTTGGTTCTATTACATAAGTCATTTTCCAAGACATAGTAAAAGGTAAAGCATCTCATTTTTCTAGCGGTTCATCATGATGCTTTGGTGGTATTGTGGTTCTTGGAGCATGGACTTGAAGAGAAGCTGTAAAGTGTGTAATGATTTCCTTTGGGTATTATTGTCAAGTCTTCTACATGGTAATCTGATACTAAGACTATTGTGATTTAGTTGTATTAGTTTTTGGGAATTTTTATGGAATAGTTTGGTTTTTTAGTTTCCTCTTAGTAATGTTTAATTATGGTTTATGTTGTTTAGATGAGTCATGTAGTTTGGTTGATAGGTTTTATTCTAGGGGAAAATCATTTCCCAATTTATCTTCAGGCCCTCGAAATTCATTTCCATCTTTTGGTGGCTGGGGAATATCACCTAAGTGTCATGTAGAATGTCACTGCCTTTTTATGATAATGAGGAAGGGGTGGGAAGTTACCTGTGTTATTCTTGATGAAATTTATACTTCCCTTTACCACTTTTAATATGATGTTTTATTAATTTTTTTTGGGTGTGGTTTTCCACAACACAATTTTAAGAATTTAAGATGTGGATTAATGAGAATCATTAAAATTTATAAGGATGTAATTCATTAGGGGGTGAAATTTACAAATAAGAATTTAAAAAATATCCTTTTTAATCTAAATTTTAATTTTTTGATTACTTTCATTACAAGATATAATGAGTCTAATAAAGTACCATTAAATTTTATTATTATGTTCATTTTTATATAGATATTAAATGTGAATAAATAAATAGTATTATCTGTACTATGAAACAAAAAACGGTCATACTCATTTCTATTTTTATATTTTATTCATTGTAAAAAGGAACTCATTTTTTACTGAAGTCATTTTTCCTCAGAAATACGTTTTAAAAAAGTTTCTCCTTGATTTTTAATTATAGATAATAGAAATAATTTCATAAAATTCAGATAATTTATATTTAAATATAAATTTCAATTATGATTTCATCATATCAAAATTATATAAGCTATATTTTTTTTTGATAATTTTATGAAAAGATTATTTTCACTATGAATAGTGAAAATTATTGTTTATTATAAAATTATAATTTTAAATAAATTAAAGAGTATTTTAATGATTGTAATTTGATCTAAAATTTGTCTATCGATTATTTAGTAATATAAAATATAATTATTTCCCATTTAGGTATCCTAATATCGTATTTTGTTATAATTACATATTTGTGTTTAAAAACACATTTTCCGAGAGATTTTATTTTTCATTTTTTTGGGATTAATTTTGAATTAAATTATGCCACTTCTATGAGTTGAATCTTGAAAAATTAATTCCACATTTCAAATTAGTGAGTGCACTTTTTTTAAATAGTTCCCTTTTATTTTTGGTCAATATTAATAGTAACAATATTGATGTTATTACCATGGTAAGGGTAAATTAGAAGATATTGTTTGAAAATAAAATGATAATGACTATTAAATGAACCAAAAATATCTTAAATTTTTATTTTGAGTTTATATAACCCATAATAATAAAATTATAAGTTAAATGGAATTTTTTCCATTTATATGATATTTTGATCAGTATAGTATTTTACTTCATGAAATGTTAAACATGTCGAACTCTTTTTTTTAAGTAATCGTATTGTATTTAATGTGGTTATAACAAAAGGATATATTTAACTATAAATAGTTTTTAGGAAAATAAAATATTTTTATTCAAAACTATAATTAATCTTTACATTTTGTATGAAAAATATTCCTTAAATTCTTACACAGTATCGAAATAGTAATTATTCAATTAATTAAAATGTAAAATGATGTATATTAATAATTTTAAATATATTATAATTTTATATAATTATGTTTATCCATGAATATTATATATGAACATGGAATTTTTTAGATGTTTTATTGTAATTTATTTTAATTCTATTTGTATTCATGAAATTAAATTCAAAAAAACGAATAGTGCCAAAATTCATAATTTTGATATTTTTTGAAAATAATATATTATTAAATTATTTAAAAATATGAAATAACATAAACAAAGACCTAGAGGATAATATATGGAAAAAAATTAAAACCATGTGAATTTAATTTCCATTTGGAATCATTTTATACTAGAATGGTCTGATAATATTTTATTATTATAATAAATTCCAAAACTACCACTCACCTAAATTATAAAAGGGAAACACCTCACTCACTTATATAACCCACATTTAGCCTACTATATTGACCATAACCTTCCATATTAAATTCTAAAATTTGTTATTCACATTTTATATGTTCTTGTATTTCCAAAAGGACAACCCGAGAGCCCTAAAGATGACATCTAAATGAGTCATTTCAAAGAAGAGGTATTCTCTTAAAATAGTCATTGTTTTCTTACATATTTAAACAACTCTAAATAAATAATATTTAATGTAAAATTATATTATTAGATAAAGATAAATTTTTAAATTGTAATATGTTTTTTAAAACACCACTATACACCGTCTTTCTCATCAAATAAGAAGTGAAATTATCACGTGTGTATAGGCACGTCTTACCATCTCCACATCAAAATACAATTTATTTTTTCATCACAATATTTTATATGTGGTTATTATGTTGGGGTTTAGTGTTTATATATTTTATTTAATACCTAATTATATTTCTTCAATTTTAATATCTAATCAACATTCTTACCTTCTAACACATTGGAAATTCTAATGTTTCTCATGTTTTTGTGTGAACTACAACCTCCATGAGGTGGAGTCATTTATTTTTCTTTAATATTTTACAAGGATATAAATAAGGGATTAATTTATGAATATATATTATATATAACAATGGATTTGTAAATTAGGATTATTATTTACCTTTTATTCATTACGTTACTAAAATATGAAAATAGTATTCTTACGTACGTACGACCAACTGTCTCTGTGAATGGTGTAATTAATTTTCTATCTATACCTATTATGAATTACACTAATGACATATATAATGAATATTTATGATATTTATATCATTATTAAAATTATAGAGACTATGTAACCATGAACATATAATAAGGATAAGAACTACTAACTACAATATAATTGAAAAATGAAGTAGATATCACCAAGAACAACGATTTCAATAAAGAATTTATAACAAATGTGTAAAGAAGGAAGTAATTAAATCATATATGATATGACATATAATACCATTTTCCATTCATATATATATATATATAATAAATGTATATTTATTTTATAGGTGGTTCTAATATTAATGAAGGAATTCATACCAAATGTAATGGATTTTCTTCTCACTTTTATTTCTAGGGGATATATGCCTTATAGACTATATTTTTATTTTTTTAGTGTATATGTTTTTCAAGAATTTTTGTATGATACATATCCTGAAGTGTTTTTTTCAATTATATATACATATAAATTTATTTATTTCATGGAGATTATTATTCAATTGTTACCTAATTTTTAAGTGTTTATCTCAAAAATCTTATTATTATTAGGGATTGTTTATGAATTTTATTCAGGTATGAAATATTTCTCTTCCAGGTATATGTTTTCTAAAATTTGTTTCAAAATGTATTTATCTTTTCAAATAAAACATTAAAATTTATTTTTTCACAATATATTCTTTTTACAAAATGATTGAAAGGAATAATGTTTTCATTTTCTATTAGTGCTACATAGTGAATCTTTTGAAATAAAAAATGGAATGAATGTTTTTCTAATATATACTATATAAATGGATTATCCTTCTTCAATGAATCTTTAATTATTTAAAGATTCATTTATATGTTTATAGGTTTATTTTCATGTAAAATTATTATAATTTATAAGTTATTATCTTTTTAAAAGAGGTGTGATTTAAAAATAGAATGTTATTTACATCATGAATTTTTCATAGTGACATCTGAAAATAATTTATCCATACATGAGGAAATCCATCGATGATATATAATATTTATTGATCATATGATCCAAGGACACCATCATTATTATTTTTCTAAATTATTTATCATAATGATGAAATATTGTTGATGAAACCATAACCCTTTTCCATAGGTTATAATTTTATTAAATTTTTATGTAATTAAATTATTTTAATGAGTTCTGAGATTAAGAATTTTTTGATATCTTATGTATCAAATATTAATGGTTTTCAACATGTGATAGGTGGGACCTATATATTAGTATAATTCACTAATAAAATATGGATAGCTCATGAGGTAAAAATGTTATTTGTGAACCTGATTTCATATTCCCATTTTTATGGGTGGATCTGATTGTCATGTCTATATGTTTAAGTGAGGAACCAGATTTCATGACCATAGATTTATGATAATACCTAATATTCAAGCCTATATGACCATGGAAAAATAATTTATTTCAAAAAATTTAGTATATGGATTAATTTTATGTCCTTATCTAATGAAAAAACCTATTTATATTTATACATGTTCAAAATTTTATAAGTTTACGATAAATTTACAAGTCTTATACCAATTTTATCCTCTCAATACACTGGTTCTACGATTCTATTATGATTAATTTTTTATGACCTACAAATATTTTTTCTAGGACTCAAGATTATGTCTAATGATATGTATGATGTGTATTTCAAATGTTAATATAATGTTCTCACACATTTATTCTCACGTTTTTCTTATATGATCATTGATATGTCTCTTTTTTACCATTAATGAAAATATATTATCATCCTTTACTATATTTCCTTTACCATAGTTATGAATATTGGTTTTATAAATATTTATTTTATAAAGGGTTAAAAATATTGATAAGTTAATGTGAGAAAATATAAATCATTTATGAACCAGTGGATAATGTTCTAATGTTCCCAAAGGAACCAAAACAATAACATCCAAGAATAGATAAAAATGTTATATAATCAATATTAATCTATATATATTTAATATCAATTTAGGATATTATTGTGTCACTAAACTCAATGTCCCTGTCCATAAATGAAACCTTAACATTATCGATACAATAAATCACTTTCAGGCACCCTCCTTTTTTTAAATTCTATTCCATCCAAATCTATTTTTTTTTATATTTTCTAATATCCCCTTCTAAGGGTAAGTGGTAACCAAACATCACAAGATTCAAAAGACTCAACACAAAGACACACCACATTCCATTAAAAACAACTTCTCACTTCTTCAAAATGAGGATACTTATTTAATAGAATGATAGTGAAATCATCCCAAGTAGTAAATATCCTTTGAATTTGATATCTATGGATAAACATACCAATGGGTGACAGATACTTTCATTATGAATCTCCTCAAAATGATATTAGAGTGAAATGTGGATGAATTGGTGGTTAAATACAAATAAATATATGAATATCTAAAAGATCAAGATAAATGGGTCAAAATTCACTCCACCCTCCATTATAGGGTGTTCATGTGATAATATTGGGTTAATTCTAGAAAATTAATTTATGTTATTTTTTGATATAGGGGTAAAAATATTGACATATATATGATCAATTCCATTATTTAAATTCACCTAAATTCAATATGTAATAGATGTGGGTCCTTCAAGGCCCTCTGGCTTAGATTCAAAATTTCTTCCAATCCTGAAGGAATTTTTAAAATGGTCTCTAAGATAATAAAGAAACATGTTTCCTATGTTTGGGGGAAGATATTTATGTACTATCACTAAGGATAAATGTATTATCTTTTAGATCATTCATTTCCGAATCGTCATATCCAATGAAAACATTTAATCCTCTATGTTATTACCATTGAATGATCCCTTTCCACCATTCTTTCCCATATGAAATATAAAATTAATTATACTTGTATAAAATATACCATTTGATTCATTATTTTCATTGAGAATACATAATATCACATTAAGAATAATTATTTTTCCTTGTTTATCACATTATAAAAGATATATAAATAATTGAATCATCATAAGGATTAACTGATATCCCCTATTAACTAGTCAAAATTAATTTTAAACTATCACAAAATAAATAGACAATTTTATGATTATTCGTGATTATTAAATAGGTTTACATCAAATTAATCTCCTAGAATCCCACTAAGGTGCATGAAATGGATGATTTCATTACTATGTATCCATATTTGCAGGAATTTTCCAATGATATCAACATTATATATGATGAAAATCATTCTATCAAAATTTTAGTTCTATATTGAAAGATTATCCTTAGAAGTTCCTCCTAATTCCCTACTATTTTATAGAGGAAAAATTCAGAACTCAACAGATTCATCCTTGGAGTCCTATTCATCTATCACTTAAAGAACATCCATCCATAATTATTCTTTGATTAAGAGTGATTCACATATAATGAATGGGAATATCAGGAACACATAATTTTTTGATCTATCATTCTATATTATGTTTATAGTTTAATATGAATGGGGACTCTAAGCTATTCATCCAAAAAATCAATGGATACTACATTATTTAGAAAATGACAACAGCTTGTTTCTTCGGAATAGCAGTGAGATGATGTATCTATTTCCTTATAATAAAATGTTGACTCATATCACATGATTCTTGAATGATTATGTATATTCAATTGAAATTATGACTATATCCCTCATATATATGGACCAAGAGGATTTTTCCTTCCAAGGGGCACATCAATAGGTGATTTCTCATGTAACTCATATTGAGGGAAACCATGAGTTGTATCAGTATGCCTCTATCTCATCCATAGAGGGGACTTAAACACCCCTATGATTAAAGAAGAATAAAACATGATGAATCCACTATTTTATTTCCTCCAATACAAATTTCTATATCCAATTGAACTAATTTATAAGAAATCTATAGAATAGTGGTGATTATCTTCCTCTATGATAGCCAAAACTTGGTGGAAGTCAACAATAAGAGCATTGTTGATGGGATAAACCTCCCCTAAATCTATTTGAAAGAAAATAAATATTTAAATATGTCTATATTTTGGTATTTGTGTCCTATCGGACATGATTGATGCTCTCCCTCTGAATTTGATGGTTATTATACTTTTTTCACACCACGATTCATTTTCATAGAGTAATAAATAATAGATGTTATGAAATAAAATTTAACACCATGTTTATACATTATCTACAAGAAGATATTAATTCCATAAAGTACACATATACCACAATAATATAGGTAATTGGTATTGTGGGTCCTGAATCCCCATTAACAGCATGGTATTTCAGATTAATTATCACTACCAGTAATTAATTTTTTAAGTGGGTTAAAATTTCCCCCTCAAGGAGTTGAATATGATGTTTGATATCAATATTTTAAATATGATATAAAAAATTATTTTCTACCCTTCATACCTCTATGAAATACCAAAAAACAATATTTTGTGCAAAAAAATTAAAGAAGGTGTATTTTATGTACAATATATGACAATATACACTTGCTTATATCATACACCCATAAATTGTTTGTTTGAGACATTCCAATAATTACAACCCAACAATATTTAAATAATAGGGGAAGAATTACTAGAGATCCCCTAAATTGATCTATAATATCCCATGTTAATATATTATTATGTCTAAGACATCCACCTAGTGAAATAATTACTAACAAGTATTTAGAACTAATGTAGTAAAATTATAATGACCCATAATATTATAAATAAGATTCCCCTGTTTGATTTAATTAAATGTGTTATTATGTAATATTTTAATTGAAAACACATGAACTTATTTTTTATTACATCCAATTAGATTTAAAAGATAGTTATGTAACATTACCGTTGATAATATAACTGCTGAATAGTTATTAAATGATTAGTATTAATATATGGCTTTAAAATATCTAATTGACACAGACAAAGGAAGCAATGGCCTTAAGGATTATGATTGTATCCTATGAATCCAATTTTAATGTTCTTATGAGGGAGATAACATCATTGGGTTATTCCATTGACAAATCCCAAGTTGAGATATAACAACTTAGGCATTATCAAAACCATATATGAGAGAAGTTTAAGCCCATGGATATCACGACCTAGACCATGTACTTGGAACCACCCCATGAAAGTCTCACATTCTCATACCAAAATATTAGGAAATTTTTTGTAGTATTAAAGCTATATGTATCATTAACCTAGATTTATGAGTATGTAAATTATTTTTTTAGAACAATGAAAATATTACCATCTTGTTATTATTAAATTAAGAATGTTTTTAATTTCAATGTAATAAAATATAAAAAGTTTTTTTGAAATATTAAAATTCAATTAAGAAATATATTTTGATGAATTAATTAATTTTTGAAATAAATATTATTTCAGTAGAATATTATTATCAAATATATTTTATAAATATTAATAAATATATAAATTTATAAATTCAAATGTAATTTTAATAAGGGATCAAAAAAATTTATTTTCAAAAAATAATGGATTTCTCAACAAACATTAATTACTTTTTTAAAAGTGAAAATTAAAATCTTTATAAAATTATATTTATAAAATTAATATTAATTTTGGAATCATAAAATTGAAATTACCCAATGGTTAATTTTTTATATGTTTCTGATAGAGCTGTATTTTCTTGTAAAATTAAACATCGTTTAAATGTACTTTGTGTATTATGTCATCATAATGACCCAAAAATGTTGTAATAAATACTATAAAAGGTATCCATGATAAAATATAAGATTAAAATATAAAATTATTTGATTTTAGGTTTATTTTAAGTTGTTTATAAAATCCATATGAATCTACCAAACTATTAATACATTTTATGGATTTAACACCATTTCATTAAGAGTATTACACTGATCCACATAATCAAGGTTATTAATATTTTTAAATTTCGGAAATTGGACTTATAAAATAATTATAACTACTAAAATTTCGTTTTATCCTTCAGGAAAAAGAAAAGAATGATTTATGGTTTGGGTTATTTATTCTCTAGAGTCGAAAAACCAAAAATTGCAAAGAAAGCCCTCTATTTAACTATATAAACTCATCAGTTCTACCATTTCCCTTAAATAAAAAATCATTGGACCACATACATTCTTTATAATTCACATTATAGAGTCCTCCCAAGGTACCCCAAGCTCTAAAGAATCCCCTACCATGCATTTGGAGTCACACAATCTTGCAATGGATCTTTTCCTTTCTCCTCTATTCTAGTATATTCATTTCATTATGTGAATAATATTAAGTTATTTATGATGGTATATGTTACTCCATTTACCCTTTATATATAATGGATTTACTATTATTAGTGATTTATTTCTCTCTCATCATTTTTTATAAATTCGTATGTGATGCTGTTATGCTGGAAATATTTCACTACAATTTTCCACACCAAATCGATTATGTAATGAATAACATACCCATTTATTATCAAGGGTATTCAACTTTATAAAAATTTACATATTTTAGTTGGTACATAAATGTATTTATTATAATATCCTTTATTATCGAACAAAATATGATGACGAATGAATCTATTTCGTTTGATCTATGTGGTACTATTAAGTATGATAATAAAATAAATGTGACTGGTGCACCTATAATTATATATAACTCTAACGCATTTGATAATCGTTAGCTCATGATATTTCATGTTAGGATAAATAAGGAATATTATTCTAATATGTAACATTTAACACCATGATTTCTTGGAGGTTTAGACTTGACTTATATTTATAGGGCATTTTTTTCCACATTTTCAATATTATGATTATCATTCAATATCATGTCCCATGGATAATTTTTATAATTTATAATCTCTTTATTCCCCATTGATATGTCTATTGTCTAAGATGTATCACCTTATTCCATGTTTATTATGTTACTGGGATTTATATCTCACCCCTTTCTTAGGATTTTCCCCCGGTTATCCCGTGCAGTTTTCAAATCCATAGAATTTGAGAAGCATATTGAGGTTGTTTTTAATAATGTTGCTGCATCATATGTTAAAAATGTTTTTATATATACCTAATTACCAAATATAATATATTTATCAATCATTTTTGTATTATTATGTGTACTTTTATGTAAAACAAATCATGATTTAATATGTAATAAAGAACATGGTTGTTATAGTTGGTATTAGGGGAAATTTTTTGTTATTTTTTAATTAGGATTAGGAAACTCTAGTGAAAGTATTAGGGATAAGACTAAGTATAATAAAACATCCGAAAATTTTGGTTGGTATAGAGTAATTTGTTTATCAATAAAATAAATCCTGCTCTAGATACATGATGTGGACATGGTTATGGAACATATATACTTAGGGGGAACAACTTTGACAAGATGTGTTGGTCCTGAATCAGTGTAACCTATTATACAACAACAAGCGTTACTATGATAATAGTTTTTACACTCCTACCGTATATTCATTGGAAAATTCACAATCTCATTCCAAACCATTATTGGGGTAACACAAAATTCCTATTTTAATATATGTTAAGAAATAGCTCACAAAAATCATAGACCGAATCTTCAAATTTCATAAGTTAATAAATAATTAACATTTATATGTTATCACTTTTCTTTCATTGGATTCCATCATTATGTATTTAATAGTTTATGAAAATAATCATCTATAATTTTCTATTTATTATAGCCAATGAATGAAAATAGAAGGAATTGGGTAAACAATAAATGTGATGCAAAATGTGATATCTGGATCAATGAGATGCCCAACCAGATGGGAGAAAAAATCATGAAAGTAATGATAATAATCTCTTATTTGACACGTGTTTTGTATTGAATCCTGGTTCATGAGGATCATCCAAATCCCCCTAATATAAAGCAAGATGTTATTGAGTCCTTAATGTGACAATGGAATTTGATTTTCAATGGTTGATCTGATGCCATAATTACAGAATAATGTATCAAATCCAATGAAAATATATTCTATATCCATCAATGTTCTGAGAAATAGAGGGATTTATTGGTAGTTTATCATATAGAGGTAGAATCGGATCAGTGGTGGACCTTGATCAAGAATATGAAGCTTGAGGAAGTGATCAAATTGATAAGGTGGAAGGAACATATAAATAATTTTGATAAATATCTTTCTTACACTGCCTATCATAAAATAGAATGGAATTTCAATTCCCTATAAAAAATTGGATAATCCTATTGGGGATTATGTGGAAAACATCATGGGATGTTCATGATACACATTCACCTTCGTCATTACCCTCAAATACAAGGATGATAACTACTTTTTTTGGATAAAACCTTGTCTGTGAAAAGCCATGATGATTTGTAACATTTTTTGATAGGAGGAAATTGTCCGATTATCCCTCAATGTCAAAATGGAGATAAAAGAATCACATGGGTATCAAAGGGATGAAAAGTAGAAAGTGGAGTTAAATTCTGGTAGTCTGATTGGGAAAACTAATGGTTCCAAGTAATTTCTACATCCCACATTTCAAAGGCACATAAATAAGAAGACCAAAAATTTTGTAAGTTAGATGAAGAAATGATTTAGGTGTGGGATTTATTATCACCTAACTAGAGACTCCAGATAGGAGAGACCAACTAATTTTATGAAGGAAAACAATTCACTCTTTAACCCTCAATACATTGTTCATTAATTCAATTTCAAGAAACAAGGGAACTATTCAAACCAATTCCCAACACTAAGTGTATTTTGAGACAACCAAACTCCTCTAATGAAATAATGGAGATCGTTTTCTATCACTACTGATGGGGTGGATCTTGAAAATGAATTGGTGATACAGAATGTAGTTATTCATTAAATAATAAGAAATTTTCTTTTTGAATATGGTTCTATGAAATCCACAATTCCATTAATGTTTACTAGATCTAAAAAACATTTCCATAAATCATGGAAGTATAGATATAGGTGAAAATGAAAAGGGGAACAATTATTGCATCCTAAGTATATATATCCTCCACTAACAAAATTTTTTGGGATGAAAATCCCAAATAACTTTTCTATACTTCCTTTGGTGAAATTTAATGAAATTTTGGGAATAGATTGGATTTCATTATATATATACAACATAAATATTAGGAAAAAGGAAATCACTATTCAAATTACAAATTGACCCATGATTATATACAAGGGAAAAGAGGTTAATTAATATTATTTATTACCAATATCTTAGTCATGGATATTTTTTCCTTCTAAGAATGCGCACTTTCTCAAATTACAAGCTATATGGAAAGAACATTCATCTAAGGTATTCCTAGTGAGAGGAAATACACTAATGTATTTCTTGAGTAATTTGTTGTTATCCATCCTTGTTGAGAGGTTGTGTAATGCCTCGACCCCTATTACCCAGATTCAATGCTTTATTTTAATAACTTGGCATGATTCAAGGGAATCATGTCCTGAAAGACTGATCAGTTTAGATGTCTTGGAAACCAATTACATACATGAACGTTACATTGCATTATAAAATCAAAACAAGAAAAACATAGTCTCCATTGAATATATTAATATCCCATGGACTATCCCTATAGGTCCGTCATAATACAATTCTTAGAAATCCTGGGAAAATAAAACATCAGAATGGGGTGAGATCAGATGCTTAGTAAGGGTAAGCAATTTAACAGAAGATAACATAAACAATAGGCTTGATGGATAATTGAAAAAACATGCCTTTACAAATAATAAACATGAACACTTTATGGTAGAAATATGAGTTGAGTAATTAATTACACAATAAAACATAGTCATGGGTATTCTACTAGTTGAATAACCACATGAACCATCAATATTATTTCCATAATGAAAGAATGTATAATGCGAGGCATTTTGAAATATTTTGTCAAGGTTTTGGCCAGGACATCTAAAAATGATTAAGGCTTCGGCCAAAACCATATATCAAATTGGGAAAGGCCTTGGCTAGTTCCATGTATAATAGTCTCATGAGACCTACCGATGTATCGAGGAGCTATAGCGGGCTCCACCCATCACTTACTATGTCCAATACAATCCTCAAATGAAAAGGTTGATACATAACATATACATTCGTATTAAAACAAGCATATTAAATGTAAATACTTTATCCATAAACCCTGAATGGTGTAAAAATAACACATCCACAGTCAAACATATCACAAAACCTTCAATAAAATATGGACGATTTGTATCATAATAAATCAAATTCAAACATGTTAAAAATCTATCAACAAATGTGGAAATAGATGAAAATGATTTGTAAAACTCTTTGAGAGAAATATCCCTTTTTCATAAAAACATTTAAAAGTCACACAATTTAGAAAGGAATACATTTAAAGACATTTTCAAATTATTGTGTCCCATACCACTTTGAAAATTTTGAAAGGAATTAAAATTTTAAAACATTCATGTCCATATAAATAAATCCTTAAAACCATTTTGAACACATGGACATTAATGGGAAAAGTTTAAGAGAATAAACTTTTAAAACATTTAAAATGACGTTTTAATAAAAGAGTCCCTTAAAAAGAATCTATTTGAAAACTCTTTTATGAAATGTGGACATGGATGAAAAATTTGTCTTAGTAAAAACTTACCCATAAACAACCTCGAATAATAATGAGATTGAGGAATTAACCCTCACTTTGTACATTCCTTTGGTAGAGGGTACATTTAACCTCCCTTATAATGACCATTGTATGTTATTAAATTATACGAGAACCATATTCATATTTATTATATCATACATTATTTATTTATTAATTTATAATGCCCATTTAATAATTATTTCTATGTTAAATGAACATTTTGGGTAATAATCGCTTTCTTTATCGTACATGTTTTAACTTGTATCATTTAGATCATGATTTAAATACTTCCAAAATATAAACCATGATTTATATATCATATATATTTAGAATACAATTAATTATAATAGATATATATATGAAATGTAAGGCATCATTTTTGGAGACGGTAGTCCGTACGTATGTATAAACACTATTTCCATTTTCATATCGTATTGAACGGGAGTAAGTGAATAAGATATATGTAAGTACATAAATACATACATACACACATAAATACATACATACATACATACATACATACATATATATATATATATATATTAGAATTATTCTGTCATATATTACATAATGAATAATAATATATATATTTATAATCATCATTGAATGGTGAACGTGAAAATTAATCTCATCACGTTGTGGAGACGATAATCCGTTCGTACGCATGAGCGGAAATATCATTATATTGATAATAAAATAGTATGTAATTAGATGGTATATCTTATATAAAAAACCATTACCATGTTATATTTATAATTTACATCAGTTATACTCATTATTATACCTATCAAAATAATGAAGTGTTTGAATAAGAAACTACACCATGACGTGGAGACGGTAATCCGTACGTACACACGTATGAGAAATTTGTCATTTATAGGATGGGTATAATAAATAATTTGGTTTTACCATATTTATAATAACATCATAGTATATAGGAGGTACTATAGTTATTATTTTCGTATGGAAACAACAAAGAAAGAGGAAGTGGAAGAAGAAAATAACAAGAAAGAGGGTGGTGAAATTATTACCTATACTTTGGGTGTTTCCTTTTGAGTTGATCAAAAGGGATTCCTAGGTTGGATTTCTAATATATTTAATTATTCTAGGATTAATTGAGGGAATTAGGAAGGATATTTAGGTAGGGGTTGTCTGAGCCGAAAGGCTTTGGAGGTGTGAAATTAAGAGAAGGGGAAGTGCCCTTTTATAAGAGAGGCGAGGGTCACTTTAGGAAGAACTTGAAATATTATTTTATAATAAAACCATTTTCGGTTTATAATGCCTCCAAAATGATTTATTTAGAGTATAAGGTGGGTATTGGTCTAAAACTTCTGAACTAATTTTTTTTGGATAGGTTTAGGTCATCATATTGACCTTATCTTTTAGATTTAACACTTAGTTAAATAGTTTGACATTTACCATGTCTCTTTGTATTCTTATATTTTATGGTTAATAAACATAATATAACAACCCAAGAAAACCCCATGTTGTTCATTATTAATATATATAACCTTATCTAAGTCTTTTAGCTGATCCTTATATTTTTAAGAATATTATATCAATTAATAAAATAGTATTTGTTTTAAAAACTCAATTATGTCAATTTTGACACTATCTAGTATCTGATTTTTTAAATCCATAAAACATTATCACATTGAATAAAATTTAATTCACAAAACCTATCATGTCTTATTAACCTATAAAACTAGTTTAATTCATCCGAAGTCTCAATTTACATTTATTTGGATATTTATAATATCAACTATTTTAATATTTCATTAATAATATAATTACTGCATCATCATTGTTTCATAAATAAATGAGATTATTTAATGTCTAAAAATTATAAATATAATACCATTACATAAGAAATATTTTTATATTTCTAATGAATATTTATAGTTGAATTTATCTTATGTATAACCCTATATTAAAAATTGTTTAGTTATTAAGCTTTGAATTTAACTCTTTTAATTCTTCTTTAAATAAAATAATTATAAATGTCCAAATCTAATCCAAGTGAAAAAAGGGTCATATTTTGTTCCTAATATTTTCTCTGGTCTAATTTATCATATCCAATATAATTGGGACATGTGTTAGGGTAATTATGATATCATTTTTATCATCAATTACCCAATTTACTTTTAACCGTGGTAAATAAAAGTCTAAAGTTACAATTCACCAAAAATTATTTTCATTTTATTGAACAATATTTTACTTAATGATGTCAACCTTGTCTCTTGGATTTTTTAAACTAAACTCAGAGAAGTGGTAAAATTATATTTTATGCAAATTTGATAATGCCCCTAAAAGGTGGGTCAAAAACGTTAAAAAGTTCAATAAACTTTTATACATCTAATTTTATTTTAAAATGACTCAAATGAATTAAATTGAACTTATATAGGTATTATATATCTATTTTGACTTAACATAAATTTAAATAAAATAAATAATTATTTAAATAAAAATGTGTTTTTAAATAATAACACATTTTTTACTATTCATAAAAAAATGAATGCTTTCAGAAAAATACAAAAACTTCACCCAAAGATAATTTTGATATTATGAATTAAAAAATGAATTCTATTTTACCAAATTCAAAACATAGAGGTTTCATTTATTAATTTAAAAATAATTCTCGTTTTAAAACCAAAAGGCGGGTTTTTATAAAGTAAAACCTATCAAAATATTGACATGTGTTTATGTCATATTTAAATGTGAAATTACTTATAAGGACCTAAATTGTATTAAATGATAACAATATAATCTAATTATACTTCAAAACCATTATAATGCATAATTTTACTCTATAAATTATTTCAATTAAAAATGTTTCTTTCAATTAAAACATTGTATTTTCCCAATTCATCAAAGTATAGTAGTTATCAAAAAAATAGAAAAAATGTATCCAAACTAAATTTTTATGTCCCACATATAATTGTTTTTTAATTTCATTAAAATTAATATATAAAAGTGTCAAATATTGGTTTTAAAAAGGGTTCTCCATTGAAAGGCGGTAAAATTGCATTTTTGAAAAAATGTATCTTTTATCTGAAAAAATGAATTAGTTCTTATATTATGTCTAAGAAACACATAATATAGATGTTAAAATTATATTGAGTTTATATGATTCAAAATGTAGTTAATACTATTCGTAACCGCTTTTGGAACGACTAGTTCAGTAAGTTGTGGTGCGCTCGAACTCGGTGTTGCGTGTAGCACATGCTATTAAATTACTTAAATGAGATAACATAATATGAAATATTGTGGTGTTACAAGTTGAAATTTCAATCGATGTTATACATGGGGAGTTTCAATTATCCAATAGTCATTCTATAATGGTTGTTGTGTAACATGTGGTGTTGAAGAAAAAAATATAGGAGAGTGTGGATAAATGTTTCATACACCCATGTGCTTCACCATAGAGTTCACCAGTCCTCTTCATTATAAATAATGATGGGTAACAGAGTTGTTTCATTGATTATCATGATATCAAAAAAATTATAATAAGGAACAAGTATACTCTACCCTATATTTATTAATAGTTCGATCAGATATGTGGAGCACAATACTTCTCCAAGGTGGATCTTCGATCCGGATATTACCATGTTTGGGTGAATAAGGGGAATATTCCCATTACTGAATTTTGTACAACTTAAGGCACTACGAGTTTATAATAATACCATTTGAACTCACTAATTCACCATCAATATTTAATGACATTATTATTATAGTATTTATAGATTTGATTGACATATTTTGGGTAGTCAATATAGATGATATTATAATATACTCCAAACCAAGGAGGAGCATGAGAAGCTTCTGAGCACTGTAAAAAAACCATAAAAATGGAGAATATTCATGAAATATAAAAAAATGTTAGTTCTGGTTTATTAAATTCTATTTCATGGGACATATAATCATAATAATGGGATGCATGTAGGCCCTTCAAAATAAATTTAAACTTGATGGATGGATGAGGCAAAAATCTATTTCATATATCTGTAGTTTCCTTTAATTATCTAGGTACAATCATTGAGTTATGAGAAATTTATCATGATTTTCAAACACTCATACCAATATAACATTGTAGGGAGTCATGTTTTCTTATAATTATGAATGTGAATAGATCATCATTTATCTTAAAAGGATGATTATCAATTCAACTGTTCTCACACTACCCATAAGAGGATATATTTTCATGGTATTCATTGACACTTTGATGAAGGTATTGGGATTTCTATTAATGAAAAATTAAAAATTCATATACTATATTTCAAGAAAGTTGAATTTTCATGAACAAATATACCGAACACATGATTGGGAGTTGTAGTTAGGGATCTAGTATTTGAATATGTGGTGGCATTACACTTTTGGAGAGAAGTGTTAAATATATATGGATCAAAAAACACACTAGTATATATTCCCACAAAAATATATGAATATGCACCAACAAATATAGTTATTGATATTGATGGAATATTAATAATAATTAACTACTATATTATGAATTATAATAATGTAGATTAAGTTCTTTGTATAATGGATACATTAATTTTATCATTAATGAGAATAGAGAAGGCTACGATCATCTTAGACTTGAAGTGGATAGATTGAGAATCATAAAGAATGTAACATCATCAATCATTTCAAAAATGATTCCTCAACAATATCTTTTGGAGAAGATAATTTATTATTAAATGGATAATGTTGTAATTCAGATGAATGTGGACACTATAAAAAAATAGAAATTCCCGGAATTTAATATTAATGAATATGGAGTTGTGAGAATTGGGTCATGTCTATTTGTGCCATAAAATCCTTAGTCAAAGAAGGAACTATGGGATGATTTCCATTGTTTGACATTCTCCATTCATCTATGAAGAAACATAATGTTTTGATATATATGGTAGAACTATTTATGGGTTAATATGAATAAAACGATCCTTGAATATACATAAATGTGCCTAATATGTCATCAATTGATTTTTTAATGGAAAAAGTCTAAGGGGATGATGCAACCATTACCCACATCCAAATGGAAATGAGAAAACATCACCATGTATTTTGTATTGGAATATTTCAAGACATCCATGGAAAACAATGATAAATGGGTAGTTTTATATATTCTTACAATGAAACTTACTTTGTTATGATTGTAAATGATTTATCACTAAATCATCATGAATAAATATACATCAGATAAGTGGTGAGGCTTCATGGAGTACCACATTATGTTGTAACCAATCAGGATCTATGATTCACCTCTATGTTCTCAAAAAACTTTTAATATACTATAAACATTGAGTTGAAACATTGAATGACTTATGACCCTCATGCTAATTGTCAATCTGAGCATACTATTGAGACATTGGATTACATGTTTCAATTGTGTTCTATGTAATTAAAAGGATGAATGGTACCAACATATATAATGGTAAAGTTATCATTCCAAAATATTTTCCACTCAACCATCAAAACTACCCCTGTGAAGCCCTTTTTGGGAAGAGGTGTAGAACACCTGCATGTTTGGATGATGTTGGAGAATGAAAATTGAATGGTCTGGAAATGGAAGAGGAATTGTTGGAAAAGCATAAAACTATTCAACAACACATCAAGGATACTCAAATTCACCATAAGTTCTGTGCTTAAATTCATCAAAGATACCTAGAGTTTGATGTTGGAGACATGTTCATGCAAAACATATATCAATGGAATAATGTGATGAGATTTTGGATGAACAGAAAACTTATTCCAAGATATGATGTCCCCTTTGAGATCCTTGATCGCATTTGAGCAGTGGCCTAATGACATGAGGACCCACCTAACTTATCTCAAGTCAGTGATTCATTCCATATATCAATCTTGAGAAATAAAATACTAGATCTTCCATATGTATAAAATCCAACAGTTGTACCATTGGAGAATGATCATTCAAATGAGAAGCAATCAGTGAAGAACATAGATTGTACAAATGATGTTCTATGTAATAAGACAATGCACATGCTAAAATTACAATAGAAAAAAAATATATTTAAGAGGCGATAGGGGAACCATAAGATGTGATGAATAAAATTTACCATCACCTGTTTTAGTGTGGGAAATAGAAATTTGGAGGGAGAAATTTCATTTAGGGGGAATATTGTGACGATGCGGGATTTTATAAAGAAAATCACCATTTGATATAATTAAATGTATTATTATGAAATATGGTTATAGAAAACACATTCACATATTTATAATTATTGTATATAATTGGATTTAAATGACCTTTAGGTAAAATTATCCTTGACAAAATAGTCATTGAACAATGATCACATTATTAGTATAAATATAAGGTTTAACAAATCCAATTGATAGAGACAAAGGATATGATGAACTCAATCAGTAGGATCTTACCCTATAAAGACCATTTATCAATGATTTTGATGGAGGCAAGATTAAAAGAAATTTCCTTTGACTAATCCAATCATGAGATCGAGAAACATAATTATAATGGAAACTTTTTATAGGATAAGTTCATGCGCATTGACATCATGAAACAAACCATGTGTGCTGAACCAACCCATGAATATTTCACTGTCGCACACCTTACTCATAGGGAATTATTTTTTGTATCAAAGGGATATGTATGAAGACCTTATCATTATTAGTATGTATAATATTTTGTATAGAATGATGAATATATTTTATTCCTATTATGGTTACTTTATAAATGAACATTAGGTCCATATGAACAAAAAAATATTATTATTGGGTAATATTCAAATTCAACTAAGGATCTAAGTTGATGAATTAATTAATTTTTAAAATCCTTAAAATAATGCTAAAATATTATTATTAAATATTTTTTGTTTACTATAATTGATCATATAATTTTTATGATGTCAATTGTAAATTTTTTAAGCCGTAAAATTGTTATTGTAAAGAACCTATCATTTCTTATTAATTAGTGATTATTATTTCAAAAGAAAAAATTCACATATTTAGAAAATTATTTAGCTAAAATGAATATTATATTTGGAATCTGAATTCTGAAATTATCCCATGGTGATTTTTTCATAATTTTATGAGACAGTGGAATTTTTGGGAAAAAATTAAATACGTTATCATTATACACTATTTATTATGACTTCATAATGACCAAAAAGTAATGTAATAAATACAATAAATGGTATCAAGGACAAAATCTATGTTTTAACTATAAAATAATATTCTTTTATTTTTTAATATGTTATTTTTATAAAATAAATATGAATACTCAAAAAACCTTTTAAATATTTGAAGGTATTTAAACAATTTTTTGAAGAGTATTACTCACCTACACATAATTAAAGGTATTATTTTTTTATGTTGAAACCATGGATGTATAAAATAATGGGTGGAAATTCCATTTATCAGAATCCATGGGAAAAAACTGATCGGAACACATGTGTTTTTTGTTGTTATATTATGTAGAGTCCAAAACCTGAATAAAAAAAATCCCCCTAGTTTCCAATGTAAACCCACATATATTCCCCATTATTCTGACTAAAACACCTTTTTTAACATCAAAACTCATCCCTATACTCTCTATAGTCATCCCTAGGTTCACAAAAGCTCTTAAAAAGACCCTATGAAAAATTTTGGGCCACACACTTGTAAGAACCCGATTCTTATTTTTGAGGTATGGGATTCTTCTTTTTCCTTTTCCTTAAGTGTTTTTGAGAAAATATGGAAAATGGGGAAAAATGCTAAATTTCGAAACCACATGCCATGCACTTTGTCCACACACCATGTACTTTTGGCCGTGTTAGAATTAGTACACGGGGCGTGTAGCCTTGTCGGCGACGAGGGGTGTAGGAACCGACTACACGCCGTGTAGTGGTACCTTACACACCGTGTAGTCAGTCGGCAGGCTTGAATAGTAAGGCGGTGGAGTCGCCACCAGCTAGGTGACAGTACACGCCGTGTACTCAGGAGTACATGCCGTGTACTTAGGTCGACGGGTGAACAGTGTGGCGGTGCCGCCAAATGAACTGTTAAATTAAAGAAGTACACATCGTGTACTCAGAAGTACACGCCGTTCCTACCAATTCTTTCCTGAGGGGAAGTTATTTATGTTTGAATGGGTTTTGATCTTCTTCAGATATATGCCATTCTTGGGCGTTTTTGGAGTCGGCGTTCGGGTATATCGTTCGTTGGCGTATAAGGTAGGTGGCTTTGTGTTTATTTTCCAACTGTCGTGCGTTTTTGTGCGTTTTTATGCCACGAACCCATGTTGGGGTGTCGTGTGGTTGAGTCCGTTTCTATATTTAATGCCTAGAATTGCATAGGTGATTAAATTGTGATAATAAAATGCTAGTTGGGATCATTTCTAGGATCTAAAACCACCCCAGGGTTGTGTTTCACTGTTTAGCCGTTTGGCCTGGATACCCGAGGGTATGCCTCTAACGTAGTAATTGTAGAATTGCCTTGAGAGGAATTGCTTGTTTACTGCATTTTGATATGTTGGGTATGGCCTGGTAACCTATTTAGCTTGAGGGAGTTGTTGTGATAAGCCTGTGGGCACTACACTTTTTAGCCTGAGGGCAGTAGTTACTTCGGCCTGAGGGAAACTTCTTTCGTGCCTGAGGGAAATAGACTATGTGCCTAAGGGAGACACTATATACACCTGAGGGAAAAATTATGTTATGTCTGAGGGAAATTACCTGCAGGCTGGGTTCTACTTACCTGAGGGTGTGGATAGGGGCAAGAGTCCCTATATAGGTACTTGACTGATGCAGAGGATTAGGAGGGCATGGGACCGAGCCTAGGCTCGTGATGCCGCTGCCAGCTATTTTGATTTGTTTTACTGTACTCTACTTATGGTTGTGTCGTATTGGTGTATAACATGTTCTGGCTATTTTCATAGAACATGAGACATGTAGCATCATCATTTATATATTGTTGGTTATATCCACTGCTGTTGTGTATTTCAGTTGGGTATGGTTTACTGCTTCCACTGTTGGTGTATGTTATATTTTGTATTCTACTGCGTTACACTTTGACAAATGATGGCATAGTTTCCCCACTATCAGACCTGAGCCCTCGCTGCTAGTCGGCAGCCTCTGGCATTTGAGGAAATGCGCTTGAGGTCGCATGGCGAATCAGATTCGGGGCACCCGTTGCGTGGCACATGGGTCCGGGATGTTACAAAGTGGTATCAAAGGATGTTTCTTTTCATTGACTTAGTATTTGGAGCCGTAGTCAGGGATAGGACGGAACAGTAGTTGGTAATAAGTTGTGCCCGGGCGTAGCTAACCCATGTACAGGGAAAAGCCAGTCTACCTCATATTTTGCAGTCTTTTGATTTTTCAATTTTACGGTTGATATGTTTTCACCGTAGGGTGACGCACTTGGATTGTGCTGTTTATATTTTATCGGTGGGTTCTATTGAGTTGCAACCTGATGAGATGAGGGTATGAAGTCTCATGCATCATATTGGCACATGCTAGATATCACATTCCATGCATAGTTTCTATGACATGTAGGAGTATTAGAATTTTCATTTTGTTGTGATAGTTGTTGTGCTAATAAAGCATGTTGTTGTGATAGCTACGTGATAAATATCTACCTTGTGATATGGTATTTTAGTTTGAGCTTGTTTATAGAATGGACTCCAAACTTTGGTTTTTGGGGAGTATGGGACCCCATTGACCGGAATTTGGTGGATCATTGCATGTTTATTGGTTATAACACTTATAAGATTTCAATCTTTGATTCGTGGGGAGTATGGGCTCCCACGGGTCGGAAATTGACGCTTAGGTGTTGTTTTTTTTCCAGTGTTTTCTGGGTTCCGGGAAAGTTTCTGAGGCATACTATCTAGAAACCCAGTATACATGCCGTGTAGTATTTTTATACACGCCGTGTATGCTCTTCTATTCGGGAAGAAAAATGAACTTTTTGAGTACACGCCGTGTACCCTGAGTACACGCTGTGTAGTCTCCTCCTGTGTCACAAACCATGTGGGCGGTGACACGGGGTAGGGAAAAGCTTGGGTAAAACACGACGTGTAGTTTTGTGCATGCTGTGTAGTCTTGACCCAGAGTCTGGCCGTGTAACTAACAACACGGGTCGGTGAACTCCTTCACAGAACACACCGTGTCAATGATGCACACGCCGTATAATGTGACATGGGGGACTCGGCCGTGTAACTAACAACACGGGCTGGTGTTACCTCACTTTAAACATGTCGTGTACCTTTGGGACACACCGTGTAGACTGGTCCGAGGACAAACCGTGTGGAGTTAGCCGTGTGGCTGGGAAACAGGGTGTTTTACATGCTGTGTACGGGTGTAACACACCGTGTGGAGTTAAGAAGAGTAGTCGGCCTTGTCATAGATGACACAAGCAGTTGGAAAATAACACTGTACACGCCGTGTAGATAATATACATGCCGTGTAGTTTTGTTCGACGGAAGCCGTGTGGCTTAGCCGTGTAGAAGGACCCGAGAAGGGGAAGGGAAGTCAAGTACACGCCGTGTAGTCATTGTACACGCCGTGTAGTCTTGTTTTGCAAATTTTGAATGCCTTCTTCCTCTTGTTTTCTTTGTGGTTCCTTCGCTTTTTGGTCATAATAATTTTGAATCTGAGGCGTGTTTTTGACCTTGTAGTGTCATGCCGCCTAGACGACCGAGAGTTGTTTGCCAGGAAAGCGGCGAGAATTATACTCCGGAGATGGTGGGCTATGGGCTACCAGTGGATCCTCCAGCAGAGCCAGATGCGGCAGCAGCTATTATACCGGACACAGGCACATAGGCCTAGTTCCGTAAAGGTTTTATGCAGTTTATGCAGACCTTTCAAGGAGCACCGCAGGTTGCTACATCTATGGCTTAGCTGAGGCGCATCTTTCAATAGCAGCATCCACCTACGTTTTCAGGGGATGGCGGACCCCAACCTATGGATTCTTGGCTAGGATCGATGAAGACTATTTTCGAGCATCTTGAGATGTCTCCAGGGCGGAGGGTCAAGCTCGCCACTTACATGCTGCGTGATTCCTCCAAGAGGTGGTGGGATGTTACCACCCAGTCAGAGCATCATAGGGACATGGAGTGGGAAGATTTTCAGGCAGTCTTCTATGAATTCTTTTTTCCTTTGACGCTCAGGGCAGATAGAGCTCGAGAGTTAATGAATCTGCAGTAGGGCGCTTTGTCAATGATGGACTATTCTGCTCATTTTACGGAGCTTCAGCTTTTTTCACCCTTGCTGGTGGGTGATGAGATGCTGAGAGCTAGACGTTTTGAGGGTGGTCTTTGGTATGACATCCGAGTGCTGGTGAATGTTTTCAGGTTACCTAATGCACATGCGATTGTGAACCTGGCGTTGATTACAGAGAGGAACCTGCGGGAATCCAGTGGTGTGGTCCAGGGAGGTTCAGTACCAATTACTGGTACTATTTTTGCTGGCAAGAGGAAGAGATAGATAGAATTCTCTCAGGGCGACAGTACCAATAAGGCAGCTTCTTCAGGTGGTCCAGTCAGGTGCTACCTGTGTGGAAGAGAGGGGCACAAGAGACCGCAGTGTCCACGAGACCCAGTGGAGTGCCGAGCTTGCGGAAAGATGGGCCATCTGCAACACTTTTTTAGGGCATTTCCACCAGTGGATAGTGAGAGGGGATCTATGCAGACTCCACATGCGGGAGCAGGACCATTGGCTTCTTACCAGTCAGGGAATTGGAATACGTCAGGGAATGCAGGCAGAGATGGTGGTCGTGGCCGTGGTATCCAGACACCAGGATCACAGAGGTAGAAGTGCGGGACATCTCAGTGTATCCAAGCTGTGTCGCAGGGCCGTGGCACTGGGCAGACATATGCAGTGTAACAGAACCAATAGTAGCAGGATCCCAGACCTTCGACAGTCATAGGTACTACTCTAGTAGCTTCTGTTTTGACTTTAGTAATTTTTGATACGGGTGCTACGCATAGTTTCATATCTGTACCCATTTTGGAGAGCCTTGGGCTCGGTGATTCTTCTTCTTCTGATATCATGACGCTAGACACTCCATTGGGGACTAGAACAACTGGTGTGCGTCAGTGCAAGGGGTCCCCCCTTGAGGTTGGTGGGTGTCACTTTTTTGGGGACCCCTATGTCTTAGAGATGATTAGCTATGACGTCATTCTCGGGATGGACTGGTTGGTTCCCTTCCGAGCTTTTGTAGACTGCTATCGTCACAGGGTGCGTTTCACGTCACCAGAGGGCAGAGAGTTTCTATACAAGGGAGAATGGGATGTTCACGGGAGTCGAGCTGGACCAGAGCATCATGGGTGAGGTGGAGTCACAGCCCAGATTGTGAGCATATATCTGGATGACCAGGGGACTTGTCAAACAGATTTACCTCTAGTTTTCGATCATTTCAGGGATGTCTTCACAGAAGAATTTTCAGGTCTACCTCCTGTGTGTGAGGTGGATTTCTCTATCGATCTAGTGCCAGGAGTTGCACTGGTGTCCATTCCTCCTTATAGGATGGCCACACCTGAGTTTCAGGAGATCAAGAGGCAGTTAGAGGAGCTACAGGCGAATGGTTTTATCCAACCTAGTACTTATCCTTGGGGGTTCTCTGGTCCTTTTTGCGAAGAAGGCGGATGGTACCCTTAGGATTTGCGTGGATTATCGAAAGCTGAACCAGTTGACGGTTAAGAACCGATATCCCTTGCCGAGGATAGATGATCTGCTTGATCAGCTTCGGGGAGCACGAGTGTTCTCGAAGATTGAATTTAGATCCGGATATCATCAGCTTCATGTTAGACCATCTAATAAACCTCTCACAGCTTTCATGAGTAGGTATGGTCTATATGAGTATACGGTTATGCCGTTCGGACAGACGAATGTGCCCGCAGTTTTCATGGATCTGATGAATCATGTGTTCCATCCGTATCTTGATTATTTTGTGGTAGTATTCGTGGACGACATCTTGGTGTACTCTCACACTCGACACAACAATGCCACCCATCTTGATATCATATTGATCACACTGAGAGAGCATCAGATATATGCTTAAATCTCAAAGTGCCACTTTTGGATGGACCTGATTCACTTCCTGGGTCACATTATCTCAGAGGTAGGAGTTGCAGTAGACCCAGGGAAGGTGAGAGCAGTAGTTTACTGGGAGCAGCCTAAGAACGTGTTTGAGATACAGAGTTTCCTAGGCATGTATGGTTACTACAGATGCTTCAAACATGCCTTATCCCACTTAGCAGCACCATTGAAAGGTCTGACTAAGAAGGGTGTGAAGTTAGTTTGGTCGGAAGCTTGCGAGGTAGCTTTTCAGGACCTGAAGGGAAGGTTGACATAAGCACCGATCCTGATACTCCCAAAGCAGGGGAAGAGCTATAAAGTTTACTGTGATGCATCAGGGATTGGGCTGGGAGCCGTTTTGATGCAGGGTGACCGATTTGTTGCATACGAGTCTTGGCAGTTGAGGCCACATGAGAGAAATTACCCGATGCATGATCTTGAGTTGGCTGCAGTTGTGCATGCGTTTCACTATTGGAGACATTATCTTTTGGGGGATAATTTTTTTGTTTTTACCGACCAAAAAAGCCTCAAGTATATCTTTACTCAGCATGACCTGAATCTAAGGCAGAGAAGGTGGGTCAAGTACCTAAAATCCTTCGATTTTTAGCTTACCTATACACCTAGTAAGGGTAATGCAATAGCTGATGGACTGAGCAGGAAGACTCAGATACATGCAGTGCAGGAGGCCAGTGGTGAGTGGCAGCTTATGGCTTTGTTCTCTGAGATGCGTCTGGAGGTGCATGATAGTCAGAGGCAGACTTATCTTTCCTCATTAGCTATGAATTCTACCCTCCTGGATAGAGTGAGGATGAGGCAGCCATCTGATTTAGAAGGCCCAGTTCTACGGGAGTCGATGGAAAGTGAGGACCCTGTTCCCAGTTGGATGATAGGCGATGATGAAGTTTTGTGTTTCCATGGACGAGTATGGGTTCCAGAGGATATACACGAGGAACTGATGCAGGAGTCTCATGCTTCAGCTTCGGTAGTTTATCTCGGGGTTACCAAGATGTATCGAGAATTGAGACGTCAGTACTGGTGGCCGAGTATGAAGAGAGAGATATCTGGGTTTTTTACGAGACGTTCCACCTATCATCAGGTGAAGAGAGAGCATCAGAGACCAACTAGACTATTATAGCAATTATCCATTCTAGAGTGGAAATGAGATGATGTCACGATGGATTTTGTGACGGTTTTTCCGAGGTCACCTCGTGACAATGATGCCGTGTGGGTTTTTGTGGACATACTCACGAAGGTAACTCAATTTTTTCCGATCAAGGAGACCTTCGGTGTGGACGAGCTCGGAAAGCTGTATATCTGAGAGATCGTATGTCTTCCTGAGGTCCCTAATTCTATCGTTTCAGATAGGGACGCCCGCTTCACGTCTCATTTCTGGAAGAGTTTTCAGAGTGCATTGGGTACTTAGGTTCTTCTGAGCACAACATACCACCCTCAGACAGATGGCCAGTTAGAGCGGACGATACAAGTGCTAGAGGACATGCTGCGCGCATGCGTCCTAGACTTTGGGGGCTCTTGGGAGAAGCATGTACCCTTAGTCTAGTTTGTCTATAACAATAGTTTTCAGGAAACTATTGAGATGTCACAATACGAGGCATTATATGGTAGGCCATTCCGATCACCTTTGTGCTAGTTAGAGGCAGGTGAGGCAGCTTTACTAGGGCCACAGCCCGTGCAGGAGACATCTGAGCAGGTCCAGTTGATTCAAAAGTGGATGGCTACTGCGTAGTCTCGTAAGAAGTCTTATGTTGATCGCTGTAGATGATTTTTGGAGTTCGTGGTTGGGGATCAGGTTTTTCTACGTGTTTCGCTGAGGCTGGGACACAAGCGGATTAGGAGACAGGGTAAGCTTTCACCGAGGTATGTGGGGCCATTCGAGATTCTAGAGAGATTCGGGTTGGTTGCCTATCGGTTTCAGTTACCGCAGCGGTAGCGAGCCATGCACGACGTCTTCCAGGTGTCTCAATTGCATCACTACCATTCAGACCCATCTCACACCTTTCAGCCTAAGGAGATTGAGCTTCAGCATGATGCATCCTTTGAGGATCATCCGATCCGTATCGTTTACATGAGCACGATGGTTCTCCGAGGCCGGTCAGTTCCTCTCGTATGGGTGCTATGGCAGCATGGCCAAGTGCAGGACGAGACCTGGGAGTGGGAGGCCGACGTACGTGCTCAGTGGCCAGAGCTGTTCTGAGCTTTATCTTCACCACCCTTGAAAGGGAAATTCGGGGAAGAATTGCTATAAGGGGGTAAGTTTGTAAGAACCTGGTTCTTATTTTTGAGGTACGATCTTCTTCTTTTTCCTTTTTCTTAAGTGTTTTTGAGAAAATAATGAAAATAGGGAAAAATGCTAAATTTTGAAACCACACGCCCTGTAATTTGTCCACATGCCGTGTACTTTTGGCCGTGGTGGGATGAGTAAATGGGGCGTGTAGCCTTGTCGGTGACGAGGGGTGTAGGAACCGACTACATGCCATGTAGTGGTACCTTACACGCCATGTATTCAGTCGGCAGGCTTGAATAGTAAGGTGGTGGAGTCGCCGCCAGCTGGGTGATAGTACACGCCGTGTACTCAAGAGTTATGCAGTGTACTTAGGTCGACGGTTGAACAGTGTGGCGGTGCCGCCAAATGAACAATTAACTGAAAGAAGTACACGCCGTGTACTCAGAAGTACACTCCATGTACTTAGTTTTTTGTGTCTTAAAACAGGCAGTAGCCTCCTCATTTGGCAGAGGAGGCGTTTGAGCCATTTTGGAGCCAAGGAGGACGACCAGACCTTTGAAGATCCTCCGGGTGTTCGTATAGAATCCGATTCGGCTTCAGACGATCTCGTTGAAACCGCACGGGTAAGACCTCTCCTCTCCTGGTACAGTTCCTACTAATTCTTTCCTGAGGGGATGTTATTTACGTTTGAATGGGTTTTGTTCTTCATCAGATCTACGCCATTCTTGGGCGTTTCTGGAGTCGGCGTTCGGGTATATCGTTCGTTGGCATATAAGGTAGGTGGCTTTGTGTTTATTTTCCAATTGTCTTGCGTTTTTGTGTGTTTTTGTGCCACGAACCCATGTTGGGGTGTCGTGTGGCTGAGTTCGTTGCTATATTTAATGCCTAGAATTGCATAGGTGATTAAATTGTGATAATAAAATAATGGTTGGGATCGTTGCTTGGACCCGGAACCACCCCAGGGTTGTGTTTCACTATTTAGCTGTTTCGCCAGGATACCTGGGGGTATTCCTTTAACATAGTAATTGTAGAATTTCCTTGAGAGGAATTGCTTGTTTACTGCATTTTGATATGTTGGGCATGGCCTGGTAACCTGTTTAGACTTAGGGAGTTGTTGTGATTAGCCTGTGTATAACGACCCATACTTTACATACATTGTTAATACTTCAAAATTGAAGCACACTTATTACAACATATGACAAAACCACAAAGGACCGTATAGGTATATTGTCTTTAGAAATTGGGAAACATAAACAACTGGTTCATAAATCTTCTACAGTGTCTCCCATTTATTTCATCATATCTAGGGTCCCTTTTAGCATATTCTACTTAATATCCATCTTCCTGACCTGGGGAAAAGAAAACATAAAAGGGTGAGCTCAAATGCTCAGCAAGGGAAAATAAAGGAACTAAAAATCATATCATATCTTTTTGAAAATCATAACCTTCAAAAGAGATCATAATATCTTAACATGGAATAAATCATAGAAGTGAAAATGAGATCCCCATAATCATAACATGAAACTTGAAACTTTGTGGCATGCACACATAATCTTGGAAAATCATTTCTTGTTAGTCATGACTCATTGCCAAGACTATCTTAGTGGACAAAGTCCCTTTCTGAATCGAGTAACCCTCGTTTCAGTCCTGTTTCACTGAACCGGTATAACCTACCATTCCAGCCCTATCAATCTCATGAGATATAAAATCTTTACCCAATGCATTGGAGGGAGATATAGGTCCCACCCATTTTATAATGAATCCTTTCTTATGTGTCCCACATAATCATAAATCATACATCATCGCATAACACATGTAACAAAAATGGGATTTTTGAAACATCATGACATCATAAAACAAATCTTATAAGGCAAATGACTTCATAAAAATAATTCCCTCACAACATAATCAAATTAATGTAATTAAAGGGATAAAAACAGAACCCTTTATTATCTTAGATGGAAAATAATTTTGATAAAACACATGAACACCATTCTTGAGGAAAATATCATTTCTTCTTCAAAAACACTTTTCTTTTCTTAATATGTCATACAATTATAAACTAAAAGAAGTTGATTAAAAATAAACTTGAAAACTTGTAAAGGAAGCTTCTTGGAAATAATGTTTTAAAAATCCATTCATGCCGTATAAGTTAAAAAAAAACATTCTTCGTACTTTTGTCGGAAAAGTCAAAAAGTACCTCGTATGAAAAAAACGACAAAAGATTCCTTTCATATTCTTTACTAAAAACTCACCGAAGGGTAAAATTGGATTTAAACTATTGTAAGTGTATGGAAACAATATTACATATTGAGGGAACATGGATGTGGATGATAAAATACACCCCAGTAAATACTTACGAATAAACAATTTCGGATAAAAATGAGATTGTGATATTTCCCTTACCTTAGGTACGATTTGCTTTGTACGTGTCCGAAGCTGCTGTATAATGGTTTAAATAATGTTATTGACTTATTCCAGAATCATACATATTGATATGATATCATATATGGTCATATTCTTAGCTTCTTGTTTGTAATATTTCATTGTTACTTGTTACTCGGGTCTTTATTGCCTTTTGTTCTTATGCGTGTTTTGCCGAATAAATTATTATTCTTCTTTTAAGGTTATAGATACCTTATATCCAGAATGGTATTAGTGTAACATATATCATATTTATTCATTCAATTCATTTATATAATTACTATGTAATGATGATCATGTAGAACGAGTCGCATCACATCGTGGAGACGGTATTCCGTACGTACGCACGAGTGATGATATCGTTCCTATGATCATGGAATTGTATTGGAGTATATGTATATTATTTCAGTATCAATATTACTTTATAATAATCATAAATAGTTACTCATTACACCATTATACCCATCCTTGTAAGGTGATGGTGGAAAATAGATTACACCACGGCGTGGAGACGGTATTCCGTACGTACGCACACGCGGTGATTTCATTTTTCCGTAGGCTGGATAGAAGGTGAATTAGGGTTGTTTCATATTTATAATAACATATCAGTATGTAAGTAATACTGATGTTATTACTTTATCATGAAACAACTAAAGAAGAAGAAGTTGAAGAAGAAAGAAATTGAAAAGATCCGTAATGGATATTACCTCTTCTTTGGAACGCTTCTTTGAATCCTCCACTTAGGGAACTAAGATTGGTATTTTAAGAAGACCAGGACCTCTAGGATTATTATAGGGAAGTGGAGAGGAGAAAATGGCAGGGGTTGGCCGAGCTTGAGTGCTCAAATTGGTGTGAGGAGGAGGGGGAGGAGGTGCCCTTTTATAAGGGAGGAGAGGGGCACCTTAGGAATATCTCAAAATATTATTTTATATTAAAGTCAAAATCGGTTTATAATGGTTCCAAAGGGTCTTATTTCGAAGCTAAAGTGGTATGGGTAGAAATACTATCAACCAATAGGATTTAGACAAGTTTAGGTTATTATTTTAACCTTTATCAATTAGATTTAACTCTAAGTTAAATAATTTAACTTTTACCGTGTCTTTTTGTTTTCTTACACTATATGGTTAATACACTTACTTTAACATTCCAAACGAACCCCAAATTGTTTATTATTAATATATATATCCTTATGTAAGTAATTTTGCCGATCATTAGATTTTTAGGAATAAAATAACAATTAATAATATAATATTTGATTTAAAAACTATTTTGTGTCAATTTTGACACTATTTGATATATGATTTTTGTGAAAGTCATAACAGAATTATATGTTCGAACCAAGTTGATTAAATCAACACTAATATATCATAGTAACCTATAAAATTAGTGTAATTCATAAAAAGTCTCAAATTACATTTATTTTGGTGTTTATAACATCAATTATGTCAATATTTCATTAATAAGATAATTACTGCATCCTCATTGTGTCATAAATAAATTAAATAATTTAATGTCTAAAAATTATAAATAAAATACCATCATGTAGGAAATCTTTTTATCTTTCTAATGAATATTTATAGTCGAATTTATCTTATTTATAACCCCATATAAAAAATGTTTTTGTTATTAAACTTTGATTTTAACTATTTTAACTATTCATTAAATAAAATAATATTAAATGTCATAATCTAATCCAAGTGGACCTAAATGGTCATATTATATTGATAAGGTTGTTTTTGGTCTAACTAAATTTATCCAATATAATTAAGACATGTGTTAGGGTAATAGTAAAATCATATTTACCCTTAGTTACCCTATTTACTATTAACCGTGGTAAAAAAAAAGTAAAAAGTTACTATTCACCAAAAATTATTTTCATCTCATTGAACAACATTTTAGTCCTTGATATTAACCGTTTCTGTCAGATTTTTGAAATTCCATTCACAGAAGCGGTAAAATTAAGTTTTATGCAAAATTCAGTTTTTAACCTACCACTTAGTGGTTTCACTATTCATAAAAAATTGAAAGTTTTCAGAAAAATACCAAAATTTCACCCTAGGCTAATTTCGGTATTCCGAATCCAAAAATGAAGTCCATTTTGAAAGATAAAATTTATAAAATTTCAAAAAGTGGTTATTACTATTCATAACGGCTAGTTTTAATAATAGTTTAATAGCATATCGTTGTTTAGTGAAACTCAGTATTGCGTACGACGCAAGCTATCGAGGAAGGTCGCGGTTGCGTGTAAAGTAAGCCAAGCTAGTATGTAGTGAAAGATTCCTTTGATGATATATATAAAAACAAAATATTACTCATAAAAATCTCGGGTGTTACATTCTACCCCCCTTAAAAAGAATTTCGCCCTCGAAATTCGTCACTTTGTAACAAACAGATGAGGATACTTCTCCCTCATCATATCCTCAAGCTCCCACGTAGCTTCTTCTAATTGGTGGTTCCTCCATAAAACTTTCACCAATCGAGTGGTCTTGTTTCGTAGGACTTTTTCGCTACAATCCAGAATCTCTATCGGTTGTTCTTTATAAGAAAGATCTTGCTCCAGCGGTACAACTTCTGAGCTGAGTACATGTGAAGGATCAGGTATGTACTTTCTCAGGAGAGATACATGGAACACATCGTGAACTTGAGAGAGATTCGGTGGAAGCGCCAATCGGTAAGCTACCTTTCCAACACGATCCAATATTTCGAAAGGACCGATATATCTAGGGCTCAACTTCCCCTTCTTTCCAAATCTCATAACCCTCTTCCAGGGAGATATTCGTAAGAACACTTTATCACCCACTTCAAACTCTAGGTCTTTTCTTCGGTTATAGGCATAACTTTTCTATCGACTATGAGCTGCTCTTATGTGTTTTTGAATAGATCTGACCTTTTTTGCCATTTCATCTACGAGATCAGGTCCTAATAGCTTTCTTTCCCCAAATTCATCCCAGCAAGTTGGAGTCCTGCATTTCTTTCCATAGAGTGCTTCATAAGGAGCCATCTGAATACTGGAGTGAACGCTATTATTATAAGAAAATTCCACCAAAGGTAGGTGTTGATCCCAACCTCCTTTGGAATCCATAGAGCAAGCTCTCAACATATCTTCTAGGGTTTGAATTGTTCTTTCAGACTGACCGTCTATCTGGGGATGATAAGCAGTGCTGAAACTCAACTATGTATCCAGAGTATGCTGAAGACTTCGCCAGAACTTCGAGGTAAATCTCGGATCCCGATCAGATATAATAGAAAGTGGTACTCCATTCAATCTTACCACTTCCTTTACATATATCCTGGCAAGCTGATCTAGAGAGAAATCCTCTCTAATAGCAATGAAGTGTGCAGACTTTGTAAGACGATCAACTATGACCCAAATAGCATTATTGCCTTTGGATGTTTTAGGAAGTCCTGTGACAAAGTCCATAGTGATGTTTTCCCATTTCCATTCGGGTATGGGTAATGGTTGTAACATCCTCTTAGACTTTTGTCTCTCAGCTTTAACTTGTTGACAAACCAAGCATCGAGAGACATATTCAGCAACATCTCTTTTCATGCCATCCCACCAGAAGTACTCTTTCAGGTCCCTATACATCTTCGTGCTTCCAGGATGAATAGAGAATGAAGAACTATGAGCCTCATCCAGCAGCTCCTTCTTTAATTCGGGGATGGGAGGAACACAAACCCGATTCCTGAACTTTATTATCCCATCACAATCAAGGTTGAATTCAGGAACATTTCTCACCTTCTTTTGTAACTCGACATCTTCTTTCTGTGCCTCTTTAATCTTCACATGTATAGATGGTTGAACATTCATTTGAGAAAGATAAGATTTTCCCCCTTCCATTATAATTCCAAGATCCATCCTTTGTAAATCCATAAATATTGGATCTTTTGTGATCCTCATCATGGATAAACTAGCATGGTCTTGTCGACTTAATGCATCTGCCACCTTGTTTGCTTTCCCAGGGTGGTAATGGATTGAGCAGTCATAATCCTTAATCAGCTCCAACCATCTTCTTTGACGCAATTTCAGCTCCTTTTGTGTGAAAATATACTTTTAACTTTTATGATCAGTATAAATATCACACCTTTCACCATAAAGGTAATGCCTCCAAATCTTTAATGCAAAGATTACCGTAGCCAACTCCAAATCATGTGTTGGGTAATTTTGCTCATGGATTTTCAACTGTCGTGAGGCATAAGCTATCACCATATCATTTTTCATAAGAACACACCCCAATCCCTTATTGGATGCATCACTGTAGATCACAAAACTTTCTCCACTACAAGGCAGTGTGAGCACTGGTGCACTGGATAACCTTCTTTTCAACTCCTTGAAATTTTCTTCACATTCCTCTGTCCAAACAAACTTAACTCCTTTCCGAGTCATCTTGGTGAGTGGATTAGATAATCGTGAAAAATCCTTTACAAAACGTCGATAATATCCAGCCAAACCAAGAAAACTTCGGATCTCAGTTACTGTTGTTGGTCTTGACCATCTTTCGATAACCTCTGTTTTTGCTGGATCCACAGATATACCCTCTTTTGAGATTATGTGACCCAAAAATGCAACTTTTTGAAGCCAAAATTCACACTTGGTAAATTTGGCATAAAGCTTATCCTTTCTCAGGGTCTTCAATATAATTCTCAAGTGATCTTCATGCTCTTCCTTGCTCTTTTAATAGACAAGAATATCGTCTATAAAGACTACCACAAATTGATCAAGATAGTCTCTAAAGACTCTATTCATTAGATCCATGATGATAGCAGGGGCATTAGTAAGACCAAATGGCATCACTATAAATTCATAGTGTCCATACCTTGTACGGAAAGCCGTCTTTGGTATATCCTCCCTTTTGACCCTTAATTGATGATACCCTGAATGAAGATCAATCTTGGAAAAGTATTTAGCTCCACGTAGTTGGTCAAATAAGTCATCAATGCGTGGGAGAGGATATTTGTTTTTGATAGTGATCTTGTTAAGTTCTCGATAATCAATGCAGAGTCTCATTGATCCATCTTTCTTATTAACAAATAGAACAGGTGCTCCCCAAGGTGACGCACTAGGGAGTATGAATCCCTTATCAAGATTCTCTTGGAGTTGCTTCTTCAATTCCTGCAACTCAATTGGGGCCATTCTATAAGGTGTCTTTGAAATAGGCAAAGCACCCGGTACGAGTTCTATTGAAAACTCAACTTCACGATTTGGTGGAAGACCCGGTAATTCCTCCGGAAAGACATCATCAAACTCCCGTACTATGGGCATATTCTTAATTGTGAGTTTCTCACCAACCATTTGAGATAAATAACCTTCATTTAGTGGAATCAAGACCCATAAGATGGAAGAAATTTCCACTGGAAGGTTATATTCATCCTTGCATCGATAGACGATCGTAGATTGATCTGGAATATGAAATGTGACTTCCCTTATTTGGAAATTATTATGAGCTCCGTATAAAGACATCCAATCCATGCCAAGAATCACATCAAATTCCACTATAGGAAGGATCACAAGATTTGCAGGAAGCACTTTCCCACAAACTTCGATCGGAGAAGAATTATAAACTTTTGATGCGACTGTTGTGCCATTAGGTGTTGTCACAGCTAACTCAACATCTAATTGTTGAGGTAGTAAGGTGATACCCTTAGAAATTTTTTCAGAAATAAAAGAGTGTGTGGATCCAGAATCAAATAAAACATTTGCTACTTTAGAGTGGATGGTAAGTGTACCTTTCACCACTTCATTATCGTACTCCACATCGCTGATAGAAATTTCATGTGACTTTCCTTTGTCTTTAGCCATAAGATTTTGTTGACGTCAACCATCATCATCAACCCTTGGATTTGGGCATTGATTGGCATAATGACCCATCTCCTTGCACTTGAAACATTGAAGTGTAGTAGGTTCATTCTGTGTATCCCTTCCTTTGTTTGCATCATTAGACATCTTCTTCCCATTATCGCGGCATTCAAATGCCCGATGACCTTCCTTTCCACATTTGAAACATTTACTTGACCCTTTAAGACAACTCCATCCATGTTTCTTTCCACACTTTGAGCATAAGGGAAAGCTCATCTTCTTTTCAGTGTGCTCTTTAGATTTTCCTTTGAATTCCATCTTCCTCTTCTTATCAAACCCATGTGACTGATGGGTTACTCCAATCTCCATCTCGACTTTGAGAGCACATCGAACGATTTCCTCGTAGCTATTGAAGTCCCTTATGGCTAATGCCCTTAGAAGACTTGGTTTTAAGCCACTAAATAATCGATCGATCTTACTCTCAGGTTGGATAATAATACCAGAAGCGTACCTTGCAAGTCTTGTAAAATTTTCTTCATAGGTACCAACAGATTCATCATCCCTTTGCTTCAGTTCAACAAACTCTTTCTCCATCTTTGTTCGGAGAATACGAGGGAAGTACTTATTGAAAAATAAGTTCTTGAACTCGTCCCATTCCATAGACTCAATTTCATCCCTTTGCCTCGTATTCTTAATAAGATTCCACCATTGATCAGCATCTCCTTCCAAACGATACACTGCTAGGATGACTTTATCATGTTCAGAACATTGAAGAACTGAAAATATCTTTTCAGTAGTACTAATCCATTGTTCAGCAACTAATGGATCAGTAGACCCACTGAAAGAAGGTGGACGCTGCCTCATGAAGGATTCAACAGAATTTTGCTCCTTCTTTTGCTCGTTTGGAAGTCCTGCATGATTCATAGCTTGAGAATGTTGTGTGAGCATGGCTACAAGATTTTTCCTTCCAGCTCCCATATCGTTTGGTTGCTCAGGGGGAAAATCATTGCATTTCCCATCACATTCCGCATTAACACGGTTCCTTCGGGTTCCAGCCATTGACTAAAACCAAAAATAATAGTTTGAGCAACACTAATTATAATAGGAAAACCACATAATTCAAGAATAAAATTTTCACGCTTAAGGTCTTATCCTAGGTTATTCATGGCCATTTCTAAAACACTAAGATTGTGTTCTATGCTTAGACTTATCCTTAGGGTTCTTACTAAGGCTTTCACATCCTAGTTTCCAAAGGTTTACTATACCTTTCCTCTGATACCAACTATAACGACCCATACTTTATATACATTGTTAATACTTAAAAATTGAAGCACACTTATTACAACATATGAAAAAACCACAAAGGACCGTATAGGTATAGTGTCTTTAGAAACTGGGAAACATAAACAACTGGTTCATAAATCTTCTATAGTGTCTCCCATTTATTTCATCATATCTAGGGTCCCTTTTAGCATATTCTACTTAATATCCATCTTCCTGACCTGGGGAAAAGAAAACATAAAAGGGTGAGCTCAAATGCTCAGCAAGGGAAAATAAAGGAACTAAAAATCATTTCATATCTTTTTGAAAATCATAACCTTCAAAAGAGATCATAATATCTTAACATGGAATAAATCATAGAAGTGAAAATGAGATCCCCATAATCATAACATGAAACTTGAAACTTTGTGGCATGCACACATAATCTTGGAAAATCATTTCTTGTTAGTCATAACTCATTGCCAAGACTATCTTAGTGGACAAAGTCCCTTTCTAAATCGAGTAACCCTCGTTTCAGTCCTGTTTCACTGAACCGGTATAACCTACCGTTCCAGCCCTGTCTATCTCATGAGTTATAAAATCTTTACCCAATGCATTGGAGGGAGATATAGGTCCCACCCATCTTATAATGAATCCTTTCTTATGTGTGCCACATAATCATAAATCATACATCATCGCATAACACCTGTAACAAAAATGGGATTCTTGAAACATCATGACATCATAAAACAAATCTTATAAGGCAAATGTCTTCATAAAAATAATTCCCTCACAACATAATCAAATCAATGTAATTAAAGGGATAAAAACAGAAACCTTTATTATCTTAGATGGAAAATAATTTTGATAAAACACTTGAACACCATTCTTGAGGAAAATATCCTTTCTTCTTCAAAAACACTTTTCTTTTCTTAATATGTCATACAATTATAAACTAAAAGAATTTGATTAAAAATAAACTTGAAAACTTGTAAATGAAGCTTCTTGGAAATAATGTTTTAAAAATCCATTCATGCCGTATAAGTTAAAAAAAAACATTCTTCGTACTTTTGTCGGAAAAGTCAAAAAGTACCTCGTATGAAAAAAACGACAAAAGATTCCTTTCATATTCTTTACTAAAAACTCACCGAAGGGTAAAATTATATTTAAACTATTGTAAGTGGATGGAAAAAATATTACATATTGAGGGAACATGGATGTGGATGATAAAATACACCCCAGTAAATACTTACGAATAAACAATCTCGGATAAAAATGAGATTGTGATATTTCCCTTACCTTAGGTCCGATTTGCTTTGTACGTGTCCGAAGCTCCTGTATAATGGTTTAAATAATGTTATTGACTTATTCCAGAATCATACATATTGATATGATATAATATATGGTCATATTCTTAGCTTCTTGTTTGTAATATTTCATTGTTACTTGTTACTCGGGTCTTTATTGCCTTTTGTTCTTATGCGTGTTTTGCCGAATAAATTCTTATTCTTCTTTTAAGGTTATAGATACCTTATATCCAGAATGGTATTAGTGTAACATATATCATATTTATTCATTCAATTCATTTATATAATTACTATGTAATTATGATCATGTAGAACGAGTCGCATCATATCGTGGAGACGGTATTCCGTACGTACGCACGAGTGATGATATCGTTCCTATGATCATGGAATTGTATTGGAGTATATGCATATTATTTCAGTATCAATATTTATTTATAATAATCATAAATAGTTACTCATTACACCATTATACCCATCCTTGTAAGGTGATGGTGGAAAATAGATTACACCACGGCGTGGAGACGGTATTCCGTACGTACGCACGCGCGGTGATTTCATTTTTCCGTAGGATGGATAGAAGGTGAATTAGGGTTGTTTCATATTTATAATAACATATCAGTATGTAATTAATACTTATGTTATTACTTTATCATGAAACAACTAAATAAGAAGAAGTTGAAGAAGAAGGAAATTGAAAAGATCGGTAATGGATATTACCTCTTCTTTGGAACGCTTCTTTGAATCCTCCACTTAGGGAACTAAGATTAGACTTTTAAGAAGACCAAGACCTCTAGGATTATTCTAGGGAAGTGGAGAGGAGAAAATGGCAGGGGTTGTCCGAGCTTGAGTGCTCAAATTGGTGTGAGGAGGAGGGGGAGGAGGTGCCCTTTTATAAGGGAGGAGAGGGGCACCTTAGGAATATCTCAAAATATTATTTTATATTAAAGTCAAAATCGGTTTATAATGGTTCCAAAGGGTCATATTTTGAAGCTAAAGTGGGGATGGGTCGAAATCCTATCAACCAATAGGATTTAGACAAGTTTAGGTTATTATTTTAACCTTTATCAATTAGATTTAACTCTAAGTTAAATAATTTAACTTTTACCGTGTCTTTTTGTTTTCTTACACTATATGGTTAATACACTTACTATAACATGCCAAAAGAACCCCAAATTGTTTATTATTAATATATATATCCTTATCTAAGTAATTTGGCCGAACCTTAGATTTTTAGGAATAAAATAACAATTAATAATATAATATTTGATTTAAAAACTATTTTGTGTCAATTTTGACACTATTTGATATATGATTTTTGTGAAAGTCATAACAGAATTAAATGTTCTAACCAAGTTGATTAAATCAACACTAATATATCATAGTAACCTATAAAATTAGTGGAATTCATAAAAAGTCTCAAATTACATTTATTTTGGTGTTTATAACATCAATTATGTCAATATTTCATTAATAAGATAATTACTACATCATCATTGTGTCATAAATAAATTAAATAATTTAATGTCTAAAAATTATAAATAAACTACCATCATGTAGGAAATCTATTTATCTTTCTAATGAATATTTATAGTCGAATTTATCTTATGTATAACCCCATATTAAAAATTATTTAGTTATTAAACTTTGATTTTAACTATTTTAACTATTCATTAAATAAAATAATATTAAATGTCATAATCTAATACAAGTGGACCTAAATGGTCATATTATATTCATAAGGTTGTTTTTGGTCGAACTACACTTATCCAATAGAATTAGGACATGTGTTAGGGTAATAGTAATATCATATTTACCCTTAGTTACCCTATTTACTATTAACCGTGGTAAAAAAAAAGAAAAAAGTTACTATTCACCAAAAATTATTTTCATCTCATTGAACCACATTTTAGTCCTTGATATTAACCGTGTCTATCGGATTTTCGAAATTCCATTCACAGAAGCGGTAAAATTAAGTTTTATGCAAAATTCAGTTTTTAACCTACCACTTAGTGGTTTCACTATTCATCAAAAATTGAAAGTTTTCAGAAAAATACCAAAATTTCACCCTAGGCTAATTTCGGTATTCCGAATCCAAAAATGAAGTCCATTTTGAAAGATAAAATTTATAAAATTTCAAAAAGTGGTTATTACTATTCATAATGGCTAGTTTTAATAATATTTTAATAGCATATCGTTGTTTAGTGAAACTCAGTATTGCGTACGACGCAAGCTATCGAGGAAGGTCGCGGTTGCATGTAAAGTAAGCCAATATAGTATGTAGTGAAAGATTCCTTTGATGATATATATAAAAAAAATATTACTCATAAAAATCTTGGGTGTTACACTGTGGGCACTGCACTATTTAGCCTGAGGGAAGTAGTTACTTCGGCCTGAGGGAAACTTCTTTTGTGCCTGAGGGCAATAGACTCTGTCCCTGAGGGTGACACTACCTATGCCTAAGAGAAAAATTTTGTTACGCCTGAGGGCAATTACCTGCAGGTTGGGTTCTTCTTACCCGAGGGTAAGGTTTGCTTGTCTGAGGACGTGGACTGTTTACGTAGAAATGCACTGTGGTGATTTCTTGTATTAAATGGATTAAATGAATATTAAAAATGGAAATATAACTGATAGTTGTTACTTTTGAGCACTGCTTACATTATTGCATTTTTCTAGTACACACTATCGTTGCATGCTTACACGCAGTTGGGAACGAGCCTTTGGTGGGTGCTTACTGAGATATATTTCTCACACCCTGTTTGGGTCACACTTTTCGGCCCAAACAGATTACATTTCTACAGGTGTGGATAGGGGAAAGAGTCCCTATATAGGTACTTGACTGATGCAGAGGAGTAGGAGGGCATGGGACCGAGCCTAGGCTCGCGATGCCGCTGCCAGCTGTTTTGCTTTGTTTTAGTGTACTCTGCTTATGGATGTGTAGTATTGATGTATAACATGTTCTGACTGTATTCTTAGAACTTGAGACATGTAGCATCATCATTTATATATTGTTGGTTATATCCAATGTTGTTGTCTATTTCAGTTGTGTATGGTTTACTGCTTCCGCTGTTGTTGTATGTTTTATTTTGTATTCTGCTGTGCTACACTTTGACAATGAGGGCATTGTTTCCCAACTATCAGAACTGGGCCCTCGCTGCTAGTCGACAGCCTCTGGCATTTGGGGAAATGAGCTTGAGGTCGCGTGGCGAACCGGATTCGGGGCACCCGTTGCGTGGCACCCGGGTCCGGGACGTTACACACTCATGCAAGGGATATTTTTTTCCTACTCTTTATTCAAGTATCTTCTTTGCATAATGTTATTTATTATCATTTACATATGATGATATATGTTATTAAAAATTCCCCATACTCTCCAATTTATGTTCAAATTATGTTATACCCCTTTATCAATAATAAAAAATAATTTATAAATTTTTATATGATGCCATTATGCTGCAAAAATTACATTAAGATTTTTGATGCCAAAACAATTAAGTAATTATGACTTAATAATTCACTATATAGGTAATCAAACATTAGAAAGATACACATATTTGACATGGGAATTACATGTACGAATTCCACACTTCATTATCGTGGAATAATATATGATGAAAAATGAATCAATGTTGTCTAACCTATATGGGATACTTAAGCATGAGAATGAAAAGAATGTGATGAAAGTGCCAAGAATTATACAATGATCCATGGAATTGGGTAATGTTTAGTCTCATGAGATTCCATTATGGGGAAGGGAGTGATCCTAAATACTTTAATGGAAATTTTCCACCATGATATCTTGGTAGTTTAGCTATTACCTATGTTTAGCTAATAATATTTTAAGTTGTTTCCACATTCCCATGTTATGATTATCATGATATATATTGTAACATTGTTCATGTTTAAAGCTCATACTCATTTTTTGTGCCATTGATATGACTATTATTTAATATATATTATGTTATTATAGTTTTATTATTTTATTGGGATTTATATCTCACCCCTTTCTTATGTTTTTCTATAGGTTATATCAAGTAGTTATAAAAACCATGGAATATTAGAAGCATATAATTGATGTTTTCAGTAATGTTGTTGTAAACTATATTTATGTTTCTATGCTACATATATTTTTTAAAAGAACATAATAATTCTTTATATTTAGGGTTTTATTTTGTGTACTATTATTTAATACATTATGAATGAATGTGTAATAAAAAATAGGGTTGTTATAGATACCCAGGGAGGTCTAATTGCCATCAATCCAGACAATATTCTATGAATAGGAGGTGAGAAAAAATGTCATTAATTCATTTCTAAAATATTTAATCCCAAAATAAAAATACTATCCAAGAACTAAGTAACCACAATGTCTTTAAAAAATTAGTTTCCCAATATTTTAGAAAGAATTTTTCATTCTCCCAATCCTCCTTAGAAATGTGGTTTTGTTATTGATTATAGTTATGATACAAGAATGTAAATGAACAATTATATAGCCAAAAAATCTTTCCCCTTCTTCATTGATAACACTTCTTCGAATAGTTCACATTTTCTCATCATCATGTATGGGGATCAAATCAATCCTCACAACATGTTGAGGTTCCTAAGGAAGTATTACACATAATTTGACATTGGTTTCAACATCCAAAATTCATGATGTAAAATATTATAAAATATGGTATTTTAGAAATTACCTAAAATTATGTAACATTATGAAAAATATGTATGAAACTAAACAACCTTACTATAGTCTAGGAAACATAAATAAAGAGTCAAAGCAAAAAAATATGATATATGATAGAATTGTATTACTTTAACGTATTTAGAAACATGGATACATTAAAACATTTTCATAATATATCTACATGAGCACCCATATATTTCTTCACAACTAGAACACTTTTATACATATGACTCATAAAATATTTCTTCAAATCCTAGGTATAGAAATAATTACAATGGGTTTGATTAAATTCATATTTAGGGATGAAAAGGAAGGCTTCAACGATCAATTATGCATAAAATAGGAATATGGGGTGGGATCATTTTCATAAAAATTTAAAATCATCCACAATATATATTAGATTATAATCAAGTGTCATAGTTTAATTAATGAGAGTTAGTTAAATATGAAATATAGTGGAATCAAATAACATGGGTCCTTAGAGTAGAACATTGGAGTAAAATATAATTTTCTGGAATACATCTGATGAAAATAATAATTTACGTAATTAAATCTCATTTCCAGGACTATCATATTGGATTGGGTTAACAACTCATTCCATCGTATCTTTAGTCAAGGCTCACTACAAAAAAAACAGAGGGGGTAGAGTCCCTTATTGAACTAGGTTCACAACCAATTATAATCCTTATCATATCATAAACTATCAATATTTAAACAATGAGTGGGGGGAGGTATATTTTTTGGACCATCCCTCATAAAATCATTATCCATTTATTGGTTTTCCTCAAAACCCTAAATCCTTCCTTATATATCATGACATGTGTATTGGATAAAATATTTATTAAAATTTTAACATTTAATTATAATATAAATCATTGAAAATAAATGGGTTTTATAAAAATTGCAACATTATATTAGGAATCATTCCTTGGAAGTAGCATGGATGGTGTAATTTGATAATATATATAGTGTAGAATAAATTACAAAAAATGTTGTTATATTCAATGGAAAATTCCATGAAAATATCACTTAAAATATTTCTTGAAGATAATAAATTTATCAGTTTGAAATCATATATTAATTCAATTTTTTTTCTAAAGAGTAAGGAAAATAATTTGATTAATAATTACCATACAAACATCTAAAGTAATACTCATATTATTGTGAAATCATCACAATGGGTTATTTCAGTCAAACTATGTATGTTAGAAAAATTCATATGACATATTTGAAAAATATTCGATATTACCATGTTAATAATAAACTTGAATATTAATTTTCCCAATTTTAAAAATAAAAACAATGGGTATAAATTCTATTAAAAATAACTAGGAAATAGTAAAACAATCTTGGGAATATTTTAATTAAAACTTGAACATAGTAAGAAATACTTTTGATTGAAAATTAAAAATAATTTTGGTTTTATCTAAAAATATTCGCCCTGTATATTGAGTACAAAATTGAAGATAATGAAATGAAAATATTTAATCCAAATAAATAACAATAGGATATTATAATTCAAGTGATTTTGGAGAGATATATCAAAATATGTCATTATTAAATAATTAATCATAAACAACCATAATAAACGAAGGCATTTTACAATAACTACCTTACCAAAACATCCACATACTTTCAAGGACTATATCCTCAAGTAAAATAAAATTTTATTTATTATAATTTTATATTAGAATCTTGTGAAATCATATAATATCATATATAGTCTGGTTATATCATTTGGAAATAAAATTAATTAACCCATTTGTATTTTAATCATCATTTCTATGTGCTAACTATTTTATTTATCAAGGAATTTTTAGATAGGTATTCATGTAATTGTTAATTTATCATTGATATATAATATCTATAATGTGAAACATGATATTAATATAAAATATATTCATTATTTATATATTCTTATTTATCTATATAATTATAAATATAAAAAGAAATTACTCCATTTATGGAGGTGGTAAGTCATACGGATGCATGATCATTTTTTCTATATTTCGATCGATGGAATAAAAAAAATTTAAATAACAATTCACCTTTATATAATCATAATTATATAAATAACAAAATATTAATTTTTTTAAAATGTCATTATAATCATCCAACTATTGTTGTGATGGAAAAATGAATTACACCACTAAGTAGATACGATATTCTATACGTATGTGCGAGTGATGTTTTATATTAAAATATGATGAAAATAAAATTTATAGTGGTGAATAAATCATCATAATAAAAAAATTTAAAATTTAATATACATAATAATTATTTTTATAATGGATACAATAGATTTTGAGAATGTTGAAGATGAAATTAAATTTAAAATTCCTGGTTAAAAGTTATACCCCTTCATTGAGAATCCTCTTCAAGATTACTTCTTAATCCCTCAAGGTATGAGATTTGGGATAGAGAAAAATCTATTGAATATATTGAAGGATACATGTAATTAATTATGGTAGTTATTGTAATAACTAGAATGCTCAATAATTTTGAGTAATTGAGTTGATTATAATTCCTTTTAAATGACTTGGGAAGAGAAATCTTGAAATTAAATAAAAATTTAAATTAATATAACATAATTTCCTATATCAAGTAGTACCAAATTTATATATTTAGAATATATTATGAATATACTTCTTAAATAATATCATTAAATAACATACATAAAACTTTATATTAGTTTTTTACCCCACTTTATCCCTCTTCAGCATTACGATAATATTAATTGTTTATTATTTTTAAGCTTCATTAATATTTCGAAAAAGAGAAAAAATGACATTAAAATTTAAAATTCATTATATTACCCAAGATATTCCACTAACATGTCCAATAATGGGATTTTTAGGAATATAAAATCGTATAATAATAAATTTTTTGTTATAAAATATCATTAATTTCATTTTTTGAATTATTTATTTATGTTGAATTTAATGTAATCACTAAATTTATGGACATATAATATATAACATTCCCACATCTTGAATAGGATATATTTTAAAAATAATTAAATTACGCATTTATTCTCCGAAATTTAATTATTTTTAATATATTTAAATCTTTTATTATAATTTTCTCTTCATTGAATAAATTTTGTGTAGAAGTTATTTATAATTTAATGTAATTTTGAGTCAATAAATATTAAAAATAACATAATATGATAAAAAATTAAATCTAATTAATTTTTTTTGAAAGAATATAATAACTTTTTATCATTATAAAAATGTATTGGATATTTTAAATACAATAGTGTATCATTTTCTATTTACACTTTTCTTAAAATATTATGAAATTCATAATCAAAGAAAATTAGAATGAAGATCTCATATATACAAAAAAAGTATGTGTATGGAAAGACATAAATCATCCAATATGATAGAGGAATGTTTTATTGAATTTTTAATTCTTTATCCTAATGTTTTAATCTTGTCATACTCATTCTACCCTTAATAAAGAGATAAATATTTTACTGGTTTTACTATTCATTATAATAAAAAATGTAGGTGGTATATTTAAAATATTTTCACTTGTAGAATTAAACTACAGAATATATTTTATAAAATGAAATTAATATATTTTGATGAATTTAATTTATTATTAAATTATAAAATCATGATGAAAATAAAATTTCTAGAAAACTAAATGTTTCCTAAATGATAATTGTTTTTGTTCCAAAATATGGAATAAAATTAATTATAATGAACTTAAATGGATGAATTGTAATATGAATTGACTTATTTTAAATTCAAAAAAATAAAAAAAAATTAAAAACCAATCTTCGTTAAAATAAATTAATGATTTTAATAACTATTAGAATTTTTCATGATTTAATGAAATATATATCCAGGAAAAGAATTTTAAAAATTTTATTCAATCTTAATTAAGACATGATGCTTTAAAAAAGTTCATTTTTAACATAAATTTTCTAAAATTAGTACATATTAATAAAATTATTTTAAAAAAATAAAATGAAAATAATATTTACAGATTTTTTTTAAATCATATAACGACATTCCAAAAAATTATGTTCTTATTTATCAGTATTTTTTCATTATATAAACACATTATATATACCTTATTACCAATAACTAATCATTCATATTATCTATAAACCTTTTATGGATAGTTCATAATTACATACTATATTATGGTTTATTTAGACCTAGGGTTGTGTGTATCACAAGATATCAAATAATTAAATTTATTTATAGAGGAAAATATCATTAAATATTCCGGTGTTACATTATAACCCAACAAAATTAATTTTCCACTAAAAATTCCATCACACTAATACAAAAAATAAGGATATATTTATATATCATCTAATCCTCAATTCCCATGTAGGTTTCTAGAATTTATATTTCCTCAAAATAATATTAACATGGTTAGTAATAATTACCCAAACTTTAAATACATAGATATTACAGTTTTTAAATTAATAATAATTATATTACACTACCACATGCCAGATAATTATAAAGGCATAGGGCCATCAGAATCATGGGATCATGACCAACTTATTCATAAGAGTTATACATTATCCCCAATAAATTCCTAATAAGTACCATCATTTTTAGACATATCACACATAATACCTATCATTACAGCTTCTGGAAAATAAACACAATAAAGGGTGATATTAGATGCTCATTATGGGTAAAACAAGGAAATATGTAAAAATAAATGTCACGACCCGTCCTCAGGGCCCGTTTCGTGACTACCCCAAGCCCGCCTTCCATAGGCCAGCGGCTGGCGACTAGCACCAAAGGCATAAATCCCGATAACTGGGAAGGCATTGCCTTTATAAAAGTAAAAAAACACCACAGAGTACAAGCGAAATCATAACGATAAGTACAAAAGAAAGTGCTGAAAAGTAAATGGGCCAGAATACAAACCCAACTGAAAGTGTAGCTATAACTGAACGAAAGTACAACAGAAAAAGGCAAACAGCTGGAAGAAGGAAGCAGCTCCTGGGTCGTCCTCCTCGGATCCTACCTGAAGGGTAGGTACAGATAGCCTCCTCAATGATCTCGCCCTTCAACCTCCTCTATGTGTCGTCTCTCCATGAAGTCCTCCTCCAGATACTGACTCATTTTGTAGTCCACCTCCAGGTACTGACTCGTCGTGGAGTCCACCTCCGGGTACCGTCTAGTCCTTGAACACTCGGCCTCTGTCAGCACTGCCCGTCGTCTGCAACCAACACAATGGGGTGCGGGCATAGCCCGTGCAGGGGTGAGTATAACGATACTCAGTAGGGACCCCGAGACCCTCAAGGTCTCACTAAAACCAACAAGGATAACCACAAAGAAGATCTCAACAGATAACCTCTACTTAGGTATATGACCATACATATACCTAAGTTATCAAGTAACCCATCACAATCATGAGGAAACACAAGGATCATGAAATCAACGGATAACCACTACCCAGGTATATTCCCATACATATACCTAAGTTTTCAAGTGACCCATCTCAGTCATGAGGTAAACACAAAGGGTCAATGTCTCAGCTCAAACCATGATTTTCATTATCGAAACCGAAACTGCTGAAGAGCTCCGTCTCTGGAGTGTACAGTGGTCCTGTCACGACTCCGAGGTACTGCTCACTAACCTAAGACTGCTGAGGTACTCCTCCTGTCGAGTATCGCGGGTCTGTGGCCAACTACCCGGCACTCCGTCCGTTGAGGGTCTGTCGCCAAATACCGGGCGCTTCCCCTAATATCCTACAAAGGTACTCCTCCTGTCGAGTACCGCGGGTCTGCAGCCAACTACCGGGCGCTCCGTCCGCCGTGGGTCTGTCGCCAAATACCAGGCGCTCCGTCCACTGGGCTAGTCGACTCACTCCAAGTCGAGTCGGTCAAGCAGTCGTCAGGTTTCAGCCGGCTACACGGTCTCCGTACTCCGTACGCTCATCTCTGGAAGGGTCCGCTCCACGAGCGACAGGTCGATACTCCAAGTATCACAAGTCCCATGAAGAAGTATCTCAAAGGACCGCCTCGTCGTAGGGGTCTCAACACAACAGTCGGCGCGTCAATCGGACGTCCGGTCTATGAGTTACTAGCTTTTTCGTCCCCGGGGCCCGGTTGGTTTCGTGTGCGAACCAATCCAGCCGTAACTCAACTACACCCCGAACAATCATAGGGTATACTCATAGGGACCGTTTCTCAACGTGATCACCAATGCCGTTGACGGTTCGTCAAACGGACATATGGTCTGAAAGATATCAGCTTTCCCTATCCAGGGGCCCGGATGGATTTCAGGTACAATCCAACCCGGCCACTATCCAACTGTATCCAAATCTCGGGCGAAGTATACCAAAAGTCTTGTCTCATCAAGAGGAATTCAACGAAATAGACGGCGCGTCAATCAGACACCCGGTCTGTGAATTATTGGCTTTTTCGTTCCAGGGGCCCGGTTGGTTTCGTGAGTGAACCAATCCGACCGTACTCCGACCACATCCAAACCTCGAGCGGAGTAATCCAAAAGATCCATCTCACTTAGAGGAATTCAAAAAAGTCGACGGCACGCCATTCAGACGTCTGGAACTCATGTTACGAGCGTTTCTGCTCCAAGGGCCTGGTTGGTTTCGTGAACGAACCAACCCGGCCGAACCCAAAGTTCTCGAAAACCTTGAGTGTAATATACTGAAACGCCCGTCTCAATCCTAGGATCTCATTGCCGCTGACAGCGCGTCTATCAGAGGTCTACAGCACAAGATATGGGCATTTGACCGAAAGTAGTCCGAAAACGTGGGGGCTGGGCCCGGGCCGACCCGGCCCGACCCCCCTGGGTCGACCCGACCCGGGTCCGACCCGACTGGGCCCGGCCCGGCCCGGTCTGGCCCGGTCCGGCTCGGTCCGGCCCGACCGGCCGGCCGTGACTCGGCCAGTGTGGCCGAGCCGAAACGCGGAGCGGGGTGCGCGACTCCCCCGCCTGCCGCTAATTGAGGCCGGCGGCGGATCCGCCGACCGCCAACCCTATGGCGGCGCGCCACCGCCACTGGTCGCCGGCGCCGCCGCGCCGGCGTGGCGCACCGCCACCGCCTTCCGCGGACCACCGGATGCGCTCTGGTTGTCCATTCCTCCAGCCGTCTTCGCCTATGGTCCCCCCGGGACCCCACCTTTACCGCGAAGGGATTCAAACGCCAAAACGGCATGCTTCGTCGTCGCCCGTCAATCCGTACGTGAAAATGAATAGCATCGTCTTTGTAGTTTTCCAGTGCGACCCGATGGCGCCGCGGCCCGACTCCGACCGCGGTTCTCTGGTTTTCTTCGACGCGGTGCGACGGCGTCGCGTTCTTAAACTTCTTTCCACGGCGCGGCGCGACAACACCGCACATTTCCTTCCGCAAGAATCCGCGCGGTGCGACGACACCACGCCTTCCTGTACCAATCACAAAGGAACCATCACGAAAAAAGGAGGAGGGTCGGCGGTGTTTGTGCGGTCCAACCCCCTCAAGTTATCCGATAACAAATGGTTTAAATCCACGAAGATCGTCAAGTTGGTAATCATGATCAAATAAATAAATAAAACCCCTACATCGATCCACATGTACGAACGATCCGCGGATCAACCCGGAAATGGTTGGTCCGCGCTCGTCGTTCTTTTCTCAAAAGGTAAGAGAATACCAAAATAAAATCCCAACCCACAACATAATCTTTGCGGATCAAATTAATGTTTATTTGATCCGCGTTCTTTGATTTAGAAGGAAGTAGCATGGGTTTCATTAATATTTCAAAACAATTCCCTACCTCGGTTCAGGAACGGTGCACGTCAATTGAGCCGCGGAAGATGAGAATCGCGGAGGTCGGGCGTCGCGGAAAACAATCGTCGATTCCATTGTCGTCGAGGTGCGTTCGAAGGGGAAGCGCCGTTGGAAGAAGACGTCGCGTTCTTCGTCGGAGATGTTCTTCATTGAAGAACGGTGTTCTTCGTGTTCTTCGTCGAGGTTGAAGAAGAAGAGGTCTTCACACTTCCCAAACCTCTCAAAGACAAACTCTAACAACCCAAATAAAATATGTTCCTTTCTTATCTTATTAACACAACAACTCTTTTGAATTTCAAGAGTTTGAAATTCAATAACCACACACAACTCACCTCATTAAACTTATTACATTAAAGTCATAAGTTATAACCTAAGTTAACAAAATTAAAGTCAGAGTTGAGGGGGGTTTTAGAGAATATGAAGGGGTGGGGTTCGTGTGGGCCCCACCACCCTCATAACCTCCCAAGAGAGGTTGGGTGGTTACCCAACTTCCATCAAGAACTAATCACTTAGAGTAAAAATTATAAAAATTGTAGAGTAATTATAAAATAAACTTCCACAATTTTGATCATCAACACTCGTGTAAACGCATTTCCGGAACAGGAGTTCCTAAGAAATTACCGGCGCTGCGGTTCCATTAGTGCCCTCGGAATTCGATTCCGGGCACCGGTTCAAAAGTTAGAAATTCCCGCTCGCTCGTTCACTGAACGTACCCAAGCCAAACTTCAGAAATTAATTCCGGGCACACCGGGCCTCAGAATCAGGTGCCGTCAGAAACCGCGTTCTTGTAAAATTCAAAAGAAAATTAAGAAAAAAATTTCCTTGAAATTTCAGGGTCTTTACATTACTCCCACCATAGGACTTTACGTCCCCGTAAATCTTCAACACAAACTAGGGTCATAAAAGCGGTACAGAGCACGTATCTGGGCCTTCTGCTCCCATGTGCTCACCTGGAGGTTCCCGTACTGCTAGAGAAAGTGAACCCGAGGAATCGATTATCCTCGTAGGATCCACTCCTGTCGATCCTCGATCCCCACTGGAGCCTCCGTGAAAGACACCCCATCGCCATCATCCAGCTCCTCATGGTCGATGATATGCAAAGGGTCGAGCATGTATCTCCTCAGTTGAGATACCTGGAAAACGTCGTGCACCTAGTGCAACTGAGGTGGATGGGTCAAGCGGTAAACCACCACGCCTACCCAGCTGAGGACCTAGAAAGGTCCATTGAACCTCAGAGATAACATGCGTCCCTGGCCTCATCTCCGTAAACCTCGTCGAGGTGAGACCCGTATAAGGACGAGATCATCATCCTCGAACTCTAGAGGCCTCCAAGTCCTATCAGCATAAGGCTTCTGTCGGCCTTGTGTTGTCCACATCCGCTCTTGGATGACATGGACCTTCTCTAGTCTCAAAAGAGATGCTATGATTTCTTCTTTGCCAATAAGAGAAATCCGGTCTCATCCCCTGGATGAACCACATTCATTGCCTAATACAGTCAATCCTGACATGAATGATGCATTCATGCCATGGATGATGTCGTAAGGCCTCGACGTAACTACCAAGAGATCCAACTGTCACTCTCTCCTCCTAGGGTCGAGTCACACTGTCAGTATCAGTGTGAGGTCACTAGGTCTCCTCCAATAGAAATCTCAAAAGTGTGGGTCAAGTCAACAGTCTTAACCGAGACCACTCAGTATCAACCAAACAAAAAGGACAGGGAAGAAAACAAGATAAGTGTCTTTTTATTATTGCAGCTGATAGTACAAAGACACTAATACAACAGAAACATGGAACTAGAAGTACAAGGGACGTATCCACTAGTTCCGCTCCTGTCCACATGCTCCCGGTGCTCTACTGCCTTGTCCACTACTCATCTGTGGCTCAAGCACTCGTCACTACTTCTGCCTCGGTGGCTCCTCCAAATCCTGCAGATCAACTGTACGAGGAGTCGGACAATCACGTGCCAGGTGACCCTTTCCGCCGCATTCATAACACTTCCTACTCCTCGTACGGCTGGCTCTGGCCCTCTTGGACCTCTGCATCATCTATCTACTGCCCACAGATGACTCGGATACTGATCGAAAATCATGAGGCAAAGGCAGAAGCTCCTGTACACGCTCGGGGTGTAGATCTACTAGCACAAACTCCACCCTGAATAAGGTCTCGAAGTCTTACCATGCGAAGGACATCCCGTCGCAAAACTGGAACAAGTGGCTCTACCACCCGCCTGCTGGTGCCTAAAGGAGGCTGGCAGCAAAGATCACCATGAAGTCTGCAGGCGTCCCCATCATCCTAAAGACTCTGACCACAGCCTCCAGCCAATCTTCATCCACCTGCGGGTCCGTCTCTCCCCGGAACCTGGGTGGCCTCTGGCGCTAGAACTCGTACAACGCACTTAGGTGGCGTGCATCGCCTACTGCTAGGGCTGGTGACATCGGTGGCCCAACGTATGGTAGTACTGCTGGTGCCTCCGTTGGTGCCTCAACTGCATGAGGGCCCTGTACCGAAGCCTCGTCACCCGGCAGGCTGTCAGTACGCACATCCCTCTGGGCTCTAGCTGGTCGTCCGAGAAAAGACATCCTGAAAGAAACAACGTGACACGGTCAAACGATTATACCTGGTGAGCTGACCTGGTTTGAGCTGATATTTAAATAAAACTTCTATAAACACACACGCAATCAGTGTTTTCGTGCACAAAGTCGGAAATCAGTTGTCAGGGTCCTGGTGTATGGATACGTCGGCTGCCCGCACCAACACTGGACTCCCTGAACTGAAAACCACACTCGGTACTCTTAACACTATTGCTTCACAGAATGAAAATATCAGAGTTATAAGTTCTGCGGTAGAACCGACTCTTTTGATACCAATTTTTCACGACCCGTCCTCGGGGCCCGTGTCGTGACTACCCCAATCCCGCATTCCATAGGCCAGGGGCTGGCGACTAGCACCAAAGGCGTAAATCCCGATAACTGGGAAAGCATTGCCTTTATAAAAGTAAACAAAACACTATAGAGTACAAGTGGAAGAAAAACACTAAGTACAAAAGAAAGTGCTGAAAGGTAAATGGGCCAAAATACAAACCCAACTGAAAGTGCAGCTACAACTGAACGAAAGTACAACAGAAAAAGGCAAACAACTGGAAGAAGGAAGCAGCTCCTAGGTCGTCCTCCTCAGATCCTACCTGAAGGGTAGGTACATATAGCCTCCACAACGCTCTCGCCCGTCAACCTCCTCCGTGTGTCGTCTCGTCGTGAAGTCATCCTCTAGATACTGACTCGTCGTGTAGTCCACCTCTGGGTACTGACTCGTCATGTAGTCCACCTCCGGGTACCGTCCAGTCCTCGAACACTCGGCCTCTGTCAGTACTACCCGTCATCTGCAACCAACACAACGAGGTGCGGGCATAGCCCGTGCAAGGGTGAGTATAACGATACTCAGTAGGGACCCCGAGACCCTCAAGGTCTCACTAAAACCAACAAGGATAACCACAAAGAAGATCTCAACAGATAACCTCTACTTAGGTATATGCCCATACATATACATAAGTTATCAAGTAACCCATCACAATCATGAGGAAACACAAGGATCATGAAATCAACGGATAACCACTACCCATGTATATGCCCATACATATACCTAAGTAATCAAGTGACCCATCTCAATCATGACGTAAACACAAAGGGTCAAAGTCTCAGCTCAAACCAGGATTTTCATTATCGAAACTGAAACTGCTGAAGAGCTCCGTCTCTGGAGTGTACAGTGGTCCTGTCACGACTCTGAGGTACTGCTCACTAACCTAAGACTGCTGAGGTACTCCTCCTGTCGAGTATCGCGGGTCTGTGACCAACTACCGGGCGCTCCGTCCACTGAGGGTCTGTCGCCAAATACCGGGTGCTTCCCCTAATAGCCTACATAGGTACTCCTCCTGTCGAGTACCGCGGGTCTGCGGCCAACTACCGGGCGCTCCATCAGCTGTGGGTCTGTCGCCAAATACCGGGCCCTCTGTCCACTGGGCTAGACGACTCACTCCAAGTCGAGTCGGTCAAGTAGTCGTCAGGTTTCACCAGGCTACACGGTCTCCGTACTCCGTATGCTCGTCTCCAGGAGGTTCCGCTCCACGAGTGACAGGTCGATACTCCAAGTATCACAAGTCCCACGAAGAAGTATCTCAAAGTACCGCCTCGTCATAGGGGTCTCAACGCAACAGTCGGCGCGTCAATCAGACGACTGGTCTGTGAGTTACTAGCCTTTTCGTCCCCGGGGCCCTGTTGGTTTCGTGTGCGAACCAATCCGGCCGTAACTCAACTACACCCCGAACACTCATATGGTATACTCATAGAGACCGTTTCTCAACATGATCACCAACGCCACTGACGGTTCATCAAATAGATGTCTGGTCTGAAAGATATCAGCTTTCCCGATCCAGGGGCCCGGTTGGATTTCGGGTACAATCCAACCCGGCCACTATCCAACTGTATCCAAAGCTCGGGCGAAGTATACCAAAAGTTCCGTCTCATCAAGAGGAATTCAACGAAACAGACGGCACGTCAATCGGACGCCTGGTTTGTGAATTATTGGCTTTTTCGTTCCAGGGGCCCGGTTGGTTTCGTGAGTGAACCAATCCGACCGTACTCCGACGGCATCCAAACCTCGAGCGGAGTAATCCAAAAGATCTGTCTCACTTAGTGGAATTCAAAAAAGTCGACGGCACGTCATTAGGACGTTCGGAACTCAAGTTACGAGTGTTTCCGCTCTGAGGGCCCGGTTGGTTTCGTGAACGAACCAACCCTACCGAACCCAAATTTCTCCGAAACCATGAGTGTAATATACCGAAACGGTCTTCTCGATCCAAGTATCGCGTTGCCACTGGCGGCGCGTCAATTGGAGGTCTACAGCTCAAGATATGGACATTTGACCGAAAGTGGTCCGAAAACGGGGGGTCTTGGCACGGGCCGACCCGGCCCGACTCCCCCTAGGTCGGCCCGAACCGGGTCCGACCAGGCTGGGCCCGGCCCGGCCCGGCCCGGTCCGGCCTGGTCCAGCTCGGTCCGGTTCGGTCCGGCCCGACCAGCCGGCCGTGACTCGGCCAGCGTGGCCGAGCCGAAACGCGGAGCGGGGTGCGCGACTCCCCCGCCCGCTGCTAATTGAGGCCGGCGGCGGATCTGCCGGCCGCCAACCCTCTGGCGGCGCGCCACTGCCGCCTTCCGCGGACCACCGAACACGCTACGGTGGTCCGTTCCTCCTGCCGTCTTCTCCTATGGTCCCCCCGGGACCCCACCTTTACTGCGAAGGGATTCAAACGCCAAAACGGTCTGCTTCGTCGTCGCCCGTCAATCCACACGTCAAAATGAATAGCGTCGTCTTTGTAGTTTTCCAGCGCGACCCGATGGCGCCGCGCCCCTTCGCCGCGGCCCGACTCCGACCGCGGTTCTTTGGTTTTCTTCGACACGGAACGACGGTGTCGCGTTCTTAAACTTCTTTCCACGGCGCGGCGTGACGACGCCACACATTTCCTTCCTCAAGAATCCGCGTGGTGCGACGACACCACGCCTTCCCGTACCAATCACAAAATAACCATCACGAAAAAAGGAGGAGGGTCGGCCGTGCTTGTGCGGTCCAACCCCCTCACGTTATTCGATAACAAATGGTTTAAATCCACGAAGATCATCAAGTTGGTAATCACGATCAAATAAATAAATAAAACCCCTACACGATCCACATGTACGAACGATCCGCGGATCAACCCAGAATTGGTTGGTCTGCACTCGTCGTTCTTTTCTCAAAAGGTAAGAGAATACCAAAATAAAATCCCAACCCACAACATAATCTTCACGGATCAAATTAATGTTTATTTGATCTGTGTTCTTTGATTTAGAAGGAAGTAACATGGGGTTCATTAAAATTTCAAAACAATTCCCTACCTCGGTTCAGGAACGGTGGACGTCAATTGAGCCGCGGAAGACGAGCGTCGCAGAGGTCGGGCGTCGTGGAAAACGAACGTCGATTCCGTTGTCGCCGAGGTGCGTTCGAAGGGGAAACACCGTTGGAAGAAGACGTCGCGTTCTTCGGCGGAGATGTTCTTCATTGAAGAACGGTGTTCTTCGTGTTCTTCGTCGAGGTTGAAGAAGAAGAGGTCTTCACGCTTCCCAAACCTCTGAAAGACAAACTCTAACAACCCAAATAAAATACGTTCCTTTCTTATTTTATTAACACAACAACTCTTTTGAATTTCAAGAGTTTGAAATTCAATAACCACACACAACTCACCTCATTAAACTTATTAAATTAAAGTCATAAGTTATGACTTAAGTTAACAAAATTAAAGTGGAAGTTGAGGGGGGTTTTAGAGAATATGAAGGGGTGGGGTTCGTGTTGCCCCCACCACCCTCATAACCTCCCAAGGGAGGTTGGGTGGTTACCCAACTTCCATCAAGAACTAAACACTTAGAGTAAAAATAATAAAAAATGCAGAGTAATTATAAAATAAACTTCCACAATTTTTATCATCAACACTCGTGTAAACGCATTTCCGAAACAGGAGTTCCTAAGCAATTACTGGCGCTGCGGTTCCATTGGTGCCCTTAGAATTCGATTCCGGGCACCGGTTCAAAAGTTAGAAATTCCCGCTCGCTCGTTCACTGAACGTACCCGATCCAAACTTCGGAAATTAATTTCGGGCACACCGGGCCTCAGAATCAGGCACCGTCAGAAACTGCGTTCTTGTAAAATTCCAAAGGAAATTAAGAAAACAATTTCCTTGAAATTTCCGGGTCTTTACAATAAATTAGTTTTTAATGGTATGAGAACATTATAATTGCATATGAAAACCATAATCTATATATCAATGATAAAACTCTTCAGTCACTTCATAAATATTGGCAGTTCATAAGAAATGAATCAAAAGGAAATAAATTATAATATTACATAAGAGCATAACATTGACATTAGATATGGAATTGTGGAATAAAGTAACCATGGAAAAATAATTTCCTTTTATAGTCAAGGGTCATTTTCAAGACTATCGTAGAGGAATTGGATGACTCCCCAAACCGTCATAGTAGTCAAGGCTCACTCTGATGATTTTTATAGTGGAAAAAGTTCCTTTCTTTACTATGTTCACTTATAATTTCAATCCTATTTATCTCAGGATATCTTGATCAATACCCAATCAATTTGAGGGAGATATAGGTCCTGCCAATCACATAATGGAAATCATACATATCTTTACTGAAATAACATAAACCATTTATCATTTAAAACCCCCTAAAAAGAAATGGGATTCATAAACATTTCATCATATCATCATTTCATAACCCAAGGAATAATAAGCATGTTCCATAATCATTTTTCCATGATATAACCCGTGTAAGGGAAACAAGTTTCAAGATATATTATCATCCTAAAAAAACCTTTTATATAATGAATAAGGTTGTTATACAAGGAATGTTTTCTATATAAGGCATGATTAAAATAAAATAAATTCATAATATGTGAAAAATTGTTTTAGAAAAGAGGAGGAAAAATTTATTGAGGAAAATAGACTTTCCACATTGAAAATAACATTTTATAACATAATACATTATCCAAATCCATTTTGTTGAAAACAACTGTAGAAAAATAAAATGGAAAACATAAAAATAATTTTTAATATTTCACAAGTAAAACAACCATTCCACATTTAAAATAAAATTTTATAACAAAAAATATTTTTATAATCTTTTTATTTGAAAATATCATTTGAAACTTGTAATGAAATCTTTAAAAAGCATTTAAAGTATTTTTTGATGAAAATATTTGTTACTATTTTTTTAAAATGTTAATATATAATAAAAAATTATAAAAATATACTTCATTTATAATAACCTTTTAAAAATTTAATATAATCTTCCAAACATTTAGTGGTCACAACAGAGTGAAAATACAATTCTTACCATTCACATTAAAAATATACCATTCACACTTTAGAAAAAAAGACAAACATTCCATGTTTATTAAAAACATGAAGTTTATTTTTAAAAAATTTATAAAAAGAAAAATGTTGTTAATATTGACATTAAAAAATATTTAGTCACTATAAATAACTTTATTTATATCATTTTTCAGAACATAAATTTGGATGAAAAGGGGTTTCATAATGAAGAAGAAAATAAGGCCGATCTTCATCAATATCAATGTTTTTGGAATTGTGAGTTCATAAAGAGATAAAAGTGAAGTCACAAGACATATTTTAATTATATAACTAGTTTATAAGTCAATAAATGAGTTTCATGGGAGATATATCATATTATTCCATCATTGAAGCGTAATCATGAGCAATCATAACAAACATTGAGATTGTATCATAAAACACCATCCACTATGGTCATATTTTATCATAAGACCCATGAATGAATAAAATATAATGATAAATTAAATATAATTTGAATAAATAAATTCATTATATTACATGTGAAAGGGTATATATATATACATCCTAAAAAATATCTGGTTTTAACATAACACAAGTCATAAAGAATAATAATTGAGACGAAAATCTCTTACCTCAAGTCTTAACATCCATTGTACAAGATCCCTCCATATTTAAAATCAATATTGGATTATTATAAATGTATTTATCACCAATATTTTATATATCATACAATATATTATTTAATGAGAAACATTTATTACCTGTTTATAAATAATTATTTATTAAAACTAGGTTTCATGTAATATGAGATTTAATTTTTGTGTATGCTTTTTTTGCTATTTTTTATTCATATTAAATTGATCATGGTTCCATATTATAAATAATAATAACCATAATATAAATATAAAATATATTAAGAATGTAGGTACCTAAAGTAACCCGTAAAATTTAAACATAAAAAACACACCATTCATGGAGATTGTATGACATATGTATACATGAACAATGATTCCATTATCTCTATAGATTGAAATAATAGCAGGTAGATTATATAATAAAATTAATTAAAAATTATGATTAAATATATATTAAACATAATTATTCACTCAATCCTCATTATGTTTCTTGTAGGGAATTAGCGAAAAATGAATCACATCACTTCTTCAGGTGGTAGTATAATATACACACAAACAATAGAATATTATTCCAAAAAGAACGGGATTTAAAAAGGTATATGTGATATTATAATTAAATAATTATAATTATTTTAATAATATAATAAAAATTCAAAAAAATATTCTTCTGAATATACATGTAAAATAGATATGAAAAGCACATCACATAAGTTGGGGATATGTTAGTCTTCCAAGAACATGAGGGACGTTTATGTTTTCCAACTTGTTGGGAGGTAAGAATGATAGTGTGATATTAAATTTATTTATGAATAATAATATCATTAATATCATATATAAAAATTATATCAATCATTATATAAATCCATGATAGGTGGTGATTGAAAATTAATAACAGTCATTTGCAAGGTGGTTCTCTGTTGTAATCACTATAGGTAGTTACGTTTCAAATTTGTTGGAAGAATAGATGGATTTTAGTTATTACATTAAAAAAATGCCTTTTCAGTATCTGGTAGATACTGTTGTTATATTATAATCTATTTTTGTTTTTTTAAATTTTATAGTAATAAATAATATAAAAAAGCAAATTTAAGGCCAATACCTCTTCTTCAGATATTCTCTTTTGGTTTGTACCTAATCATTTCATTAGAGGGTTTAATAATCATAATTTGTATTATATAAGATAGGGAGAGAATTATGTTATAAATTTATACATGGAATTTAAGAACTATTTTTTTTGGTAACAGTCATGATGGTAGGAGCGTGGGTGGCCTCTTATAAGTTTCGTAGAGTATATACATGTGATTATTTAAAGAATACTGTTTTTTGATATTTTTATTTGACCAAAAGGCTCAAAAATGGTTCTTTAGTGAGCCTTATAGGTTTTGATTTAGGCATTTGAACATTAAATTTATTTATAAAAATTATATATCTCATTTTACCCAATATCATTTTAGTTTGACCGCAACTAAACCTATTTTAACTTATTTGTAGTAAATAATGCATTTCAGTTTTTACAATTAATTTTGAAAAAAAACAACATAATATATAATATAAATTATTCTTATCTAAAGTATGGAAAATATATTTCTAAATTCGATTCCCTTAATTGGTATAATACAATTTATAATTAACACACATGTGAAACTATAAAGAAGTTTTCCAAATGTAAACTTCTCAAATCATTAAATTTATTACACATAAAATATTAATATAAAATTTATTAAAATGAACTAAATTCGAATTATAAAAAAGTGACCTAATTTTTCCATTTAAACTAGATGAAAAAAAATTATCTTTTAAATTCATTGAATTAAATGTCAATTTTTTTAAATTTTTATTATTATTTTAAATCTGTTAAAAAATCAAATTTATTAAAAATTATAAAAAATACACATTACGAAATGAAAATATTATTTAAAGAAAGTAGTTGAATTTTTAAAAATAATTTTATAAAAGTATCAATAATTAATTTGAAAACAAATCTTCAAAATATGAAAAAATATCTTTTTTAAAAAATACTATTTGAAACATAAAATTGTATTTATTCTTATATCATTTATATAAAACACTTAATATTAATGTTAATTTTATTATTGGAAATACAATATATAAATTTAATTAAAATAATTCATAAAAAATTTATTCATTTAATTTAAAAAGGTAAAATGTGTTTGTTTTTCGAAGAATATTTTTTGGAAACAAAATTCATTTATTTTCAAATGGTTTTTATTTTCCTTTCAAAATAATTTCATCACCACATAATTAATTTTATATAACCGTGCAAAAAATATATTTTCATAATTTATTTAAATCTATTCAAGACATCCATTCTAATGGATTTGATATAAGGATCATATTAAATAATAATATTTTAATACAATATCATGTTTCATTAAAACATAGTGTTGTGTCTAGAAAAATCAATTGATGAAATTAAATTTAATCAATAAAGTAATTAAATCATTGGGTGTTACATTATAACACCATTAAAATGATTTTTTCCTCAAAATTACATCACTTTAGTATAAAAATAATTATGATAATTATATCATATTGCATCTTCACGTTCCCATGTAGTATTCTATAGCTATTAGTTACACCAAATAACTTTTCCTGAGTTAGTGGTCTTGTTTCATCGAACATTATCTCTACAATCTAGAATCTTTATTAGCTTTTATTTGAATTAAAGGTATTTTTACAGTGTTTTGAACATTGAGTTATGTAAATGTGATGGATCATCAATATACATTCTCAAGAGAGATACATGGAACACATCATGAACTTAATAATGGTTTTTTGGATGAAAAAACTGATAAGATACAGTCTTGATATGATCAAGATTTTTAAAGGGAACAATATTCATAGGGCTTAGTTTTCCAATATTCCTAATTCTCAATACCATATTCCCTAGAGAAATTATTTGAGTCACCTTATCTTCATCTTCAAATTATATATCGCATCGATGATTATTAGTATAAAATTTCAATTAACTTTGTGATTCCCATATGTGTTTCTAAATAGCTCTAACCATCTCTTTTACAAAGATATTATATTCTCTTAAATAATTCTTTCACATTGGAGCAATAATAATATTTATTTTGGGGATTTAAAAGTCGGAATTTGTATTCATTGAGTGAAATATATTTTTGTACGAAATATCAACTAGTGGAAGGTGTTGACCTCAACTAATTTTGAAATCTATAAAAATGATTTTACCATATCCTATAGGATTTAAATTTTAATATATGAATAGCTATATATCTGACAATGATATGAAGTGATGAATCTCATCACTATATCATGATTTTGCTGAAGACTTCCCCATAACATCAATGTATACCTCAGATACTGATCATAAATAATTTTATATGGTAAACCATGAAATCCTCTTAATTCTAAAATTTATATCAAATAATGATAATATATGGAGAAATATTTTATTAGAGTGATTTTGTGAACTATGTTTGTAGGTATATCAACTGAAACCTATATAGAATTATACACATTATAAATTTTTGTGGGTACTATGATAAAATATGTGGTAATGTTTTCATATTTCCATTCTGGTATGGATAATGGTTAGAGTTCCCCTTAAACATTTTTCTATCAACCATAACATACTAATAGAAAAAAAATGATATACATACTCTATAATATCTCACTACATGTTATCAGATAAGAAGTACTTTTCACATAGGCCCATGGTAGACACTATAACATTATCATTATTTGGTTGTGAGTTCATCCATAACAACCTTACAGGATGTGATCGGTTTCCACCTAGCATTGTGGTTATCTTTTTTTCAACTATATGTTGATATAATTCCCATTTTACAATATATAATATTTAAATAAACAAAAAATATATTTTAAACTCTAAATGTCATTAATACTTTAAATCTTATCCAAAAAATTTAAAGTAATTCTTCATGAAATAACATTTTTACTTAATTATATACAAAAACGAAATGTTTTATTTCTATAAATTTCACTAAAAATATCCATAATCATTATAAAAACAAATCACATATAACCAAAAAATTAATATCTATCACGTTGAAAATTAATTAACATTATATATCCTAAACCCAATATGGTATCCATAACCCATAAATTAATAATACAAGTAGACATATATAATTAATAAATTAACACAATCCTTAGATGTTTCATGACACTTATTACCAAAATACTCAGGAAAAATTACATCAAAAACATAATTCATGAATCCAAATATATAAATACCTTATCCCTTTATTCTTGAAGTAATCTCTTATCTTATACAAAAAAATTTACGTTGTAATTATAGGTTCATCCTTTCCCTAATAGGTTGTCATATATGATTTCATTATTCTAGAATCTAGGAATATGGATATAATCAGTACTTGTAATCACATCCATTTTCACTAAAGTATGTAAAATAGATTTCAATACATATCATTCATACAAAATAAAACATGGAATTCCCAATAACAGGGTGAATGTTATGTTCCCACTAATTATAATATATCACTTGATCTAGTGTGATTTCATTAGACTTCACAATTACCTTTGACATATTAAGTTTTTGTGGCTTATCAAACTCTTTTCAAATTGGAGAGGGGAGTTTATTATCAAAATTCCCAATCACCATTCTCTTAATGCACTAGATTGTCGGTGGTAAATTTCTTATATTTTTATTACTATTTTTATAATACCCAATGTTTTCTAATGATTTTATCATTATACTACACAATGAAAATCCTTTACACACATAAAAGAATTATTACTCCCCTAATGAATGTTTCCTCTATTTTTCCTTCCATAAATAAACCATTAATGAAAAAATATCTTCTTCAATAAATGGTTTTTATAGTGTCTTTGAATTCCATCATTATTTTCTTATGAATATCGTGTTATTTTTTGGTAACTCTAATATCCATTTCCTAACCAAGAGAACATCGATCAATTAAATCATAAATACTAACATATCTTATAGATAACACACATTATAGAATTTGTTTTAATATACTACATTTGTAATCATAAATACATTTAGGTTTAATAATAATTATAGAATCATACGTTGCATGTCTTATAAAAGTTTCCTCATATGTACCAATAGATTCATCATCCATATTTTTTATCTCAAGGAGTTCCTTTTCCATATCCACACATATAATACGAGTGATATAAATATTGAAAACATGATATCAAACTCATCCAACTATATATAGTGAATTTCATCTTATTGACTCATATACTAGATAAATGTTTACAATTGAACATCGTCATCTTGAAAATTATAGACATCCAAAATTAATTTAACATGTCCAAATAGTAGGGACTAGATAATATATTTTTATTTTTACTCCTCCATTTATCAACAATAAGTGTGTTAATGTAATATATTTTCAGCATTATCATGGTTCCTTTTAGATTTAACTTATGAAAAAAATGAAATCATAGTGTATGTTACATTACTCATTGTAGGAAACCAGATAATAATGATGAATCATTTATATGATTAATATATCATGAACTATTACTTATAAAATATAGAACATTTTTCACATATTATGTAATTAATGGTCATTATTTAAATCTTTCTTAATGGTTGATAAATGTTTTGTATGAATTTTCTAGGCATATCCCCCAGGTTTGTCAAAACAGGTGTGTATTAAGGCCCATTATCCTATAACAGGCAATGCTCGTGTGAAGCCCACGAAACATTTTAATGAGTCAATACCCATATGTAAATCTAATATATAAAAATGTCAACCTATAGTATCCATACATGGTTGTAATTTCATAAAAAAAAACTTCCTATATACGTCAGAAAAATTACATGATATTTTATAATACGTATAATTGCACATAGACTTATACTTAGAGATATCATTAGACATCTCCCTACATGTAACATTATTCATATTTAAAGTTATATCACTAATGTTTTTTCATCATAGTTTCCAAAGGAGAATTGAAACTATCTTCAGTGGAAAATGATAGAGAAACTATTTTATCTATTGTCGATATTACATATTTTTTTATGAATATTTATTTCAGTGTATAAATACACACATGGGGATAATAATGGTATATATCCTTTAGTAACATGGAAACATAAACAATATTTTACCTAAGATTATATATCATCTCCATCCTAGTTCCCTATACATAGAACCCTTCTTATAAAAATCACACATAAGAACTTTTAACATAACATGGGGAATAAAAACACAATAAATGGAAAGATATGATTGTGAGTATGGGTGAAAAGGGAAATATGTAAATATAACATGGTAATAAGGGATTGAGAACATGATAATAACATATTAAAACCTTAACCTTCATATAAAATATCAAAATATTAAGTAATGAAATAATTATTAGTAGTTTATTAGAAATAAATCATTGGGAAATCAGAAAAAATATTCGATGATATAATATAATTGACATAAGTCATGGAATAGTGGCATACACATAATCATAAAAATAATTTCCTTAGTAGTAAAGTCTTATTCTGAAGATATTAATAGTGGAATGGGTTCACTCGTCAAACAATCGTAGTAGTTAAAGTTCACACCCAAGAATATGATAGTGGATAAAGTCCCATACTGAACTAGATTCACTACCCATTCCTTTCATGTTTATAAATTGATATCTAAATCACTACTTAATTTACTAGAGATACATATATGTCCTATATATCAAATTATGAAAATAATAATTATGTAACCCATATGATTATAAAATTATCATCATATCTGTATAAATTAATTTTTTTTCATAAACGTTTTATTATATAATAATCAATTTAAGAGAAAATATTTTCAAAAACCTTTTATTATTTTATCATAGCATAACTCATTGAATAAGAAGCAGGTTTTATATGAATTTTTTCATGGTATAACTCAAGAAAGAGAAATGGGTTTCATAAAAATATTTTCATACAGGGAATTAAACATTCAAAGAAAGAATCATAATGACATACTTGGATCATAAACATAGTAAAACAAAATCAACATCAAAAATTTTAATCCTAAATAGAAAATTCAATTGAAGGATCACTTGTGACTTATCATGAGGAAAATTTCCATTCCATATTAAAATCAATTTTTAAAATAAAATAAAATTCACAAAATCCATTTTAATAAAAATAACCATGGATTGAAAAAAAAGAATATTTTAAAAATAAATTAAATCATTTAATTATTAATATATTCATTCTACATTGAAAATAATTTTTCACGACATAAAACATTTCAAAAATATTTTTCTTTGGAAATATCCATTAAAAAATATAAAAAATTGAAAATTATGTAAACAATTTCTTATGGAAAATACCATTTCACCTATGAAAAAAACATTTTAATGAATGAAATTTTTTGAAAAATTCATTTCATTAAAAAAATATGGTTAATTATTACATAATCATTAATATTTTGAGTTGTTGTAACAGTATGAAAATACTAATCATGCAATATATTTTAAAAACAAATATTATATTCACATTTTTATTAAAAACCAAATATACTATTTTTTTTAAAACATCATGAATAATATTTCAAAAAAACTATTATGGAGTAAAACTTGGACAAAAATTAATTTAGTAAATCTTTATGTATTATTAAAAACATTCATTAAAACATGTTTAAAAATATTGAAATTGTTTAAAAATGGATTTTGACCAAAGAAAGGAATAAATTCATTTTATAAATATTGTTTTGAATATTGAGTACATAAAGAGTGGAGAATGAAGAGATAAATTTATCTTCAATAAATAACTAGTGTATAGTAAAATAGAAGGTTTTATGTAATTATTGATTATAATATTTCATCATTGTTATTGAAATCATGATCAATCCTGGAATGTGATGAGATTGTAACATTAAACACAAAGAACAACGTTAACATTGAATTGTAATCAAAATGAAAGAATAAAATTATGGGAAATATAATATATCATTAATATAAATAGATGTGGTATTAAATGAAAAAATGGGTGTATATACACTTCATTACTAAAGATAGTTACATAACATAACGTATGTCCAAATGAAGAAAAATCAAGATAAACAACCCCATACTATAAGTCTTGAATAACATTATGCATGTCTAAATCATATAAATTATAAATATAAGATTATTTTAAATATATTTTAGAACCATAATTATATATATAACACAAAATATATTATTTAATTATGTCGTATTATTATATTTTTATTAATAATTACTTTTTAAAACTATGTTACATTTAATAGTTTCTTTGTTATTCGTTTATGTTTTGATTTCATTGATTCACATTTCTTAATTTGATCATGATTAAATCATCCCTATAATGTTCACCAAGATATAAATAACATATTTATAAAATTTTTTATATATTTATTGTAATCATACATCATTGAGACTGAAAATTAAATACACCATTCATGGATATGATAGGCACATTGACATGAAAATTGTTTACATTTTGTCAACGGATAAAAAGAAAGGAAGGTAAATAATATTATAGATTTATGAAATAATTATAATTTCATATATATATATATATTTCATATATTTATTAACATTATATTTTTTAATATCCACCCAATGTTTTAATGAAAAAAATAAAATCGCTTCGCAATGAGGTAGTCTTTTGTATAGACAAGAAATGTTATCATATCCTCCAACGAATAGAATGTATGAAGGTAAATTTGATATTGTGATTATGGGAGAATAATTATATAAAAATTATAATATATATTCAATTAATGTATCCATATTAACATTAATTTTAAATTGTAATGTAAAACACATCACATTGGATTGTGAGGTGATTGTCCTCTAAACACAGAAGTGATATTATTATTTTCAAATGGGTTGGGATTTAATAAGGTACGCGTGAAATTAGAATTCCATAAGTATAATAATATAAGTAATATATTGAAGAAATAATTAATCCATCATCATATCCATTAGTTAGAGTATTTGATTGAAAATGAATAATATAGGTTTGTAAGGGAGGAGTCTACCTTGCACAAGATCGAAAAATCTATTTCCCATTAAATAGATGAGGAGATGGATATATGATTATAAATTAACATAATAATTAATTATATTTTATATATTATATTAGTATATGATATTTTTTTAAGAATAATTTATGGAGTTATATGAATAAACAAAAGAAAAATGCACATTTATGGAAAATACATATTCTTCATATAACCCCTTTAGGTTTACAACTAATTCCTTATTATGAGAGATATATAGAATAATAATTATTGTATTCATGAATATAATTAAGAATGGTATTTGATTTGGTATTGAACAAACCATATGGTTTTGGTAGTTTGAGGATGAGAGGAGAGGGTGTCGTCTTTAATAACTTGGGGAGTTAACAAACATTGTTGTTTTGAAATGAATAAAGTTTACCAATATTTTTCAGATTATAAAAAGGTAAAAATGTGTTATTTTAGATAATTAGAGGTGATAGGGATTAAATATGAACATGAAATGGGTTTTGGTCATGTTTCTAGTTTATTTACACCATATATTTTGAGTTTTACCCCTTAATAAACCTGTTTCATCTTTATCCTCGGTTCGAAATTATTTCTGTTTTTACTATATATTTAGAAAAAAAATAAATTAAACTTATTATATAATATAACTTATTCTTATTATAAATATTTAATTTATTATGAAAAATTATATCCAAATAATTGATTGACGTTAAATTCAAATTGAACCCACTGATGTAAAGAAAAATAATGTTTTCCAAAATGAATATTTTCAAATTTATAATATATATCTTATGAAAATTAAATATGAATATTATTAAAATAAAATAAAATGGGATAATATATATATAATTAAAAAAATTTAAATTAAAAAACGTATCAAAATTAAATTTATCTTTTAAATGCATGGAATGAAAATGATGTTTTTAGTAATACATATATTTTTCACTATTCCATGAAAAAATTATGTTTTTTTACAAATTCGTAAAAATTTACTCCTAGAAGATTTTTAAAATAAAATTTAAAAATGAATAATAGTTTTTCAAATAAATTTTATAATTTTATGGGAAACTAATTTGAATATAATTGTGTAAATTGGGACAAAACTAATTTTTATAAAATTATTATTTTTTGTAAATAAAATTGGATTTATTCTTATCTACTATCTTAATAACACATAATATGATTGTTAAAATTTTAATTATTATATATTAGATAAGTTTTATTAAAATCATTAATAAACCTAATTTTTTTAATTTATTGTTGTAAAAAAATTTGCACTGATATGCATTTTCGATGAAAAAAAATTCTTTATTTTCAAAGAGTTCATATTTTAATTTATAATGAATTTTGACCATTGAGCTCATTATATATATATATGTGTGTGTAAACAATATATTTTCAAAATATAGATAATCATTTTCATACCTTCGATTCCAATGGAATGTTGATAACAATAATATTAAGTGAGAATATTCAAATAATATGTTTTATGTTTGTTAAAACTTGATGTTGCATCTTGAACATGAAATAATAGAAATTTAATTTAATTAAAAATATATAAAATACATAGGTGTTATAAGAGTAGTAATTTTTATAACACATTATCTATATGATCGTTGATTTCTACCAATTTTTCAAAATAGTTATGATCATTCTCTAGAAGTACAGCCATTATGTTTAGTACACGTGGTATATAATTTATTTAATTTCTTAGGGTAGATACATAGAACACATCAATATCATTACAGAGGTTTAGTATAAGCACAACAATAAAAAAGGGTGCTTTGAGGGGTGTTTTTAGGGGGTTATGCACAACTCACTCTAAACCCACATTCTATATAATTGTAGGGGGTTATGAAAAAACCCCTATAATCATCAAATTGGGGGGGGGGGGGTTATATTCCCCCACTAAATTAATTTTTTGTTTAAATTATAGGGGGATATCTACAAACCTCGCTAATCACCACATTTAGAGGAGGCTAAGTTAACACCTATAATTTGTTAAATTATAAGGGCTTTTGAACCACCTCTAAATTTTTTAACATTAATTTTTTAATATCTGGTGGGATTTAATAGGTGTTTTAAACATCCTATAATTAAAAAAAATATATGGGGTTCATAACCATTGCTAATCAATGAGATTAGTGGTAGTTCACGACCCCTTATAATATCTTAAATTATTAGGGGTTTAAAGCCCCATATAATGTATTAAATTAAAGGGTGTTGAAAACCACCTCTAATGTATTAAATTAGAGGGGTTTGAAAACACCCTCTATTGTATTAAATTAGAGGGGGTTGAAAACCCCCTCTAAAGTCATTAAATTAGAGGGGGTTCAAAACCCCTTCTAATGTCATCAATTATAGGGGGTTTAAAACTTCCTCTGATGTCTTAATCTTGACGGATTTGAAATCCACCTCTAATGTATAAAATTATAGGGGTTTGAAAACCCCTTATACTATCTTAAATTTAGGTATTTTGAAAACAACCCCTAATGTTTTAAAATTAGAGGGGGTTAAAACCCCCCTTTAATGTCTTTAAATTAGAGGGGGTTGAAACCCCCCTGTATTGTCTTTAAATTAGATGGGGTTCGAAACCCCTTCTAATGTATTTAATTGGAGGGGGGTTGAAACCCACCTATAAGATATTAAATAAGAGGCAGTTGAAACCAACCATTAATGTATTAAATTAGAGGGGTTTGAAAACCCACTCAAATGTCTTAAATTAGAGGGGGTTGATAACTTCCTCTAATATCTTCAAAGTAGACAGGGTTCAAAACTCCGTATAATATAAGAGATTAGAGGGGGTTGTTGACCCCCACTATTGAAAAAACAAATTCCATAATATATATATATATATATAAATCACTATATATAAATTTATGTAAATAAATTATATTATGATATTATGTAAAATATTTATATGATTACATGTAATTGTATATATATGTATATGTAGATATAATTGTATAATATTATGTACATTAATATATATTTTTTTGTATAAATTTTATTTCTTATAATATTAATTATATGTAATATAAAAGCATAAACATATTATATAAATACATACATAAATATAATTTTTTTAAAAATAAATCATATAAAACTCCAATATTGTAGTTTTTATAATCTATATTATAAAAATAATAAATATTTTTTAAAATAATATATGTTTATTCTTTTATGTTATATATAATTAATATTATATGATATAAAATTTATAAAAATAAATATATATTAATGTACACAATATTATACAATTATATTTTTTTGATATATATATATATATATTAATTTATATAGTAACAAATATATGTATTGAATTAAATTATATAAATATTTTTTTTAATTGTATTTCAAATGAAATATTTGTATAAATTATATTTCATATATACGTATTTCATATAATATTAATTATATACAATATTATACAATTTATGCAAATAAATATATATTAATTATCATAATAATAAATATATGTATTGATATAATTTATAGAAATAAATTTTCAAAGAGATTATATAAATATATCAAATAAATAGTTATATATATAATATAAATTAACATGTATATAATATATTAATATGTATTTAAGTATATAAATAATTTATATAAATATATTTATAAACTTAAAAATATATGTGTATATACATAACATAAATTTTTCTGAAAAATATATTTACTCAAATGAATGTAGAGAAACATATAAAATATATAGTTTATATAAATGTATAAATTTATTATAATATAAATACATAAATACATAATATAAAAATATATATACTAGTTTATATAAATATAAAAATATATAGGTAATATATTTATATGGTTTTAGTTATTTATTCAATTATTATTTATATAAATAAGATTCATTGAATATCAATATATTTAAATACGTACATAAATTATCAAAATCCACTCAACATAGTGGTGGAGGCACCGAGGAGTAGTTCTGGTGGTCAGTTTTTAGAAACTCACACGCCTCAAATTTTATATTATGGTTTACTGGGTGACACAGGAAAATAAGATGGGGTGTCTATGACATCGAAGGAAAAGAGGGAGTTTGTGGGATCATGGAATTGGAGGGGTTGGAATGGGCATACTGGAGGGAGGCTCGGGTCGGGATAGGGAGTGAGTGAGGCTGAGAGCACAGGAAGATGAGGGAGAATGGGAGGCAGAGTGAGGCTGGGTGTTGTGGAGAGCTCAGGACATGGAGGAATATGAGTTGTTATAAAATAAAAATATTTAAAAAATGTTGAATTTTTTTTTAAAAACAGAGAAGCATTAAGTTCTATTGTATAATGACCCCTAATGTAATGAACAATTATGGGTGGTTCGAAATGCCCTTAAAATCAATAACAAAGAGGAAATTATGTATATAATCAATTATAATGTAATCATTTTTGGTGAAGTTAGTTCTGCATTATATTGGGTTTAAGCAACATAAAATGTAACCACCACTAATTTCACCATGATTTTACTCACACTTACTGAAAACCGGCTCTAATGATATTAGGTGGGCACATTAGTGGCAGTTCCTCTTAACCGCCATTAATTTATTTAGAAAGAGTTATAACCCCGTCTAAACTAAACCCCCCTCTAAATTTGTAATTTTTTTGGTAGTGTTGGTAAAATTGATTATATATAATCCACACTCAATCAAAAATATCAAACAGGGTGATATACCTATGGAACATATTTCCATTATATTTAATTCTTATATAATTATTATGTGGATAAAATCAATGAAATATATTCTAAACTACATTTAATTCATGATTTTATTTATTTTTTTAGCTTAACTTCTCCTTTGACTCTATATTAACTTCATGTGCTGAAAAATAGATATGAAATTATCTTCTATTTCCACAGTAAACTCATGTGAAAATAGATTCATTACTCTAACATAATAATTAAAATTAGTGTTTAAAACATATTTCTATAGAGTTATTCATATATAGGAATTTGAATAATAAATTTAAATCTATTGATGTAATAAAAAACAATATTAATAAGGTTTTATTCCAAAATACATTATAAATCTATATAATAAGATATGAACATATATTCGAGGTTTAATAATCTGTACCCCAGTTTCCTAGAACAGGTGCCTTATATTTATAGATTGGTATTAAATACAAGGACTTCATATACCAATGGAATGAATTGGTTAGTATTTTTGTATTTCCAAATAATGACATAATATTTACATCACAACATGAAAGGAAATACAATTTTTAAATTAATTTGGAAACATCCAAAAATCCGTGATTGGACATGCAAGTCATTCATAATATTAATATTTGAATCATGGGGGAAAATAAAACATAAAAAAGGTGTGATATCATATTCTAAATAAGGATAATTAATACATCATAATCTATCATAAACATAATCATTAGTCTGGGTGAATAAATAGAAATAGATTCCATTAAAAATAAACTTCTGCATAATATGGAAGAAATAAAAGCTAAATAAATAAAGCTATATGACTAATCATAAAAGAATAAAACTTAATCAAGGATATTATAATAGAAAAATATCACATGTTTTTCAATAACTAATATCATAATGAGGTAATTTATAATGGAGTACATTTAAAACATATCACCATGTGCTCATCTAAGACGTTTGAAAATAATAGTTTAAGGCCTCATCCAAAAAACTGATTCTGTTTTGTATCATGAGACCTACCGATGCATCAAGGGTATATAGAGGTTCCATCACATTTATTTATAAGTCTAATTAATTCCTTTTATTAAATGGTATAAACATAAAAAACATGGAAACATTAAATGTAAAAAGCCTTCCCCAATTTGTAATCGTAATCACTAACCAGTCTGAGTATCATGGTGGATGATATCAAGATATCACATCCATAGTCAAACTTGTCATAATCCATTTAATAAAATATGGTTGATGAAAAAATAAGATATCAATATCAATAAATAAAAAAACAATAGAGGTGTTGAAATAGATTAAAATACTTTAAGAAAATCATCAATGAGTTCTTGAGAGAAATGCCCTTTTTTAATTTTCTAAGAAAAGTTATTTTGGAAAAATAATTTTTATGTGTCATTATTATTTATGTGAAAATATAAATGAACAAAAATATTTTTTCTTTACAAAATTATGGATTTTATAAAAATAATGGTGTCCTTAACAGATTATTTATGGTACATGAAAATGGGTAAGAAATCAAGGTGTTCACTTTAATCGGGCTAGTGTATCAGGAAGAAATGAGAAGAGAACCTTGTAAAATAATTTTTTATCAATTAAAATAATTATTAAATGATCTAGATATTTGATTTTGGAATATATATATAGTTTATAATAATTATTTGAAAATAATTAAGAATAAAATTTATGAATAGAGGAATAAGGCATATCCATATTGAAAATAGAGGTTTGGGAAGAAAATCCATACAATGATTGAATCAATCTAGTGAGGATAAATAAATGAAATTATTATGTTTTAAAAATAATAATACTGAAAATATAAGTTTAAATATATTATAAAATATTTTATGGTCATTCACACATGTATTTGGAAAAACATAACAAATCAAATAGATGATTAACTCAATGATTGGATAATGAGTTATGATATCCCTAACTTTGGATTTGACATTCTTCAAATTTGTTCAAACCTTCTGTAAAATTGTTTGAAAAGTTTTCAAAATGTATCATATAAATAAATCATGTTTATAATACCTTAAATAATCTTATTATAACATTTTCCACCCATTTAACAACAGTATTTTGTTATTTTAATTGTTTTGGGTGTGTTCTTTTCATGTTTTCAAAGGTCAATTTTTATGGTAATCCTTGTAAAAAATAAATAATAATATAGAAGTGACAATATATATATATATATATAATTTTAAAAAATTACATGTTAATTTAAAAATGTCATGATTTCGGTAAAAGGTAAGCGAAGAATGATCATCCAAGAAGGCGTTGAATTAATGTACCACATATGATGATTTCATTATTTAAGAATAAATGGATAATATGATAGATTTATTGAAAATTTTAAATATAAAAACAAAAAAATTATAATATATATTTTATACTTGAGTTATAATGAATCATTTGATATGGTTTTGGGATAATGGAGAAGTGATAAATAATTTGAAAGAGAAGAGGCAATAATCTTACGTCATGAAAATTTATCTTCGAAGAACTCCTTAAGGATCTTAGAAGTTGTATTTTGGTGAGACCATAATCAAAATAATTTGATAAGGGATTAGGAGGAGAAAATTTTGAAGAGGTTAGTTTAGAAGTAAGTCTTTTAGAGATGGAAATTTTTGGAGGGAGCCTCCTTTTATAATTGAGGTGTGGGGTAACATAGGAATAACTCAAATAATAAAAATTTAAAAAATTTATTATAGGTTTTATGACTTCAAAAAGACCTAAAAATCTTATTATATACATTGTTTGATGTAATTTTATCATTTTTTCCTTGTTCTGTATTTTTTATAAAATAATTTAAAAATTAATTTATTCATGGAAATATAATTTTCTTAAATTAAAAACTCTTCCCAATCCTGAGTTATTGAAAATGTAAAAAAGTTTCGAATTAAAATTTTTATTATATTGTATTAATATTATAAGTACCTATATAATTCGTTAATTGACTAAATAATATCAATTTAAATTTAATTTTCTCTTTTTTAAAGTCATTAATATGATATATTCATTAATAAAATATGTACTGCATCATATTTGTTCAAGCCATTAATGTAATTATTTATTACCATAAAATTAAAAATAAAATTATATGAGAAATATAAATATAATATATTTCTAAATATTACTATTTTTGTAAAAAAAAGTTGGGAAAACAACATATTAAAATATTAAAGTAATTGAAAATTATTATGTGAAGAAGTTGTATTTCATTTTAACAAAATAATATAAATGGACTAATGTAATCCATGTGGGTCCAAGATGTACCCAATTTGAATAAAAAGAGATATTCGATTGAACTTAAACATAAATTGAAATTTATATAGATTATGGGTCAATTTATCATTCTCATAAATTTATTTAAAACTATTTATTTATTTTTTATTCCAATTTCACAGGCATCACATCAACATTACAAATAAATTAATGTTAATTGTCTTATATATTAATATTAAAAATAAATTACTATAATAAAAATAATATAATAATATGAAAAATAATATTCTATATGATTTTATTATAAATAATCACCCATATACATGTCAATAAATCTTCTTTATTTTTTTTATTTTGCCTTCTATTTCCCCGCACAAGCATTGTACATGCAATTGGATAAGATAAGTATTATATAAAAATAAATTTTATATTATCAATAAAAAATTATTATACATAATAATTTGAAAAAAGGTTATGAATATAATATTTATTTACTAATTATTATTTTTATGGAGATAAATTGGATTTGTCAGCAAGGCGTTGGCACTACATCCACAATGAAAATGGTTCTTTTATACTTATAATGAAAATTGTAATTTATATGTTCAAAAATATTTCTATAAAATATTTCATTTATAATATAATTATTATTTTATCCCAAAATCGTAATAAATTTTACATCAAAAATATTTATCGATGTTGTCAAAAAAATAACGTATTTTCATTTAAACTGTAATGTTTTCTATTCACTAAATATTTCACAATTTCAGAAAAATCCCAAAATTTCATCCTAATTAAGTATTGCTATTTATAATTAAAAAATGAATTATATTTTATGAAAATAATTTTCTATATTAGAGAAAGTTCGATTTGAAAAAAAAAATCATCATTCACTTGAAAATTAATAATTTTATAATTATAACTAATTTAATGAATCTTTGAAAAATTAACAAAGGAATCATAAAATTATATTATAATCATAAGACATAAAAATATTAAATGATTATTTTCTTTTATTCAAATAAATTTTATTTTGAATCATTATTTTGATTATAAAAATTTAAATAAACATTTACGGTTTATTAAAATAAAATAAATAATTAATAATTTATAAAATATTTATGTACATATACAAAGATATAATTATATCAACTTCTAAAATATAAGATTCCAATATTTTATTTATAATTTCATGGGTGAGGTTTCTATTCATTTTTCTATTTTATTTTTCATATGGGTCATATTACTATTTATAAGAGTATCATTACTCTTCAAAAGGGTCATGTTACTATTCCCCAAAAAAATAAGTTAATCCTATCATAATCTAAATATATTACTGATCAAAACCATTTATTTCTATTTTTCAATATTCAATTGACAAAAGAGGAGAAATTATGACTAATGAATGGTTTATAACTATCTTCTTTTAATAGTGATAAAAAATGTTATTTCATAGAGACTTAGTGTTGTGTTCATTATATTCTTTTTAAATTTATTTATAAATCCTTAGGGTGTTACATTCTCTCCTCCTTCAATATATTTCATCCTATTAATATGAAGTTTCACTTTGAAAAAGAAAAAAAGTTTGATACAAGAAATTAGCTCTTTGAAAAACCCCCATAAAAAATGAACATACTTAGATAATTTTTATTATTTCAAGGTCCTTTCCCTACAGTTCAAAAATTATTTCACATGATATTAACTTAATAAAATATGAGTATTTGTTATTTTTCTATAAACACAATATTATCCTTTTGTAGTGACTTTAACTACTCCCACTCCATTTCATGGCAGAAGTTTTATCTTAGGGTAAAAATTTATATAAAAAACTAAACAATAATGAAATTAAACCATTTATGAAATGATTATCTTTTCCAAAATATCATGATCAAAAAATTTAAAAATAATTTCCATGAGTTTCCACAATGTACTTTTTAAAAACATGAAGTGGCTCTTAATCGTCACATACAAACATGAGAGTACATTATCCTTGTATTCTCTTAAATGAAGGGACTGACATGAATTACCATATAAACATATTAAAAATGTTAATTATTCTTCATACATTATGTAAAACATAGGAATTGGTATATATTTCATAGGTTTATAATGTTGTAGACTCTACAAATTTTCTAACTAGCAATTATTTAGATCAATAATAGTAAGTGTTATCCCAATCAATCATCTTTTTATTCCAAAATTGATATCTCAATTTTAGGAACATATTAAGGGTTGTATTTTCCTTATCCATATATTTTTACAAAAATTTATCTTTCTACATAGTCACTTATAATTGGTAGCATTCATCATATGACCTCAAATACTTAATGAAATAATACATTAGTATAATAATTTTATATTCTATAATTATTATAACCAATACAAAATTTATTTAAATACCAAAAAGGCATAATTATTGAATTTAAACATAATAACACTAGTCACTCCTCTGCATCTAGGGTCGTCGCACAATCTTGACAATGAAAAGTTTTACTCTTTTGGTGTACAATACATTGACGCATGGTGCATTGATTTGCGTAGTTTCCAATCTACTTATAGTTGAATCATGGTATATTGGAATACTTTTTTTTACCCTTTTAATCACATGAATGGTGTCCCTTCTCACCACACTTATAGCTAACTCTCGTTCCATTAAGAATATACCAATGTACTTCCATCTATAGTTATCACATGTGGGAAAATAATTCTTTCCCTTGATCACTTTATTTATAATTTTTCTCATTGTCCTATTGTTCTATTTATTCAATCAAAATCCATAATTCATAGATAACTATTTCTACTTCTTGTTAGTACATGATATTATCTCCACATATGATGAGAATTTTCAATAGACCATATCCCATAGAAAGACTCACTTAAATCCATCTTAGATAATATCATTCTTACTCATTGAATTATGTGCATTTATGTGGTTCCCATTAAATTTTGTTGGACAAATTTTTAAACAATTTCATACACAAGATTAGATGACAAAATGATGAATCATAATGGGTAATCCCAATACTAGTGAAATAAATAATAAAAATTGAAAATTTTATTTTTGTATTATATCCTAATTATATAAAGGATTCATTAAGAAAATGTTTACATTTAAATCCATCATAATGGTTTATAATGAACATGGGAATTATGTTTATAATATCCCCCAAGGAGTTTCAAACTAAGTGTAAAATAAGGCTTATTGTTGTGTTAGAGATTACCCAGAGTTAGGGATGAGACACCATGCCAGATTAGTTAACCCTTTGTACATTTGTACCAGTACCACATCCACTTCTAGGGTCCAAACAGAGATATATTTTCATGATAAATCAAAAAATCTATACTTACCAAAATTCTAGGATGATCTTCTATTAATATACTTAAAGTCTATCATATGGGTATGTTCCTCGATATATGTTTTCTAAATCTAGGTTCCCAGGTTTCTTCTATACATCCTATGATACCAACAGTAAAGACCTCAACCCTAGTTGCCTAGAGCTGATACATTATATTAATAATTTTGTATAAAAAAATGAGTTCATATCTCCATAGAACAAATAGTTTATGTGTTTTGGAGAACAAGATACAAACATAATATTTATATTTAAAACTGAAAGGAAATACAATTTATAAATTCCATTGGAATCATTCAAAACTACTAGAATGTACATGCATGCCATTCATAATATTAATCATTGAATCATGCAGAGAGGTAAAAAATAAGTATGATATCTGATGCTCAGTAAGGATATTTATTATATAGGAAGTTGTCATAAAAATAACAAGTAGGCCTTGTCAATAACTAGTAACAAATGAACTTATAAAAAAACTTTAACATAATAGGAAAGGAATTAAAGTTGTGAAAATAAAGAAATATAATTGATCATAAGATAAGGAACCATAATAATGTACATTACACATTTAAAATTTCAAACTGCGTATCAATTACTAATATCATAATTAGGTAATGCATGATGTCAGATAAATGAATCATATCGTAATGGTCTCGATCAAGATGTCTGAAAATACTAGGATAATGCCTTAGCCAAAACACAATTATGATTTGTCTCATGAGTAATATTTTTGATCCGAGGGGAAATAGTGGGACCCAACCATAACATTATAATTCCAATACATTCATATTTTCAATGGGTATAATCATAATTAACATGAACATATGAAATATAAATATCATTCCCCAATCTATAATCATAATCACTAGCCAATTTGAATATCATGGTGAATGGTATTATGATAGCACATCCATAATCAAACTGACCATAAACCGATTAATAAAAAATGTTTGATAAAAATAATATTACATAAATCTCAATAAATCATAAAATTAAAAATTGGTGTTTAAATAGAAGAAAATACTCCAATCAAACTATTGAGGAATCCTTGAGAGAAATAATCGTTTTTTAATTTGGAAATACGAGTTCTTTAAAAAAAATATGTTTCTTTATCATGATTGTTTGTGTAAAAAAATAAATGAAAACATATATATTATCATTAAAAATTAGTAATTTTATAAAAAAATTGTTTCTTAAAATATATTATATATGGTAGATGAAAATGGGTAAGAAATCAAGAGGTTCTCTTTAATTGGGCATGCTTGTCGAGATAAATTGAGAATAGAACCATGTAAAACATGTATTATCCCATAAAAGAATAGTGAAATGATATGGATATATTATTCTATAATACACAATCACAAATATATATATATATATTTATTTATGTATATAATTTTTAATAATTATATAAAAATTATGAAGAATAACATTGGTGTATATAAGAATAAAGGATAACTGAATGAAAATTATGGTTAAAAAAACCCTAACACAGATCGTATCATTAGATTGAGGGAAACTAAATGACATAATTATGTGTGAAAAATATAAATCCCCACAATATATGTGGATATAAAATATCCAACAATCAAAGTCCATTACCATATATTCATAGAAAAACATAACCAATGACATAGATGTTTATCTCAACGAAAGGAAATTGAGTTAAGATATCCCATACCATGGGTTCAAATTCTTTAAAATTTGTTTGAAAATGATATATAATGGTATTAATAGTATTATTAATTTATTACATAACTGAAAAAATTGATATAATACCTTTCATATTCTTCTTATAACATTTTCCACCCATTTATATTTTTTTCTATTATTTTGGGTGCATTCCTGTCACTGTTTCGAAGGTCTGTTTATTATGGTATTCCTTATAAAAAATACAAATATATAAGTGGATAAATATATATATTTATTTAATTTTAAATAATTACATTTGAATTTTAACATTCCATGATTTTAGTAAAAGGGAAATGAAAAATCACCATTCATGATGGCGTTTAATTGATGCACCATAGATAGTGATTTCGTTATTTAAGAATAAATAGAAGAATAATAGAGATTTTATTATGATTTTACAATAAAAAAACACGATTACCATATATATATATATATATATTATACTACAGTTTTCGCTAATCAATGGATAATAGGTAAAGATAAGATAGATGTGAGAAAGAATTTGAATGTGAGGAAGAAGGAATCTTACATTTGGAAAATTTCTCTTTAAATACCTCATTAATTCTCTTGGAAGTCGTACATTTTTGGGTAAAAAAGTACTATAATTTGTTAAGGGATAATGATGAAGTAATTTTGTTGATCTTATCCAGGAAATAAGGCTTATGGTTATAAAAATTACTGAAGGAGGGAGACTCCTTTTATAATTGATGTGAGGGGTAACATATGATTTAGTTAAATTTTACCAATATAATAAATTTTATATAGAGATTAATGCATAAAAAAGAACCCAAAAATCATTAATATCCCATTTTATTTTTAATCATATAATTTCTGACCTTGTTCATTTGTTTATTATTCTTAAATATTTGAATAAATTATTTTATTTAGGGAAAAATAATTTTTTTCCCAATTAAAAACTATTCACAATCATGATATTAAGAACCTCAAAACCAATATTCCAATATGAATTAAATTATTTAGTACATAATATAAATACTATATGTACATATATAAATTTTAAATTGACTTAATAATATAAAATTATTTTTATTTAACTATTTTAAATTTCATTAATTTTATTTATCCATTATTTAAATATTTACTAAATCATAATTTCTCAAGAAATTAATGTAATTATTTACTAATTTAAAATTTTAAAAACATTCGATGAGATATATGTTAATATTATATATCTAGATATTATTCTTCATTGAAAAAAACTTTTGGAAAACCTCTTAATAAAAAATTATACTAATTGAAAATTATACTGTGAAAAAGTTGTCTTTCTTTTTAGGAAATTAATTTAAAGGAACTAATGTGATCCATGTGGGGTCCAAAATGTACAATATTTCAATATAAATGATAAATTTTATTAAAATATATATATAATTAAATTTATATTGTTTATGTGTCAATTATGTATTCTTAAAAATTAAATTAAAAAAATTTATCTATTTTTTTATTCCGCATGTACAAATATTGGAGTGACATTGCAGAAGCATTGATATTAAAATTCTAATATATTAAAATTTAAAATAAATTAATATAATAATAATAAATAAATTAGGTTGAAAATTAAATTTTTTATTCTTTCATTATATATATTCTATCATATTCATGACAAGAAGACTTCTTAAAGTTAATATTTTTTATTTTCTAGACATGTATAAGAATTTCACATTCATTTGGATAATAAATATACTATATAACTATCAGAATATAAATTACCATCCAAAAACATTAATTATACATAATAAATAATAACATGGTGATTAAAATATTTGTTATCTATTAATTATAAAATTTAAGAAACAAAATGGGCTTAGTTAGTGCGTCGCAGGCACTGTATCGACAATGACATTAATTCTTTCATACTTATCAAGAAAATTTTAATTTATATTTTCTAGTTTATTTATATAAAAAAAATTTCTTATAAATTTTTTATTTATTTATAATATATGTTCAATAATTTTTATATCATAAATATCTCTTTATATTGTCACAAAAAATAACGAATTTTCTTAATAAATGTATTTTCACTATTTAATAAAAATTCAAATATTTTAGAAAAATCCCAAATAGTCATCCTTATCATTTTTAGATGTGTAAAATTCAGAAATAAACTATATTTTTTAAAAGTATATTTCTAAATAATATTAATTAAAATCATAATTTACTAAAAAAATGTTAAATATAAAATTATAACTCATTTATTGAATCTTTGGAAAATTAACTATGTTCTTATAAAATTATATTATAATAATAAGACATCAAAATATTTACATTTGATTATATTTTGTGAAAATAAATTTTCTTCTAAATCAATATATTAAATATTAAATTTTAAAAAAACATTTATGTTTTAGAAAAGTACTAATACTTAAGGAATAATTTCATTAGAATTTGTTTACTTATGCTATGATATAATTATATCACTATTTAATTTATAAGATTTCTAAATTTTATTTATACGTCCAAGGGTTTGGTTACTAATCATTTGGTTTTTTTACTATTCATAATGTTCATACTACTATTTCAAAGGGTAAAATTACTAATCAAAAGGATCAATATACTATTCACCAAAAACTTAAGTTGATCCTATCCAAATCTAATTATAATACTGATCGTAACCATGTATATCCATTTTTGAAACTCAATTCACATATGTGGGAAAATTATGTTTAATGGATACTTTATAACTATCCTGTTTAAATATTTATAAAAAAGTGTTGTTTTAAAGAGACTCAGTGTTATTTGCATTACGTTCTATATTAATTTTTTTAGAACTCTTTGGGGTGTTACATTACAGTTTCAATATATCTCTTAGAATATCTACCTACATGATGATGATAAAAAGTATTAAAATGAAACTCTGAATCCACATATTGCTAAACTCTTGACCAGATCATCAATGTAGTCATTTGATCAAAGTAAAACATAATAGAATATGGAATTATAGGAAACCTTATAGCTAATTCAAGGTATATTTATTAATCTAATCATGAGAGAAATCATATCTTCTAGAAATGAAGTGTGTTGACATCGTAAGGTGGTCAAATCAAACCTAAATAAAACAATTTCCAATATATTTTTTGAAACTCCATTGAAAAAATCCATAGTGACGTTTTCCAATTAACAATCTACTAAAAAAATATCTATAAAATCATCATATAATTTTGTCCCTCATACACAACTTTTATAGTTAGGGAATGTTCATCATGAACATGAAATATGACCATGATATACTTGATAAACAATTTTCCTAATTATTAATCCCATATGTATCATCTAGTTTCCCACTATCAAGTATTTTTATTTTATTTTTTCAGTTTCCCATTTATTTGGGAGAAAATTGGAACTCCAAAGGGTGTATAGAATTTTCTAGGGGAAATAAACTAATTTTATGGGATATATGTTTCTTTTAAATTTAAATGTCCATGTATTAATATTTAATGTAATTCTGAGGGTTCTCATATTGTTCAGTTAACACAAGGGTTCGTTTGGGGTTTTATATAGAAACCTAGAAATTTCATAGGTTGCGTTGTGTAATGTCTTTAGAGGATAAGATCTGAGTTTTCTATGATTTATGAAAGGATAATATTATGTGTATTTGGTTCATAAATTATTTTTGTAAAATTCATATTTTTGTAAAAAGATGACATATTTCTCATTCTTTTCAGACCTTTTGAGAATATTTGATGTGTAATGGATTACATGTAGTGTAATTGTTGCAGAAAGTGAATTTTGAAAACCATGTGAGTGATTTTATATTTCATTTGTGAGTACAATATTTGGGTGTTTACATATAATAACATCAGTGTGATTTTGGATACCTCTTCTCTATTCGAATAAATTTTTTCGGTGATTGATCTTTAGAGTTGTGATTCTGCATCTCTTTATGTAATAATTAGTTTATTTTATTCATTAACATCAATCATGATATCTTAGTTCAACTATTGTTTTTGATAAACTAATTTATGAAGAATTTTTTCTCAATTTCATTCTATATCGATCATGTAATATAGTTTGAGGGGACTTCCCATTATTGATTGTGGTGTGGTAGTTGTGCATTCTTCGATGAAAAATTTGAATTGTCTTCTCCACTAACTATTTTTAATTGATTTTGATATGCGTGGATTCATTTTAGGGCCTATATAATCCTCATTTTCTTATTCTTTTTTTATATATTTCTGTGTGAGGTGGTACGAACGATGTTTGGCATATAATGTTACATCCCTAGCCTGTGTTGGGCGAATTTCATTTCTCTAGTTCTTATAGAATAATTTTTAAATGAAATTTATTTATTTATTGATTTATTTTTGTGTGTATTGATTTTTCATTTTGATAAAATATGGGTTCACTCTTTTTTGGTTAATGAAAATGCATTTTCAAAGAATTTTAAAATGGTTTTATGAAATCATATTAAAATCATGGATTTCGGTGAATTGGATTGTGATATGTATTGCATGTGATTCCTTAGGTATTTAGGTGAAAGGTGTAGTAATATATATTTTCAATTGATTCTTTTAAGGGGATCACTAATGGGGTGTTCCTCTAATACCTAGGACTATTATATTAGGTACTTATTAGAAACTATTGGGAGGTTCCCCTTTTAAGGTATTCCACTACATCTTTGATGAATTTTATATGTCAAGAGGTGTGATTCATGCCCAATTTTCTATGTGTGGGGTATGAGTGTCCTATCTACCTGCACTATACAGATCCTTGTTATCATGTTCCCTATGTTATGGATTATACTATTTTAAATTTTACTACCATGGATTGATATTAAGTATGATTTATTCTTTTCATTGATTATATATATATATATATTTATTTCTATGAAATCATATTCCAAGATTGTTTTATAAATTTTTGAAAGGGTAAATTAAATATTTGGTCATTCATTTGGTATAAAAAATTTAAAAATATTTATCATGCATTATTTTCTATAATGTTTTGAATGATCTGATTATTTTATTGTGAAATGTTATAGTACCCTTGCGTGGGATCCTGTTGATCCTATTTATAAACAAACTTTTCACCCATTCGATGATGCAATGAACATTGTATATATTTAGATATAAGGAATGGAAAAGTGTTTTAATGAGTTGATGAGGTTTAAATCAACTGTGTTTTTTAGCTGGTGTTGAGATAGTGAGAAGTTTCCCACAATATCATATGGATCAACCAATATACTTTTTTCCATTGATGATTAGAATTAAAGTATGGGGATGAGCTTGTTTATAACTATTATGAGGACTTTTTTAAGAAATATACTATTTATTGGGGTAGATTATAATTCTTATATGATTCATGGAGAGTATCATATAAGGTATAGTCATTCTTGACTTTCCCTCCTAGATCTCATGATTTTTTTGTACACTATATCATTTGAGCATGATGATTATTATTTCATTGTTTATTTTCCCAAAATTGTTTTGGAAATTATTGATGCTTACCCAGATGATCTATATGGTTTTCTTATATATATAGTGGTAGAAATTATGATCATACTGGTTCCAGGTGTTCAGATTACTTCAATACATTAATTTTTATGTCAAAAATGGAGCATAATTGTTTCAATATAATGTTGTAAGACTTAATAAAAAAAAGATATGTTCCCCTTGTGTTTCTCAATTTTCATCACCAATGCTCTTTTCTGAGAAGTCTATGATTCAAATCAATTTTAAAAGTATTATATGAAGTTGAATCAAGTGACCATTAATAATAATTATCCTTTTATTCATGTGGATGATTTGATATATAAGTTAAAGGGGCGAAAATGGTTCTCAAAGATAGATCTTTGGCCAGGTTATCATCATCTTAGAGTTTGAGAGTCGTATATGAAATTTTTCTAACAGGATATGGTATGCACAATATGAATCTCATTTTATTTAATTTGGTTTGACTAATACTCATGTAGTTTTAATTGATTTGGTGAATCAGATATTTCATTAGTATGTAAACACTTCTGTGTAAGTGTTCATGGATAATAATTCAGTTTAATTGAGATCCGAGAATAATCGACAAAAATATTTGAGTTTATTTATTGAAGTCATGATGGTTGACCATTTATATGGAAATATTTAGAAATTTAATTTTTGGATTCAAGATGTTATGCTATTAGGATCCCGATTTATGAACATGGATCACTTATCGATCATGAGAAGGTGAATTCTTTATTTTCATGTGAAGAACCATGAAACAACTTTCAGATTCAGATCTGCATACAATCAATGATTCAGGAATGATATATACATGATAGAATCACCTATGACTCCTATTACCAGGAAAGGATGAATTTTATATTTGATGAAAATTGTATTTCTTTATTCGATGAGCTGAAACGACATCTCATATCATCTCCTATTATGATCTTAAATGAGATCAGTAAGTGGTATATTGTTTTCAATGGAGCTTTTGGGTTTTTAGTGATTCATGATTATAAAGGATGATAATGTGGTGGATTATAGTTCTTGTAATCTTCAATAACATGATAAAATTTTTCCCCTTCCTGATTTAGAGTTTTGGTGGTTGTGTATATGATGTTGTTTTGTGGGAACTATAACTATTGGGATATATTCATAGCCTTTTATGACTATAAGTGTATAATATATATCTTTTCATGGATATAAATGAATATTTTATAAATTATTTTCAAAGAAAAACTATAGAAATTTGACTTTGACGTCACCTACAACCTAGAGAAGGGGAATGTCATTGCAGATTCTATTAGTAGAAAAGTAAACTCATAGGATGTTCTAGAATCAAAGAAAGAGTGGAACCTTATAGGAATATTCACTCCATTGATCATAGATTCCCATGTTGATGTTTTATATTTGTCTCTGACCATTTTTTAGTTATAATCATCTCTCCATTATTATATTCTAGAGAGTCATCATTAATATAATGAGTTCACAGGAATTTGAGAAACCCTTTATAGTGGGGAGAATATTATTAGATACCCTCTCTCTTTATATGGTATTATCTATTTTTGGGATTGATTTTTTATCCTTGCTTCGATAAGGAGATTAGTTTTCTTGATTTTACTGTTTCTTCAAGTAAAATTCAAATGGGAAGTATTATGGTCTGTTATTAAATGAGATAATAATTTTGGTGGTTGGGTATAAAGACCGAAATTATTGATTATTTGTAATACTGTTACACCTTCCAATAGATAATGGAATAGAATCATTAATTTTTCGATTTCTCCAACCACTTCATGTTCTGATTTCAAAATGGGATCTAGTTTCAAAGGAAATTTTTGTTAGATTAACATAAACTTTGTTGTGGAAGAATTGTATCTGGGAGGTGATTGATTTATGGAAAAAGTCCAAACATTTCATTCTGATAATGGATACCAGAAAAACATATTATTATGATAAGATATACATATAGATAATCATGAGGTTACATTAGTGCACTCTTCCATTTTTAGACAGGGAAGCACATTTACATCAAATTTATAGAGGACCCTCAAGGAGGTGATGCAGTCCCTGGTTAGGATGAGTACAACATACCATCCACATAAAAATTATCAAATAGAGTGTTCTATTTTGATATTAGATTATATGTTTCATGCCTATGTACAGAATTTTTTGGGATCATGGGATATATATCATGGAACGATTGAGTTTCCATGTAACAATAGTTATCAGTCATTGATTAGATTGGATCCTTTCAATGAATTTATGGTTTCCCACGCAGGTCACCTCTATATATGTAAGTGGTGGGTGAAGCATCATTCATGGGATCAAGTCCTTTCATGGAGACGTTAGAAAGTATTTAGGATATATGTTTGCCTATATTTCCATCTCAAAATTAATAAAAATAATATGCATATCTACAAAATCATCAGTTGGAGTTTTTCATTGGGGAAAATGTATTCTTGAATTATTCTCCTCATTTGGTTCATAGTCATAATAGAAAAAATTGAATGATGGATTCATGATATTTTGGTCCATTTGAGGCCACTAAATGAATTTGATTGGATTATTATCATTTTGAATTGTTATTTCAATTGATGGATATTCATAAAGGTTTCCACTAATTTTAGCTCAGGAAATACCATCCTGGTCCCTTCTACATTCTGATTTGGGAAGATATTGAGATAGAATTAGATGTTTCTATTGTAGGGTAGACAAGATATATTGTTTAATCTCATGAAAAAGTCTTTCAGGGGATGTTAATTATGTCTGTCCATGTTTTGGGGAAAAAATAGATTTGTTTCTCTTGAGACATGGGAGAGTGAGTCAATGATGATGGAGGAGTGGAGTCAGCTATATTTCTATATTCATTCTTCCACATGACTACCCAATGATGAAAATTCTTATGGTGTAGATTTTGTAACATCCCATTAACCTATTTTAGGTATTTCCATTTCCCTTATTTTTTTAAATTTATTTGGGTGCATGATGGAACTCTTGAGGATGGAGGGAATTATCTAGGAAAAATGATCTAATGATTAAGGATGTAATTTATTTTAATTAATTGAGTCCAGGTATAAATAATATAATTGATTTTTGTGGTTTTACCTGAGTTTGGAGAACATCTATAGTGGTTGTGAGTTTTTATTCTTGTGAAAACCTAGATTTTTGTATAATGTAGGAAAACTACTCATTGTTTAATGGGAATAATTACAAAGTAATGTATTCCTAGGAGAATATAAGAGTTTATTATTCATCAATAAAGGACCATATTTCATGAATTTGGATCATATTTTATATTATTAAAAGTTAGTTTTTTTGTAAAAACGTGATAGGTTTCTCATAATTGTTCTCCTGCATAGATTACATAATGCATAATGGGATTACATGATGTGTAATTCTTGTGGAAAATTATTTTAGGGAAACATGAGAGTGATTTAATACTTAATTCTTCCATGGTGTCCTTTTTATTTGACTTTGAGGCACTCTGCGGTGATTTTGAATACATACAATCCTTTCAGATCACAATTTTTGATGATTGATCATCATGGATGTTTTTCTGAGTCAATATGGTTACAAATTTCTTTGGTTTCATAATATCCTTTGATCACATTAGCTTTATTGTGATATTGTTTTAGATTTTCTAATCTATTCTCATTATTCTTTTGATTCCTTTCTCGATCATTCATGTGATCTTGTTTTGGGGATTGGTCCTTTATTTGTTGGGGTGTGGGGGGTATACATTCTTTGAGGTATTTTGTGAATTCTAATTTTTGAATAGTTTTCTTATTAAATATATTTGAGATGTTATAATTGATTTTAGGTCCTATGTTTCCATCGTTGTGTTTTTTCTTGTTGTTGGTTTCTTGTGCAGGCATGTTTGACCAGATGTTGAGGTAGGTGGTCCATCTATATCCTATATTAGATGAAATTAAATACTATGGATTTCATAGGTTTTTTTATAAATGATTTGTAATGATTGATTGATTGGGTTTTCTGTGTGTGGGAATTCTTGTTCTATAAAAAATTACATAATTTTTTAGAAGAAATGGTGATTTAAAATGATTGGCAATTGGTTTTCTATTATTTTTTTCAAAAAATGGGTTTTTATTAATTGGTATGGGATAAATAGATCATGGTAATCCTTGGTAACATAGGTGGATAGAGTAGTAATATTCATTATCCACTGATAGTTTCATTAGTTTCACTCATGGTATGTTCCTCTGCTCCTTAGGAATTTTTTATAAGGAATTGGTAGACACTATTGAGAGGTTCACTTTCTGGGGTGTTTCCCTTCTACTTATTTTGGATGAATATGTATAGGGGCTTCATGTGCACACAATTTTCTATATTGGGGTTAAAAATTTACTATATATCCTAAACTATAGGGATACATGGGGTGATGCTATATGTCATTTGGTTAAAACTATTTTATCTTATTCTACCATGGATTGATATGATAAAATATTCGTGCTTTGGTTATATTTTATATATATAAAACTATATGATCTTTTATAAATTGATTATTTTTAAAATATGTGAAATGTTAAAATTATTTTTTTGGTCACTCTTTTTATATAAAAAATGTTAAAATATTATTCATTTTTTTCTATAATGTTGAGCTGGTTTATAATATTTTATAGATTAATCTCATGGAAAACATGGGCGGGATCCTATTAAACCTATTAATTCATAACCTATGAACCCCATTGCCACGATGTAGAACTTTGTATGTATTTTTATGCAGTGAATGGAAGGGAACCACAGTTTGATAGAGTGGTTTTATTTAGATGTGTCTGTGTAACTGGTGGTGATATAGTGGGAGATTCCCATATTAGCATAGAGAGTAGCTGGATACCTATTTTGGATATCCTTTTATTATTAGATTTGTACATTGGGATGTCGGGACAACATTGAGTTGTATCATTTACACGGTATTATTATAATAATGGAAAATAATAATTTACTTTATAGTTTCTCTCTGCTTTGTATTTATTCCATATTGTTGCATCTGGTTGGGTGAAATTTCTCCCAATGGATGGTTTTTGATGCTTGAGTTATTGTCACTAGCCCACGTGCATTAGGAACACCATTCAGGTATGTGTGAAAATTTAGGTTAGGTACCAGTTCAAGAGGGTATCCAAGTTAGGTTTATAATAGAAAATGAATTTCTTCATAAATCACATCCTTTTTTAGTATACATACATGGAAGTATTATGAGGAAAACAACATAACCAGAATCTTACCAAAACATTATGATGTTATCAAATTCATAGGATAATTACTAGGATTTTATCTAAATTTCACTAATATAAATATATAAATATTAACAAAACCCTACTCTGAAACCAAATATATAAACCTATATGTTTCATTAATTAGTATGACATCATATTTCATGAATATTCAATAAAAACATTTGGATACACTCCAAAATCATTTGGTAAAATGTCATCAAAAAATTGATACATAATAAACTAGTTTATAATAGATATACATTGTATCCCACATAGATGATCACATCAATAACCATTAATAGATATATCATACATAATAAAATTTCCTTATATAATGGGGAATAGAGGCATAAGAATGAGTGATCTCAGATGCTCATTTAGGTTAAACATGGGAGATATCAATGTCAAATTAAGAAATTTTTTAGAATAAGGATAAGATAACCTAAACATAAATTTAAAATTTTATAACCATAATATCATAGTTTATAATAAATATTCATTTCATAAATTTTTTTAGTTCTTAAGACAAGTTTCAAAAAAGAATAGAGCATGATCCATGATGGGATAACATTGTCATATGATATAAATTTGTGGCATACATATATGCATAGAAATTCATTTATTTTGTCAATGATAATTAGAAATACATTCACTGTGTATTGGGTTCACTACCCATTTTCTAATATCCTTATTTCCTATTCACTCCCATGACAATCACAATGGACAAATTCACTTATTGTACTTTCCTTAATCCCCATTCTTGTCCTTATCATGACAAGAGATATGAATCATTTCCCAAATCATTAGAGTTATATAAAATTATGGTCCCATACATTAAATACTATATTTAAATTCATATGTGTTAAATTGTATAAAAAATCATTCATCATATATCATAACCAATGGAACAGAAAAAAGGTTCATAACAAGTTCAACATTTCAACATGGCAGATCTCATTAAAGAAATATAGGTTTCATAAACATATCCTAATCAAAATTAATAAAAACTAAGTGAAATAATATGGATTATATCATTGTTTTATATATTTAGAAAATTACATGTAACAATAAAAGATGTTATCTTCGAACGAGCATTTCAATAAAATTCCACAACGAATATTTATTGAGTAAAATTCCCTTTTCATTTAAAAAATGAATTATTTAGAATATAAAATATTCTCAAAAATTAAAGACATAATTATCTTCAAAAAGAAACTATGAAACATGTATGAAATACTTTATTTAATTGACATTCCATGATGCTATCAAATTTTGTTAATTTCATGTACATCAATAGAAAACATTCTGTAGAATTTTTTGTAAAAATTAAAAACTACATTCTTTGGAAAAAATAATAATATTAATTTGAACTATTTTTTAAAATATTCAAAAATGGGAGAAACTGACTTTAAACATCCATATGAAAATATAAGAACATTTTGAAAACATTTTAATGAATTAATGGACATGGAAGAAAATCAATTTTTTATCGAATAGAGAAATAAAGTTTATTGTCAATAAAAATTATCTTTTAGTCACTCAAGAACATAAATAGAGGAAAATGAAAGGAACAAATTTATTCTCATGAAATTATAACATGATATGATGATTTATGGGATTCTTGAGATATTCGATAAATAACATCATCATTTTGTATTTACTCATAAAAAATACATAAGATACTGACCATTTCAAGAGATATCACAGGCTTGTTTACTTATATTAATTTTAATTTTTTCAAACATACATTTATTGGGTTTTTACTTTGAGAATATTTGGTTGAAAGTTGGAATTTTTGGAAAATATTCTACAATTTCATGATCGGTAAAGGGTTTTCCCATACTTTGCAACATGGCCCAACAATTCGTGAAAATCCAATTAGAGGGGATTCACATGGCTAGAGCACAGTTTGTCAAATGTTTTACCCTATTAGGTGAAACTGTGCACCGCAATTATTGAGGAGCGTAGTTAAGAGACACAATTATGGAAAACCATGGGCCCTGAGTAGAAAACCATGCATACCATATTTCAATCCCCTTAAAAATACATTTAAAATTTCTAGAGCCCCATTAATAACACTTATTTAGTTCTAAATCAACCAAGAAAGTCATTACCTAACTTTTTATCCTTCAATAAATATTCTAGACCTTTCTAACCATCTTCCTTTGTAATATGATGCCAATATTATTGATCTACACCCCTCTCAGAATTGGATTAAATGACATGTGCTATCTTTCCTCCCACTAGTATCTCCATAAACTTTTATATGGATGTTATCCTATTCATTCTTAGATATACATATGATATTTTTAGATCTAGATATATAATTGTGGGATCTGAAATTTTCAAACATGATTTAGTGTTTAAGATTAAGATATCATTTTACGTCATTATTCCATTCGAATTAGGGATTTCTATTGGGAAATAACTCATCCAAATATTGTGGTAGGAGGTGAATTATTAAAATCCCATATTGATGATTAAAATTAGGTGTTTTCAAATATATAATTCACATTATATGATTAGAAATTTATTTTCTTACATTGAGTTAATTAATTTTTTGAATTTATTAATTAAATGAATTTGAATCTAGAATAATTAATTGTTATGTTAATTATTAGAAAAATATTTTTTTGGATTTTAGGGATAATTTAGATCGATTGAATTGAGATAATTAAATGATGAATTAAATATAGAGGTGTAGTGTTTTTTATTTGGATAGAAATTTTGTATACTAAATGTGGAATATTGGGATAATGGAAAATGTTTAATTAATTTTTCTTTTAACTAAAGGTATTTTTATGGTTAACTAATTGTTGAATTGATAATCATATTGATATTATTAATTAATTTTTGTGACAATTAATGGGATTGTGATGATTGATCAATTATCGAGTTAATTAATTCGATTGTGATTATTAATTATTTTTTGAGTTAAAGAATGAGATTGAGATGGTCAATTAATTGTGGAGTTATTTAATGGGATTGGGATTATTAACTAATTTTAGAATTAATAATGATATTTATATGATTAATTAATTGTTGAGTTAATTAATGGTATTTATTTTCTTAATAAATTAGTTAATTAGCTAAAGTGGTTGATGCGATGAACTAATATCGAATTAGTAATGAGATTTAAATGATTAATTAATTATTGAGTTAATTAATGGGATCATTCATGTTATTGAATTTTTGAGTTAATTAATGGGATTGAGGTGGTTAATTAATTATTGAGTTAATCAATGGAATTATACTGACATGATGAATGGTAATAATGGAATTCAAATGTGATATTCAAAATATGAATTGTAACAATGGAATTAAAATGGGATATTGAAATAATGAATGGTAACAATGAAATTCATATTTGATATTAAACTAATTACTTGTATAATAGAATTAATTTGTGAAATTGAAATATTAAATGGTAATAATTGATTTTAGGAGTCATATTGAAATGATGGATGTTAATAATGGCATTCATATATGAATTGAGACAATAAAGGGTAATTGTGGAATTCATATGTGAATTCGGAGGAAGAATGGTAATAATGAAATTCTTATGTATGATATCCATATGGGATATTTCAAACACTAGAATGATCCCAATCAAATTTTGAGGTTCACGATTCCTCATAATCATAGGGGTTTATATTGTTGAATGATGAATAAGTAAATAAGTTTAAAATTTTTAATTAGTTTATGGTATTTTGTGTTTATACAATAGCATACACTATTTGATAATATATTATTTTAGATTCCTTTTATGGTGGAATATTTTGTATTACCCACACACTATATGGGTTTCCTGATCCATACTTTAATAGATTTCATGATTGTAGAACAAGTTATGGGAAAGGGCACTATGTCTGATGGTAGTGTTGGGAAGAAGAATGGATGAGGGAATAAAATATAGTTTGGGACCCGCTAGATAGTTTTTAGTGTCTTTAATTTTGAGTCCAATTTTGACACATGGCATGTAGTTTTCCAGGGCATATTTTCTTTTCTGTTTTGAAATTGTATTTTCATGTATTTTCATCTTTCAAAAGTTGTATTTTCATTTTTATTTTATATCTATTAGTTATTCTTATATTTTTCCTATAATGATATAATTTTAATAGTGATTTTATATTCACACAACTATTGACATTATATCCTTGATACTATTTGGTAGCCTCTATAATATAAAGAGGAACCCTTCACGTCTTGCAACCTTCTTGCTCAGTGCATCGGTGTGTTCCACTAGGTTCGGGACTTTACAAAGTGGTATTAGAGGAGTTTTTTTCTTTTTCGTTTATCTCACTATTTTATAAAAGTATATATGATACTTGAATGAGTCAGTCCTTGGTTATGAGATCACACATGATAGTATCTACAACATGTACTTGGGAGAACCTAAGTACCGAGGGAGGAATTGTTGTTATTACTATTTTCTATTATAGTTTAATATTATTTAACCTTGAGTGATTCAATTGTTGTGTGATATGATTAATGTTTTATATATTTCTTGATAATTTTATTTTGGCTTGAAAAGGTATGATAATTTGTTATGAATGAATCATTATAGAATATTAGGGTTATTTTGTGACATTTATAATTTTTGGAATTCACCAGATAATGGGTTTTTTATATTTTTTGAACATGCAATATTTTTCCATACTTTTGATATTATAATGAAAATGTGCCTAAAAATTAGGAATTATAAAATGATGAAATATTAGAATAAATGGTTGTTTAATGAGAATGTTAAATAACAATAATGATGTTACCCTATGATAACCATAATCTATATGTTGGATTGTTAAGGGTAGTGATAGAACCTCAGTTTCGTTAGTGTGGAGGGGATTTTGGAAATGACTTATTATTCCATGGTGTGATTTACTCTTGTGTAAATGTGTCAAATTTGTGTTATGTGTCTTGAGACATGTTTTTGGAATTGAGAGATATTATTCCACAATGACACATATTGAGAGTATGGTAGGAAGATATGGATGGAGAATATCTACCTATAGGGGATGCTGAGGCACCCACGACGTCATGTGAGGGAAATAGAGTGTAGTTTTAGGAGAACCTCTATAGATTTATACTATTTATTTAATGATACATTGGGTGGGTCTAAAATTTTATGTTTAACCTTACACGGGTGGTTTTAGTTAAATCACCCTTTGACTTTTATTGGATAGGTTGGACCTGAGGCAGAAGAGTTCTGGATAATGTCTATCAAAACAATATGTGATCATTTGGAAAATATTTCTTGGAATATGATCAATTTGGATGATTATATTCTCTGAGGAATGACAAGTTCCCATGGTCCATGCATGTATAGAATAAAAATGATAATTGTAGTTTACATAAGGACTTTTCAGATAACTTCCTAGATAACTTATATCCTGCGACACTGAGGCATGAGAGAGAAGTTGAGTTCATGAGGATGGGTCAGGGGATTATGCCTGTGATGGACTATGATTTACGCTTTATAGATTTACAGTATTTTTCTCCAATGTTGTAAGGGGATAAAATATGTAGACGAAAACATTTTTAAGCAGGGCTTAAATGAGATATTAATTCCCGGGTTATCCAATGTCAGTTATATAGGATTGATGCCTTAGTGAATCGGGTTCTAATAGCTGAGGGGGACCTAAATGAGGATTCCAATATAGGACCTTTAATTTCTATTGGATGATTAGAAGGAATTATTTTCAATAGAAGAAATATTCCCTAGAAGAATTCTACCCTTGTGTTAATAGTAAGTGTGGCTAGGGAAAACATCATTGACAAAGAACCTTACGTAGATTGTATGTCGCCAGTTTGGTATGTTGGTAAAATATTATAGAAAATTTCCCCTACCACCGGTAGAGTTTCGATCATGTAGAATGATTGTACATCTATAGAATTTCTACTAGAACCCAAGGTAGATGGGTAGTGATGGGCGATCTAAACAAAACTAGAGTAAATAAAGGGGATCTTTTGCTACATATTATTGTGGAAGCTAGAGTTCTAATAGGTGTGAAGGTATAAGAGGTGGATGTGGATACATTGGGAAAGAGATAAAGTACCAATATGGTGTTAAAGATCATGGGAGTCAGATATCATCATTGGGATGATGGATAACATAGTAGCATTCAGTTCATCCTACACTTGTGGATAATAGGGTTGGACCACTGAGATTGAGAGGTAATATTCTTGTAGATTTTATAATAGCTATTAGTTTTTTTGATATTGGTTCCCTCATTTCTTCATTTCTACACAACATGTGGATGGATTGTTCAAGGTGGTATATTTGGTGATTGGGGTGTTGATGATAGATACACTACTGGTAGTAAGAAATATAAAGATATTCTTTTGAATGTCATTTTATCTCGTGGGTGGGGAGTATAATTTTCTATGGGATATTTACATCCTAGATATGTTAGGCTTTGAAATAATTATTCCCATGGATAGGTTATTAGAATTATAAGAACAAATGTCTTTTACCACATGAGAGTGACTTTAAAGTTTCCTAGGGGTGACAAATGTATTGACCATGGAAACTGGTATATCTTTGTAGTCCATATAGTACTAATTACTCAGGAACTACGAGAGATTATAGAATATATTTCTAGGACAATTCTTGGATGAAAAAAGGGTGAACTTATTGTGCTTCTACACATTGTGGATAGGTTTGAGGATGTGTTTCTTGAAGAATTACTATAGAATCCACCTGAGAGATATGTGGAATTTTCTACTGATCACATTCCAAGGGTTGGGCTAGTTTCTATTCCATCATATAGAATGACACTGATAGATTATCAAGAGATCAATACTCATCAATAAAAATTATAGGGTAAAATATTTATCCACTCAAGTACATCTCCTTGGGGTTCTCTAATTTTTTTTGCAGTGAAGTATGATGGGAGTTTACACTTATGTGTTGATTATCAGAAGTTGAACACATTGACTATTTAGAACTGATTTCCTCTTCTTCACATAAATTATTTCTTTAACTAGTCAATGAGAGATTGTGTTTTCTTTATGATTTAATTGAGGTCAGGGTATCATCCATTTAGAGTTATACCTTGTGATATACTCAGGACTAATTTGAGAATTATGTATGTCCTATAATATTTTGTTGTAATTTAATTTGGGGTGATGAATTCACTTGCGGTGTTTATAGATTGGATGAACAAATCTTCCATCAGAATTTGGGCCATTTTTGTAGTGTTTGTGGATTATATCTTGGTGTACTCCAAGACACGTGATGATCATGAACAAAACCCTAACATCATTTTATGTACACTGAGAGAGTATCTAATATCTTCAAAGACATATACATATTATTTTCTATTAATATGTTATACTTTATGGGTCAAATAAAATCATAGTAATGTGTGTTAATGGTCTTAAACAAGGATCATGTTGTTTTGTGTTGGTGTTAGAGAAAGTTTTTTTTTGATTTCCATATTTTGATGGACTTGAATGGATATTATTAGTTGTTTATCGAATAATTTTAGAAATTTAAATCACCTAATTATAGATTGACCAAAAAGGGTGTAAAATTTTAATGTACAAAGCATGTGAGAATGCTTTCTTGGAGGTAATGAAGCATTAGAAATCAGTACTAATAACGATCATACATTACCAAGTTGAGGAGTATATATTGCTTTGTGATACTATAGGAATAGTTATTGGGGCTGTGTTGATATAGGGAGATCATTTTGTGGTAAATGGGACTCAACAATTGAGGTTACCTGATCAAAACTACCCCACACATGACCTTGAGTTAGTAGTAGTTGTTTATGATTTGATGTGGTGTTGAAATTATCTTGTGGGTGAATATTTTTTACTGGATGTGGATCACTAAATCCAGAGATTTATCTTCTCACAGATATATTTGAATCTATGATTGTGGGGATAGGATGAGTATATACAATCATTTGCTTTTGAGTGAGGATATATTCTCAAAAAGGGTAACGGTGTAGCTAACACATTAATCCTGAAAACTCAGACTTATGTGGTTATTAGTCACTTGATTAGTGGAAGATTATGTAATTAATAGAAGAAATACATTTTATGATTAAAGAGAATTAAGATAAGGTGACTATCATATCAGTTTTAGTAGATTCCACACTACTGATTTAGCTCATGGATAAGAACTACGCCGATATGGAAATTTCTACCTTAATAGAAAGCCTTAAAGGTGGGTAGTCACATTTAAATTTGGAAAATATATGGGGATGATATCATATATGTAAAGAATTTAATTACAGTTCCTATTGGAATTTTTTAGAAGATTATGCATGAGTTTCATATCTCGGAGTGGGTGGTATCTTTACGAGTGGACAGAATGTATTGTGACATATATCTACCATTTTTTTGGTCAAGAATAAAAAATGAGAAAGATGGGTTCATGAAATGATTCAATGACTATCAATACTTGAAGGTTGACCATCATTGACCTAGTGGTTTTTTAATGTCATTTTCCATTCTAGAATTAATGTGTAATGATGTTACCATGAACTCTGGGGTGGGTCTCACAATTACACCTCCTAAGAATGATTCTCCTTGGGTGTTTTTGGATCATTTGGAAAAGGTAGTTAATTTATTTCCTATTAAGGATTCATTATCAATTAAAAAGTTGGGATATTTTTATGTTCAATAAATAGTCCATCTTCATAGGGAACAATTGAATATTTATTGAGTCCATGATTCATTTCGTACTTCACCCTTCTGGTAGGGCTTACAAAAATCACATGGTACGAATGTTTTACTACGTATAGATTTTAATCAAAAGAAAAATGGGTAGTCAGATCATACAATTCAGGTGGCTGAGGATATGTTGCAAGTATGTTTTATAGATATGTGATGTTATTGTTAAAGGAACCATGATTTGGTGGAGTTCTCCTATAAGAAAAATCATCAGGATAAAATAGATATGGAACCATATGAGTCAATTTATGGTAGGCTGTATAGAACTCCTCTATTCAGAATAAGGGGAGGAGAGTTAGAGTAGTTGGGGCAGAGTCTCAAGAAAGAGACACAAAGAATGATCTCTTTATTCTAATGTATATGGATACAGATCAGAGTATATAGAATTAATATGCTGATAGTTGTTGATGACCTCAATAGTTTACAAAGGGTGATTTTGTATTCCTTCTGGTGTCTTCTAGGCTAGGTCCCCATAGGATACAAAGATAGGGAAAGTTGGGACCTAGGTTTATTAGACCCTTTGAGTTTATGGAATTAATCTAGCCACTAGTGTACTAATTTGATCTTCTATAGAGAAATTGTTCTATAAATGAAGTTTTCAATGTGTCTTAATTTCAACGGTACACCCCAAACATTTACATTTTATCAATGAGTATGTTATTGAGCTTGGTATAGATGTTCCATTTGATAAGTATTGGAGGATTCTGTTGGATTTCATTATGAATGTGTTGTGGGAAATGATCATGTTGATAGTTTGTTTAAGGTGGAAACATTGGTGTGTGCAAGAAGAATCATCGAAGAGAGAATTGGATATGAGGGCTGAATGGCCTAAAGTTCTTGGCTCGGAGTCATAGAGAAGCGTAGGAGAAAATCTCAAGGATATGTTGGTATAAGTTGAGGATATTTTTAGATACAGACCTATTTTAGAGAGGCATCAGGATTTTTTATTATATATTTCTGATCATATATTTATTGGGGTTTTTCTTGGTGTGAATTTTATTGAAAATTGGATATTTCTAAAGGAAGTGGACAAGTGCATGGTTGGATAATGGTTTTCCCAAACAGAGTTCCATGTCGAAAAAAACAATGAAAACCAAATAGAAAGGAATTAATATGTCTAGAACATAGGTTTTCATACTGTATGCCCTTTTAGTTAAACTGGAGACCCCCTTTTGTGATGCCCATAGTCACGATGCACAGTTAAGGGAAACTACATGTCCCAATCTGCAAACCTTGTGAACAAGATTATAATCCCCTAAAAATAAGATTTTAGATTTTACAAGAGACAATGTTAGCCTATATTCATCCTTATCATGACCTCAAACGTCATTTCATGATTTAGGAGCCTCCAAGACATATTACAATCCATTATGGCCTCTGTTCTTCACAATCTGAATCTCAGATTGAAGATCTTCACCCATCCAGATAATAGGTTGTAATACTATGTCATTTCCTTGTTATCTCCCATATCTCCCTCTTATTTTAGAGGAATGTTATTCAATGAATTTGTCAATATAGATCTATGATTGTATGATATAGGTCTGTTTTTTTTGGTTGTTGATTTTTCAATATTAATTTAGGTTTTAAGATCTAGATATCATTCTATGTCATTATTCATTTCAAATTAGGGATTTCTTGTTGGGAGATCACTCCTCAAAAAATTTATGTAGGTGGTCTGTTATTAAATCCTATAGTAATGTTTTCAATTATGTGTATTTAATCATAAAATTTCTATTATATGTTTATCAATTGGGTTTCATGGATTGAATTAATAAGTATGTTGAATTAATTAATTAAAAGATTGTGGATAATGAATAATTAATTTTTGAAATCATAATAAGAATATTAAATTTCTGGATTTTAGGAATAATTGATATTGATTGAATTTGGATAATTAAGTGTTGAATTATTTATAGTGGTATTGAGTTTTTTGATTGAGATAATAAATTTTCGAATAAATTATATGATACAAGGATGATGTTAAAGGGTTGGTTAATTATTGAGTAAATTAATGGGTTTGTGATGATTAACTAATTATTGAATTTCAAATGATATTTAGATGAGTAATATTTTTTTGAGTTAATCAATTTGATTGTGATGATTAATTAATTGTTGAGTTTATTAATGGTATTTTTATGATAAATTAAAAGATGAGTTAATTAATGAGACTGTGAATATTAATATTTTCTTTGTTTTAATTAATGGTATTGTTACTATTAACTAATTGTTCAATTAGTAATGATATTGAGATTGTTAATTATTTATTGAGTAAATTAATGATATTGATGTTCTTAATTAATGGAGGAATTAATTAAATGGATTGGTGTGATGAAATAATTTTAGAATTAGTATTTAGAGTAAAATGATTAATTAATAGTTGAGTTAATTATTGGGAATTAGATAATTATTTAATATTTTAGTTAATAAGTGGGATTGAGGTGGTTAATTAATTGTTGAATTGATAATTGGAATGATATTGAAATGATTAATGGTAACTATGAATGTCAAATGTGATATTGAAATAATGAATAATAACAATGGAATTCAAATGTGATATTGAAATAATTACTGGAAGTAATGGTATTCAAATGTGATATTGAAATACCGAATGGTAATAATAGTATTCAAGAGATATATTGAAATTATGAGTAGTAATAATGGAATTCAGATGTGAATTTAGATAATAAATGGTTATAGTGGTACTCATATGTGAATTGAGATTAATGTTATCAATGAAATTATGAGACATTATATCCATATAATATAGTTCACAATCTAGTATCGACCAAAGAAGGTATTGAGGTTTGAGCGTTCTTGGGAATGCAAGGGTTGATGTGGTTAAACTCAGAATAGTAGAATATTTTTAAACTATTTACTTTATTGTTGGTATTCATTCATTATAGAGTCGCATGCACTATTTGAATGGATATTATTTTAGAGGACATTAGTGGTGGCCTAACCAATTATACCCACACCCTAATTCAGGTATTTGATTGGTACATATATAGATTTAATGTTTACATGACATGTTAAGGGAAAAAATTGGGTTAGTTAGATGAGTTGGGATGGAGCATGGATTTGGGAACAACATATTGTTTGGGACCGGCATGGGAGTTGTTCATGTTTCTAATTTTTTGTTTAATTTTATAAAATAATTTTTTTGGAATGGATATCTATTATTATTTTTTCATATTATATTTACCATTTTGCCTGGTGAAATTAGTATTTATCTGTTATGCTATATATGTTTGTTAATATTATCATTTCTGTTGTTGAGATACATTCATAAAGATAGTATAGTAATCCCACTATCAGCAATAAACCCCTTAATTATAGTCAAAAGAATTTGGTAAATGATGAGGTTCTATTGAGATCAGGTGATCGACTGGCTTGGGGCACCGGTCTATGGCACTCGGGTTGGGATGTTACCAAATCAATATATACCATGAGATTGTAAAAAAAATCTCCCATATCTAGTTTCACATACATAGAAAGAAAATTTAACTAAAATATAATGAACATATATTTATTATATTTCAATAAAGGATCATGTACATATATACAATATAATTTATGATCCACTTATAATATTTCAACACCCATTTGTTGATAATTATTATTAAAATTTCTATTTTTTGGTTTTTGTTATTTCGTTTTTCATGGAAGCTTTGGTTTGAAAATTCTAGTCATTATACATAGATCATCGTCACATAATATATATTTTTTTAACAAAGATATAAATATCTGATATATTAATTATATATATTTATAGTTATCCATAAATCATAGGGAAACAAATTGAATTAAACTATTCATTGAGATAATAGGTTGTACTTACACATGAACACTATTTTCATTTTTTCGTAGATAAAATGAAAGAAATTTAATTTATATTTCAACTAATAATAATAGAAAAAATATCATAAATACCATATATATATATATATACATTTAATGAATCCATCATTATAACAATCATTGTAAAGTAATGATGAAAAAAAATAATTATATTTCTATGAGGATATGATAAGTTATACATATGTGTGAGGGATATTTACCCTTTTATAGGAAGAAAATAAGGGTTTTAATATTGATTCCATTATCAAAAATAAATTTTGTAATTTTAAATTAATAAATTGATTTAGAGGTGGCGGAATATGGAATAAAATTGAAATTGCTCGGTTATGAATTATACCTCTTCGTTGAAAAACATATTTTGGAATACAACATTAGTTATCAAGGTATGTTATTTTGGAATGAAAAAAATATTAATGAAATAGGTAAGGAATATAGGAATGTATTGTGGTATAGTTTTCAAAATCTTGACCTCTAAAAAGATGTGAGGAAGAGATCATAATAGGTTACCTATCTTAAGTGAGAGGAGGGGCACTATTGGAATTTATTACAACATTAAATTTATATAAATTAATTTTCAAAGACAAGATGCCCAAAATTATCATATTTATAATATATGATGAATATAATCTGAATTAATCTCACACAAAAAATTTAGATATTTTTATGATATTTTTTAATACATATGTTTTCGGTTTGTTCCCCCCAACCTTTTTATAATTACTACCATATCAACATTTTCTACATTATAATGGTTAAAAATGTTACCCTATAAATAGATGTAACCCATAAATGGAAAATAGTTGATATTTTCAACCATATCACATTGACTAAGAGGAATATTTAATTTTTTATGTATTATAAATTATTTAATATAATTTTTTTCAATAAAAATATTATTAATTTCATTTTTGTAATGATTCATTTTCATTAAAATTAATTTAATAATTTATTTAGGAAATTCATATATAAAAAATTTAAGAAATAGCAATATGTTATATTTATCCATAAACTATGGGTATAACAATAATTTATTTCAATTTTATTTCATTTTATATTTTTAAATTATTATAATTATTTTTTTAAATGAATAACAATTGATTCTGTTTTTCATAAGTATTTTATGTAATTATTCAATAAAAAAATTAAATATAAAATAATATGTTAAAAAATTAATTTATATTTCACATAAATAATTATAACTGAAAATTGACTCGTTTTACTCTTATGATAATGTTTTAGAGATATTACTATCATGAGAATGACATTTTTTATTTATTATATTCTTATAATAATATAAAGATCACAATAAATGAAAATCTACTTAATGTTGAGAAAATTTTTCAACATAGATTAGTATGGATGTAATTCACTCATAGAATTTGATCCAAGAAAGTGTAAGAGTAATTTGAAATCCAAATAATAATTATTTTACCCATATTTAAGGGGTTTCCCTTATTAATGTGCCAATTTTTAATATTATTTTTACTATTAATTATTTTAAAAAATTAATGACGCATATTTACAAAATATGAAAACTATTTTTAAAAATATGGCATCTATTTTATCAAATTCAATTCCCCATAATGTATTAAATTAATATAAAATAAATCATTTAATGCATGATGGAAAAGAGTTTTGCAGAATTTTTTCCCATAAAGTATACATGCTTATGTACCAAAATCCAATATAGAATTATTTCAATAGACCTGAATTACAGAATTAATAATATGAGTCAACAAAATTTACATTAATTGATTTTTTAAAATTAATCTATTTAATGTTTTTTTAAAATTCATTCCTAAATAAAATTTATTATTTTTCTTAATTCATTTGAAAAATTAGTCAGCTTAGAAAATTATCAAAAATGAAGTCTAAGATAATTATGAGATGTTGATTTAAAAAAGAAACACAATTTTATTCATTAAATTTTCCAAAAATATTTGTAATTAGTTACATTATATGATCAAAAAATAGAAAAAAACTTTTTAATGGAAAAATTTATATTTGATCCATACAATGTCACAAAAACAATTGAGTACATATTTGTAAATAATGTTTCTTTATATAAAAATTAAATATATATATAAATCCAAAAAGTGGTTATTAAAATACACTCTTACAATTTAATGTATAAGTTATGATGGTATTCTTTATTACAGTTCATTGAGACTTGGGGTAGAATATATATCAAGCTTGTAAAGACCCGGAAATTTCATGGAAATTTTTTTCTTAATTTTCTTTGCAATTTTACAAGAACGCAGTTTCTGACGGCGCCTGATTCCGAGGCCCGGTGTGCCCGGAATTAATTTCCGAAGTTTGGCTCAGGAACGTTCAGTGAACGAGTGAGCGAGAATTTCTATCTTTTGAACCGGTGCTCGGAATTGAAATCCGATTTCACCGATGAACTCGCAACGCCGGTAATCGCTTAAGAGAACCTTTACCGTAGTTACGTTTGTGCGGGAGGAGAAGTTAATTTTTGGGGTTTAATTAAAAAAGTGAAAAAAATTGTTAAATCAAATTTTAACAATGTTAAGTGGTTAACTTCTCCCATGGGAAGTTGGTGGTGGGCCCACATCCATCCAACTTCCCATGTGTAGATATTTGAAAGGGTGGGGCCCAGACGAACCCCCCCCCCCCCCCACCTTTTCAAATTCCTTAAACTCCCTAACCCTCTTAACCCATCACTTTCCAACTCCCCATTAACTCACATTCTTTAATATTTGACAAATTGATTAATTAATGAGGTGAGTTAAGTATGGTTTATTTGAATTTCAATCTTTTGAAATTCTTGTCAACACTTGGCAATTAATTAATTAAACCAACTTAATTAATTATTTTGAGTGTTTGAATTCTTTTGAATTCATTTTGCCAACATTAAAAAGAGAGATTATATTCTTCTTTTTGGGTTGTCTTAAACATTGTGGGGAGAACTAAGGAGAGGAGAAGAACTCTTGGAAGATCACCAACAACTCGATGAAGAACGTTCCACGTTTTCGAAGAACGTGAAGCAACACCTCCGACCATCTTCAACCGGAGTAAGGAAGGGAAGCACCGCCGCCTTCAAATTATACAGAGGGTGACGTCTCGGCTCGACTTCACCGTGCTCTTCTCCCACCAACCTAGACGGAACGGCGCCCGACCTACGCGACGCTTGTCTTCCGCGGGTCGTTGAAGAACTCCGTTCTTGAAGCCGAGGTAGGGGAATTTTATTTTGGAATTCTCTTATCTTTTGAGAAAATAACGACGAGCGCGGACCAACCAATACCGGGTTGATCCGTGGATCGTCCGATCAAGCGGTTGATGATTGAGGGTTTTTATTTATTTAATTGTTCGTGAATACAAACTTGGTGATGATCGTGGATTAAAACCCTTTTTGTTATCGAATAACACGAGGGGGTCGGACCGCACAAACATGGCCGACCCTCCTCCTTTGTTTTTCGTGATGGTTTCTTAAGGATGATACGAGAACACGTGGTGCCGTCGCACCACACGATTTATTGCGGAAGATACGCGCGGCGCCGTCGCGCCGCGCCGTGGAAAGAAATCCAAGAACGCGACGTCGTCGCGTTGCGTCGAAGGAAGTCAAAGGTGCCGCGGCCGGAGCGTGGTCGCGGCGGAGGGGAGCGGTGTCGTCGCATCGCGCCGGACGGCATAGGCCGTGGCCGGTTCCGGGCCGCGGCGAAGCAAGATGACCAGCGGTCGGCACCGGGCCGCCGGTGTCGGTGAAGGAAGGACCGGCCGTCGCCAGTCCTTGCTGGCGAGACCGGCCGGCCAGTGCGGGCCGGCCAGGCAGTGCGGGCCGACCACTTTTGTTCAAATGCCTGAATCTTGGGCTATGGGCCTCCAAACGACTCGCCGTCGGCGGCAACACGATCCTTGGATCGAGACGGTCGTTTCGGTATACTATGCTCAAGGTACACCTTCCTTTTCGAGAGCCTACGTGGTTAAAACTCCATAGTTAAGCGTGCTTGGCCTAGAGTAGTGATCAGGATGGGTGACCTCCTGGGATGTTTCCCAGGGTGGGTGTGAGACGGAAAAGCCAATAACTCTCAGACCGGGCGTCCGATTGACGCGTTGTCTGTTGCGTTGAGTTACTGTTGACGATAGAAAAATTTTGGCATCCACCGCCCAAGAATTGGATGCAGATGGATAGTGTCCGGGTTGGATCGCACCGAAATCCAACCGGGCCCCTGGAACGAAAAAGCTGATATCTTTCTGACAGAACGTCCGTTTGACGAACCGTCAGTGACGTTGGTGATCTCGTTGAGAAACGGTCCCTATGAGTATACCCTATGAGATTTCAGGGTACAGTTGAGATACGGCCGGGTTTGGTTCGCTCACGAAACCAACCGGGCCCCTGGGAAGAAAATGCTAATAACTCACAGATCGGGCGTCTGATTGACGCGCCGTCTGTTGTGTTGAGACCCCTATGACGAGGCGGTCCTTTGAGATACTTTTTCGCGGGACTTTGAGATACTTGGAGTATCGACCTGTAGCTCATGGAGAGGACCCTCCCAGTGACGAGCGTGCGGAGTACGGAGACCGTGTAACTGGCTGAGACCTGACGACTGCTTGACCGACTCGACTTGGAGTGAGTCGACTAGCCCAGTGGACGGAGCACTACTTTCTGAGGTGCAGACCCATGGTGGACGGAGCACTACCTATGTGACAGTGCAGACCCGCGGTACTCGTCTGTAGAGTACCTCAGCAGGCTACTAGGGGGTGTGCACTACTGTGTTTGGGTGACATACCTCGGCAGGAAGCACTACTGTGTTTGGGTGGCTGACCCGCGGTACTCGACAGGAGGAGTACTTCAGCAGTCTTAGGTTAGTGAGTAGTACCTCGGAGTCGTGACAGGACCACTGTACACTCCAGAGACGGAGCTCTTCAGCAGTTACGGTTTCGATAATGAAAATCTTGGTTTGAGCTGAGACTTTGACCTTGTGTTTACCTCATGATTGAGATGGGTCACTTGCTAACTTAGGTATATGTATGGGCATATACCTGGGTAGTGGTTATCCGTTGATTTCACAATCCTTGTGTTTCCTCATGATTGAGATGGGTTACTTGATAACTTAGGTATATGTATGGGCATATACCTAAGTAGAGGTTATCTGTTGAGATTTTCTTTGTGGTTATCTTTGTTGGTTTAGTGAGACCTTGAGGGTCTCGGGGTCCCTACTGAGTATCGTTATACTCACCCTTGCACGGGCTATGCCTGCACCTTGTTGTGTTGGTTGCAGACGACGGGTAGTGCTGACGGAGGCCGAGTGTTTGAGGACTGGACGGTACCCGGAGGTGGACTACACGACGAGTCAGTACCCGAAGGTGGACTTCACGGCGAGACGACACTCAGAGGTGGTTGGCGGGTGAGAGCGTTGTGGAGGCTATCTGTACCTACCCTTCAAGTAGGATCCGTGGTGGATGATCCAGGAGCTGCGCCAACTATACCTACCCTTCAGGTAGGATCCGAGGAGGACGACCCAGGAGCCGCTTCCGTCCCACCAGCTGTTGTTTTTTTCTATCGTACTTTGTTCAGTTGTAGTTGTACTTTCTTTTGGGTTTGTATTCTGGCCCATTTTTCCTTTCATCACTTCTCTTTATACTTAGTGTTTACTTCTGCTTATACTCTGTCGTGTTTGTTTACTTTTATAAAGGCAATGCCTTCCCAGTTATCGGGATTTACACCTTTGGTGCTGGTCACCAGCCCCTAGCCTATGGAAGATGGGCTTGGTGTAGTCACGGCACGGGCCCCGAGGACGGGTCGTGACAAATTGGTATCAGAGGAGTTCGGTTCTACCGCAGAACTTATGAATCTTACTTTTTCTTTCTGTAAAGCAATAGTGTTAAGAGTACCGAGTGTGGATTTCAGTTCAGGGAGTCCAGTGTTGGTGCGGGCAGCCGACGTATCCATACACCAGGACCCTGACAACTGATTTCCGACTTTGTGCACGAAAACACTGATTGCGTGTGTGTTTTCAAAGGTTTTCCCTTAAAACAGCTCAAACCAGGTCAGCTCACCAGGTATAAACGTTTGACCGTGTCACGATGTTTCTTTCAGGATTCCTTTTCACAGACGACCAGCTAGAGCGCAGAGGGATGTGCGTGCTGATAGCTTGTCGAGCGATGAGGCTTCGGTACAGGGCCCTCGTGTAGTGGAGGCACCAGCGGTACTACTATCGGTTGGGCCACCGATGCCACCGGCCCCAGCAGTAGAAGATGCACGACGCTTGAGCGCACTGCACGAGTTCCAGCGCCAGAGGCCACCCAGGTTCCGGGGAGAGACGGACCCTCAGGCAGCAGAGGTTTGGCTGGAGGCTGTGGTGAGAGTCTTCAGGATAGTGGGGACGCCTGCAGACTTCGTGGTGATCTTTGTTACCAGCCTCCTTCAGGCAGCAGCAGGCAGGTGGTGGAGCCACTTGTTTCAGTTTTGCGACGGGATGAACTTCGCATGGGAAGACTTCGAGACGTTCTTCAGGGTGGAGTTTGTGCCAGTAGCTCTACACCCCGAGCATGTACAGGAGCTTCTGCCTTTGCCGCGTGTTTTTCGATCAATAGCCGAGTCATCTGTGGGTAGTAGACAGATGATGCAGAGGTCCAGGAGGACCAAATTAGCAGTTGGACGATCTCGGGTTTTAGGACCGGTGGTGCGGGGCACCCGTGGTGGGAACAGATCTAGGCGTGCCAGAAGCAGGTTCTGTTACTCATGCGGCGGAAAGGGTCACCTGGCACGTGACTGTCCGACTCCTCATACGGTTGATCAACGGGTGTTGGAGGAGCCACCGAGGCAGAAGCAGCGACGAGTGCTTGAGCAACAGCCGAGCAGTGGACAAGGCAGTAGAGCTCTGAGAGCAGGTGGTCAGGAGAGGAACTAGTGGATACGTTCTTTGTACTTCTAGTTCCATGTTTCTTTTGTATTCGTGTCTTTGTACTATGAGCTATGATCTGCAATAATAAAAAGACTCTTACCTTTGAGATGTTTTCTTTCCTGTCCTTTTGTTTGGTTGATACTGAGTGGTCCCGGTTAAACTGTTGACTTGACCCTAACTTTTGAGATTTCTACTGGAGGGGACCCAGTGACCTCACACTGATGCCGACAGTGTGACTCGACCCTTATAGGTGAGAGTGACAGTTGGATCTCTTAGTAGTTACGTCGAGGCCTTACGACGTCATCCATGGCATGAATGCATTATTCATGTCAGGATTGACTGTATTAGGCAACGAATGTGGTTCATCCAGGGGATGAGACTGGGTTTTTATTATCGGAAAAGAAGAAATCATAGCAGCTCTTGTGAGACTAAAGGAGGTCCAGGACATCCAAGAGAGGATGAAGACTACACAGTGCGGTAAGAAACCGGAAACCGATGCCAGTCTTAGAGACTCGGGCGTGTTAAAGAAGAGGAAGCTTAAAGGAGAGATGATTCTACGAAGCAGCAGACGTGGAGGCAGAGCTAGGAGAGCAGCATGAGGTGGTGTAAATACTAACATTGTACAACCATTCGCCTTAGTTATTCCTTCCAGGATCAGGGATCTAGAGGGCGGAGGAAGAGTGCGGCTGCATGCGGTCAAGGAGTGTGACCCAATGGCTCTAGAAATGATTCAAGGGACAGTCTGTGTCCACTACTAGCTATTGTAGTAATAGATGTAAATGTGAATCATTTCTTGCTTTCACAAATCTTGTTCAAGACCTAGAGTTTCCAGAAATCCGTGGACTTGACCCTCACGTCTGGAGATACCTTGGGAGGAGAATCGATAATCACACTTACGCCGACGGTGTGGTCAGACCCTCGAGGCGAGAGTTTCGGTTGGAATCTCTTGGTGATAGCGTCGAAGCCTTACGACGTTAATTTGAGTATGGAATGGGCTATAACTGTTCATACTCAAATTGACGGTTTTAGGCAAACGTCAGGATGGGTTTTCCTTGGTCGGCGAAAAGGAAACCCTAGGCAGCACGGGATAAACTCTTACACGGGAGGGTGCGACCGATCACTCTTGAATCGTCCAACCTTACCCTCGTGGCAGCAGTCGTTTGAGTTCCAGTTCTAACAGGAATTAGAAACCTCTGGAGTTTGAGGATGGCGACCACGTTCTTATACGAGTCTCACCTCGACGAGGTATACAGAGATGTGGCCAAGGCGGCAAGTTATCTCCAAGGTTCCGCGGAACTTCTTAGGCCCCCAGTTGGGTAGGCGGGGTGGTTTACCGCTTGACCCATTCACCGAAGTTTCACCAGGTGCACGACGACTTCCACGTATCTCAACTGAGGAGATACATGGTCGACCCTTCGCATACCATCGACCATGAGGAGCTGGACGATGGCGATGGGGTTTCTTTCATGGAGGTTCCAATGGGGATCGAGGATCGACATGAGCAGATCCTACGTGGACGATCGATTCCTCGGGTGCACTTTCTTTGGCAGTACAGAACCTCCAGGTAAGCACATGGGAGCGGAATGCTCAGATGCGTGCTCTGTACCGCTTTTGTGACCCTAGTTTGTGTTGAAGCTTCACGGGGACGTAAAGCCCTGAGGTGGGAGTAATGTAAAGGCCCGGAAATTTCAAGGAAATTTTTTTCTTAATTTTCTTTGGAATTTTACAAGAACGCAGTTTCTGACGGCGCTTGATTCCGAGGCCCGGTGTGCCCGGAATTAATTTCCGAAGTTTGGATCGGGAACGTTCAGTGAACGAGCGAGCATGAATTTCTATCTTTTGAACCGGTGCTCGGAATTGAAATCCGATTGCACCGATGAACTCGCAATGCCGGTAATCGCTTAATAGAACCTTTACCGTAGTTATGTTTGTTCGGGAGGAGAAGTTAATTTTTGGGGTTTAATTAAAAAAGTGAATAAAATTGTTAAATCAAATTTTAACAATGTTAAGTGGTTAACTTCTCCCATGGGAAGTTGGTGGTGGGCCCACATCCATCCAACTTCCCATGTGTGGATATTTGAAAGGGTGGGGCCCACATGAACCCCCCCCACCTTTTCAAATTCATTAAACTCCCTAACCCTCTTAACCCCTCACTTTCCAACTCCCCATTAACTCACATTCTTTAATATTAGACAACGTGATTAATTACTGAGGTGAGTTAAGTATGGTTTATTTGAATTTCAATCTTTTGAAATTATTGCCAACACTTTGCAATTAATTAATTAAAACAACTTAATTAATTATTTTGAGTTTTTGAATTTTTTGAATTCATTTTTCCAACATTAAAAAGAGAGATTATATTCTTCTTTTTGGGTTGGCATAAACCTTGTGGGGAGAACTAAGGAGAGGAGAAGAACTCTTGGAAGGTCACCAACCTCTCGAGGAAGAACGTTCCACATTTCCGAAGAACGTGAAGCAACACCTCCGACCATCTTCAACCGGAGTAAGGAAGGGAAGCACCGCCGCCTTCAAATTATACAGAGGGTGACGTCTCGGCTCGACTTCACCGAGCTCTTCTCCCACCAACCTAGACGGAACGACGCCCGACCTACGCGGCGCTTGTCTTCCGCGGGTCGTTGAAGAACTCCGTTCTTGAAGCCGAGGTAGGAGAATTTTATTTTGGAATTCTCTTATCTTTTGAGAAAAAAACGACGAGCGCGGACCAACCAATACCGGGTTGATCCGCGGATCGTCCGATCAAGCGGTTGATGATTGAGGGTTTTTATTTATTTAATTGTTCGTGAATACAAACTTGGTGATGATCGTGGATTAAAACCCTTTTTGTTATCGAATAACGCGAGAGGGTCGGACCGCACAAACACGGTCGGCCCTCCTCCTTTGTTTTTCGTGATGGTTTCTTAAGGATGATACGAGAAAACGTGGTGCCGTCGCACCACGTGATTTATTGCGGAAGATACGCGCGGCGCCGTCACGCCGCGCCGTGGAAAGAAATCCAAGAACACGACGCCGTCGCGTCACGTCGAAGGAAGTCAAAGGCGCCGCGGCCGGAGTGGGGTCGCGGCGCAGGGGAGCGGTGTTGTCGCATCGCGCCGGACAACATAGGCCGCGACCGGTTCCGGGCCGCGGCGAAGCAAGATGACCGGCGGCCGGCACCGGGCCGCCGGTGTCGGCGAAGGAAGGACCGGCCGTCGCCGGTCCTTGATGGCGAAACCGGCCGGCCAGTGCGGGCCGGCCGGGCAGTGGAGACCGGGGGAATTAATTTCCCCCGGCCGGGTCTCAAAAGTGGCCCCAATTAAGGGGCCGCAGTTCTCAAGGGGGGGGGGGGCTTTGCCCCCCGCGCGTGGCACCCGAACGGCGCCCAGGCCGCGCCGCCGTGCCGCCGCGCCGGACCGCGCCGCCGCACCGGCCCGTGCCGCCGGCCGGTCCGGGTTTTCCGAGCCGGGCCGAGTCGTCGGGCCGGGTCGTCGCCCGGGGTGGGTCGACCCGGTTCAGCCGACCCAGGGGGGGTCGGGCCGGGTAGGCCCAGGCCCAGACCCCCAGTTTCGGACCACTTTTGGTCAAATGCTCGTATCTTGGGCTACGAGCCTCCAAATGACTCGCCGTCAGCGGCAACACGATCCTTGGATCTAGACGGACATTTCAGTATACTATACTCAAGGTACACCTTCCTTTTCGGGAGCCTACGTGGTTAAAACTCCATAGTTAAGTGTGCTTGGCCTAGAGAGTGATCAGGATGGGTGACCTCCTGGGAAGTTTCCCAGGGTGGGTGTGAGACGGAAAAGCCAATAACTTTCAGACCGGGCGTCCGATTGACGCGCTGTATGTTTCGTTGAGTTCCTGTTGACAATACGGAACTTTTGGCATCCTCCGCCCGAGAATTGGATGCAGATGGATAGTGGCCGGGTTGGATCGCACCGAAATCCAACCGGGCCCCTGGAACGGAAAAGCTGATATCTTTCTGACAGAACGTCCGTTTGACAAACCGTCAGCGGTGTTGGTGATCTCGTTGAGAAACGGTCCCTATGAGTATACCCTATGAGAGTTCAGGGTATAGTTGAGATACGGCCGGGTTTGGTTCGCTCACGAAACCAACCGGGCCCTTGGGACGAAAAGGCTAATAACTCACAGACCGGGCGTCCGATTGATGCGTCGTATGTTGTGTTGAGACCCCTATGATGAGGCGGTCCTTTGAGATAATTTTTCATGGGACTTTGAGATACTTGGAGTATCGACCTATAGCTCGTGGAGCGGACCCTCCCAGTGACGAGCGTGCGGAGTACGGAGACCGTGTAACTGGATGAGACCTGACGACTGCTTGACCGACTCGACTTGGAGTGAGTCGACTAGCCCAGTGGACGGAGCACTACTTTCTGAGGTGCAGACCCATGGCGGACGGAGCACTACCTGTGTGACAGTGAAGACCCGCGGTACTCATCCGAAGAGTACCTCAGCAGGCTTCTAGGGGGTGTTCACTACTGTGTTTGGGTGACATACCTCGGCGGGAAGCACTACTATGTCTGGGTGGCTGACCCGCGGTACTCGACATGAGGAGTACTTCAGCAGTATTAGGTTAGTGAGCAGTACCTCGGAGTCGTGACAGGACCACTATACACTCCAGAGACGGAGCTCTTCAGCAGTTACGGTTTCGATAATAAAAATCCTGGTTTGAGCAGAGACTTTGACCTTATGTTTACCTCATGATTGAAATGGGTCACTTTCTAACTTAGGTATATGTATGGGTATATACCTGGGTAGTGGTTATCCGTTGATTTCACAATCCTTGTGTTTCCTCATGATTGAGATGGGTTACTTGATAACTTAGGTATATGTATGGGCATATACCTAATTAGAGGTTATCTGTTGAGATTTTCTTTGTGGTTATCCTTGTTGGTTTAGTGAGACCGTGAGGGTATCGGGGTCCCTACTGAGTATCGTTATACTCACCCCTGCACGGGCTATGCCCGCAACTCCTTGTGTTGGTTGCAGACGACAGGCAGTGCTGACGGAGGCCGAGTGTTCGAGGACTGGACGGTACCCAGAGGTGGACTACACGACGAGTCAGTACCCGAAGGTGGACTTCACAGCGAGACGACACTCAGAGGTGGTTGGCGGGTGAGAGCGTTGTGGAGGCTATCTGTACCTACCCTTCAGGTAGGATCCGTGGTGGACGATCTAGGAGCTGCGCCAACTGTACCTACCCTTCAGGTAGGATCCGAGGAGGACGACCCAGGAGCCGCTTCCGTCCCACCAGCTGTTGTCTTTTTCTATTGTACTTTGTTCAGTTGTAGTTGTACTTTCTTTTGTGTTTGTATTCTGGCCCATTTTTCCTTTCAACACTTCTCTTTGTACTTAGTGTTTACTTCCGCTTATACTCTGTCGTGTTTGTTTACTTTTATAAAGGCAATGCCTTCCCAATTATCAGGATTTACGCCTTTGGTGCTGGTCGCCAGCCCCTGGCCTATGGAAGGCGGGCTTGGGGTAGTCACGGCACGGGCCCTGAGGATGGGTCGTGACAATTCTATCAAAGAAATTAAATTTGTTTGAATTAAAATATATCATATAATCTAGGGGTGTTACAATAATAATTATGTTAAAATAATTACAATTACACCTGATTGCATGAAATTATACTACATATGATATAGGTGTTGATTATAATACCTTAAACTATGCAGCACAATATCATTACCATATAAAATTGTTATATATTATTAACATCCTCATATAATTTAATTAAAATTAATATGAATGGTAATATCTCCATGACCATAAATTTTATAACAGAAATATCATCATATAACTTTTTAAATAAAATACATGGTTATCATCCTTGAACAAAATGATAACTCCTGATTCAATTTCATCATACTACCACATCATTCCCATAGAACTACATATTCTTTGACCCCCCTTATGGGATACCTAGTGAAAACCATGGGCCTTTACCCAATCTAATCTTAAATCACATTTCCCTCACCTTGTAATGATGATCAAGTCACATTAATGAAGCCCAAATTTATTTCCAATTTTTTTACAAAACACCTTTTAAAATAATGGTATTACCCTCACATTTACTTATATCTCTAGTGATTTTACCAATGCATAGAGGTAAAACAACAATAGTTTTTATTTTTCTAAAATCATCAATTTTAGTACTCCCCACCATCTTAGGTTTTCCATTATTTCAATCAAAATACTTTTATGTATAAAATGACTCCTATGTAATGTTGGAACAATGATGAAAAGTCACAAAACCCATCCGTGGTAAAAATATATGAAGTAAAATTTTAGAAAATGATAGGTATCATGTTTTCAGTACATTATCAATTATTAATCATAATTTTTTTCACCATATTTATCATGACATGGTAGTGGAACCTACAATTTAATAATAGGGTCATTAAAGAATCTGAACACATTTTTTATGACCTAAAATGTATATCTAATATGTAATTATTTACTTCCCATTCACCATAAACGTTTCCATATGAGTTAACACCATTTATGTAACCCTTATCAAGATTTAATATATTTATGTAAAGAGAAGTGGTCATCTAGGTTTCCACTAGATGGATTTTCCTTTACCGATAACATCTAGTCGGTGATGTCACACTTCAACCATAATATATTCTCTATTGAGGTTCTCTCTAATGTAACATGTGTTATATTCTTTAACATCATGATTACAACATTGACCATTAATAGTATGGGATTTTGTTTTTTAGTGGACTATTTCACAAAATTTTCATTGAACACCACATTAACGAGAAGGGAAATATATTTTTTCTTGATCCCATATTTTAAAATACACATAATATAATTCATCATAGATGAATGATATTAAACTTTTATTCTACCATAATTCGTATTATATAACCTTAAAAAACCTAGATCATCATCACCATTCTTTATATATTTAATAAAATGGGGGGGGGGGGGTGGGAAAACAGGCTATACAAAAAAAGAAAAGGGACTAGGGGTAGAAAATAATTTAAACACAGTGAATATCCTATGTTAATATTATCTCTTTCAGGTTTCATATAATTCATGTTTTAAAACATTATGTTCTTGAGCCCTAAAATGAAAGCGATGCTCGATTATTAGCCACCATATTTCCCTCATTCCATGTGTGCCTCAACTGGATGTTGTTAGAGAGAATGCCTTGACACATCCTGATATAGTAGGCGATTGAATAGTGGATATGACCAGTTCCATGCAGCAAGTTAAAAAGGTTCAATGAGTCAGTTTCTACATCAAAGATAATGATGCCCCCTTGAAGCAGAAGAGTGAGACCTAAGAGAAGGGCTGGGGACTCTGCCTGTAAGGATGAACTGCTGCATTTGAAAATATTAAATGAAAAGATGTTGGTTACCCTAGAGTCATTGTATAGACCCCAAACTTGATGTACATGGACATTACATTTCTTTTGTGGAATACTTAATACATAAAAAAACAAACAAACAAGGACCGTAATAGTTTCATGTCTTTGGAAACTAGAAAAATAATATTATAATCATGGTGAAAGATCTTCAACATCTCCATGAAAGATATTACCCTCTTGTTTTCTTGCCTAAAACCATTATTTATATCCTGGGAAAATGAAAACATACAAATGGGTGATCTCAAATGCTCAGTAAGGGTAAACAAAGATAACAGAAAACAATCTATAAACATTTGAATGCAAAAAACGTGAACATAAAATCTAAACATCAAAATCTTGGGTAAAGACACAAATCTTGTAAGTACGTAAGAAATATATCATAAAAGAACATCAATCATGACAAAATATAATGGTAATAAAACATGTAATTGTGACAAACCATTAAGCACATGATATGATTTCCATAGTAGCCAAGGCATTACGACCAAGACCATCTTAGTGGACAAAGTCCCTTTCTGAATCGAGTTTACTCCTCATTCCAGTCCTGTAACACTGAACTGGATTAATATACCATTCCATCCATGTCTATCTCATGAGATATAAATCTTTACCCAATGAATTGGAGGGATATATAGGTCCCACCCATCTCAAAATGAAATCATTCTTACTTGTGCCACAAAATAAACATAAACCAGTCATTATAACCCAAAGAATAAAATGGATTTCATAAACATTATACCATCATAACATAATCCATATAAAACAAATGGATATTATTTCATCATAAGAAGAGTGAAACCATGTAAATAATGAAGGCATTATACTTGAAACATACCCATATGAAATATTTTCATCTTAGATGGAATATAGTTTTGACAAAACACTTGAAATGAATTCTTGAGGAAAATATCCACTCTTTTTCAAAATCATTTTCTTTTCAAAAAATGCCATTAAATTTTAATAGAAAATGATTTTTTTGAAATTACTAATGAAATATTTTATAGTAAGCTTCATTAAAATTAGGCGTTATAAAAACGTAAAAATCCATTCATGCCGTAAAAGTTAAAAAAACATTCTTCTCATACTTTTTCCGGAAAAGTAAAAAAGTACCTTATATGGTAAACAAAAGAAAGATTCCTTACATACCATGTAGTAAAAGACAAAAATGGGTAAAAAATTCTTTAAACATACATGAAACCATATTTAGAAAACATGGGAATGGATGATAAATACAACCCCAGTAAATACTTATGAATAAACAATCTCGGATAGAAAGAAGATTGGAAAAGTTATCCCTTACCTTCAGTCTGATATGATTCATACGTATTTGAACCTCCTGTATAATGATTTAAATAATTCCATTGACTTATTACAGAATCATATTTATTGTTATGATATCATATATGATTCACTTATGAATTTATATTACCCATTCTTTTGTAAATTCCATGTTAAAGCAGCGTTTTGGATAAAATCGTTTTATTTATCATATGTGTTTGGACATGTTGTTCTTGATATTATTATTATTTATATCATCATTTAATTACATCCATAATGTAAATAATGACTTATATATCATATATATTTAGTATATATATACATAATAGATAGATAAATGAAATGAAATACACCGTTCATGGAGACGGTAGGCCGTACATATGCATGAATGTTGTTTTCATTTCCTTATTGACTTGAGTGGAAGTAAGTAGATGACACATATATATGTATACATAAATAAATTAGATTAATTATGTCATATATTTCATTATTAATCATTATATATACTTTATAATCATTCTCGAATGGTTATCAGGGAGAATTAATCTCATCGTGTCGTGGAGACGGTAATCCATATGTACGCACGAGCGATGATATAATTCCCATTATTATTGAATGGAATTGGAGTGGATTATATAATATTTCAGAATATATATGATGTTATAATAACCATATATTTTTATTCTTTACACCATTATACCCATCCAAGTAAGGTGTTGGTGGAAAAACAGATTACACCATGGCGTGGAGACGATATTCCATATGTACGCACGCGCGGTGATTTCGTTTTCCGTAGGATGGATAGAAGGTGAAATAGGGTTGTTTCATATTTATAATAACATATCAGTATATTAGTGATACTAATGTTATTAATTTATGATTAAAATAAATAAATAAGAAGAAGTCGTAGAAGAAATAAATTGGAAAGAATTGTTAAAGGATATTACCTCTTCTTTGACGCGCGTCTTCTTAACCCCCTATTAAGGCACTAGAGTTGGTCTTTTGAGGAGAAGAAAAACTCTATAATGTTTATAGGGAAGTTGAGAAGGTAAATGGGTAGGGGTTGGACGAGATTTAAGGAAATAAATAGTGTAAAGAGAAGAGGGAGGAGGTTCCCTTTTATAAGGGAGGAGAGGGGCGCCATTGGAAAGTGTGAAAATATTATTTTATTATAACCTTATCTTAGGTTTAAAAAGGTCCAAAAATTATTAAAGGTGAATATAAGATGACTCATGGTCTAAATAAAATCATCTAATCAGAATTGTACATGTTTTGGATAATATTTTAATCATTATAATCTTATTCATTTAAATCATTTACTAATGAGGTAAATACTACATCATTATTGTGTAATAAATAATTTAATTTATTTGATGTCTAAAAATTATAAAAAAACCACCAAAATGTAGGAAATCGTTTTATCTTTCTAATGAATATTTATAGTCAATATTATAATTTATATAACCCCTTATAAAAATTAATTACTAAAAGATATTTGTTAATGTAAATTTTGTCTTTACATTAAATTAATTAATCCAAATTGTCATTATCACTACCAAGTGACTCAATGGGGTCCCAAAATCGACCAAATGATTCCCATGGTCATCCAATACTCACCCAATAAGGTTAGGACAAGTGTTAAGGTAATTTTTAATTATTATAATATTCTTTTAACCTTGAATTGGCCTATTTACCTTTAACTACAATAAAAAAAAGTCAAAGGTTACTATTCACCAAAAATTATTTTCATCTTATTGAACCACATTTTACATCTTGATAACAACCATGTATGTAGGTTTTTTGAAATTCAATTCACAAAAGTGGTAAAATATCATTCAAATGAAAGAGTCAGTTTTTTAACTACCGCTAAGTGGTTTCACTATTCATAAAAATTGAAGTTTTTCAGAAAAATTCCAAAAATTAATCCTAAGCTATATTTGATATTCTGAATTCAAAAAATTATGTCTATGTTTTAAAATTCAAAACATTTAAGTGACATTAATTAATTTTAAAAGTAATTCCTGTTATCAAAATAGATAACGTGTTTTTAAGAAACATTAACTATCAAAATATCGACACTTGTTTATGTCCAATTTCAAAGAGAAATTAATTCCAATGACCAAAATTGGATTAAATGGTAATAATATATTCTAATTACACTTTAAAACCAATTAAAAAGATAGTCTAACCATATAAATTATTGCGATGAAGAAAGTTGTTTTTAATTAAAATATATCGTGTTTTTACAATTCATTAAAATATGAAAGTTATCAGAATAATATGAAAAATTTATCCATATTAAATTTTTATATCCTGATTCCAAGGAAGAAATTTTTTTTTTCAAATTGAACTTATAAACATGTTAAAAACTACATTTAATTGGGTGCTCCATCAAAAGGCGGCCAAACTACATTTTTTTTAAAAAATACTTATTTTACCTAAAAAATTTATCTTGTTCTAATAAAATGTTCTAGAAAATGTGTAAGATGAATAATATTGTTATAAAATTAAAAATACCATTAATACTATTCATAATGTCTAGTCTATAATATTATTATAATATATTGTTGTTTAGTGAAATCCGGTATTGTGTACTACACACGCTATCGAGGAAGGTCACGATTGGGTGTAATGCAAGACAAGTTAGGGATGCGTGTAGTGTAAGCTGCCTTTGGTTTTTTGTATAAAATAATTCATCACTTATTTCATTTATACATTAAACAAAATCTATATTTAATGTTGCGTAAAATATTTTCTACAAAACGAACTTGAAATTGTGTGTAACACTAGCCAGGAATAGTGTTGTGTATACGATGGTGCATATAAAACGAGATAATTTTGGTGTTGTGTTCAACAGAAGACATCAATTAAATTAAAAAGAATAATTCTCATAAAATCTAGGGCTGTTACATTCTTCCCCCCTTAAAATGAATTTCTCCCTCAAAATTCATCAGGGTTATAAATTGTTTAATACTTGAAAGTTTCTTTCTTAGAAACCCACATCGCAAGAAGGATTACTAAAACATAATTTGAATAAGTAAAGTAAAAAACATAATAGTTACTCAAATTAACTCATCATTGGGTTTCCACATATGAGAACATAGGTGAGAATATGGATATGGAAGAAAAATCTAACCATTATGTTGGGATGAAGAGTAGTGGAGGACATGTCTATAAAAAATCCAACAATCACGAAGCCATAAATTTGTGATGATATAAGGTACCATCTGATTCATCGTATATGAGGATAGTAGGACAAAACATTTTGTTTTCAAGATCATTTCCCTAATGTTGAATAATTTTAATTAGACTAATTACTTACTTTATTTTGGTATAATCTCGCCGTTGCTCGTGCCTCAAACAATTTCCACTTTATCTCTTAAAGAAATGAAGTTGAATTTGTATTCTGTGATGTTTTAGCAGATCATTGATAGAATTATAGGTCATTCCATCAGTCTCAAACATAAGGTTATCAAAAGTTATATACATAAGTCCATTTATGGGGAGATTAATATTATAAGGTTCCTAAAATGGACTTTTACTTCATATATCATACCAGTTAATAAAATAAAATTAGTTTCCACTAACCAGGGACTTCCTGTAGGCCAGTGGTAGGTGATAAAGTCCATTCACACTTCATTTGTGGGTTCGATTTCCATAACCTTGTCTGATGCGATGGTTTGTCGCTCATCCTGCAGGTTGTCATTTTTCTAAAACTACACTATTATAACATTACAGAAATAATATCAAAAAAAGTCCTATCTTTAAAAAATACTATCTGATGTCCAACATAATCCATTCCAATCATTAAACTTCATCAAAATACATCTTTCCAATCTCATAGTATAAATAAAATGATTACTAAAAAGGTCACATAATAAGCTAATGAATACAATCATTTATCCCCCATATATCATAAGATATATCTTGTTGATCGCATTCCAAACATGTGAATACCTTAATCATATATTCTCATAAATTACCATAGAAACATAGTGAAAACATGAATTCTGTCAAAAGGTAACTCTTTCCACATACCAAAATCCCAAAAATTCTATATACTCAAACCATGATATCACTTTGTCTTTATACCAGTCCTGAGCTCATTAATACTATCAAACATTTCATTATCTCTTTATCCCTTATTTATGTGTATATTAGGTGCTTTCCAAAAATATCTGAATAACCTTCCATGATTACAGGTACCATTCAACATATACTTTCAAAAACATAAGGAAAATCGATAGTGTAACAATCCTTAGATGTCTCTTTATTCCATAGCACCATGAGATTACTTATACAACATTACTCTTGATAAACATGTAATCATTCCACTACTTTCATAAACCATTGAACGATCTTGAACAATTATTTCATCTCACATATCATTTGTAGTCTCTTCATCTTCATCAATATAAATTCTACCCATATGACCATGCGGATTCTCTTCATGAGGCTTTACCTTAGGGAATTGGTTTGCATAATGCGCGTACATTCCACATTTAAAACATTTAACCATTGTTGATGTCTTAGCAATACCATTATCCTCGTACATGGTGTTAAATGAACATTTTCCATTACAATTTATGGATTTGTGTCCTCTTCCACACCCAAAGCATTTTCCAGTTTCTTTGAATCATTCTCCCTGATGCCTCTTCCCACATGATTTACATGAGGGAAATTGAACTTTCTTTCCTCTATGATCATTATGAAACTCCATCTTTCTCTTATTAGATGAGTCAAGAAACTTACCAAAGTTGAGATTATTGATCATATTATGAGATTTATGATTAGGAATAATAATGATATATGGTCCTCCAGATCCAATTTCATTTGGTTTCACATGAAGTATATCCTTCCATTGTCCATCATATCATCCATTATCATGAATCTTCCTATTTCCAGCCATTTTCTAAAACCCCAAAAAAATAGTTTTAACAGAAAAAACATAATCAAGGGGGAGTAACATCAATATATAACATCTTAGGTTTAATTCTAATATCTTTACCATAATTCTAGTACTATAACCTATACTTATAATTAACCATAGAGACATCCCTAGACATACCTTAGAAATATCTTATAGGGGTCTCACTAAAGTTTTCGCATCCTAGTTTCCAAAGGTTAACTAAAACTTTCCTCTAATACCAACTGTAGAGACCCCAAACTTGACATACATGGAAATTACATTACTTTTGCGTAATAATTAATACATAAAAAAAACAAACACACAATGACTGTAATAGTTTAGTGTCTTTGTAAACTTTGAAAAATAATATTCTAATCATGGTGGAAGATCTTCAACATCTCCAATAAAGATCATCCCATTTTGTTTTCTTACCTAAACCCTTACTATATATCCTGGGGAAAAGAAAACATACAAAAGGGGGAGCTCAAATGCTCAGTAATGGTAAACATAGAGAATATAAAACAATCCACAAACATTTGAATGCAAAAAACATGAACATAAAATCTAAACAACAAAATCTTGGGCAAAGACATAAATCTTGGAAGTACGTAAGGAATATATCATAAAGGAACTTCATTAATGATAAAATATCATGGGAAAAAACATGTAATTATGGAAAACCATTAAGAATATGATATGATTTCCATAGTAGCCAAGGCATTACTGCCAAGACCATCTTAGTGGACAAAGTTCCTTTCTGAATCGAGTTCACTCCTTGTTCCAGTCATGTAACACTGAACCATATTAACTTACCATTCCAGCCATGTCTATCTCATGAGATATAAATATTTCCCAAATTCATTGGAGGGAGATAAATGTCCCACGCATCTCATAATGAAATCATTCTTAATTGTGCCACAAAATAAACATAAATCATTCATCATAATCGAAATAATAAAATGGGTTTCATAAACATCATCCCATCATAACATAATCCATATAAAACAAATTGATATCATTTCATCATAAGAAGAGTGAAACCATGTAAATCATGAATACATTATACATTAAACATACACATAGGAAATATTTTCATCATAGACGGAAAATTGTTTTGACAAAACACTTGAAATGAAATCTTGAGGAAAATATCCTTTCTTTTTAAAAATCATTTTCTTTTCAAAAAATTACATGAATCATTATAAGAAAAGAATTTTTTTGAAAATACTCATGAAATATTGTATAGTAACCTTCATTAATATTAGGCGTTATGAAAACGTAAAAATCCATTCATGCCGTATAAGTTAAAAAAATATTCTTCTCGTACTTTTTCTGGAAAAGTCAAAAAGTACCTTGTATGGTAATAAAAAGAATGATTCCTTACATACCATGTAGTAAAATTAAAAAAATGGGTAAAAAGGACTTTAAAAATACATGAAACCATATTTATAAAATAGGTACATGGATGATAAATATAACCCCAATAAATACTTACGAATAAACAATCTTGGATAGAAATGAGATTGGAAAATTTATCCCTTACCTTAGGTCTGATATGCTTCGTAAGTATCCAAAACTCCTGTATAATGATTTAAATAATGTGATTGACTTATAACTAAATCATATTTATTGTTATGTTATCATATATGGTTCACTTATGACTCTATATTACCCGCTATTTTGTAAATTCCATGTTAAATCAGTGTTTTGGGTAAAATCGTTTTATGTATCGTACGTGTTTGGACTTGTTGTTCTTGATATTATTATTATTTATGTCATGATTTACTTACTTACAGAATTTAAATCATGATTTATATATCATATATATTAACTATATATATATACATAATAGAGAGATAAATGAGATGAAATACACCATTCATGGAGACGGTAGGCCGTACGTACGCATGAATGCTGTTTTCCTTTCTTTATTTACTTGAATGGAAGTAAGTAGATGACACATATATATATATATATGTATACATAAATATAGTAGCTTAATTATTTCATATATTTCATTATTATTCATTATATATATACTTTTTAATCATTCGCGAATGGTTATCATAGAGAATGAATCTCATCGCGTCGTGGAGACGGTAATCCGTACGTACGCACGAGCAATAATATCATTCCCATAATTGTTCAATGGAATTGGAGTGGATGATATAATATTTTATAATCATTATGATGTTATAATAACCATATATAGTTATTATTTACACCATTATACCCATCCAAGTAAGGTGGTGGTGGAAAAACAGATTACACCACAGCGTGGAGACGGTATTCCGTACGTACGCACGCACGCACGATGATTTCATTTTTCATAGGATGGATATAAGGTGAAATAGGGTTGTTTTATATATATAATAACATATCAGTATATTAGTGATACTAACGTTATTAATTTATGATGAAACAAATAAATAATAAGAAGTAGAATAAAAAATAAATTGGAAAGAATCAGTAAAGGATATTACCTCTTCTTTGACACGCTTCTTCTTAACCTCCTCTTAAAGCACTAGAGTTGGTCTTTTGAGGAGACCAGAACCTCTATAATGTTTCTAGGGAAGTTGAGAAGGGAAATGGGCAGGGGTTGGCCGAGTGTTAAGGCTCAAAATTGTGTAAAGAGAAGAGGGAGGAGGTGCCCTTTTATAAGGGAGGAGAGGGGTACCTTTGGAAAGGGTGAAAATATTATTTTATTATAAACTTATCTTCAGTTTCAAGAGGAGAAAAAATAATTAAAGATGAAGATAAGATGTTTCATGGTCGAAATAAAATCATCCAATCATAATTGGACATATTTTGGAGAATATTTTAATCACTATAATCATATTCATTTAAATCATTTATTAATGGGGTAAATCCTGCATCATTATTGTGTCATAAATAATTTAATTTATTTGAAGTTTAAAAATTATAAAAAAACACCACCATGTAGGAAATATTTTTATATTTCCAATTAATATTTATAGTTGAAAGGATAATATATATAACCCTTTATAAAATATAATTACAAAAAATATTTTTGTTAATGTCAATTTTGTCTTTACATTAAATTAATTAATCCAAATTGTCATTATCACTACCAAGTGGATAAATGGGGTCCCAAAATCGACCCAAGGATGCCCATGGTCGGCCACAACTCATCTAATAAGGTTAAGACAAGTGTTAAGGTAATTTTGAATTATTATAATATTCTTTTGACCATGAATTACCCTATTTACCTTTAACCGCAGTAAGTAGAAGGCAAAAGTTACTATTCACCAAAAATTGTTTTCATCTTATTGAACAACATTTTACTTCTTGATAACAAACATGTATGTCGGATGTTTGAAATTCAATTCACATAAGTGGTAAATTTTTATTTAAATGAAAGTGTCAGTTTTTTAACTACCACTAAGTGGTTTCACTATTCATCAAAATTGATGTTTTTCAGAAAAATACCAAAAAATAAGCCTAAGCTATATTTGATATTCCAAATTCAAAAAATGATGTATATTTTTCCAAATTCAAAACATATAAGTTGAATTAATTAATTTTAAAAGTAATTCCTGTTATCAAAATAAATAGCGTATTTTTAGGAAACAATAACTATCAAAAGATCGACACTTGTTTATGTCCAATTTCAATGTGAAATTAATTACAATGACCAAAATTAGATTAAATTGTAAAAATATAGTCTAATTACACTTTAAAACCAATTAATAATATAATCTAACCATATAAATTATTGAAATGAAAAAGAGTTTTTTTAATTAAAATATAGCCTGTTTTTACAATTCATTAAAATATGAAAGTTATCAGAATAATATGAAAAATTTATCCAAATTAAAATTTTATATCCTGATTCTAAGGAATAATGTTATTTTGTAAAATTAAACTTATAAACTTGTTAAAAACTAGATTTAATGTGGGTGCACAATCAAAAGGCGGCAAAACTACATTTTTGGAAAAATACTTATTTTACCTGAAAAATTTATCTTGATCTCATACAATTTTCTAGAAATTGTGTATGATGAATAATAATATTATAAAATTATAAATGTATTTATTACTATTCATAATGTCTAGTCCATAATATTATAACAATATATCATTGTTTAGTGTAATCCGGTATTGCGTACTACACACGCTATCTAGGAAGGTCGCGATTGCATGTAATGCAAGCCAAGTATGGGATGCGTGTAGTGCAAGCTCCCTTTGGTGTTTCATATAAAATAATTCAACACTTATTTCATTTATACATTAGAAAAAATCTATAATTAATGTTGCGTAGAACAATTTCTACAAAACGAACTATAAATTGTGTGTAACACGAGCCAAGAATAGTGTTGCGTATACGGTGTTCCGTATAAAACAAGATAATTTTGGTGTCGTATACAACAGAAGACATCAATTAAATTAAAAATAATAATTCTCATAAAATCTCGGGTTGTTACAGTCATGGATCAACCCTCCCCCCCCATGGAACTCATGATGTAGGACCCATTTGTATTGAGTTTCATGCCATTGAAAGGAGGATTCCAATATACCCATTGTCCTTGATAAATACTGGTAGAAAGATTGGAATGTGTTTCCATTGACAAGAGTTGGAGGGTGTGGGATTCTCGCCATCTATCAATGCACCCGATTAGATCGTGAATGAGATATCGAGTTCAAGTAGTGATGGCCTTCCCAATAAAGAATATCCCCCGTTACTTTTTTAGTCTTCCACAGACACCACAAATGTTTTTTCTTTTTTCATTCTCATTAGATCACATATCCCATTCGATTACCCACAACCATGTATCAACCACATCAACATATAAAATAACTTCCTCAAAACAATATGTGGATTAAATGCCACACCACGTCTTATATTATAAAAATCATATATTCTATCTCTAGTATATCCATATATGTCCCTCTTCACTAATCTATCTTAGTACTTGACTTCTCTTTATCGAGACTCATTTTCCCTATCTTTATTTAGATATTTCCATAATAAAAAAAAGACAACCCAAAAAACAAGTACATAATACGAGTGAACAAAATTTTAAGGTAGTCTATAATAGCATTGGGATATCTCAATCTTGTTGGGTTTTTTCTTAACCAACACCTTTTAGACTATCTCATCCCTTGGTCTATAAATCCGGACCATAAATTGAGTGGAACCTATAGTTGAATGTACCTTATTATTTTATTACGAATTTTTCCAAAACCCAGTTTATGGTAATAATGATTCAATTTCATTTCTTAGTAATATTAATTAATTACGTTTAGTGTGTTTATATTAGCTATAATAATATTATGTAAGTTTTCACTCAAATAATAATAATAATTTTTTTTTAAAAAATTTCATAATGTATTATATAGATTAAAAAATGAAATATTTATAAATTTTATAAAATTAACTATATATAATGATTTTTTTGGAATTAGAATATCAAAATCATATTAGGGTTATTTTTTGAGATTTTATTATAGTTGATTTTGTGCTTAATGGTGAAAATATTAAATTTCAAAATGATGTCACATTTAGGACGATATTATAATGTAGGGATGACTAAATACGGTTTTAAAACCTATTTCAGAAACAAATATGTTTTTATGAAATTATATAATATATTTTCTAAAAAATATATATTATAACTCATTATTGACTTTGGATGACATAAATTATATTTTATTCAAATTTTAATATAATTTTCAGTATATACATTTAATGGTATGGTTGGATGGATCCATTTTATAATTACATGATAAAAACATATAAAATAAATTTTTGTTTTAATATAAATTATATTGTAAAAAAAATCTTACATTATTTTAAGGATAATTGTTTCTGCATAAATTGGTTATTTTCATAAAAAACTGCTTCTCTTGCATTTTTCATAAATGTAGTACAAGTACTTTTTATTACCAAAAAACTATTATTCTAATAAATTTATTAAAAAATTTGAAATTATAATTGATAATGTTGGTTATAATACCCATTTTATTTTTGGTAATATAATTATTTTATCACTGAATACAGTTTAGATATTGTGGTTATAGAAAAATTGGGTTTAAAGAGGGCTTTACTAAGAGATGCTGCTGGAAATGTATACAAATCTATTTAAAAGGTTATTGGAGGATTTTTTGACCTTATGGATTATAATAAAATAAAAATTATCCTTGTATTGAATTAACCAATAATAAGAAAATATATAAATTAATTTTTTTTAATAATTATATAAACAACACTCTCCACAACTATAAAAGGAAACTAATTGTCCTCTCTCATTAATACCTCTTGATCCATGTATATTGACCTAGACCAAACCAAATCCCTTCGTGTCTTTCCTCACCATGAGATAAAAACCATGGTCTCATTAGAAGCCGATCCTATACAGCTTTAGGTGTAAGCTAATATTTCTTTTCTAAAGAAGTAATATGAATAAAAAATAGGCATTCAAATTTTATTTATCCCTAAAAATAAATAAAATAATATTTAAAGGATTATATAATAATGTAATTATCACCAATATAGTAAACTTTTGTCACTTTTATAATGAATTACATATTCATATAATTTCCTTTCTTATAGAGAGTGAAATATTCATTTTTCTATATATGTGGGATACCACCTCCACAAATTTTTTTTTTCATTTTTTTCAAGCACATCTTCTCATATATGAATATAATGAAATAATTAAGTTATATATAGTACATTCATGAAATAAATAAAATTGAATAATAATTTGAATTCATTTATTTTCATACCCTTCTATCTGGTGGAAAATTATAATTTCATCTATGCATATATGTGGATTACCACTTATATAAAAGGATATAATTTTTTTCATTTAATCCATTATTTTATGGTTATAATTTTTGTCGATTAATCTAAATGAATAATTTTAAATTATTAATATTATAGTGATGATATAACATTGACCCCTATGACCATAGTTATCCTACCAATGTTGTTATTGGATTATGAACCAAACATCATCTAAATAACTAAGTGGAATTTAACTAATATTTTGAGTGTTAATGGTAAGGTAATAAATGAAATAAAATAAATAATAACAAGTTCATAAATCCAAAAAAATCTTATGAATGTTAAAAATTAATATATATTTATCATTTAAGTTTTATTGTATGTATATGTTGATCCAAAATAGGGCTAATGAATATTTTTTAAAAGGAATCATTTAGAAGATTTTAATATTATCCCTATAATATAAAAATAGTATATAAAACTATTTATGAATTTAATTAATATTATAAAATAAGTTTTTATTGATATATTAATCCATGTTTTTCTTTCTTTAAAATGTTTTCAATATATGTTTTTATGATTTTCTAATTAAATTAATTTTTAGATTTAAAAAAAAGTGTAAAATAAATATATTTTTAACATATAATACATGAGAAAGATATCTGGAATGAATAAACATTATTCATTAAAAGGATTCCACTTAATGTATTATTCTTTTTTCAATATGATATCCCATTTTCTATTCATTTGGGAAATTTTTTAGATAGTTTTTAATGAAAATTTTTATTTGTCATTATTTTTACATGAAGCCTGAATAACTTTCTATAAATGTGTTATGTGGAGCCTGAATATCTTTCTATAAATGTGTTAAGTGGAATAATTTATAATTTTTTTTGAAATTTTATGACAGAAATGTGTATCTATATATTTAATATATGTTATGTTTTTTTCATAGTTCATGATGAGGGTAAAGTTCGATATATCTCTCGGATTCATTGGTAGATGCCTTTTTTCAATGAAATATAAATTTGATAAATTATGTTGGTTGTTTCATTTGCAATAGTTCTTTTTGGTTTTATTGTTAAAAATATATAAATATGATTTAACAATCTACCAATAAGAATAAGTTTGGATTGAAAATCAATTTTCATGGATGTATATTAATATGACATGTTATTCTATTGATCTCATATTTAATGGAATATTTATACCCCGTTTAATTGTTAAATGTGTCTTTTCAAATAAAATGTTTCAATAATTACTCATATATCACTGTAAATCCTCATGATTAATTTTTATCCATTAATATATATTATGAGATGTTAAATGAAAAAATTTGGTAAATATATATTATTTTCTTATTAAGTAAATAGATACTTTTGAATAAATATTTTTATGTTCACATTGAAAAAATTATTATAGGATTTCAAGATATTCAAAAAGGACTAACACGATTTCATATTTCAGTATCCCCTAATAATTTTGTTTTATCATGACATCTCTTCAAAAGTTTTCATAGATATTAGAGATGATTAAGAATGATATAATGTTTGAAATTTCTTATTTTCATATTGAACGTTGTGGAATCAAACATGTTAAAAATTAAACAAGTGATTAAATTTAGGTAAATAGTTTTTGTGGTATTATCTGATATTTAAGAAAAATGATTAATTTGTATTTTTAGGGATTGATATGTACTTTATTATCAATTTTATCTAAAAATGTACACCAATTATTATGAATATTTTAATTATGTTTTGTTTATGTTATTTTGGATTATAGTTAATATCATAGAAATATTATAGATGAAGTCATTTGTTACAAAGTTATTAGGAATATAATTTTAATGGATGTTCATAATTGTATTGTATTTTCATGATAATAATTTTATGGTTCCCATGTTTCTCTTCTAATATTTTCTTATTTCAGAATGGCTTTACATAGTGTAAATATGGGCAATTTAGTGGAATAGATTCAAGAGGATAATTTAATTGTGTATTAGCAACCTTAATTATATGTAATTGAGTAATTATTGATTATAGCTTTGTTGGAATATTTTATTTATGATATTAAATGTGGTAACTAGGCTAGAGACCGGCCGAACTCTATAATGTGGATTAAATCTATATTGTAATATTTTGGAAATAATATCCCTCTATCATTTGGTGGATCCTTAGATACATTGGTACCCTTAGGGTGAATGAATTATCCTGAAAATATATTTGAGGGTTTATGAAGTTTTATATATAAAAACACAATTGTTTTTTTATGGTGAATTCATTTAGTAGTGTTATCAGATTATGAATATCAAGGGGGTCAATGAGATTTATTCCACATAGTTGAGAGTATATAATGATTATTTCCATGAGATTATTTTTCAAAATTATTTTTAAAATATAATATAAATTTTATTTTTAAAAAAATTAAATTGTGGATGACTCTATTTATACACATGAAGACAACATTACGATATTGGATAGGTATTCACAAATTTTCATTCTATACCATGATAGTAAAATTTAATGATTTTGCTGATATATAAAACAGGTTTTCTAAAAAGAATTTGAATCTTAATAATTTAAATGATATGTGGAAATTTAACAAATGATGAGAAGTCCATGAAAAAGTTTGTTAATATTTTAGTAATAAATACGAGGAACAATACTATTGGGAATTAATGTGAATGAGTCTATCAAAGAAACCATAAGGTAAGATGTATAAATATTTTTTCTAATAAAAAGCATGATTAGAGGAATTGTAGGGAGTTACTTATGAGATATAGATAGTTTTACCACTATGTTATATATAGATGTTTGGTTCATTATTCAAAACAATTTAACTAAATAAATAGTGATTATAAATATGGTAAGTAGTTAGTGTTGATTTTTTAATGCAATTATATGGTTCATTATAATTATGTGATTCTACAGAAAATAATGTATTAATATAATAATCAAGACCATAGGATTAATGGTGTTAAATATTAATTCATGGAAACTTATGATAGTTAATGACCAAAAAACTAAGTGGTTAAAGTTACATTACTTTTTACTCATATTATTCCATAGTATTTTCAGATTTATGCTCAAAGCTATACACTCTACCTATTTTGTTCCCTGGAATCTATCCTGAGGACCCTGAACATTGCACATTCACAAAAAACCCATTAGATATATAAATGGACTATGGTTTATGGTAGTTCATTATTTTAAATATTAATTTTTTGAGGTGATTATTGTATGGACTAGTTTACTAGTTAATGATATCATGTCGATTTTTACCATAGTTGTGTGATCAATACAACTCCTAAGGGGAAAATCTTTAATTTATCAATTATATATTATTTAGGAGATAAGAATATCATAATGTACCTTATACATGTTAGATCCATTACAACATATGTGGTTAGTATGGTTCACATGAAAAATCAATTATTAGATCGCTCCTAATTTCCTCCATTGGTGGAATGATACCATGATACCCTTGTGGATGATTTCCTTGGATTGTATCCTAATATATAAATTAGATGTAAGGAAAAATTTATATATATAAAAAACCTATATTGTCTACTTTTTATTATGTGTAACCTATTTACACAAAGAAAAACAATTTATATCTTGAATATTTAGAGGTGAAGGGATTTACCAGACTGGGTACTTCTCTTTGTGGTGATCCCATTATATGCTCTATAAGTAAGGATGTATTCATTAGGCTTTTCATTGTCTGTATAAATCTATATCAGGTCATAATGAAGAAAAAGTACATGTTTCTGATGATCGATGATATGTTTGATCAGTTTAAGGGGATCTCAATGGATCTCCAATATTGCATTTTGATCAAGATATCACCATATTTAAGAAAGAGAAGATGAAATATCAACTAAATCATATAAGAAATGTTATAGACTGTATTAGTGTATATTCATCTAATTTAGGTTTAAAAATGTTAAAAACTTTTTCATTGATCATATGAAATATATTTACCATCTTTATGTTGACACCTTCATCAATTTATCCATTTATGTTATCATATTATAATGACGTACCATGGAGATGAATGAAAGAAACATTTATATAATATAAATTATAATTCAAGTGAATAGTCTATCAATAAGAATTTGATGATTCACATATAGATAAATGAGGTTCCCTTCAATGTTCATGTTATTTTTATGAAGGGATTCTCTATTGATCCTGATATGGCAGAGTAGGTATTGTCTTGTGTATTCTCTACGAATATGAACAATATAGCGAGGGTACTATATTTTAAATGATAATATAAAAGGTTTACCATGGATTTAATATATTTTTATAATCCTATGAATGTTAATACCATGAATTTGGTGAAGTATTAGTAGGCAGATATGTGGTAATAGTTATTCATAGAGAGAAAAAGAATATTGAAATGAAATCATATTTTGATCTTACAACAGGAAGGGACTGGATAGGTGGTTTTCTATAATGAATTAGATGTTTATTTTGGAGTTAGTTTGATGAAAATATAATATTTTTTTCTTATGGGTATAATTAGTTGTTACCTTAGGAGAGGAACTACTCTACACATGACCTAGGTTGGGAATTTGTGGTCCATGACCTCAATTTATGGAACCATTATTGATTTACTGATAGATTTTCTTTTATGTGTCTTGAATGATATTTTAGTGTATCTTCCCTCAATGATACATGAATCACCTTAACTGGTGTTGGGTTTAAAATCATACTGATTTTTATATTGAGATGTAATATGCTCAAATATAGTGTAATGTTTGTGAAGATTCTATTAGTATAATGAAACATGATAATGGAGGGGAGCCATTATAGAATTAATAAAGATAGATTATGTTGTTTGATAAATTTTTGTTTGTAAATCTTAGTATTATTTCATAATTACATATCCCCTCATAGTTATAAAATCTACCTTGGTGGTCATGTTTAATGATATCCATGAGTCTAATTATTTGTACTTAGTAATGTATGAACAATTGGAAGTGAATAAAGAAGTTCTATTCAATTCTATTAATGGAGAAGATATGAAATAATTTCATTGGAATGTTTTGGTACCTTCTCACATGAAGAATGATTTGAATATTGAATCTCATGATTTAGAGTGGTTAACAAACCTATAATAATTGAATATGTATCTTGATATCAAATGATTTTTTTCATTCATGTATGAATAAGGACATCATAGGCTTTGTCTCACATTTTCATAATTATCCCATGGTTAAGGATGATAATTATCTGGTTGGTGGATTACCTCATCCACTTCCATTTCCAAACTGAATGTGGGATGAGGTGAAAGTGGGCATTTTTTGGGCTTTCCAATGATCCTGAGAGGTCGAGTTTATTTATGGATAGTGTTTTATTGGTTAGTGAAGGAGCCAAGTTTCATACTTATTTAAGAGAGTATTGTTATCGTTGAGTTGGGGGAACCCACTTTATAATTTATTTATTTGATGAGTGGAGTGTCTATGATGATACTATCTTACTATGATACATATTTTACTTCATGATTTTAGAATGACTTATAAGAGGTGATGGGGAAAAAATTAAAGCTAACTATATTATCTCATCATCAGATAGATATGCTCTTAAAGAGGAAGATATATATTTTTACATATATGCTTCAGTTTTTTTCTTAGATTTAGGTGTGTCATGGGATGATCATAGGTATTTGGAAGAGTTTTATTATAATATATGTTATTATTAATTGATTTATATTGAAATATTTGAGGATCTTCATGGCTAGTTGTGTCGTTCACTATTATGATGGCAAGAGGCATGTGAGGAATCTGTTTGTAGGTTGAGTATACTATAGGAGATATTTGATAGGATCCAATTGATTCAAAAATTATTTGTTATTTAACAAAAAGGAAAATAATTTTATGTTGTCCAAATAATACCACCATTAGAGTTTATTGTGTGTGATAAAATTTTATTATCGGTGTCACATCAGTTGGGGCATGGACGATTGAATATGTATGGGATGTTGGAACCATATAATGATGTGGCATTTTAAATATTTGATAATTCCTTAAAAATTTCCTACTAAATGGATCTTCCTCCATGATATCGATTAATAAATAACATGTCCTGAGAATATAATCTTCATGTGTACATACCTGATACAACCCTTATAATAGACAATGAATAAATTATTTTGAATCATGATACTTCATTTGTGGAGATAATATTATACATTGTTATTTGAAGTGAGATAGTGTTATGGAGGAATATAAAACAACTTTTTTGAGGTCTATTTTATCATGGAAGAATCATAATGAAAAAATCAGATAGAGAATCTCATGTATAATGTAAATTAACATAGTTGATTAAGAAATAAGTTTGGAGGTACTACTCAACAATGTTATATCCTTAGAGTTATAGATTATAGGATCCAAAAAATTTTAAATATATCACACCATCCATTCAAATTATATCTTATATTTTCACTTATTTTTTGGTTGGGTGATGTATTATGAAACATTTGGATTTATTTAAAGGGTTCTAGATACATTTAAGTAGATATATAGCATGAGAGGTTTTTGTTTTATATGATCTAATTTATATTTGTTATATATTAATCCATGTGACTATCCTTGTTGTACAATTTCTTTATTATAAATCTATAATATGATAAAATAATCATATATCTATGAATGGTTCCCCAGAGATTGGGTCATCATAACAAATGATGGGATGTTTTATTCCATGGATCAAATTAAGGATGGAATCATTATACAAAAATATGAAAATAAGATAAATCAATGAGGATATTTATTCCCAAATAATTATGAATTTATTGATTCAAATTATATCATGATATTTATTGTTTCCATGATGTCACATCCCAATAACATAAACAAATTTTATTTTATTTAATCAAAATCCCTCAGGGTGTGGGATTATTTATTAATACAGGCTCAATTTCTCTCATGTTAGTAGATATTTCACCTCAAAGTTATTCCTAGTGCGTGACTATAAAATGTAAACTTTTTTGGTAACAGTTCCATGAAAATATAATCTAGTTTTCCATGGTCTAATTTTTGGGACCTTAATCTATAAATGAAATAAACATAGAAGGTTATCTAACTGAAATCCCATAATTTGTGGCATGTGAAAATATTATTTATCCACTCACTATGTAATTTTCATCCCATGGTTGTGAAAAATGATTCATTGAAAAATGAAAAATGAATACAACATATAAAGACTAAAAATCGACAATATAATTATCTTTGATATTCTTGTTGGACCCACTACTCATGGAAAAAATTAGAGATGATCTTCTAGCCCTTTTCATGTGAAAAAATTGTATCATAGATATATATTGACTTAATATATGTATATCTACTCACATAAAGTATATTTAACCATTATTATTATCATTTAAGTGGGAAATAATTTTTATCTCCCTCCACATAGAGAATGTATTCAATAAATAATGGGGTTACCATTAAGGTTATCAACCATTTTTAAATTTTAACATATCTATAAAACCTAATTTATTCATTATGATTTTGAATCACTATAAGTATTTTATGGATGTTAGAAATGAATTTTTTCTAATCCAGATATAGGCATGTAAATTTAAATGATATATGTCTTGCATATTTGGCCTAGAATGTAGAGGAATGATTTTTTCTAACGTGTAAATTAATATAACATCATTTTCCCTTACCAATTTAATTTCAATATATCATATCATTAGAATTTGGGTTTTTATTATCTTTTGTATACTTGATTCATACATTCTCCTTGATTCAATCATCTTGAGTAATTATTTTCATATTGGATAATCCAACTATTCATTTATATTCTAATAATCATGGTAATATGAACATGTTTATCTTACCAAATTTTGATCAGAAATTATGAAATAATATTCATGAACACCATTAACATCCATGTATGTTTTTTTAATGGATAAAAATATCATATGAGTTATGAAACTCTTATTTATAGCTTATGTCAAATATTTGTTTCTGGATACATAATATTATAGGATATTTTGTGATTACCTGATCTCATTTCTTGTTTAAAGCTAGAATATGTCATTAAAATTCCATTCAAGTGTTTGGAATCACCTCATTTGCATCGGGTGTAACAACTAGGCCCCACTAATAGCATATATATCATGGTTTAACTTTGTGGTCAATTCCTTCCCCACCAGGTACTAGCGGTTTCCACATAGACACCTGGCCCCTCCATGGGTAATTTTCTTAAATGGGTCATCAGACTAATGATTTTTCACACTAACCATCTCATGTACTTTATAATATTCTTTTTCCTCACTAACACACACCTAGGGAAACTTCCTTGGAGGGAACACAACATGTTCATGACTTTAGTCCAAGGATTCAAGAATATGTAGTATAATCAGGTAGGATCTCTAAAATAGAGAAAAAAATTGTTGATATGAGTCATATAATTTCTTCATTTGACCCAGGATCATTTTAGTGTGTTACATTCACCCCCCTTATAACACAAATCCCTTGTTTGGTACCCTAAAAGAGAACCTAGGCATGTCCACCGCAATTAATTATTGTTTTTGAGTATGATACCAATGTGAAAAATGGGTCCTTCTGATAGAACATTCATGCCATGTTTACATGATTTTCAGGTCCTAGACTAGAAGATAAAACTAGTACCCCCATAGATAAGTGTACCCCTCCCTGTGTCCCACACATATTCCAGAACGGGTCATGAGGCTAATGATTTCCAGCAAATGCCAACATAGATTATTTATATTGTACTTTATGTCCACTCAAACACACCCAAAGAAACTTCCTAGGAGGTCACCCATCCTAATCACTACTCTAGGCCAGTCATGTATAACTGTAGTGTTCTAATCAGGGAATCTATTGAAAATAACTATTCACCATGTTGATATTAGTCAAATAATTTAGTAATTTAACCCTTTATCATTCAGGGTCATTACATAGTGTCTCCTCCGTTGGTGCAACACTAGGATAAATCTATTCATTTTTATCCATGTAAACTTGTTAGATCAGCATGAAGAGAATTTTTATAGACTATATGCATATTCCCTCATGTTGTTATAGGATATATACTGATGTATGAGATATATATGATGGTTTCATCTATATATAATCATAATTATAAACACCCCTTCAATGTTATGAAGTTTCCTATTCAAGGTAAAATATTTAATAGATTGGTGAAATCGTCTCATTAATATATTCATCCTATATTCCACACATTGTGGATTATGTGTTTGGATCCCTATAAACCATTTATTACTATTATTTATGAATGAATACAACTCCATAAGAGAACATCTTCTTGGTAAAGACATATGTGTTTCATATTTTTCATCTAATCAGAGTCATCATTTCATATATTGGTGGATGTCTTCAAACCACATATACCCTGGAAAAAATTGTCATGAAACCCATAATTTAAATATTATATAGTTTTTATCCTTAGTTTTGATGTTCTGTATTATCATATACAGAAAACAATTCCTCAGGATATCATGTGCATTGTCCTTACTGTATATTCAAAGGTGTTAGACCACTCCTTGCTCTTGACCTCCATTTCATTTCTTATATCACATCCCTTCTAGATGATGTATGTTATAATATTGGGATATCTATTAATGTCATGTATACATTTATATTTCACCATTCCCAATATAATATTTTTTTCATTGTTTTACAACCATTAAAACCGATAAATACATGGTCCAAGGAATATTACCTCAAACTATAAACATTTTCCATTAACAGTTTCTATATTAGTATCATACTCACAATTAACATTAGTTTTACCTATCCCTTATTACTCTATGGGCTGCCTCATCATTTTGTTAATTTTATCTAAACATAAACACAAAAATAAATGGTATGACATGAAATAAAATAATGTTCCAACTCCAAAATATATAATACTCTACATGTTGAAAATCCACAGTAACTATTTATGAAAAAATTATAGCCTCCACTTAATTATAACAAACAATGAATAGTTTAGGAATAATTTATACCATTTAGAAAAATGAAAGCTCATTAAACATGTTATGTAAATAAATCTAAAAGTGTTTCTCGAGAAAAACCCATGTTCATATACTTTAATCCATTTCCTATCCTCTTCTTCTATTAACTTTAGGGCGAAATTAATTAAAATATGTCTTTTATGGATAACCATGTAACACTATAAAAATTAAATCTATGATCACTAGGTACATTAACCATGGAATGTGATATTACACACTTCTGTTAAATGGATTTATTTTTTAGGTTTTCCATGGGAAATAAATGATGGATTAATTTCATATACATGATAACTCTTGAGAATTTGAATCCTCATTCCAATGTTCCCACAATTTTTTTGATTATTATATGTAAATCAACTATGTAATATCACAACGAACAAACCATAGATGTTGATGATGTTATATGTTCCCCCATATATTACCCACCTATATCCATATAAGATTAAAAGTTGAATAGGAAGGCTTCAAAATTTTTTATCCCTGGATTATTTTTTTATTAACTAAAAAACTGTATCAAGAATTCCTATATTGATCAATGTGAAAAATAACTATAGATGAATCAATTTTATAGAGATTTATCTAACAAAACGTCCTCATATTTTAGTGATGGTATATGTTCCGCCATATTTCGTATTCCTATATCCATTTTTGAGAAGTTGTTTATGATAAATTCGACAAATTCATATTGCATCATTGACTCAAGAATTTTTATTTCCTGAGGTACTTAATACATCCTTATGCAATATCAATATTGATTTTGTTATCATATTATCAACCATTCTTAGTATTTAAAGTCATAATAAATTCAATGATGAGGTAATATAGAGGTTTAATTAAATGAAAATGATTGATAAAAGTAACTTTCTAATTTTATTTAAAAAACAACAATGAATATCTATAAGGAAGATTCTTTCCAATGATAAGACTCTATGAAAATAATGCCAGAGAAGAAATATAATTTGGTTCATGGAATTTTGAAAAATAAGAAAATTCATTATATAATGAATTGATATATTCTATAATATCCTCTTACCTTGCAATACATCATAATCTAAAAAAATTTATGCTTGAATCATGTTTCTAGTTCTTCATTTCACAATTTTTTGTTCTAAATTCCAGTCTCCACCCTTAATAGGTGTGCCCTCAATGTTTTATTTTTTCCCCATATTCATCTATTTCAACCATTACAACGACCATTCAATCCTATATACATGATTCAATAGTAGTTATCCAAAATACCACTTCAGTATCCCATTCCCAAGATTATTCATAGTGGATTAAAATTTTGATGGAATATAGACGATTTTATTTAATTACAAACTCCACAAGGTTAAAAATTATTTAACTTATAGAAGATACGTTTCCTATTAGACAATGTAAAGTATCCTATTATCTTTAAATAATTAGTGGATTTAATATTTAATACCCTATATATCATCAATTGGTGTTTGAGTGAAAAAATCATTGATGTTTTCCAACAACTTCCTCATACTTGGTGGAAGTAAATGGGTGCCTCAACAATAAAATATTTTTCCTCAATTTGATGTAATATTTGAATACCAATGATACATATTTTTTGTAATGTAAACATATGTGAAAATCTATAATAAGTAGTAGATTTCTCACTTTCGATGTTGAGAGGGGCTTGATCTTGGTCGGTCTGACGAAAGTTAATGCGACAAACAACTAAGGTGATAGGCACCAAAAGAAATTTTATATAGTAATACTTAACTAAAGACCCATATACCAAATTACGATGAATATATAATTAAAATATCATTTACTATTGGTGGAACCTTTCATGATGATATAATATCCTTACTCAGTTTCATCTGGAATCTCACCATATTCTTGAAGGGTGGTACACATATTACAGATGTGATTCCCCTAATCACATTTAAAACCTAATATTCAATCATTTATTGATAAAACTCCTACTAAATATATGATAAGGAATTTTCTTGGGTATGTTTTACTATAATACTAGTGTCCATGCATATTATCATTAGGAATAATTACTAATGTATTACAAGATGTTGACCATTGTGTAATCAATTTTAGGTATTTTATATAAATATTTATTCTAAACTAAATTGGAATTTAATACTTTATGTATTTTAAGGCCTATATATGGCGACCATCCTAACTCTCTCCACTTGAAAGAGACCCTAAAAAGTTATTTATAATTAGTGATCATCTGCTAAACTTGGTGAAAACTACTATTGCCATCTAGATAGGGGCTCTTCATGGTTTAAAGACTAATTTTTATTTCATCAATAGGATGTGATTAAGAATATGTGATTATATATTTTCTGGTCTTATTTATAAAATATTCAGTGTTATGGAACTATATGATATGTGAGGGGCCAACATTGGGTTCTTTGGATCATAGACACCAAGATGAAGCCATACCAAATTTTACAAAAATTTACTTGGACTAAATGACATTTGTGGACTATTAACTCATGTAAATTTAACCAATACATGGAAAAACCTTTTCTTATTTTTATGATGAGATTTTCCAATAACACTGATGTTTTAAAAAAACATTATAAGGGTGGAGACTGATAGATCAGTTCAAGTTTTCTTAGATTTAAATTCACATCCACTCAATATCAATAGATGAATTTCATCTAATAGAGTATCCGAGATTGGATTTTATCGAATATAGTAACCCCACAAAATGTGTTGACTATCCTTTTAATTGTATATATATTTATTGTATATCCCATTTGACTAATTTTTTAGTAATACCATCAATATTATTTCCATAGGATTTGATTTATTGGAGAATGCAGATTTTATAATCAAAGAACTAAAATAGATGTTTGGATAAAAGATATCTTCTCTCCTCTTATAATCCCTAAAAAAAATTATTAATTATCATAAAATAATTAGAGTGAAATAAACGATATATTATTCCTTGTGTTCATGAAAAAAACTATAAACTTGTATCTAAGAAAATTTACTTATATAATCATGTAAATGTAACTGTGACATTTTCCCCTCCATATGTAATTAGTGGAAGGAATATATTTTAGTACACCATCAACAAGGTAACTCTCTAATGATACCATGATAATGATAAATTGGAAAGTGAAAGATCCTTAAATTCTCATAAATAAGAATAAATCATAACTGATATCCAAACTCAGAATAACTATTACTCTCTTGGTATAACCATAACTACTCATTAAATATTTTTCTTCATGGTTGAAGGTCCATTTAGATGCTTCATCCTTTATACTAATATATTTAAAAACATATTAAACTTTTTTTTATAATTAAAACTCTTCACTCGTCATAATAAATGTGAGTACCATATAGAACAACTACTTTTTACTATCATCATATAATATTTTCCCTCCATGGTATAAATTTTTTCGATAAATTGTCTATACTGAATGGAATGGTATGGAATTAATCTCAATGGCTATTTCTCAGATTCATGAATTAGTTAGAAATACAAACATATGTATTTGGAGAATGCTGGATGATGGATAATTGAGTCTTTTGTGGTCAAAGAATTCATTTTCATTATCCATGATATATTTATATGGGATATTATGAACCTGGGTAAATCTGGTCAATCCTCACATGTTTTTGAGTATTCTCTACCTAAATAGATTTTTTGTTTGATGATCTATAAATCTCTTATAATTGAAGTCATTAATGGGCTTAATTAGACTAAAATGAAAATTATATAAAATTAATACTATAGAAGGTGAATGAGAGTATGTAGAAATTTTGTGTTTGAAAATTTCAATATGTAGGAATTTTAGGACTGATAATCTCTTTCTGGTCATGATACCAAATTAATCATGACTCATTTCTCACTCTATTACATTGACATCAATGAAGAATCGCCAATATATTAAAACCCTAATATAAAATGTAGGTATTACACAACAAAACTGAGTTGATCTAAGCATTATATACATAAAAATAACATAATTTTTATGAATATTAAATATATTTTATAAGAATATATACCCGATAATTGTAAAATCTCAACTTATTTGTATGAAATACACACACTTAATATATTTCATGAACAATGAATAAGAGTTCCATAAATTTTATTCCAATATATTACCCTTCTAATTCATAAAATATTTTAAAACATTATTTATAAGATAGGGAATATGAAACACAATAAAGGGTTATATAATATAATCAGTAATTTTAAACAAAAGAGATATTTATCATAGATCATAAATGAAAATTAGATAATCATAAAGTTAAGAGAACATGATAAAAAAAATTTGAAAAATTTTCCAACATTCCATATACTATAAATCATTAGTCTTAGCATAATACATTGTTATAAAATAATATAGTAATTATAAGAGTAAAAATTCATCAATAATAAATCATCAACCATGAGACAATATCATCCTAATAAGAAACATGTTTTTAAAATAAAGAAATGAAATTAAAAAAAAATTCATGAAATAAATCATTTTCACAACTATCATAGTTTGAAGAGTCTAATAGTGGATTTATTTTTCTCCCATTCTATTCATTTAATAATTGAAGAATTACTGTTGATACTATTATTATGGACATAGTACCTTACTTGATAGGGTTCACTATCTATTCTTGTTCAAATTATATCATGAGGCATAAATCTATCACCAATTAATTTGAGTGATATATACTTTTTATTCTACCCATCACATAAAGAAAGTAGTTCACAAGTTTTATATAATATTACACTAACATTCATCATTTCATGATAGTGTAATTAATCCATGGGAAATGAAGAGTTTATTGAAATAATCCTTAAATTATAATAATCAAAATACACCAGTTGATAGAATGTTGTTTGTTTCATAAGAACATATCGATAAAAAAGTATAAAAATCCTAAAAATATGTTAAAAGTGATGACAAATTTTTTATGTTAAATTAAAATATTCTTTGAAAATATAATAAAACAACGTTTTCTTTTTTGTGTCAATTTACATAGAAATTTTTCCAAATAATCAAAAATGATTTTTTAATAAACCCTGGAAACAGGTAAATGAATCTTCTTTTTAGAGAAAATACAAAATGTATTGAACATTCATTCATATCTTATAAGTTAAAATACATCATTTATTTCACACTTTTTTTGATAAAAAGTAAAAAATTATTGGTACAAAAAAATTAATAGCACACGTTTCAATGATTCATAAATAAATGTAATGGAATTAAAACAATTTAAAATAGTTATATATAGATAAATATTTCATTAATTGATTTCTAAATAATAGACAAGGAGGAGAATGAATCCCATCCAAAAAATTTGAAATAAAATAATATTTTCAAAAAAAAATAAATCATATTATATAACAAAATGAGGAATATATAGAGATAATATAAAACAGAAGAAAATAAAAATTGGATATGAATATACGTGTTTCCAAAAATAGAAGGATAAAATAACTACATGAATTATGTATTTAACAAAAAAATACTGAAATAAAATAATAATGTGACATAAATTATTTCTTCCTCTATTTTATTGCTTCATACTAGTTAAAACATCCAATATAGTAAATATAAACTTATTATATATATAATATAAAACTATATATATATCACTTCATTATTACTTCAAATTACACTTTTAAACACAATTTTTTATTAAGATGATAATTCATGGTGTTAAAAATTTCATTTACGATACCTATTATAGTTTTATGGTTGTTGTCCTTCCAAAATGGTATTGATTTCATCGTATATAGAATATTATTACTTTCATAAATATCAATTTTTTTTCAATTTAAAAAATTTATTTCTCATTAAATAAATAAATGTCTAATATGAAATACATCACTTCTTGGAGATGGTAATTTGTACAGATTCATGAGTGATGATTTCATTTTCCAATGAATAGAAATAAAGAAAGGTAAATAATAAAATATAATTATGTAATCATAATAATTCCATAAATGTAATAAATTTTCTTTAAATTCATTCCAATTACCATTTATGGGAGACAAAATGGAAAAATAAAACACATTGCTTCTTGGTGATCATAGTCCGTACATACATGTGAGTGCGGTTGTATCGTTACATTTAAATTAGGTAGATAATTTTGGTGAAATTAACATAATGAAATTTAATTAGAGTACTAATTCTTTTTTAGTCATGTATAAATGGTTATAGAATATTTTATGGAGTTTAATAATGATTAAAACATGAAATATATTTGTATGTACAATAACCTATTCCTTGGAAAACATCCTTTATATAAAATAGTAATACATCCTAAGATGGACTTCTTGTGATAACTAGGCCACTAGGAAGTGTGGGGGAATGATTATAAGGGATTTAAGTAGGTATTTGAAAAACTAGAGTTCTAAAGTATTATAGAGAAATGAGAAAATGATAGGTCATTTTAAGTGATGTGGGGGATATAAAAATACATGGAACAATATTATATAATGTATGAACTTCCATTGTCTTGTTGCTATATATTATCATAAACAAAATATAGTATGTTTATTTTTGAAATAAAATCAACAAATAATATCTAATAATGTGTTTTGTATTATCTTTAAAAATATCTTTCTGGTTAGCCTTACATTTTATCCATTTTAACCTTTACTATTGGAAAATGTTTTTATCAATGGAAACTATTCATTATGGAAAAATATTTGGTAAAAATTACTAATTTATATTAATTATTTTGATTCGAAATTTGAAATATATTTTAGAATATTCAATTTCTAGAAGTGGGAGAAACTAATACCAATATCTATGAATAAAACATATAATTATCATTTTTAATGTGATAAAGTTTTATGAATTAAAATAATTTGATTCTTATTCATTTACAATTAACAATTATATAATTAATATTTTTATGAATTTATTATATAAATATTTCATATAGAACATTAATAAATAATTATTTATTAAATTTATTAATATATGATAAATTATACATAATAAAAACATTTGTTTTGAAGAATATTTATTTTTTACCATCATATAATTTTATCATCATTTATATCCAATTAATAAACAATATAGAAACTATTATTCATTTTTTTAGAAATTATCAATATTTTTCATAACCATTTGGTGGTAATAATTATTTCTCATTTATATTATAATACATAATATGTAAAATAATCTTATCCTTGATGAAAATTGGAGATTATCTAGATTTATTATCAATATTAATATTCTAGTACGTTATTATTAAGAGTAAATAAATAATTTTTCATTATTAAAAACATTAAAAAATATTTTTCACAAAGCACTTAATTAAAGTAAAACCCAAAAATACTGTAACTTTGTGATAAATATATAATTAAAAAAATATTATTTCAATAGTATAACAAGTTGTATCTATGCTCGATTTTTCATTTAATGAAAAATATCAGACACAAATAAAATTAAAAGAAATATGTAATCTAAAATCACATGGTGTTATATTTTACCACTCTTATAAGAAATTCTATCTAGATGTTCTGTTGCATTTAAAAAATAAAAAGTGGATACTTATGCTTCTTCACATAAATAGTTTCCCTAATTACATCCTCAAACTTATGGTTTAACCAAAGTACATATACTATATGAGTAGTCCAGTTTTATATCACAATATGTCTTTGATCATGAATCTCTACTACTTAATACTCATATAAATGTTCAATAATCTAATGTACAACATCATTGTTCATTAAATTTTATTAATAAGGAATATAATTACTATAATGTGATTCATAGAACAGATGAGGTATAAAAGAATAATTTATTAGAAGCGTAATGTTATATGAGACCATAATGATATGATTATGGATCTAAAATGGTACAATATATCTTAGGATCATATTTTCCCTCTTTCAAAATAAAATTGAATTTTAAATGTGATTTTCAATTGAATAATTATTCACGAACTTTGAACTCCAGATATCGCAGTCAATTAACAACATACTATTTCTTTTTACTCAGAGGTACCAAAATGTGATACTGAAAAGATATATCATTCTTTGATATTTCCTTATCTAGATCATGTACCAATAACTTTTGTTCCACAAATTCATTCCTCTTTGTTGGATTATTTATCTTCTTTCCATAAAGGTATTTATAAAAAGCCATATAAATACTAAAGTGAAAGTTATTTCTCTAATTAAATTAATTTTTTTTTACTTTTACCAGTAATATTTGATATCTAATTAGGATGTTATCAATATATATTTTAATGTTTGAATGGTCCCCTAATATTGAACATATTTTTCAGGATGATATATATTTTTAATGTTACTATTAATATTTAATACATGATAAATACAACTCTAGAACATTGAGTTTAAACTAATATATCTATTAGAAACAATAAAATACAGTACTCCATGGAATCTTACCACATACTTAATATCTATTGTATAAATATGGTCAAGTGATAAATCTTATATGTTATCATTATAAATTGAATTTTTTTTAAGTAGATCGACTTCATTCAATATAATTTACTAATTTTAGTTTTCTCAAGAAGTAATATGATGAATTCCAAGGTAATGTTTTTTCATTTCCATTATGTTATGTGTAATTTTTTTAACATATCATTTATCATATGAAATTTATACAAAATGTTCTAAAATAATAGGAATTGATATACATATTCTATAAAATACCTCTTTATTTATCACCACTAGAAATACAAATTTTAAATATTTATAAATCATCCTGACTCAAGGATGAATATAGAATTAATTGTTTTGGGCTTCATCCAATAGCTTCATCGTAAATTCTACATATGATGGGAAGTATACCATGTTAATGAATATAATCATTACATTATGGTGTAGTTCAATTATGAATTAATCAATACATTTTCTTGTAATATCCACATCATCCTCCAATGCCTTTTTATTTTTCACATAAATGGATTATTGAACATACATCATATAAAGATAAAATATTTTTGTTTTCTTTATTATTTGATGGATCAGACACTATAAATCCACATGTAAAACATACCTATGAATACTCATCATTGAAAATATACTATAGTACATTCGAAATAAATCAATATAAAAGTTGTTATCCTTTCTGGAGTGGTAATAAATTGATCATTCGTAATTTGTAATAAATTCAAACCATATCCTCTAGAATATTTTCCAATCATTATAGGTTAGTATTTTATATAATGGTATATAATTTGAATATATATCACACCATTAACCATAGAAATAATGGATCAATGTTTTCAAAAAAAATTCTGATTTCTATGTTTTAGTTAATTTTTTTCATGAACCAATAATTTTCATGAGGCAGAAGCTATCAACATATAATTTTTCCTAAGGGATAATATCTAAGCCTAATTTTATACATCACTAGAGATTAAAAAAATTCACATTTTGAATAGTGTCAATATATTCTCGGTGAAAAACCTTCACATCTGTTCTAAGACATTTTTTTAACATTGATATATCTAAAGGAACACATATCCCTTATATGAAAACATGGTTATCAGATTTTATATCCAAGAAAAAATATCTCACAATGCATCAATTTAATTCAGAAAACCCATGTAATCCACAAATCATGGTTACTAAGGATGTTTAGTCCATTTATCAATAACATATATATCATAATGACCAAAAATTATTCCATGAATATTGATCAATTTACCTGAGGAAAATACTTTCCATAGAGAAAATTAAAATATTATTATTTTGGAATATTGTTCTCCTTCATCAAGGACTCCAAAAATATCCTAAAAAATCATTAATCAATTTAATTACATTTATTTATATTAAAATACCATCTATAAATACTATGATAAAATTATCAAGGTAATATATTAAGAAAGTCTTCACCAGCTCTACTGAGATATTGGTTTTTATTGGACCACACAAATGGAATCAATATAAATTTATAATCAACATACATGAGATTTTTTTAATGTGTATATCCAATATATTGAACTTAAATTTAAGGTATTTATAATGATGTTCAATCACATAAAAGTATTTATCTCCACATGGTTTATAAAACACGTCATTAACATAGGTAGATGATACATTTTATTAGTAGTGTTTTCAATATGTTCTTGATAATTAATGTAAAGAGCACTAGATCATTATTAATTTTATCAAAATAAATAGGTTAACTACATTGTGATCCCTATATTAATATAAATCCCATTTCTTATTTTACTTGGGGTTACTTATTTATTCCCAAAAAATCAACAAGGTAAATTATATATATTCGTTTAACATAGAATAAAAATAGTTTGGAGTTCTAATAGAAAATCTTCATCTTGGTTTGGTGGAAGGATAATTATATTTTATAGAAATACATCACGATATTCTTAAAATATTTGAAAATATTCAATGTTTAGTTCCCCCAATGATTTAAAATTCGTAACCCTAATGAATAAGTAGTAAAAAACATAAAATTTATGTAATTCCCATAAAATTTTTATTTTAATCCTCACACCAACATATGATCATGGTTGATTTATAACACCATTTGTGGCATCAATCCATTTTAAATTGATATGGGATCTATAAAGAGAGTAATGGTACATAGAAAATATCATGTCTAATTAAACTATAGGGTGAATAACAAGGGTTTTGGATGTATATACTATCAAAATACTATTTGAGATGAGATAGAGACCTTGGATGTGTTCATCATACCATTCTTAGTTATCACTTATAAATAAACATCCAGTAATTTTGTTTCTAAAGTGACAACCTGAAAAATATTAGATATAAAATATTTTATTGAATCAGAATCAATTATGATATTTTTAGTTCTATAGTGGTTGATAAATGTACCTTTAACATCATTATTCCCAGAACTGATTTGGCAGTCACAATAGAAACAAGATTCATTTTTTATACAAGATGAAGAGGTTGAAGATTATTATTGTCATCATTAAACCTTATTTTCATACAATAATTATTAAAATTACCATGATCCTTATAATGATAAAATTACAGTGTGTGTGGTTAATTCAGTTGAGAATTCCATTAATTCATATCATTTTTATCTACATCACATCACATTGTCATTAAATATCATGATGGAATTATTATTAAAAAATATTTAAAAATAATTTTATGGAATGTTACATAATAATTCATTCAACACATTTAGTACAGTAAATGTTCAATTTTCATTCATTAATGGGTTTGGTTTTTTGAAACATGTAGATGATCCATATTTTTCTTCTTAAACCAAAAAAATTAAAAAAATTAGAGTCTCTACCATATATATAATATTTGAAACCACATTGAAATATTTATAAACAAATATTAATGTCCCTCATAGATAATATATTAATTAAAACAGGTTGAATAAAATTATTAAATGATAAATTTTTCTTTGATAATTTTTGATAAAACTTGAATCATTCCCTAGATGTATTGTGAAATTTTTATCATAGTTATCGATGAATTCATCAATTTTATATTTATACTAATGGTATTCCATTTAAAATATTTTTTTTATCCATTCAATGAATGTAATTATTGAAAAATAAGCATATAATTTTTTCCCCTTTTAATGGTAAAATCTATTAAACATTAATCATATTATAAATATTAATCCCCTATTAATAAGATTTAACTTTCAAAATTAATCATAGAGAAGAAATAATTTCCAGTCATTGAAATTTGGAGAAAAAAATTATATTTTATATTATGTTAATCAGTGTCTCATTAATAATTAGATCGGTGGTACAATTGATGGATATTGAAAATTTCCACAAAAAAGTCTCAAATAAGTGTTTCTCCTTCACATAGTCGTTTGAAATTTAATCTTGATTCGTAGATTGAGATAACTTTAATACTGTAAAAATTATATTTTCATTCCATCTACAATTACAACAATTTTTTCATGAGGATAGTCATTGAATTGTACTTCACATTATATTTTCATAATATTCCTCTTCATGTATCCCTTGAATAAAACAAAAAACATTATGTTCAAATAAAGAAATATTAATCATAGTGGTCAATAAAAAATTCATAAATATAATTTTTAAGATATTTGACATTAAGACGCATCTTTATCAACCAATACAACTTTTGGTTCATCCTATCTCACTTTGAGTTCATTATTTTATTTCAAAGGCACAATAAAAATTATCCATATAGTCTATAGAATAGAAAAACAGAATACATCTTTTATACCAATTGATGTGACCAAATAATTACATACATAGGTATGAAATAATAATTGGAAAATATACAATAAGTATGATAAAAAACAACCTATAATCCCAAATAAAAAGTCTATTTATAGACAATATAAATAATAAACTTATTTCATTAATGATCATTGATATCTAAAAAATATTTTCTCACATCATATACATCATATCAATAAACAATTTTAAATGTTTCTTCATTATATAGGGAAAAGGAATCATAAGAAAGGGTTGACCATGTATGTCAAAAAGGGTAATTTTGGATACCCCAATTGATGACCATATGTTTGAATAAAATAATCACATGGCTATAAGAATATGTTTATAATATAAAATAAAATGACTCATATAAAATATATCATTAATTATGAGTCAAAGAATAATTATTTTTCATAAAAAATACCGGATTTTTGATAGCGATAATTCATAATTAATCAATAATGATTCATGAGAACATATTTGTAGAATAAGACATAAGTGCATTAAATAAAAATAAGTATATAATCGAATTTCCATTATGAAGGCTCACAGAAATGAAAAAAATAGTTTTCCTAATCTTATAGTGGATTGGGTTCATTCCCATTTCCTAGTGTATCTTTAGGATAGCCTCACATACTATACTATCAAGGTGGAAAAGTAATTTACTAGAAGGGGATTACTCAAAATTCCATTTATATTACATAATGAGACATAAATCATTACCCATTACAATAGAGGGCTATATGGGTTTTTCATGCACCCATCATGTAATGAAATATATAAAAAAGTGTTCTACAAGATGAAAAAAATCAATCATTTCATCAGAGTGTAATTAACTAATAAGAATAAAGTAGGTTTGATTAAATCCTTTTAAAATATAATATTCATAAGTAATCTAGATAATAAATGGAGATTGTATCCTAACATCATATATATAGTGAATTATATCAATTAATATAGGATGTTGACATAAATTAAAAATATATTTTATGTAATCATTAATAATACATCCTATTGATTTGGTGAAGTAAATATAAAAAATGTATAGAATAATGAAAATAGATTTTTCTTTGAAAAGAAAATGGATTTTGTTTAACTATGATTCAAAATGAAGATAATACTTTAGTATGGGAATATCTTCTCTTACTTTATATATTTAATGAAAACAGTCTTTTCTGACATCTATAAAAATGTCAAAGTTGAATATTATGGAAACAATTGAAGATGTAAGATTATTTTATTATTAAATAATGTAATTTGAATAAAAAAATATAATTTATCCAACATTTATGTTTATATAAAAACATATATACAATATTTTCAAGAACATGTACATAGATGAGAATGATTCCACACCAAAGAGGAATTATTTTGGATGTATTTTCTTAATAAAATATTCTCAACCATTTTTAATTATCATTTAGAGAAAAATGAAATGATAATATTAAAAACATAAAATAATAATAGGATATGAAAATATATTTGGTTTGAAATATAAATTTCACATAAATTCCCTCATATGTAATTTATCACAGTCAACCCCAAAGAGAAATAATGTTATAACACAAATCATTATCACAAGTCCCACCATGCATCATTTGAATTAGTAATTTTGATATAATAAATAATGAATATATATATATATATATATATTATAACAATATTTATATACGTTTCATAATTAATCATTCCTATATAATTTAAAATTACCCAATTACTAATAATTCATAATTAATTAAACATTTAGGGTGTTGACTAGTCCATTTTACACGCTTGTTTCAGTTTTATGGGTTCTATTCATACACCATGGTCATTGTTTTGTCATTTAAAAAATATTAATAACATTATAAATAAAATAATTATTCATTGTATAAACAATTATACCATTTCAAATAAATATTTGGAGAAAATTAATTACATCCCTTCATAGATATGGTATTCTATACGCAGACTTGAGTAATGTTTTTATTTTACAATGAATTATATTAAATAAAATAAAATAAAATAAAATATTTATATAATATAAATATTATCATAAATATAATATAATTTTCTAAAATAGATATATGAAACCATCCATGCGTGGGGACTATGGAAAATGAAATTCATCACTTTCTGGAGAAAATATTTTATATGTACAAATGATAGAGGATTTGATTATCCATTATATAGTATGGATAGAGAGAGGGAATATTTTTAAAATTAGCATGAAATAATTTTTGTATTATATTTAAAATTAATCCATACTTCTAAGATGGTTTTTTAAAATTTTGAGAAGGTTAATGAAGAAGAAAACATGAATTAGAGAAGTAAAGAAAACTACATATTTGTTAGATATATTTCATAAGAATGAAATTTAATAACTCTTTAGATGGTATATTGGTGATAAAATGACCTCTTAGATGTGTAGATATAATTCAAATGGTATTTGAGTTGGTTTTTGATGAAATAGAGTACTCAAGTGGTGAGGATAAGTGGTAATAACAAATGCATATTTTTATGTTAGGTGTGTGGGAAATTTGTAAATACTTGAAAAATTACTAAATAATATATGTACTACTCTAGAAATGTGTCTCTATATTTAAATATATTATCAATTATGAATTTTATGATACAAATACAATTGAACAATTATATTTAATTAAGTGTTTTTATTATAGCTTGTCTCTTAGGTTATACCCCCCTTAAACCCATGTATCCCTTACAACAATAACCTGATTTTTGACAGAGCAAATATTCATTATATCTGAAAAATTAACTTGAAATTAATAACTAATATAAATTATGATTATTAATAATAAAGAATTAATTTTAAAATATTCAATAAATATATGTGTTTGACAATAATTCTATTATTATTAAATAAAACTTATATAATTTTTTTGATAAATTGTAATCTTAGGCATAAAATCCGTTTATTCTCATTAAATTATTTGTAAAAACCATTATATGAGAGTTAATATTTTATTTTCATTATACAATATTCAAATTGAATTTAAATAATTCACCAATTATTATTTGATGAATTATTTAAGATAAAAATAAATTGCACATCTTATAAATAGTTCTTTTAAAAACATCATTTTTTACCTTAAAATATAATTATATTAATTTATAACCGATTCATAATAAATGAATACATTATTTTTCCTTTTATGTATAAATTATCAGTATATTTCTTCATTAATAAATATTTAACAATATATATTATATATATTGAAATAAATAATATGTCAAAAATATTATTCTTGAATAAAATTATATCTAATTTAATTTTATAATACTATTAAAATATGAGAACTTATTTTATATGAATTAATAAATGAAGATTCATTAACATAAAAATTTATGAATTTACATTTTGGTTTTTCCTATTCAATACCACTAATTCAAAGACTATGTGATAATAATAGCTCTTAATAATTATATTTCTATTGAATAATGTGGCCTATATAAGCTCAATGTTTTGTGTAAAGATATATATTGAACACATAAAACATACTAAAGAGAAACATATAGTCTAAAATAATATGGTGTTATCAAAACATTAAAACCTAACTTGTTCCCTACTCCCATGCTCTATCACACTTACCCATCACTAGAATTATGTTGGAACTCATGACTAATAGAAGGAATAACATGTGATTACAGTGAATAAAGGAACCTAAAACCTCCATTTTTCTCATAGTTAATGTTTTTATGGAAGCGTATTAGAATCCAACAATTTTTAGGTGGTGATTGAATCCAACACCCCAGATTATTCCTAGATACCAACACATGTGGGGTGCTTAGCATGTAATTTTTTTGATATAATCCCTAATTTGAGAACATTATACCTTATTGTATTTAATATTATGCTCATGAAAATATTACCCTTAGAATTTTCCACACTTAATTTATTTTTAATATAATTATTAATAATAAGGGTTTTATTAGTGAAATTTTTTTCTAAGGACAATAGAATTAGTTTTATGGAAAATGATTTATATTATAATATAATTGGATTATCCCCTAGGATTATTGTGATTCCCACGTCCCCCCACATGCATATATTCTACACCTATGTCACTGTGTGTGTGACCAATATCTATAATCTATGTTTATGCTCATTATATCCCTTTTATGAATGGTTTAACACCCCAAAATATCAATAATACCATTGTTTCCATTTTCCTTAAATCATGAAACACCTTATACATGTGCCTTCATGGTAAAATGGAATCATTAAATTAGTATCCCACACACTATCGAACTAAGAGGAATTACTAATTTTATATTACATCATACAATCATGTTTCCTCAAAATAGACCTTATAGATCACAATTGATATACTATATGTGATCATATAAAACCCCGTAGGGAACAATAGAACAAAACACCTTCCTAGGTATTCTTTATTCTTATAATTCTCATTAAGGTTACATCATATGTAAATCAGTAATGGAAGTAAAATGCGATCTCATGGTAATTTTCTCATTTGAGTGGTTTAACATTAAACCATTGTGAAAACCCACTTCCCAAATTATTGTTCATTTATTGGAAAAATTACCCTATCCCATATAAATAAAAATATAGCTTCATGTTACAGAAATACCCAATAAGTAAAACTATAGTGTTCTATATAACCACCCCATCCCAATGTTATGAAATTAAATCACCATGCACCAATATCATCCAGGAGGTAATATAGTAGGGAACTATGTACTTAACCCATATAATAGGTTCAATAATAGGGAGGAAAATTACTTGAAAACTATGATATTAACATACTAGGGTTCCACATTTCAATCCCATCCCAAAGGTATAATACAAGGGTATCACATTATAATCCCATCATTAAGGTACCATAGTATGGTAAAACAACCCTATCTAATCCTAGGGGTACCATACATTGGTTTCATCATTCTATACTACCATAACTATGTTTCACATTACCCATGTGTAATTCCTAGGCACCACAACTCTCAAGGATCATACATGGGAAACACTTCACCCAAGGCCCACACAATCTACCCCTAAAAATTCGTAAATCCACAATATTATCCAAAGATAAATGACTGAGTTATGAATAGTTGATTTAACCAAATTTATCATATATTATTCTAATAATGTATCACTCCATGTTTTAATCTCAAATTGATAGGACCATTATATTGTTTATACTTATTTATTCCATTTAAAATTAGGTTCATTGTCACTAGGATATCGATAAAACTTATCTGGTTTTTATATAATCATTTTGAATGTCATATATCAAGATTATTACTTTCCTCATTATACAATTTGAATATTTGGTATGCTAAATGATATATACCAATATATTTCTCTAATATAATATATCTCCCAACCTATCCTCATTGGTTTGTATTCTGTAGATGTGTAGTATCCTTCCCTTGTCTAGTTACCATTATATAATTGGTTGGAATTAATATATAGGCCTAAAAGAAAGTGTAATACCCAATTATTTCAACTAATGTATAGATACAAAGAAATAAGAAAAACATGTTCGGTTAACTCATGTGAGGGTTCCAGAAAAACCATTATTGGTTTTATTTTTTCATAATTTTTCATGATCCATTACATTAAAATGAACAACATTGAGTCTATTACACATGATGTCAAGCTATATGGGGCAGGTCTACAATATATTTACATAATATGAACTTCAATTGTTCAACGATACACAAATATAAATTTCACCACATTGGTCGTTGTCATGTGATCATAAAAGGTATAATGTCTCCCATAAAATAACCCAAAACATTATGTGTTTTAGTTACTTACATATAGATATTATGGAATCCACTATCATATTTTGGATCTTAAATCTTGGACACACACCCCTATATTAGATTTTGAAATATTCTAGTGATCCATGTTATGAATAAATTACTATAGTAATTTTTTTAAAATAAACTTTGAAGAAAATATAATATAAAAATATTTTCTCATCACTAAACAGTTTCTATAGATCACTTTCATAGAGGTAACTAGTATTATTAATACTATGAAGGATTATAGAACTTGTATTATTTATTTGGGAGAGGCAAATATTGGAAGTCAAAAAAACTTCTCGGATGATCCATCCAACCTTTAAATAGATCAATTCAAAACACAAAGTGTCTACCTTTTCCCCTTGGGATGTCATGTATTTCATATATAGGTTTACACAAAATAAAAATTCATAGGTTTGTGTGAACATAAAAACAATTATATACACATGGTTTTATAAAATATTTTATGAATAATGTGGGGATCGTATTTAGAGTATGTTTTACTCTCACCATATACATACCCCATATGTTATTTGAATGTATTTTATTTTATGGTATAAGAGTGAAAATTAACTTTTTTGAGTGTTGATTGGTGTTAAAAACTCGGTACATGGTAGATATTGGGAGTTAGTACTATATGTTTCATGAAGACGTGTTTGATAATTTTTTAGTTTAATATGTGGGAAATTATATATATATATATATATATTATAATTTCATTTTTAGTTTACATATATATATATATTTTCTTGAATAATATCTCATATATGTTTGTTATTATATATATGGTATTTTATTCCACTATTATAATTATATAATATATTTAACCCATGAATATTTTTAAAAAATCATCATGTCAATATTTTTTCATATATATATATATATTAAGGGTTAATATTTTTCAAAAATGTTTTTAATATATAATAAATTTTTTGTCTTCCCTAAAAAAATCAGAATATGGGGTTGATATCTTCTAGTAATTTAGGTCTAATTGGTTTGCATGAATTTGAAAACTGGAAAATGGAATTAAAAATACTACCTATAAATTATTTCATGAAAATTATTAAAATCTAATTATTATAATAAATAAACAATAGTTAAGTTATAAGTAGTATTAGAAAGAGGTTAGCTATTGTAATGTTTTATTTTTGTAAATTATAATTTTATTAATAATTACTAAACTAAAAAGTTGTTGGGTAAATTTTATTTATGTATATATATTTCATTATTAAAGATGATTTGATGGAATATACATAAGTCAAATTTTTCAGTGACTAATATATGATAAAAAAATTAATGTAGTAATATGTGAACTGAATACCCAATATACTGACAAACGATAGCCATTGAAAGGTCTATTTGTAGTCTGTGGGACTAGATCAGATACCTAGTGAGGCACCATGTTTCTAGTGGAAACCCATTAGGTGCACAGTATACCCAATTTAAAATTTAAAAAAATAGGGTAATGACCATTATTTCATGATATCCCCCACCCTTGTGATTTAATAGGAAAAAGTTTATAGGGAGGTCTATTTAGATACCTCTAGCCGACTCCTTGTATCATTCATCCATCGTTTATGTCGAAGTGTTGATGGAAGTCTTCAAAATAATAAAAAGTAATAAATCCTCTATTACACTCATATACATTCCTCTCATACACTTCTCAAGTGTCTAGGTTCTTTATTTTATGATTGTTTTTTCATATTTCACTGAACCATGTTGAAACATAACAATTGTTTGAGGCATATATTTTAGTATCTATATGAGTCTTTAGGGTCATGAAAAACTATAATATCTTTAAAATTCAATGAATTTAAATCACCTAGTGAGTTTCCTTAATGTTTTTAATTATAATTATTTATTATAAATTTTATTGTTTTTGAATCATTGGAATTTTATTTTAGGTGAGTACCATATTCTTATTATGGAGGATTGACATATAGTTGGATATGTTTTTAGAATTTTTCTATTTCCTTAATCAATAGGTATGGATAATGTAACTTAAGATTTATATTTATTTTGATGAAAATGTATAGTGTGGTAACTATGAGATTATGTTGGTGGTAACAAAATTATTTTATCATATATATTATTTATTTTAGAATGAGAAAAGATACGCGAGTGATTGAACTCATATAAGGGTGATTGATGTGGGAATAATTGTTCCTCCAGTTTGTGTGAGGAATAAAAAGAATATATTATGGATAAAATAGAAATTATTATTTCAAAATAATTTAATTATTATCACATATTGATCATATCATATTTAGATTACTAGGATAATTATTGGGACCAAAATTAAATATGTATCATCGTAGAATTTTATATACTTGTGGATAGGTTAGCCTATGGTGGATGAGTATGTCAATTAAAAATTTAAAGGATTTAGTTATAAAGTAAAAGAAATTTGATCGCTATCAATAATGTATATTTACTTATAATCACAAAGTTATAGCCACAATAAAAAATTTATTGTGCTATAGAGAATTTACAAACACTGTCATAATTTGAAAACGGCTACATGTAATGTTATAGAATTTACAATAAAAAAATGGATATATGTTGTATTTTAAACCCCTATAGACATGGGAATGATTTGGAACTGGATTTTAACACTTATAATCAAGATATTTATTATCGTAGTCAGAATCCCTATTAGTTGTAGCCTATATCCATCTTATGAATAACCTATAGAATTGAAAAATCAAGTACAATCATGAGAGTCATTTTATATAGTGAATTTTCCAATGATCAATTGTGGAAGAAGTGTTTAGTAGTCAGAGAAGTAGGGCATTTTGTAGATGCACTAAACCTTTAGTGGAATAACTACTGTATTGTGGAACCAAGGCAGTCCATAGTGTTCAGTGTCACTATGAAAAGGAAACACTCAACAGAAATGCCACTTTTATAACAAAAAGGTGGAATCCCATATAAAATTTTATGTTAGGTACATTATATATAATTATTATTTAAATGTATTTCATACCTTTGGTCAGCCATAATTGGGTATAAAAAGTAACATTATTTTGTACAAACATGCATATAAATATTTACCTATGTGTTACCGTTTATCATATGTTAGTGGGATATAATTTTGGAATGACTTTATAGCCATATTTTTGAACCCATATAGATTGATATTGAATTTAATAATGATCAATAATATATAGAGTAATTTCGTAGTTTGGGAATTATCACTACGCTCTTCTAGACACGATCCCTCTTACACCCAATTTCATATTATATTATTGAGATCATTTTATTTAATTATAAATAGCATGAGTTAAAAATAATAAATCACTTATAACCATATTTTATAAAGACATAAATAGATAAGTAATATTTGGGTATATTTCTAATGGAATGAGATTATGTGATACCCACACCATTTTGGTTTTATTGACTAAATCCCAACCCAAATTAGATATCTATTTTTTTTTGAATTCTTGCTTACATTTATATATAAAAATTATCCATTTTATAATATATTTCAATTCTTTTTAAATAACATGTTTTCCTAAAAAATCATCAAATTTAAAAAATACATACCATTCATATCCCTTCTGATTATGTTTTATTGAAATAAATTTCTATAAATTTATTCCTAAAAGTGGTTTTTCATTAAAATATTCAATATTTATAAAAATTAATTTTAATGAGAAACTTTTACATCCATATTGGTATTTAGATTTAGAACTTTTACATATAATAAATCGTTAAATTATATTCTATGGGGTTGAATGTGTTAAAAAATTCTAAGTTATATTTCTCCCATATACCCTTCTAATGTATATTTCATACATCCCATGTCTTCATTACAATATTACTTGATTGGTCTTATTAAATAATAAATTATTTCCCATATGAATATTTTAATTGAGATGTAATATTTTATTGTTCCAATATGATAACAAACTTGGTTTTGATTTATGTTAGAATTTATATATAAGAAAAAAATGTTTTTGTTGTGGTTGTGTAATGTGAAATGTTATCTCATTATAAATAAAATTATAGCGAAATATGCTATTATATATATTCATTGTGATTTATTTAATATATTATCTATCAAAATGAAATTGTTACTGAATAGTTTTTATATATTTTAATGTAAATTTTTTAGGTAATTCATTTTATTATATTTGTTTGAGAATTTTAGTTTGCTTCATATTTGAAGAAATTCATGGAAGGGTTTTTCACATGTATTTTAATTCTTTTTTTTCTAATGAATTGTGGCCCATGAATAGATTGACCAAGAGTATGATAATGGAAAGGGTTAATATACCCATAAATTTTTGGACCCCATCACCTATTACATAGGATATCCATATTTAAAATATCTATATACACTTAATTTCAATTTTATGTACTGAGTCTTTGACTTTGTATACACTGCGCCTTTCCCATGAGATGATTTTGTCCCCTGAAATTTAAAGTTTACATTGGTGATATATGTTGTAGAATTCCCCTACACATCCTTTTTAGGATAAGATATTGTATTTCTAAACTGCTATCCTAAAACCAATGATTCTAATTAATAATGTAGGTTATCCTAGGTGGGTATAGGTGAGGTCCCTACAAGTATAAGTAATTTTTTATTATAGTCTCTTATCCATCTATCTATCATTTTCATGTATGTGTATAATGTTAATTGATGATTTAAAAAATGATTTTTGTTTATATTTATGTTGATGATTATATTTAATTAAATCAAACAATTCATAGTTTTTTATTTGTGTTAAAACCTTAGTGGTTTATTATTGAGTATGTAATACTCAAACTATGAATTCCGAAAATGGTATATATATAGTTTCTCATCGTTATTCAAGCTAACAAAATGCGGGGATATATTAGATGTTAACTTTTATGGTTGAGAAATGTATCTGTTTTTTTTCAAATTATTGACATATTATATGTTTTTTGGTTTGGTGGAACTCTACCGAATATTGGACCAGAAAACTAGGGACTATAAGATCCTAGAACCCACAATCACAGATATAGTTCTAATAAATAATATTTACTTTTCTCTATTTGGTGAAAATTCACATAACCCAATTGAAAATATCCATAAAATACAAAATAAAATATAATATTCGATCAAATTCCTGATGATGGACATTTTAAGTTTAAGGATGTAGATAATTAAGAAAAACAATAACAAATCATGGAAAAAACACCTAGTTCATAATATTTAATATCATCCTCAAATGTTTCTTCACATCTATCATACTTCTTTGACATACCATAAATAAAATAATTTTAATAACCTTGGGAGAAGGGAAAAAAAGATTATGGTGTTCATAGATAATTAGTAGGGGTAAAATGGAGGTAAAAATAGTTACATATGTATAACATATGAATAATAACATAATAACATGAACAAAACATTTGAAAAATCTTCCATAAATATAATAGATGAAAATAATAACTCATAAAATAAATATTGGTTGCTCAAAAGATATGATTCATAATGGAATCAATACACACGATTCATGAGAGTATATTATTGGTATATATCTTGAATTTGTGGAATAATCATACATATAGAAAATAATATACTTAGTTGTAAACTTGTTTGTCCGATACTATTATAGTATAGTGGGTTAACTCCACAAACCAGCCTAGTGGTCAATGTTTACTCCCATGATTATCACAATGGAAAATATTGTTTAGTGAACTAGGATCACTCACCATTCTAGACCTATTCATCTCATGAGATACCTATCTTTACCCAATGCATTAGAGTGAGATATAGGTCCAACCCCTCACACAATGTAATATATATATATATATGTTCACCATAGGATCATAAATAATTAAACACATCATATCCCATTAAAATAAATGGGTTTCATAAACATTTCATCATAGATTATATGATCGAAAATAAATGGGTTAAATAAAAATTTAATCATTTAATCATTAAAAAAATATAATAGAAATAATAAGGTTGGTATCATTATATCATATATCCATAAATTTCAAATTAAAATCAATGTTATTTCATCATATATGGTAATTGTTTTAATGTTTACTTCAAAAAATTCTTAATTTAAAAAATTATTCCAATTTAAAAATATTTAAAGATATGTACTTATAAATGATTTTTGAAAGGGAATTTTAAACATGTAATGGAAGATTAAAAGAATTGAGGTGTCGTTATTATGGTAGAATAATATCATTCCATATATGTTAAGAATAATATCATTCAATATTTTTTTAAAAAAATTCATAAATAACCTTATTTAGTTATGGAATTAAAATTCTATCCAACCATGTTTGTAAAAAGAAAAAATGGGTACAATTTACTTTAAAAAATTGTAGTAGAATAGAAAAAAAATTTGTAATCATATTTAGAAACAAATTATATGGAAGATAAATACTCTATAGTGGATTCTGATTCATAAATAATCCCAATCATTGATGAGATAGTGAAATACTCTCATACTGTAATGTTTTTATTTGAAACATAATCGTAATGTAATAAAAAATATAGATGGATATATAAATCACATAATTTTTATAGTAATAGTTATAAAATAAATTCATGGTTATTATATGAACTATTCAATATAAAAACATGTTTTATAGGACATATGTACCACAAATATAATAGTGATCAGAAAATAACATACCTCACAGATCACTTTTGTCGAACATGTTTTAACAACCTATATAATGGTTTTAAAAATGACATTAATTTTTTTTCCAAAAAAAAATTACCATATTTATATTTTGGTATATTATCATATTCTATAATATTATCACACATTTTTAAATAATATTTTCATATTACCCGTATTTTATGTTTTAACAGCTTCATTTCCCTTGCATATTTTTTCATGTATATTTTGGTTATGTTGTGTAGGATTTTTTCCCATTATCACCACAATATTATTTATGGTTTACATATAATATATTATATATATTTATATAGAGTCATCCCTAATTATAGTGATAGAAAATAAATTACATATTTCATAGAGACGAATGGCCTTTTGTACACAATAATTTTGTTTTCATTTTTTGATAATGGGTCAAAATAATGGTTAAAAATATTTATCCTCTTGAGTATAATTATTATGTTGTATATATCATATATATTAATTATATACATATTTAAAACCAATAAATTTATTTTTTGATAAAAAATAATTACACTCTTATGTGGAGACTATAAGCTTCACGTAAGCTGGACCGATGTTTTCACATTTTGTAGGATCAAAGTGAGATGAAATACAGTTCTACCAGAATCATAAAAATACCTAAAAATATTTAAGATACTATTTAAGTTATTTTAGGATGAGTTAATACCTAAAGAGGATGTATAGGAATAAAAAATCATTAATGATTTTGTAAAAATGCTTACCTCTTTTTTAGAAGACTTCATTTAGATCTCATTTTATGGGATTTAGGGTTTTATTTTCAGAGGACCAGAACCTCTTAAACATGAATATGTATGTTTGGAAAATAATGGGAATGTATTGGATAAGATGGGGAGATAATTTTTTTGTTATGAAGTGAGGGAGGATGTCCCTTGTTATTATTTTGGTGAGGGGCACTTTTGGGATTTCTCATAAGATTAAAATAAAAGATGACTATTCTAGATCTGAATAATTCCAAGTGTCATATAAACGAACACACAAAAATATTCATGACCATATTTTATCCCATTTGTTATTATTTTTTATATTTATAAATTTTAAATTATTTCGTAAAATATTATCTAATTAAATATCATTATTCTCAATTTTGATCTAATTAATTACATTAAATTTTAAATCATCAAGATAACAAGTATTTTTAAAAAACATTAATTATATCTTAACCATGCCATTTTCATAAATATAATTCATGTATCATATTAATATCTATAATTTTATTATATCTAATATTTTTAACAACATTTATTTTAATTTTCAATTATTTTATTATCATTGTATTAGAGACATAAATGCATATAAGGTAATTAAATGATTAATAAATATTATAAAAAAATAATATCATTATAATATGTTTATTAGGATAAAAAAATATCAAATTTAATAAATTAAATATTTATTTTAACTCATATATATAATTAAAACATATTTAGTGTTCTTTTTGGCTTTTAAGCCCTTGCACAAGCATTACACAAACATTTGGAAAGACTATACTAATATAACTAAAAAAATCATTAATAACAATAAAAATAAAAAAAAATAATTTTTATTTATTATAAAATCCTACAAATTAATGATTTAATCCCAATTATTAATTCTAGGATACAAATTTAGGCTTTTTTAATGATGTGCAGGCACTACATCACAAGTTGAAATAATTTTCATATTTATTATATAATAAGTCTTAATATATATGTTTTATTTATTTATTTATTTTTTATATTTTCCCAAACTTGAGTCATTCATTAAGTTTAAAAATAATTTATTTCATATCTATGACTTGGTGATATCATAAAAAATATCATTTTTCATAACACAATATATTTTTACTATTTATTAAAAAAAATTCCCCTTTATTAAAATGTAAGAAAAACTCATACTAGGGTAAATTTGGGTTTATTAATAAAAAAATCAATTTCATTATATTAAATCTCAAATATTTATAGAAATTATTTTTTAGAAACTTCACAAAACACTATGAAAACATTTTTTAGAAAAAATATATTTTATCTTAAAAAATTTTATGTATAAAAAAGATTTTAAAAATAATTATATTAAAAATTTTAATCTATTTTACAAAATTTAATTTTTAATAAAATTACTAAACTAATTCTATTTGAAATAATTTTCAAATAAAAGGGAACTTGTTAACCAATTGAAAGAAAAAAACTGTTTAAAAAATGAATCAAGATTCTTCAATATTCAATAGAAAATAAATATTATCAAAAGAATAAAAAAATATCAGAGTAAGATAATTTATTGTTCTTATTTAATTTTTTTATTAAATTTATAATATAAAGTTAATATAAGTTTCATGAATTTGTAATAATAATAATTCAAAAAAGCAGGAAAACCCATTTTAGATGAAAATATATTTTTGAAGCTTAAAATAACATTGATAACAATTGGTTACATATTTCTTAAGAATTAATAAATTAATTTATATTTATTATTAATTTTGTTATATATATTTTAGAATTCTCTAAATAATATTCTGACCCACCAATTTAAAAGATATGTTGTAATGGTCTTATATAAACAAAAACATTTTGGGGTTCATATGGGATTATTGTTTCATGAAACATAAGCTACCATACAAAATATTTTTTTTCTAATTTTTTCATGATATATTTTTCTATATAATAAATTGAAGCCTATAATTCTTCACTTGTCCGTTTTAATCACGATTTATCTTTTTCTAAATACATTTTATGAAATCCTACATCGTAAAAATGGATAAATAAAACTACCATTTGGAAAGAGAGAAACAAAAATACAATGTTCATTTTGAATAAAACATTATTGGATTATATGTATCAAATCATTTTTGGGAAAGGAAAACCTTGATATGGAAGATAAAAGTAACTCCCAATGATAGATAGAGAGTGATAAAAGACATTATTATGTGATATTTAGCAATAACAAAAAATTTATTTTTGGGATAGGATAAATTCCATTGATTTATTGTAAGAAATGTAAAATAATTAATTTTTTATATCAAAACACGTCATCCTATGTTTTAGAAATAACTTATCATCCTATTATATAAAAATTACTAATCATTATTACTCAAAAAGTAGTGTTTCATCCATTAATTATTTTGGCTACAATCTCATTTGTTTCTCCAAATGATGAGTATTTAAGATTAATTCTTCAATCAAAAAGAGATAAAATCAATTTATTATGGATTTAAATATCCCAAAAATAATAAACATATATTCCTCCTATGTTTAGCTATTAAAAAATTTAAAATTTTATACACATGATAAGGTGAATCACAAATGTTATAAACCTTTATATAAATAAAACTATTTTAATATCCAAAATTCAATAGTAATACCCAATGATCGACATAGAAAATTCAATAAATAAGTATCTTTAAAATACCTTAAAATATTTTAAAATAATATTGAAACCAAAATATTAGCCAGATTTCATCACAAAATCATTCAAGATAAATAAAATATTTATCTCCCAAAATGAAATTTTCCAAAATATACACTCTAATATAAATGAAAAAAATTTCCATAAATAACATGAATCAACATAACGACGTAATAACATATAATTTTCCTCTTAAAATAACTAAGAAAGTATTCATGAAATAAAATTACATATTATTCTATTTTACTAAATTATATAATTATCCAAAAATAGTCAATGTATTATAAAATAAAATTAATCACAAAAACACTAAATCAGTTTCCAATCCAATTTTAGTCTATATGATAAAATCTATTTTCTCAAATTGAACATTACAATTATCTTACAGATAGTTTAAACAATGAAAACATTTCCACACATACTAGGACATAATGTTTTTAGTGGTAGGTTATAGACCATTGTCTCCCTTCAATTGTAGGTTCAAGCTTTATGGACTTTATTTATGCGATGAGTTATCACCCAACCTGAAAGTTGTCCTTTTACTAAACTAAATTAATATAATAATAATAAAATTTCAAAAATGTAATGGAAAGAAAAAAACAATTAATAATCCCTATGAATCTTAAAATCCAAATTCATAAAAACATTAAATTCTTTAAATCCCTTTAATCATGTGTCCAAAAATATTAATGGCATTCTTCCACAAATAATAAATCTTTCTAAACCTAAGTATTATATATAACTTCCCCAAAATATAGTTAGTGTCCTTATAATTAAATCAGGTAAAAAATGTGTTGTTTAACAATATTTAATTATGCATCAACAAAAACTTATATACACATAATAGAATCTATAAATCATAACATAACTTCTTGTGAAAGCATCCAAATCACAAAAGTTGTCTAAACTGGACAATGATACCAACTGAAACACCCCAAAACCCCTTCTCCACGATAAATTTCTAAACGAAAAATCATTAAATTTAAATCATTTATACTAATAAATGAGTCCCAATTTCAACTATCTGAAACAAATTAAATAAAATGTAATATTTGATATTTTTATATTCAAAAGGACATTTTAGGTTTAGTGTTTCAATGAATTAGGGGAAAATTCATATATTATAAAAATAAATAACTAATTTAAAAATATATATATCATCCCCAATTATTCTTCATATATGGAAACATTCAAATATATACCCTACTTTAAACCAATTTTCATAACCTAGGGAAAATGAAACATATGTAAATGGTGAGATTAAAAAACTTAGTAAGTGAAAATAAAGAAGATATCGATGATTACATAATCAAAACTTGATCATAAGGGAATAAGAATAAGAGATTTTTTTTGAATATTATAGCCTATATATATTCGATCAACGTCATATATCAGGAAAAAATCATGATAGTTCATAATATATGAATCATTAATGAATCAATGAACATGATTCATAATATCACATCATTGTCATATGTTTAGGAATTATGGAATACATTCAATCAAGGAAAATAATTTTCTTGTAAGTCAATGAATTTTCATAGACTATAATAGTGTAATGGTTTCACTCCCCAAACTATCACATTAGTAAAGGTTCAATTCCAAGACTATTATAGTGGAAAATGTGTTTTAATGTATTGGGTTCACTCCCCGTTTGATTTCTATTTATATCTTGAGATAACGTTATATAACCAGCAAAATAGAAATTTATATAGGTTACACTTATCAAATAATTAAAACCACATGTATTTATTCACCAGTATCAAAATCAATCATAGTATCCGAATACATTAAAATAAGTGGTCATCATAAAAATTTTATCATTGAAGAAACTAGGGAAAATAAATGTTTTTTGAAATCATATATTCTTTTCAAAATAAATATAAAAGATCTATAGATTTAATAAGTGTGGTATTCCTATATAATATCCCTAGAATATGTTATTTAATATCAACTTTTGTCATATTTTATGAACATTAATTTTCAAAGATCAAATGAAATAATTCTTAATGATAATTACTTTTCCAGTTTAAAATCATTTTTAAAGGCTGTAAAATTATAAATGAAGAAAAAATTATTTGAAAATATAAAATTAAACTTTGAATGTAATCCAAAAATAATTTATGCATCACGATGTAATGAAGAAATTCTCATTTCGTATTTGGTAAAAACATTTCATCATTATTTTTTGATACAATTTCAAAATGAAGATCCTTTAGAAAATGAAAAAAATTCATTCTAATACTTTTTTAAAATATTTAAATGTGGGTAACATTTATTTTCATCAATTATATTAATGTAATAAAAAAATTGAATGTATTTTAATAGAATAAGGATATAAAAGATAAATATTCCCAAATGAATTGTTAAATATAAACAATCCAAAATAATGATGACAATGTGAATGAAACCAAACTTCTTTTGTATCATTTAAATCATAATTACCACGATATAATGAATCATAGACTGGTATTTAAATCTCATAATTTTGATAATAATGATCAGAAAATACATCTAGTGTCTTTGTAGACACCAAAAAATGAAACATGTGGGATATAAGACATACGTCCCACATAATTAAAAGTATGCCAAGATTCCCTTAACTCACACATCTGATTAGATGAATCAACATTGTCATATATAATGGTTTTATAAATGATATTATTTTATTCAAGAATCATATTAATATTTATAATATCTTTTATGATCTTATTATATCATCGTTTCACATGTTTGTTATTATTATTTTCTTATTACCCTTATTTCGAGTGTTAATTGCTTCATATTCATATGCATATATTATCATGTATGTTCGTGTTCTTATGAATATGATATAGTTCATTCATTTAAATAATATTATTTACGGTTTAAATATTATATATTTTAATTATTTAAATAAATTTACAATCATCTATAATCATTGTTATAGAAATACTAATTACACCGTTCATGGAGACGGTATACTGTATGAATGCACGAATGTTGTTTCTATTTTTTAATAAATAATTCCAGAAATTTTAATTATTATGTAATTTATATATATCATATATTAATTGTATACATACATATAATCATCTATGTAAATTGGTGATGAAACATGAATTACACCTCTACATGGAGACGGTATGTTATACGTATGCGCTGGCATTGTTTTCACTTTTCATAGGGTGGAAATGATTTCAAATATGGATGTACCATAATCATAATAGTGACTTAATATATTTATTATACTATAGTTATTGAATTATTATTAAAGAACACATGAAGAGGATTTTAAGGAATAAATAAACATGAAAAAGATGGTAAAGATGATTACCATTTCGTCAATGGCCTCCCTTAATATCTCTTCATAATGGATCTAGGATTGTTATTTTGGAAGGAAAATAACTTCTAGATTACAGATTATGATTACTAAAAGTGGAATGGGCTATAAATATTTGTTCTATATGGCTCAACGTTTGGTTAATATGTGAAGTAGGTGGTGCCCTTTTATATTTGTGGTTTGGGGAACTTTTGGGATTTATCAAAAGATTTAAATGAAATAACACTATTCTAGAGAAAAATGATTCCAAATTAGAAAAAGAGTCACATAGTATAACATTTTAGAAAATTTATTATCCCATTTATTCTTATTTATAATTTTTATGATTTTTAATAAATCATAATAATTTATTAATCCCATAAAATATCATTAGTTTCAATTTTGAGAGTATTCATTACATTAATGTTAAAAACATAAATAAAATAAGTAAAATTAAATATATATATATATATAATAAAATTTTAATGATAATGTAATCAATTCGGGGATCACATTAAATATCTCAATTTATATTACATTTATCATTTTTAATATAATACAATTTATTTTAATGTTTATTAATTTAATAGTATATTAGTGACGTACATCCATATAAAGAAATTATATAAATTTAAAAAAAATAAATTAATTAATTTCATTAAAATATTTTTTTTATGAATAAAATATTCATTTATATTAATTTGAGAATAATTTTATCTCAGATTTATATAATGAAAGAACATTTTATGTATAATTTTGATTTTTTGGCCCAAACATGGGCATTACACAAGAAATCATATGTTATAATTTTTATGTAAATATATAAAATTATAACCATAAATATTATAATTTGTAATTAATATTTTATTAAAATTTTTATAAAAAACTTATATATTCACAATTATCATTTTTAGAATAAAAAATTTGATTTTTCGAGTATGGCGCATGCTCAACATCGGTACTGGATATGATTTCCAAATTTTTGAGGAAATAAATTATAAAATATCTGTTTTATATTATTTTTGAATTATATTTATATAATTTTATCACAATTTATTCTTTAAATTTGTTTATTAAATTTTATTATTATTTATTTTTATTTTGTGATATCATAAACAATAATGAATTTCATGAAAATAGTATTATCTAATATACATGAAAAATATTTTTCACTAGAAAAACATTAAAAAGTTATCCGAGGAAAAAATTTGATTTTAGAAAGATTTTTTCCCATTTCATGAAATTAATTCCCTATCAATGATATAAATTAGGTTTCAAATAAGTGCACAAAACATTATAAAAAAACTCTTTTGAAAAATATAATTTTTCCAAAATATGGATATGTTGGTATGAAATAGATTTTATAAAAAATATAATTTTAAAAATTATAAAAATGAACCTAATAGAATAAATAATAAAATTATTTAACTAATATTTATTTTAAAAACTTTCAAATAAAATGGATCTTAACAAATGGTTGAAAAAAATTCAGTTTTCAATAAAAAACAATATTTTCACGATTTAATGGAAAATAAATATTTTCAAAAAATTTGTATGTTTATCTCTAATATAATTTTTCAATTTTGATTTATAAATATAATTTATTTTATAAAATAAAATATATAGAAGTATCCAAAAATTTGATCACAATATTCACTCATAAAAATCTAAGAAACCCCATTTTTTACGAAAACTTATTTATGAAGAATAAAGTAACATTACAATAATTGTGAAGATATTTAATAATAAGTACTATATAAATTATTATTCAGTTGGTACTGTATATATAAATATATTTTAATTTTATATTATTATTATTCATACCCTCTAATTTAATCGATATGTTATAACATTCATATATACATAATAATATGTTGTTTTTTAGGGTCGGTGTTACATAAAATGTAAGATATCAAACATATTGTTCAATTAAAATATTGTTCTGTTACAAGGAACATATTTAAATTTAGCTTATAAAAAATATATTATTTAATTTGAGTATATTTAATGGGTTTTTATATTATTTTTTTCTTACGTCCATTCTTGGTTACAGAATTTTTTGTAACTACTCATATCAGGAATGTGATTATTTTATATGTACCCCCTTATCTTCATACACACTGTTGGGTTTTTATTTTGGTCATTTACTTCAATACTATTTAAAAATAGTATTTAAATTACTTATCATTGATATGTTGAGATGAACAGTGCTAGTATCACTTCATAGGGGATTGGGTACTACTCCTAGGGTCATATGGAAGCCAAATCTATGCATTTTTTTGGTGAATCTGGACACATTCTTCACATCGTACATTATAGGTTTTTACCTAAAACAATACTATATGTAGGTTCATCAGATTTGATAATTATATCTCTTATTATAAACATTTGATAGGGATAGTTGTTTTTTGCATTTTATGTGATGATTTTAATTAATTTTTCAACTTTTAACCCACCTCAACTTATTCATATATTCTCATTCCATGATTTAAGGGCTCACTATTTATCGATTGATATTTTATTTCTAAATATCATCATAAAATTAACTATTATCACTATAATTTTACTTTTGGTTTATATAGAAGAATTTATGTCTATTAATTAATGTTATCATTCACACTTTTGATGAACCCAAATTACCCACTAATTACTGCCCTGCCAACCCCACTGTCTAAAACAAATATTTATACCCTAAACTTATGAAACAATGATTTCAAAAGGTAAAAACCAAAATCACAACATACATAAATGTCTAAATTTTTTGAAGACTTATCACCAATATCATATAATTCAATGATATGTTATATTATATTTTCCTTTAAAACAAAACTACGATTAATCACATACGACACATGCATCACCATGCCAAAAAAACCACAATATAATTTTTTTAAATAAGAGTATTATGTTATTGACGTAATATTTTATTTTTAGAACAAGTATAAAATATTATGAAATATAAATATTTTTTTAATAAGAGGTTTAATAAATCATAGAGAGATTATCAAATGGTTAGAAATAAAGATAAATTTAATTAAATGAAAAATATATTTTTTTTATGAAACTGTATTTATGTGTGAAATATATTTTGATTAATTTTGATAAATTATTGAAATAAACAATTTAAAATAAATATCTTATTTAGGTTATTAAAATTAATTTAATTATTTTTTTAGGAAATAAAAGAGAATGAATATATTTTATGCTCTATAAATATTTTTTTTTCAAAAATGTAATTTATTTCATTTTACACATGTATATTTAAATTAATATCCCCATTTTAATAAAATTAGTTTCAATAAATCAATTTAATTTTTGAAATCGTCGTTTTTAATATGATTAAGGCGAATTTATAACATGTTCCTTAAAATATTGATTTTTGAGTGAATAATGGTAAATGATAATTCTTGCAAAATAACCATTATATTTATTTAAATCATTAAATTTTATTGACACATTTTTTTCATTTGGTTTTAATTTACCATATGATCCCATTGATTAAAAGTAATAATACTAAATCTGAATGAACTTGTATAGTATTTTATTTTTGATTTAGTTTATTTTTATTCTTAAAATTACATTTATGAAGAAATAGCTTTTAAATCATCTTGAAAAGAAATATTAAAATAGAATCCTAACAGTTTTTGGAATTTAATAAAGAAAAAAGTATTTCAAATTTATAATTATGAGGTTCATATGTAATAAATAAATGAATTTTATGCTCAATCATAATATATATTATTTTTGGCAAATGATTATCACCATAGTATTGTGTAAAATAGATTAATTTGGGAATAAAATGTGTGATATGGTCTCAAAATTATCCCGATACTAATATTAATTTCATTTAATGAGAGTTATTTGAACAAAATATTCTAATTTTAGAAATTTGTGATTTTTGTGAAACATTCCTTTAATTATAGAAGTCACATTATTATTTATATGAAAAAAATTATTTATATTATAATATATCAAATATATTATCATTTGGATTATAAAAGGATATGAGAAAAATGTAATTTTTTATATTTATTTGGTTTAAATTAAAATTTTATAGCAATTTATATTTTATATTTATAAATAGAATAATTTTATTGAACACTTACACATTACCGATGTGGTTCTTCTACAAGTAGTAAAAAAATTATATGAATTATTTTTAAAACATTAAATGTTATATAATTGTGATTATTCATGGATATAATTAAATAGTAATAATATTAATATATTTTGTGTGATAATTCTACTGTTAGCAAGATTTCTTTAATGTCTTGTAATGTTAATAGTACTGTGATGACATTAAATTATTTATAATTATTTAAAATTATTTTCAAAATGATTACAAAATTTCATAAATCCAATCATGGATCAGCATCATTGATTTTTTTAATATCTATATTTAAATATGTATGTTCTTATTTTAATTTTCTAAATTTCATTATTGACTCTATAAAACATAAAAAATTTGTAACAATGGTTGTTGTTAACAATGTATAATAAGTGCGTAAAACAAAAGGATAAAAATTGTAATGAATCCTAAATAAGTAAATAATTGTGTAGATTATTAAATATAGACCATAGTTTTGGTATTTGAGAAAAAAATGTTTTGTGGATTAATTTTACATTTTTTTGATATATATTATATGTTAATCTTAAAAGTATTTACATGTATTCTACACACCAAAAATAAAAAAGGGAACCTCCAATGCACTCTAATTTAGAATAATTAAACCTTACTAATCAAATAATATAACAAACAAAAATTATATTCTCATTAAATATGTATTTGTTCTTTTGGTCTTTCCTTAAGACCATCCATAGAATAATTGTTATGTAAGAAAATGTTGGATTCCAAAGAATATGTGTAAGTCTTCTCCATGTTATCTAAATTTATTTCATCTTATACCTCCATAAATTTTATTGAGAAAATATCAAGTAAGAAAACAATTATTTTATGAAAATATTAATTTAATCACATTGATTTGAATCCACTTAAATTTATCATTTTTATCCAATGAAAAAGGAAAGCATCACTCATTCGTACTTGGGGATAACCTCCTCCATGAAGCGATGTGATTTAATTTTAATTTTGGATATATGTGGATGAAAAAAAATTTAGTTTAAATGAATATATGTGATTTATGTTATATAATAATGAATCACTAATGGTGAATAATTATTTTCCATTTATTTCAATTTAAAACATTAAAAATTGGAAAATTAACTAATGATAATATGGTATACGTGAATCATAGGTGGTTTTTTATTTTCAATATGGTTAACTTACTAATTTAGAATATATTTTATACTATTATACTATATTATAAGAGTACACTTGATGGACATTGGACATGAGGTAAGAGTAATTTCATATTACTTCTACTTCAATGAGACATGTTATTATTTATGCCCCAATTTTTTTTACATGGTTTATATAATTCCCCATTGATAAAATATATCATTAATTCATTTTTATTCATGGCCTAAGTTTTTTTCCATTCACTTTTTCTATTTTAATAGGTTTGAACTCAAAAGTTATTAAAATATATATATATATATATATATTTTATAAATTCATTTTATTCTAGTATTTTTTAAATTTAAAATTGCATTGGTGATTTTTTTGATTATAATATCATAAACCACATATCAGTTATTATTTATTAGTTATCATTGGGTTTTATATGTTTATATATTATTTATTATCTTCATGGATCATGAATCAATAATTATGATACTTTTATGGTCCGTTTTTTCAAAAATCATGTTCTATAAGATTTCATCATTTTGGATGTTCATATAATTTTTTTAAATAGTATTATTATTCTTTCATCAATGAGTTATAAATGTTTTTTTTACAAATTTATTTTGTTCATAATAATTTCTTAAAATGAAATATTTTAAAGGTTTTCTACATGTTTAATTTTTTATATTCTTCACCAATATGATAAAATATTCCATTTTTAATTATTACAACATGAAACATATTTTACTGAAGTTATAACATTATGTTAAATTAAATATTCCTTTATATTATGACATGTTTATTTTAGAAAAAATTAATAATATTTAAGGGGTTTTTAAAAAAATTATGATAATAAAATTTTATTTTTTTCTTTAATGAATGTATTTTGTTAAAGTAAATTAAAACTTCATTTAAAAAAAATTAAAATGATTATATTTCTAATGTCAAGATTACATTTTCATTTCTATTTATGTAATGCATGTTTTAAAAAAAATATTTATTTATGATTAATTTATAGACATCTATTATCCTTTACTATGTTTTAGTTTTTTGGATATTAAATTTCTGATGATCAAATTTTTTTTAGCTACCACTTATTTAATTTGAAATTATTTTCTTCATTGTTTCCATATTTTAATTTTCATGATATCACAAGAAAAAATTTCAACTACATTATTGTTTTCTCAATAGTATGAATTTTTTGTCTAAAATATTACATGAAATAATTTTATTGATAATTATATTTTTTTTCATCGAAAATATTTTCTATTCACGATTAAATGTGGAAAAATTTAGATTTATAAGGATTTTTTAGAATAAATTGTATTGATTTTTAAATGTATTCGGAATTAATATGATCAGTAAGAGATTGGTTGTAATTAGTTATAGATAGCACTTCGATTCATAAAAAGATATTATGAGAAATAAGATGTGGACCCATTAGATGGGTGATTTTTGTATACATACCCTTTCAAATAATTTACCATATCCAAGTCCTTGATAATAAGAATCATGATATTTGTTTGAGGGAATGACAATAAGATGAAATATGTCTAGATTTATGAATATACCCTTCAATAAAATAATGTTTCATTCTCCATGTGATTACTATATTAGTTTTATACATGGAAATACTTTGAATATAATTTTTCAATTAAATTTATGTTTTATTGTTCAGTATATCATATTAATTTTTCCTTGATTACTCTAGATAATATCCAAATTCTTTAAACTGTACAATTGATGTGTTATAATAGTTTATTATTCTTCATATCCCAATGATATGAATAATAAATCCTTAAATAATTTTCATGGATGAAGGAATGTTTAAAAGGAATGTTTTCAATTTCCAATACAATTTTCAAGGTGTTTATATATCTAATTATTCATGAATTAAAAACCATCATATCTTGGGAGCTTTAATCCCTCCATTAATTTCCCAATTTAATAAATATGGATGGGTTTTTCTTACTATAGTTTTTCTGAAATAGTTTGTAATAAATGTTATTTAGTAAGAACATTTGGAATTATATTCTAAGAAATCATAAAAAATATAATCATCTTAAAACCACTTGTTCATAATGAAAATTTTTTATTCATAGTGACTTTTACTCAATGAATAATCATTTACAAATTTTTTTATGAAAATTAATTGTGCACATAAAATTTGGAATGATGAATATTGTAAGAGAGGGAAGTCATATCAACACCCATAGTCAGTGTAGGGATTATACTTATGTGATCCCTAATTACATTATTGATGGAGATGAGTAGATCATTTAAATATTACTAAAACTAAATTATTTTATGATTAACATCAATTCCCATAGGGAGAAACCAAGTCAGAGAGAAGATATGGATAAGGATCTTCGGACTATCTCTCAAAAACTGTCATGAGTTTTGATAAACAACTTAAACCTAACTAAACTTAATTTAAATTACAGAAAAGTTTATTTTCTTGAATTTTCAGGTGATAAAACCCATGGGTGGAAAATGATTCCACTCCCACATTCCAAAAAGGTGGGAATATTAAAGTGGGTACATTATTATCAGGAATGTGAATCTATTACATGCAACAAGAAAAATGAAATCCTTATAATAAATATAATGGAATGAAATAACCAATTAATTTTTCGTTATGTAACTATGAGGATATGAGACACTATGAAAAATACTTTTCTATTAATCATGAATTATGCTAATAATTTTGTAGTTTCATTTTTTAATCATACTTAAAATTCATTATAGATTATGAATTGTATGAGAACAACATGAGAATAATTCCGAAATTTAATCCGGGAATGATGTTGTATGAAATGTTTATTAAGTGCAAATATAGATTTTATGAAGGTTATTTTCATTGAAATATTTTCCACATGGGTGAAATATTTATTGTTATATGTAAAAGGGAATGTAAAAAAATTGTTTTCAAAATGATTGAATATAGCACTTTAGAACATTCATTTAAGATAATTATGGTTTACTGGTAGAAAATATAGTATTATGATTTATTATTATGGTAGTTCAGCATGAAGATTAAGAGAAAATTTCCAATTATTGTTCTAATAATAATAATTTTTATGTTAAATTTATAAAATCTTTTATTTGAATGGTATCAGTTACCCTAAAAAGTGTTTTTATGAAATTTTCTACTATTAGAGATATTTATTCAATAATTTCTAGATTAAAATTAAGGTTATTATATAATATGAAATTTTTTATCATTGGTAAAGCTCAACTCATTTTTTATTAAATTTGGTAAATGATTATATTTTGTAATATGAAATTAGTGCATATATATGTTTTAGTATTCACAGGGTTTTAGGAGAAAAATAGATTATTTTTGATTAATATGTGATCAAACCTTTATAATTGTCATAATAATAAAAATTTAAAATATTTTTTGAGTTAAAAATATATATTTGGGTAATATTATGAATTTTAAGATTCATTTTTATGAAATATTATCCATATTTAATTTACATTAATTTATGTGAACCGTTTTTGTTATAGAAAAGAGGATCAAAATTTCCCAAATTTTAATATTTGATTATTGAATAAAGTAAAATTTTATTTCTATAGACATGAAAATAAAATAATGATCATAATGATGCACCTATAAGAATGGAATCATAATTATCAAATTTGATGAAATCAAGGAGTAAATTTTATCCTTTTTTCTATCACAATTGTAAATGAATTTTTCAAAATCAGAAAACCTAAATATTAATATATTGATTATTATGTGGAAATAAACACACATATTTTATGTATTATTTTTAGAAACTCATTATCGTGTATTTTGTTTAAAAATGTACATCCATAATATGTTTCCTGGTCATAACATGAAAATTAATGTTCTTAATAAAATTTATTTCATATTTTAATTCTATATTATTATAAATTTAGTTTTTAAAATAATAATTTTAATTTCATAAAAATAGTTTATATATATTGGTTATTATTTAATATCTAGAGAATTATGTTTAAATATTCATTCAAAGGAACAATATGTTCGATAGCGTACACCACACCCAAAATCTAACTTAAATGAAATAAAATATACTATTAATTAAATATGACCACTATGTAAAAGTAATTGGTTTGTAGAGTATAAATATGATTAAACATATTATTAAATATATTTAGACTCTATTTCCTAGATAAAGTGATCAATAAATAAAATAGTTATTATCAATCGGTTAAAAATCAAGACAAAATTGTTTATAGTTAAAAAGTAATTATTCATAAAATTACATTTAATGAGAAATTTACTAAATGAATTTATAAAATAAGTATAAAATATATACAATTTTTTATTTAAAATTTATTTAATTATGTTTATCATTCCTTTAATGAGAATAATTTATTTTTATTCCCTAAAAATACAATTTTTTTTAAAAAATTACTTTTGATGGATTTTTTTGCACGTATATTATAATTAAATTAAATCAAATTTATAAACATAGATTTAAAAACTATATATAAATTTTGAATTATTTATTAATAATTGGATTATTATGAATTTTTTATATTTTATTTAAATGTTTAATTTTTTAATATCTAGTGGAAAATACCTAATTTTTCAACACTATCATTTCTTTTAAAATATATTAATTAAAAGTTAACTTGTTGTATCGGTTTTTATTAATGTTATATGCGAAAATTTTTATTAAACATAGTCCAATTTAATCATTACTAATAAACATTAAATTATATTTTTCGTATAATTTTATTGTTTTGAAAATAATAATTTTATTAAAAGTATATTCAATGTATTTTGCGTAATTATTTTATAATAAATTTATAAAAAAATAGTGAATAAATATTAAGAAAGAATATTATATATTTATAATCAATAAGATTAAATTTTATTAATATTTAATGTCATTTTTTATATATTAAATAGTAGTAGTGGTTACTGTTCAACACCACAATAAAGGGTAAAATGTGTAAATTTATGTAATAAAGATGTGATATGGTCTCAAAATACATTCCATACACTAATTTATTTCATTGAATGATGGTTATTTTCTAATAATAATCATAAATTTAAAAATACATCATTTTTCTACCTTCCGATGATTATGATCATTATATTATTTTATATTAAGAAAAAAAATAGTAACTTACATTCTATATTTTCTAATATGTATAATATACATTTATTTTGATTAAAAAATTTTTAATATAGTATTTTTTTCAATCAATATAAATTATATTTATTATAGTATTTTATTTAACTTTTAGATGTTGTATTATTTCCTTTATTGTTTATACAACACTAATTCAACTCTTGTACATGTAGTACTGAAATCAAATAAATGGTATTAAAAGAATTAAATGTAATATTTTTTCCTAAATAATTGTTTCCAAAATTTTCATGTATAGATATAATATATATTTTATTTTTTAGGAAATTATAATAAAATTACATTGTTATTATGATGTATTTAATGAAAATATTTGTGAATAGTCCAAAAAATGAAATTAAATTGTATGATTTTAAAAAAATTATTTCTAAAAAAATTATATAATTATAATAATTATAACATGAATTATGTGTATGTTAAATTTTGGATCCTATCATTATTTTATCATATTTCCCAATCTATAACTTCTTATAATTACTTTCATGCCTCTTAAAGAGTAAAAGAGTTATTAGAACTTTTGAGGTGAAACATGTTTGACGAGGGGTTAAACAAAAGGATAATGTTTAAAATTAGACATAATTTATTATAATCTTGAAGAGTAAATTATAAATTGTTATTATACTCTTTATATTTATATTTGAATATTTTATAATAAATTTAATGTTTGTTAGAAACATATTATATATAAATATTTTATGTATTGACTCATTTTCTACCCACCTCAGTTATAAGATGGAACTTCCTCTACACTCTAATTAATAAATAATTTGAAACATGTAGTGAATAATAACTTAAAAAATACACCTCCTAATTACTTCAACAAAATCAAGATATTATGGAATTTCCCCAATAACATCATACAAAGGCATAAGGTGTAATCCAAATAAACATTTAAAAAAAAGAGGTGTAACTCTTGAAACACTTTTTTCATTTAAATTATAATTATACCTCTTTAAATTTTATCATAAACATATTGATTTCATATAATTAATATATTCCACGTACTATATTTTTATTATGCTTAAATAAGAACCATATTTTTCATTATTTCAATCCCATTGAAATAAAAAGCGTCACTAGTGTGTACGTGTGGACTACCATATCAATAATGTGGATTGATTTGTTCTCCATTTATGAATTTCATGTATGATAATAAGGATATTTTTACTGAATTTATATGATATTTAATATATAATTATGATTCATTAATTATGATTCTCTATTTACATTTTGAAGTCAATGAGTCGATAATTGGTACCTAACTCATTCCCAAATAAAGAATAGTGCCTCCATGAAACAATGTAATTCATTTTTCATCTTCAAATTAAGAGTTTGGTTATAAAATTCTATGTAATGAATAATTATGATAATTATTAAATGATTGTTAATATTGATTATATGAAACCTTGACCATGGTTTAAGGATAGATATTTTTGAACTGAAACTTTTATAAAAAATGAAACATTTATCAACCTAAATATAATTTTAATGATTGATTAATAATTAGAAGCTGAAGACATTTTATGAGTGAAACATATGTGGTATGATAATATTGAAATGGTTTCATTCTATATTGATAATAAATAAAAATTCATTATACATGAGTATAATATAAAATGTGGATAAATTTTTTATTGAGGTAATGGTAATTCATTCTCATTTCCACTTCAATGATTGTTTCATTACAAAATGCAGCATATTTACTTTTCATGGTGTCTATACTAACAATATTAAGGAAATTATTCCCATAATGTTTATAATAATATTTTTATTTTAATGTTATAAAATCGTAATATCGTAAATCTGATATCCTTTCTTATTCTCCACTAATGTTTTGGGTCTGGATGACAATTTTTCATTTAATCTCTTACTGGACATGGAATCAATATTTATATAATGTCAACATGAATTTAATTTCCAAATTAGGTTTTTTTGATTTATGAGAAACACTTTTTTATCAATTTAGATATTACTTTGGATGTTTTCAAGAATTTTCATATTAATCCATCAATAGTTTATAAAGGTAAATTTCAGATTTTATTATTTTATATATGGAATATATTCAAATACTTATTTTTATTATTTTCATTATGTTTTGTTTTAACTATTTTTTCAATAAAGTAGAAGTAATTTTGGTTCTATCATTTACCACATAGAGAAAACCATCATAACACAATAAAATGTTTCTAATGTAATGCTTCATTTACATGTTTCCTTGGTTTTTTTATAAATTGTTAATATTAATACTATTGGAAATTTATATAAAATTTATTAAAATGAAAAAGGTAGTATTTTATTATGATATTAATTATAAATTTTAAATTATTTTATATCACTATACATATAAAGAAGTAAAATGATGATATATTTAATTTTTTTGCTGCCATTTTCATTTATATTTCTAAAAACCATGGTTTTCTTATAATATATATAATATATAAATAATTTTTGGTTTTATTTCATCATTTAATAATTTATGGATTAATGGTCATTAAAATTATAATGTTCACCTTCCCTATAGTCCTCCACCATTTCATTGGAAATTATTTTCTCCTCTATTTATATATTTTATGTGTAGTGCATTTATATAGAATCATTTCTATCACATTGTTGTTGTATCAAATATGTACCATCTCAATATATGGAATTAGTTGCAGGATGTTTAATAAAAATTTCATTCATTACATATAAAATAATTATATATTCTTTGTTAAATATGCAAAATAATTCTATATAATAATATTTCATAATTAATTGTTAATATTATTTAATAAAATGGAAATTATTATGACATGAAATAGAAAAGAGGTGCCTGATTATAGATAGCCTATTAATGCATCAATTTTTTTCCTACAAAAATATATGTGGCCAAATTAGTAGGGTGATGTGTGTATACCGATAAATTCAATTAAAATATCTTTTCGAAGAAAAATAAGGTTTGATTCATGATATCATTGCACAAGAATTTATGGTTACATCATGCTTGTTGGGATTTATGAATATATTTTTTTTATGAATTTATTTTTCATTATCAACATGATTTTAATGGTTATATTATCATTGAGAGTACTTTGAAATCACATTTTTTAGTCAATTAAATGAGTTTAGATTATCCCTTCTTCTATATTAATTATGTCTTATTTACTCATGCTATATTATTCTATACAAAAAACATAATGACAACCAGAGATTTGAATTTATTTGTTTAATTTTTTTTACATGATATGAATAATGAATCTTTGAATTATTTTTAAATATGTACAATGTTTTTTCATGAATTTTTTTTAAATATACTATTTAATATGGATTCCATTTATGTATCTAGTTTTCAAGACTACATAACTGATAAATCAAGTGCGGTGCGATCTGATGTACCTTATACCAATGTAATAAGTAATCAATGCATCTAGGATAATAGAGTTGGGTCTTCTACACAAAAAATTTTAATTTTAAAACTCCATAAGTCACCCATGATATAAAACTAGAAAAAATTTATGAAACAAACACATAAATAACACAATTAGTTTAACATTGTTTGGAAGAAATAATAATTTGTGAAAAAAATGGAAAATAAATTGAATATGATATAACTCAATTTTTTATAATAATTAAGAATATAGGCACTACCTAATAGAAAACAAAACATACATTATATCTGATCTATTGCAATCTAATCAATTACTATCCTAATATACACATAACCAACCCAATTATTTAATTTTGGTCACCATATAAAATATCTATATATGTTAATTACCTCAACATATGATCCTTGTGGAAGACCATTGATTGAACAAGGCCACCTTCTACTTTGTTATAGGTGATCCCGCTCAACTTGAACGTTATAGTGAAAAGTGAACTTGTTTTGAAACTCATTATATATAATTATTTCTTAAATATTTCTATTTATTATCCCTTTGGACTCTCGGTTAAAATCATCAACAATATGGTACTAAAAATTTAATATATTATACATAGTTTGTTTTTATCTTCTGTTAGATTACATTGATATCAAATACTCTCCTGTATTATGTTTTTGAGTTTATTTAATCCTGTTCACATTGTATTGTTTGTGATCATATGTTTTAACGATTTTATTGCATTTATTCATTAATTAACATTCTATTTAACATGATCCTTTTATCACATACTCTTATGATATATTATTTAAATTATATTTTTTTAATTATATTTAATGTTCTATATCACTTTTTTTGTATCAACATTTTTATGTGGGGTATTTTAGAGGTTTTATTTACAAACAATTTTCCTGAGATATTCATGGAATTAATTAACTATGTTTTATGGAATTACATTGAATGATAAATATTATTTGTTAATGAATTGAAAAAATTGAATTGTTTTATTTATATTATGTATAATTTCATCAATATTTAATGAAAATTTTTGTTCATTATATGTTTTGGGGAGATTATGTTTTTGTTATTTTTAAATGTTCTAATTGTTAATTTGATTGGGTAGCCCATTTTTTTCTAATTGTATTGAATATTTTATTGAACCATGTGATGATTATGATAATGATATATGCCTTTGATATGGGGTGATACAAATAATTTACACTCAAATGTGAGTCAAGTAATCCTATGAAAAAAATTGTGTCATCATTGTTGATGAACTATCAAGGTGGAAAATTCATTCTTAAAGTTCATAACTCCGAATGTATTTGATGTGTAAAATTCAGGTAACACCCGAAGTACACTATCTATATCATTAAAAATGGATTGCATCAACAATATAATCATCACACATACATATTTTTCTATCCAGTTGTAAAAATTTTTCTATCATGTGTATTCTATAAAGTGTTGTGAACTTAAATCATTTATCATATATGACATAGTACCTATAAATCATATTAATATTTTTATTCCTAAAAAATAAAAAAATGATATGAAATATTTTGGTTTCTACTTTTATAATTTTATGGGATCTATATGATCTAATAAGAGGAATTGTTGATAGGTTTGGATCTGTTCCTTACAAAGTCATATGTAGTGATTCATCTCTATGAAATAGTCTAATTTTATATTTCTATTGTTTGGAATGACTCCCTCTCTTTCATAGTTTGTTTTGATACTCATTATATTGGGCTGTGCTGAGGGGAATATGAGAATTTGACTAAATCACTACAAAAATGATCTGTGATATCTATAGCATAATTTTCCACTACTTTATCACTATTAATTTTTTATAATGTCCATTTACACCCACTATGTCATCTTCCATCACTAATATGACTTGAGAATTAGTATCCAAGGTTAAATATCCTTTGGATTTCATCTATTTTATTCTTTTATGTAGTACTCTCAATCAGTGTCTAATGGGAGACACACTTATGAATTATTAGTTTAACTCTATTGATTTTTTTTCATAAAACCATTGATTGATACTAGAGGTTGATGTTATACGGTGTTTTTATTTTTTTCTTTCATAAATTTTATTATTATACTTAATAAGAATAATTATTTATATTATTTGATGAGGGTAATTAAAATGATTTAATTCTTGAATCTATTATAACCACCTTATTTAGATTGATGTAATTATGGGTGTTAAAATTTTTAATTGGTGGGTGTTTTGAATAATATAGGAATATATTTTTGTAATATCTTGGCTAGAACTAAAAAATACTATATGACTAACTTTATAAATTAATTGGAAGTGATTCTAAAAAATATTTCTTGATTTAAAACATATCAAATTATATATTTTTCTCTCTTATCAGATGTTTATATAGTTATATATCTTCTTGTAATACTATTTTTTAGATATGTTGGACATTAAAATTAACTCATCAACAAATTGAAAATTTTTATAGAAATACAAATGGAACTCAGGGGATTGAATTTTAGTAATTTAGAATGTCTTTCCATTATAACGCAACTCATATTTCTTTTAAATTCACAAATATTTTCTACAACATGGTTACATGTGGTGAATATATAAATAATTATTTGTTAATTGAAATGATAAATTGAGAATTTTTAAAGATGTTTTATTCAAATAAATAAATATTGAAGAATGATTTTTTTTCATTATACACTCTAAATGAGCATAAAGTCTCTCTATTGAAATCGAAACTTGAACTACAATACAATTATTTCAACTCATCTGAAAAAATAAAAGGTGTATCATTTAAATATAAATATGGATATTCTAACTCATTTAGTGATTCATGATATTTTCATAGCTTTATGAAAATATATGATATAATTAAATATTAAAAATTATTTCAAGTAATTATAAAGAAAATACTTATAACTTGAAAATAGTAGGGTAAAATAATGAGATACAAGATGTATTTAAAGATAAAATGAATGGATAGAAAATCTAATATAATGTTTTTTTGATTATAGAAATCCTAACCACACGAAATATGACTTTCTTCTATAGAATCAATAAATGAGAGTTATGAAATACTAGAATGAAATGAAATTTTCTTATCTTTCCTGTTGAAGTATCACTAAAGAATATTACTCTAGTGAAGATTATATAAAGGAAAACGAGATTGGTGAAATTACTCTAATGTAAAAATATCATTAGGTAATAGACCCGTTAAATTATTTATTGAATGTTATTGGTTTGTGGTTAACAATTACTTAAATAAAGGATAGTAATAGTTAAAATTTTCAGTCTAATTATGAAAACTCATATATTAATGATTGTGATAAATCTAATGTTATATAAGTGAGTGATTTATCTAAATAATTTCATGAGTAAATTAAAAATAATTCTAAAAAAATAAAAATTTTACTAAGGATCATAAGATGGTTATAAATGCTTGTATAATTTATTTTTTGAAAATGGAATATGGAGAAAATAAATCATTGAATTTGATTATGAAAAGAAAGTAACGATGATCATGAAGAATAATCAGTCTAACCTCATAAATGAAAATAAAACATTATGAATCTTTTCTTTACCTACTATAGATAATGTGTGTGATGATTTTAAAATTATATATGATAATGATAATATGAAAATGGATGGATTCAATTTCAATGAAATGTTTTATATCATAGATCATTGAAAATAAAATATTATAAATTGGTACCTACTATGATACAAATTATAGATAAAAGTGATAGTGTTTATAATAATCAGATTCCTAATATATATAACAAATAAATTATAAATAGGAAAATAAGATATTTTTCAAAAGTAACATGTTTCAAATGTCCATTACAATATTATTATACTGATTAATAACTATAATTATTACTCTATCTATCAGTATCACAATATTTTTATCTCGAAATTTTTTTCTTATCATTTCCCCTATATTAAATTCAATAAATCAACTTTTCTATCAAAAAAATATGTTACTAACTCAATTGGATCCAAAATATCATGGGTAGGAAATTTTTTTTCTAATTCATTTTGAGAGGACCCTACAAAAAGTACATCAATATTTTATTAAGTGGTGGTATCTTGAGAAATAATATATCATTTATTATAGATTGATATATTAAATAAAAAAGGTTTTTAAAATATAGTTTATGTTCTATAACTATATTATATTATTAAAGATCCTATTTTGAATCAATGCATAAATTTTGGTGGAGACCCTAAAATCTTATATCCATCAAATCTATCACGAAAAATATGTAACACATAATTTTATATTAATTTTTAGCATTTTTATAAAAGTTTCATGTTTGACTTTTTTTAGGAATATTATTATTTTTTGTTTGTATATATATAGTGAATTTTAATGTTTTATTTAGTCTCTATACATAATTAATGTAGAAAAGGGTATTTTTAGATATGATGTTAAAATATTTTAGATTAAATTTTAATTTTTATCTTATTTTTTATAAAATGTAGGAGGAAAACAAATTTAGTTTTAGATTAAGGGTTTTCTAATCAATCAAAATGGTGGATTTTATAGAGAAATTTATTTTATTATGTTGTAATTGATTATAGTGGTCATAATTCCTCAAATTATTTATATTATTGAATTTATATTTCAATTTCATAGTGTATTGATCATGATCATATGTTCTTGTTTTTTATCATAAGTATTTTATTTAATAAATTATATTTAATATGATCTGGATATCACATTTGTTAGTGTTTTATTATTTTGATATTATTTCTAATGATTGTGTTTGAGGTTACCTACCCATATTATTAAAAAACATTGTTATTACATTAGGTATTTTAGCGATTTCATTTTCTATCAATATTGAAAGGATATTCATTTAATTATTTTTTGGGCTTCATGGAATTATTTATAATGATTTATTGAATTGTTTGGACATGATTGATCAATTATTGAATAATACGTTTAAATTGGTTTGAATTCCCTTGATAATTATGGATACTATTTTACATCTCTATGACATTAAGTTAGAACTATTATTATTATATCAAACTGTTTTGATGATTTATTTATGTTTGTATCCCAAATAGTATTTTTTATAGGGGACATGAATAGTGCATGGAACCATATAAAATTTCAATGATGGTACACACATTTAATAAAGAGTTATACCACAGATATATATTTAAATAATCAATATGTGATCATATACCAAAACTATTTCATATGTGTTGATGAATGATTAAGGTGTAATATTTCATGTCCACTTCATACCTTTTTAGGGATTATATCTATACATTTTCTAGAATTCATATAGTAATGTAGCTTCATCATTAAAAAGGACTTTCATCAACTATTTCATCATCAACAATCCTTATACTTCAATTGAGTGTTAATATAAGTTCAATGTTTTCTAGTATGTGACATGTTATGCAATGACATATTTTATCACATAGGTTATACTACCTTGTAAATTTGTTCTTATGGTTATTTTTACCATACAAAAACATAGTACACATTAGTTGGTGTTTCTCCAAATATAAATGTTTTGGTTATTTCTACTCCACTATAATGACGTGTTGTTATTTTTGGTGATATTCCCCACAATTATTTGGGTTGTAATTATTATTAGTGTAAAATCCTATTTCTCTATTTACACTATTGTAATTGTCTATGTCACATTCATTGTTAGTTTTATACTCAATTAGTAGCAGTGTGAAAAGAGTACTGGTAATTAGACTAAAACACTTACAAATAATCTATGTTCTCTATAGATTTATTTTATACTATATTAACAAAGTTTGTTTTTTAGGGGGTCTACTAACCCACTAGTCCATATTCAATCAACTTTCTATCAAAAATATTATTTAAATAATCCTTTTAAAATATCATATAAATAATATTGAATTTTGTTTCAAACACACACTTAACTATTTAGACCACAAAAATATAGTGGAGATTATTAACCCATACCTCATATTATGAGGGAGGTATATTTTAATTCACTTGAGGAAGATGGTATATTATTTGCTAATAACAATATGTATATTGATTAATGGTGTAGTTAGGTAACTATGAAGAGTTATGTAACACCCTGACCATAGAATCCTGGAGATGGTGCATTACTCTATTAAATTGGGATGATGAAAAAGAATAGAATCCAACATGACCCATCAATTTAGTATTTTTGGTAAACAAGATTACATACATGAAACCAAATTTATATTGGGGATATAATATATCTCATAACAATGGTAAAATCTCACAATCTATGAATTGAATTAAAAGGATTCCTCTTCATAACTCGGGGAAAGGAAATCATATAAATAGGGATCTCAAATACTCAGTAAGGGTTAGTACAACAAACGTAATCATCAAAAAAGAATAATAAATATATAAATATAAAAGAAATCGGACATGATTTAAGATTAGGAAACTAATAAAGGCATAATAAATATCTAATGATAGATAACTGAAACACATTCCATTTAATCTATAATATGTGAATGAAATTTTACCTTGGATAATATACCTAATAAAATAATCACATGATAAAACAATAACTAAACTCATAATGATGGGATTAATAATGATATATATCTAAAAAATACCATCCATGATTCATTATAAGAAACTAATACTTTCAAGGCCTTATTCCAAGAATAAAATACTATCAAACCATCATACTAAGAATCTAATACTAGAAAGGCTTCATGGAAAGAAATAATACATTTAATGTATCATGCCAAGAATTTAAAACATTTAAAGTGAACACCATATTTAAAATTGTTATATGGATTAATAAATATTAATATTATTTTCCTGAGAACATGGATATAAAAAATTATCCTAAGTAAGTTATTGTTTCTGGAAAATGTTAACAATCAAAATATAAAGTGATATTCCAAAGACAACTTTTACCATAAGGTAATTTTCAATTTAAACCCCTTGTATTAGATAATTCAATATAAAATAATAAATACTATAAATATATAAGGATTCATGATATAGTATATCAATAATGGGATATAGGAACACCACAAAAAAAATCTAATTGGTAAAAATGTTTTTGCCTCACTCAATGAAGTGTGAGACAAGAATCCATTACATTGAGTCTAACTTGTACCATATGACTTTATCTACTTGAAAAATACAATTATATTATTTATTTAATTTATTAAAACCACTATTAATTTTTATTTTCACTTTTACTTCCCTTATTACAATGTTGTATACTAATACCTATGAATTATGTTTAGATCAAGTGTTTTGACAAAATTTAGTTCATATGTTAAAATTACATAGTATGTCAACTATGGTCAAAGGGGTCATTATATAATCATATACATAAGGATTATAATGAAATATTAATCATATTTATACATAAATTATACCATTAAAAAACATGAATAGTGGTTGTGAAAAAATAACAAATGTTACTATTATAGGGACGGTAGATTGTATGCATGCATGGGGAATGTTTAAAATATTTCAATGATCATCACAGAATGGTGGTATATGGAATTTTATCATTATAGAATTACAATATTATCATAAATAATATTTTATATACTAGATATACTTATATATATATATATATTATTGTGATGTAAAATGAATCACCTCGTGATGAGGAGGCAGTAGTATGCATGTCAACAAATGACATTATCAGTCTTTTAAGGCGTGTAATGGTAATAATGAAAATGATATATTATATTTACAGAAAGGTGATTATTTCATTAGCATCATATAAATTTAATTAAAGTCATATTTTTTTAATTTATATTATCTTAAATAAATTTCATGTAATGTGTGAATGCATCATTTCGCTTTGAGGAGGCGGTAGTCTAAACGTCCACATACAATGTAATTGTATCCACACAACCGGGAAATCATCATGGAATGGGTTATATTAAAATAATATAATCATAAATAGATAATATATATCATAAATATATCATATAAAATTGTGTGTCTATAATAATATCCTCCACTATAGGTGGTAATGGAAATATGTACAATAATTTTTTCATTAGGAAGTAGTTCACCCTACATGAACGATATGTTAATTAACCATTATATGGATGTGTGTGTAAGAGTAAGTTAAAACCAAAGAATAAAAAAATGTCATTATTTTTATGATAACTATTATATTATATAACCATGTAAAAATAATATGTAGTGGGGTGGAGAATGAAAATAAAACAATGGAGCTTGAGGAAGAATTTTATACTTATTGGGGTAACTAATTTTGTTTTTTTATAAAAGGATTATTTAGAAGGATTCATTCAATAATGAAGGATTATAGGAGTAAAACTGTTTTTTTGGGAGACTATTTGTATAAGGCCCCAGCCTTAAATATTACATAATCTTGGTTTATTTCAAGAATTCACATTGAGGATCTCTTCAGATTTAGAGTTTTAGAGAATTAGATCATAAATCATGCATTACATTCCACATTTAAAGAAGGTGGTTACATCAAAGAAAGTATTCATTTCTATTCCACCAAAGGAAACATATTTAAAATAAAACATGGTTTCTTTCTGGACACTTCCTTGACACTATCATCACATCATGTACTTTTCCCTTGACCTGTGAAAAATAATTCAAAAACTTGGGATGAGCATAAAAAGCTCAGTAAGGGATATAAAAATATGGAAAGAAAGCATTAGTCCATGTATACGTAATAATAAATGAAATAATACTTTACTCATAAAACATAATCACCTAAACATACCTCATGAAATCATAAGATTTATGATTAACTCATTGAAATCATATGACATAAAGGTAACTTGAGGCACTCATAAAATTTTTACGTAAGGAGTAACCCTCATGGTTACATTTGGATTACACATAATAGTATATTCCCTAAATCTCTTCAGATAAACCTTAGAGTTTACCTCCTTCACATTACCCAATGCATTGGAGAGCTATCTTAGGCTCAATCACCCTTATTTGATCACAGAACTACACGACTTCATAAACAATTCCCTAGAACCATAACATAATTGTATCACATAAAACATGAATAAAAAAAATATAAACTTTCCACATTTCAATCACAAGATATAAATACAACACATTGGTATAATCAAAACATATTCAAAACCATTTTTAATACCAAAAAAAATTAACGTAAAACATGGTATTTATTTTTCATTTAAAAAAATTATGGCTTGTAGTGGAAGCCGAAACTCAAATAATGGTCACGGTGGCAGAGAAGTCATAGTCGCCACATACGTAAGACAAAAACATTCCTTTTGTCATTTAGTAAAACTCTTAGTGTAAAAATATTCCTTTTGAATTAAATTAAAAGTAAAAAGGGTTTATTATACAACTAATAAAAGATGGTAGTATATAAATTGAAGTATGCCTCAACAAAAGAAGATTGAGACGAAGTACCTTACCTCATGTCTGACTTGTTCTCGTTCGTTCTTTATATTCCTGAATAACAAATTTAGAACAATTTATAATTTCATAAGGAATTCCTTTAAAGTTTATTATTCAATTCATATCACATATTATCATGTTATAAAAATTAGTTAATTTTGTGAGTTCATATCATACGTTTTGTGGATGTTCGGTACATGAGTCAAAAAATGAACCTTTTTGAAAAGAATTTCCCATGTAGTTATAATTAAATCATCTTCGGAATCGTATAAATGATTTAAATATCATATATATACAGTATATATTCATTTTATACTATTCCATAACATTTGGAGATAAAAAATGAAATGCACCGTTCATGGAGACAGTAGGCTGTACGTACGCATAAACGCAACTTTTATTTCTTTGTCATATTATATAAATTAAAACTAAATGAGACACATATATATTACAATTCCATTATAATATATATGTTATATAGGTAAAATAAGTTCATTAATTACATTATTTATAAATTCCATGTTGGGCATGAACGAGTCACATCACTTAAGAGGGCGGTAGTCCACACTTCCTCAGATGAAATTATCACAGTTCCACAACATGAAAATCATAATGATGTGATTTAAAAATAAAATTCAGAAGCATATAGAAAAAAATAATTACCATATATATCATATATAAATACAGTGACATCATAATGGAAACCATTAAAGGTGTTAAAATAATATTGAACAATTATCGTTTCGTGAGGCAGTAATTCGCCACCCACAGTAACAATATGTTCTTTAACCATTAGATAGTGGTGTGTGTAATTGTATGTATAATATTTATCATAAAAAAATACTAGTATATTTAGGATACTGGTTTTATTGTGGGATCAAATAATAAGAAGATAGTGGTGAGTGAATAAGGAAAATAAAAGAAAGAAACACGAGAGAAGACATTACCTCTAAATCGGGTAACTCTTTTTGGTTTGAGCCAAAGTCATCCTTGGAAATACTTATTCCCAAAGTCAGGTTTCTAGGATTAATAGAGGAATGTGGAGAGATAATATGAGTAGATTTTGGACGATCCAAGGCTTGAAAAGTGTGGGTAATGAGGTAGAGGTGGGGGCCTTTTATAAGAGGGAGGATAGTCACTTTTGGAAAGTCTTCAAATGTAACTTTATTATAAAATGGTTTTAGGATTTTAAAAGTCCCAAAATGATATATTTTTATCATAATGTGATAAGGGTTCGAAATACACCCATCCAATAGGTTTTTTTCAAGTTTAATTATTATATTTTAGGTTATCGTTTCATTTTATTTAAATCGTTCACTAATGAGGTAATCACTACATCATCATGGAGTCATAAATAAATTTATTTATTTAATGTATAAAAATTATAAAAAAATACCATGATGTAGAATTTTTTTTATCTTTCCAATGACTATTTATAGTATAAGATATCATTTGCGTAAAAAAATTAAAATTGTTTTACTTAGGTGTTACATAGTTTGGTTATATTTTCCTTTCTTTAAAAATAATGTGATAAAAGGTCACTATAACACAAAAGTTATTCCATGGGGTCCCCAAGTTGGCACAAGGAATCCCATGTTCGGCCATGACACAAAAAGTGGATTTGGAAACATGTTGGGGTCATTTTATATTATTATGATACTATTTTATTACCCTTAACAACTCGATTGCTAATTAATCACGATAATTAATGATAATCACCGTCGTTACTATTAATAATGTCCAAAAACAAAAAGGTCTTAATTACATAATTTGGACCTTATGATTCCAAATATGGAATCCAATTTACCAAATTCTAACTACATAAATTGCAGTAATTAATTGAAAAATAATTACCATTGTCAAAACAAATAGCGTGTTTTTAAGAAACAATATCTATCAAAAGATTGACCATTGTTTATCTTCAATTTCAAAGTGAAATTAATTATAATTACCAAAATTGGATTGAATGGTAAACATATATTCTAATTACACTTTAAAACAAATTAAAAAGTTAATATAACCATATAATTAAATTAGATTAAAAAGCAGTTTTGAAGTAAAATGCAGTACTTTTCACTATTCATTAAAAAATGAACATTGTTAGAAAAAAACCAAAAATGTATCCAAAGAAAATTTCAATGTAGAAATTCTAAAGAATAAGTTTGTTTTACAAATAGAGAATATAGAATTGTCAAAAGTTATATTTAAAAATGTTTTCTATCAAAAGGCGGTAAACCAATCTTTTAAAAATATTAGAGTATTCCATGCTTAAGATTGGAATTATTCTCATTTAACCTCTAAAACACTATCTAATTCATAAATAGAAATAGATATGAAAATATATTATTCTTTACATACTTTAAATGTTACATCCTTCCCTCTAATAGGTAATTGCATCCCAACAATTTATTTACTTATCGAATAAGTGGGGGTATTTATCCCTCATTGAATTTTCAGATTCCCATGTTTCCTCTTCAACTATATAGTTTTCCATAGAACCTTTACTTGATTAATCAACTTATTCCAAAACACATGCTCCCTATGGTCAAGAATCTGGACCAGTTGTTCCTCATAATATAGATTCTCTTCCAGCTAAACTACCTCTGGACTAAAAACATGAGATGGATCTGGCATGTACTTCCGTAACATTAAAACATGAAAAACATTATGTACTTGAGATAAACTCGGAGGTAAAGCCACTCGGTATGCAACTGATCCATCTCTCTCCAGAATTTTATATGGTCCAATAACCTTGTACTCATCTTTCCTTTCTTACCAAATTACATCACACTTTTCAATGGTGAATCTTTGAGGAAGGCATGATCACCTACCCCAAAAAAGAGATCCTTCCTCCTATTGTCCGCATAACGTTTCTACATGCTATGAGCTGTTCTCATGTGTTTCTTTACCAGATGAACTTTTTCTACCATCTCTTATACCAATTCTTTTCTAATAAAATTCCTTTCACCCACTTCATCCCAAAAAGCTTGAGTTCAACACTGCTTCCCATATAATTCCTCAAATGGTACCATCTGTATACTAGAATGAAAAATGTTATTATAAGAAAACTAAACCAATGAATGATGTTGGTACAAACTTCCCTGATAATCCATTGAACACGCACGTAGCATATCTTCTAAAGTTTGAATTGTTCGTTCTGACTGCCCATCTGAATGAGGATGAAAATATGTAGTAAAATTTAATTTTGTACCCAAAGACTTTTGAAGGCCTTTCCAAAAGTTAGAAGTGAACCTGGGAACATGATCAGATACAATGGAGAGGGGAACACCATATAACCTGACTATCTCTTTAAGACACAATAGAGAAAGTTGAACTAGATAAAAAGTATCTCGTATAGCAAGGAAACGAGATGAATTACTCATGCGATCAAAAATAACCCAGATTGAATTACTACCTCAAGGTGTCTTTGGAAATCCCACAACGATGTCAATGGATATATTCTCCCATTTCTACTCGGGCACTGGTAAAGGCTAAAGCATCCATTTCAGTAACTGCCGCTATGCTTTAACTTATTGATAAGTCAAACACTTCATTGTAAAATCAACAATATCTCTTTTCATTCCATCCCACCAGTAATACTCCCGATGATCTATATACATATTATTAATGCCTAGATAAACTGAAAATGGAGAACTATGAGCTTCACATAACAACTCTATCTTCAACTGTGAATCACAAGGCACACACAATCTCTTCTTAAATCTCAAAACACAATCATTATCAATGTTGAATTCAGGTAACACACCCTTCTGAACTAGCTCAACCTTTTTCTTCAACTCACTATCTTGCTTCTGTGCTTGATTAATTCTCTCTGATAGAGAAGATTTCACTGATACCTGAAACAAAATAGAATAATTTCTTGCACCAACAACATCCAAACGAAAATTCATCAAATCATTAACCAAAGGGTCACGTTCTAAACATAACATGGTTAATGAAGCATTACTTTTTCGACTCAAATCATCTTCCACTTTATATACTTTTCTTGGGTGGTAGTGAATCGTGAAATCATAATCCTTTATTAATTCTAGCCATCTTCTCTATCTCATGTTCATTTCTTTGGTAGTGAATATATACTTTAAAATCTTGTGATCAGTATATATTTCACAATTTACACCATAAAAATGATGCCAACAAATTTTTAAAGCAAAAACAACAGCAAATAATTCCAAATCATGTGTAGGGTAATTTATGTCATGAGTTTCAACTGACGTGAAGCATAAGCAATTAACCGATCATTCTGCATTAGGATGCAACCATGTCCTTTCAATGGAGCATCAATGTAGATAAAAAACTCACCATTCCTTGAAGGTAGTGCTAATACTGAAGCATTCAACAATCTTCTTTTCAATTCCTGAAAACAATCATCACATTCTTTTGTCCAGATAAACTTAACACCCTTCCCACTTATCTTAGTCAATGGGCTAGACAACCATGCAAAATATTTAACAAACCTTTAGTAATAGCCTTCCAAACCAATAAAACTATCAATATCTGTTATATTTGTGGGTCTTGGACATTCTTCAACAACCTTTCTTTTTGTAGGATCAACATATATTCCATCTTTTGAAATAATGTGACCATGAAAATAAATTTGTTGTAACCAAAACTCACACTTTCTGAATTTCCCATACAATTTATTTTCTTTCAAGTTTGGAAAAATAATCCTAAAATGACTTTCATGCTCTTATTTACTTTTAGGGAACACCAAAATATCATCAATGAAAACAACCACAAACTTATCCAACAACTCATGGAAAATTTTATTTGTAAGGTCCATGAATACGGTAGGTTCATTGGTTAACCCAAAATCCATAACTAAAAATTCATAATGGACATATATTTTATGAAATGCTTTCTTCGGAATATCTGCTTCCTTTACATTCAACTGATGGTACCCCGATCACAAGTCAATCTTTGAAAAATACTGAGCTCCTTGGAGCTGATCAAACAAATCATCGATATGAGGCAAAGGATATTTGTTCTTAACAGTGATGTTATTTAAGGCTCTATAATCAATGCAATGTCTCATTGAACCATATTTATTTTTAAAAAATAAGACAGGAGAACCCCCTAGTGATTTTCTAGGTCGAATGAAACCTTTCTTTAATAAATCTTGAAATTTCTCCTTCAACTCTAAAAGTTCAATTTGAGCCATTTGATAGGGTGTTTTTGAAATTGGAATAGCATTAGGAACTAAGTCAATAATAAATTCAACTTCTCTATTTGGAATTATTCTAGGAAACGCATCAGGAAAAACATCCAGATACTCATTTACCACTGGGAAATCATTAATTTGAATGGTTCCTTTGTTTTCAACAATATGTGCAAGGTAACATTCATTTTCATCTTTTAAAAGGTTCTCATCCTCTTGATGTGTTATCAACAGTAAGGGTTTATTCTTGTATACAAACTGATAGTCTTTCTGAAAATAAACATCTTTAGCTCTACAGTCAATCTTAACATTGTAAATAGAGATCCAATTCATACCCAGGATAGTATCAAACTCTAATAGAGGTAAAACAATAAGATTTGCATCTAGGTTCTTTCCACGGATAAGGATTGGAAGATTCCTATAAATTATTTTTGCCTTAACATTTCCCCTAGGTTTTTTTACCACATGTCTAGGAGTCATTTCTTGAGATGGAATTCCCAATTTACTAGAAAATATTTTAGAGATAAAAGAATGTGTAGACCCTGAATGAAAGAACACATTGGCATAATATGAAGAAACAAACAATATACTTGATACAACTTCATTTGATGGCCTAACATCTACTGAAGTAGGTTGACAAGATTTCACCACACATTTATGCTTGTAGTCTGACTGCTTCCCATCATTCGATCTCTTTGTCGGACACACATTTGCATAATGACCCATCTCATTACACTTAAATCATTTTACTAACTGTAAATCAAAGATGGTCTTACCATTACCCTGATCTTTTATAGTGAAATCACGAGACTTATGTCCCATCTTACCACATCGGAAGAACTTTCTATAATTCAAAATACATTCCCTAGCATGTTTTTTACCACATTTATCACAAACTGAAAACAATGTATTCTTACAATAAAACCTTTTTGAAGGATTCTTCCCTTTCTCCTGCCACCTTGGTCTCTTCTTCTATTGGTTGTCATAGAACACTTGATCATAGGAAAACTCTATTTACACCTTCTCAGCACATCGAACAAGATTTTCATAACTTTTAAACTCATGAGAAGCTTATTCCCCTCGATATTTTGGTTTTAATACTGAGTAAAAATGATTAATTTTACTATCAAGGTCTGGGATAAAATTTGGAGCATACCTTGACAATCGAGTAAAATTTTCTTCATAAGCAGCCACTGAGTCGTCCTCTTGCCTCAATTCCATGAATTGATTTTCCATCCTATGTCGAACAGCCATAAGAAAATATTTCTCAAGAAACATTCCTTTGAATTCATCCCAATCAAGAGCATCAATTTCATCAGTGTCCCTGATATTTTTAACCATCGACCACCACTGATATGCTTCACCCTCTAAACGGTAAACATCAAGACTAACCTTTTGATTGTCTGAACACCCCATTAAATCCAAAATCTTCTCTAGTGATTTAATACACCCTTCAGCTAACACAGGGTTAGATGATCCTCTAAATGATGGGGGATGTTTCCTCATGAAATGTTCCACCACTAACATGTTTCTCTGCAGTTGGTCTGGCTGATCTCATGCATGGATACCACCACCATTTATCGCTTGAGTCAACTACACCATTACTATAACAAACTATTCAGTTCCAATTATGACCATCTGAGGATGCTGATTTGGAAGTTCATTTCCTTCTATATGACTTCCTAGCACTGCTTCCCGGTTTCCGCTGCGGAAAACCATTCTGAAAATACATGTCTTAGATGAAGCAACAAGGTAATCTTCAAAAGATATATCATTTCAATTTGACCATAATGTAAAAAAATATTTTTGGATAATCATTTTATAGAATTATAACTCCTAAAATTATCTAAACTGACCTCTGATACCAACTATAAGGCCCCACCCTTAAACATTACTTAATCATTGATTATTCCAAGAATTCACATTTGCATTACATTCCACATTTAATGAAGGAGGTTACATCAAAGACAATATTAATTGTTTTCCCCCAAAAGAAACATATTTAAAATAAAAAATGGTTTCTTTCTTTACACATCCTCGATACTATCATCAAATCCTATAATTTTCCCTTGACCTGTGAAAAACATTTCAAAAACATGGGATGAGCATAAAACGATCAGAAAGGGATATAAAAATAAGGAAAGAAAACATTAGTCCATGTATATGTAAGAATCAATGAAATAATACATTACTCATAAAACATAAGAACATTAACATACCTCATGAAATAATATTATTTATGAATAACTCATAGAAATCATATTACATAAAGTTATCTTTAGGCGTTCATAACATTCTTACGTAGGGAGTAACCCTCATGGTTACGTTTGGAATACCAATCACAATATATTCCTTAAATCTATTCGGAAATACCTTATAGTTTAACTCCTTCATGTTACTCAATGCATTAGAGATCTATCTCGGTCTCACCACCCCTTAGATTATCACAGAACCACCTGACATTATAAACAATTCCCAAGAACCATAACATAATCGTTTCACATAAAACATGCATAAATGAAACATAACATTTCAACATTTCAATTGCAAGATATCAATACAACACATTGGTACAATAAAAAAATTATCAAAACCATTTCCAATAACTAAATAAAATAATATTAATACATGGTATTTATTTTTCATTTAAAATAAATTATGGCTTGTAGAGGAAGCCGAAACTCAAATAATGTTCACGGAGGCAGAGAAGTCATTGTCGCCGCATATATAAGACAAAAACATTCCTTTTGTCATTTAGTAAAATTATTAGTGTAAAAAGATTCCTTTTGAGTGAAATTAAAAGTCAAAAGGGTTTATTATAAAAAAAATAAAAGAAGTTTGTATATAAATTTATGTATGCCTCAACGAAAGGAGATTGAGACGAAGTCCCTTACCTCCAGTTTGACTTGTTCTCGTTCGTTCTTTATATTCCTGAATAATAAACTTAGGTCAATTTACAATTTATTAATGACTTAATTTAATATTTTTATACAATTAATATCACATATTATCATATTATAATAATTAGTTAATTATGTGAGTTTATATCATAAGTTTTGTCGATGTTTGTTACATGAGTCAAAAATGAACTTGTTTGAAAAGAATCTCCCGTGTAGTTATAATTACATCGTCTATAGAATGATATTAAAGATTTAAATATCATATATATCCAGTATATATTCATTTTACACTATTCCATAACATTTGTAGATAAAAAATGAAAGGCATCATTCATGGAGATGGTAGGCCGTACATACTCATGAACACTACTTTCACTTCATTATCAAATTAACAGAATTAAAAATAAATGAGACATATATATATCATAATTCTAGTATAATATACATTCTATATAGGTAACATATGTTCATTAATTACATTCTTTATAAATTCCATGTTGGGCATGAACGAATCACATCACTTGAAGGGGTGGTAGTCCACACTTCCTCAGATGAAATTATCGCAGTTCCACAACATGAAAAGCATAACGATGAGATTTAAAAATAAAATTCTGTAGCATATAGAAAAAAATAAAAACCATATATATCACATATAAATAAAATCACATCATGATGGACACCATGAAAGGTGTTAAAAAAATATTGAACAATCATCATTTTGTGAGGCAGCAATTCGCCACCCACAGAAACAATATATTTTTTAACCATTAGATGGTGGTGTCTGTAAGTGTAGGTAAAATACTTATAATAAAAAAATCCTAGTATATTTATGATACTGTTTTTATTATGGTATCAAATAATAAGAAGATATTGGTGAGTGAAGAAGGAAAATAAAAGAATGAAACTCGAGAGAAGACATTACCTCTAAATCGGGTAACTCTTTGGTTTGAGAAAAAGGCTTCCTTAAAAAGTGTTATGGCCAAAGTGAGGATTCTAGGAGTAATAGAGGGATGTAGAGAGATAATATTAGTAGAGGTTGGGAGAGCCAAGGGCTTGAGAGGTGTGGGCAAGGGGGTAGAGGTGGGGGCCTTTTATAAGAGGGAGGAGGGTCGCATTTGGAATGTCATGAAATGTAACTTTATTATAAAATGGTTTTTGGATTTTAAAGGTCACAAAATGATATATGTGGAGGATAAGGTGATAAGGGTTCGAAATCCACCCATACAATAGTTTTCTACAAGTGTATGTTTAATAATTTACCTTATCTTTTCATTTTATTTAAATCATTCATTAATGAGGTAATCACTACATCATCATGGTATCATAAATAAATGTATTTATTTAATGACTAAAAATTATAAAACAAATACCATGATGTAGGAAATATTTTTATCTTTACAATTACTATTTATAGTCTAATATATCATTTATGTAAACAAAATTTAAATTGTTTTACATAGGTGTTACATAGTTTGGTTATATTTTCCTTTCTTTAAAAATAATATGATAAAAGTTCACTATCACACAAAAGTGATTCCATGGGGTCCCTAATTTGGAACAAGGAATCCCATGGTCGGCCATGACACAACCAAGAGTATTTTGACACATGTTGAGGTCATTTTATATTATTATGATATTATTTTATTACCGTTAACTAACCGATTTCTAATTACTCACGATAATTAAGTATAATTACAGTCGTTACTATTCATAATGTCTCAAAACAAAAAGTTCTTAGTTACATAATTTGGATCTTATGATTCAAAATATGGAATCCATTTTACCAAATTCCAAACACAAAAATTTCAGTAATTAATATAAAAATAATTCCCGTTGTCAAAAAAATAGCGTGTTTTTAATAAACAATATCTATCAAAAGATTGACCATTGTTTATTTCCAATTTCAAAGTGAAATTAATTATAATGACCACCATTGGATTAAATGGTAAATATATATTCTGATTTAAGTTTAAAACCAATTAAAAATATAACCTAACCATATAATTAAATTAGATGAAAAATCAGTTTTGATGTAAAATGCAGTATTTTTCACTATTCATTAAAAAATTGAACATTGTATGAAAAATACCAAATATTTATCCAAAGAAAGTTTCAATGTCCCAATACTAAAGAATATTTTTAGTTTGAAAAATATAGTTTATAAAATTTTCAAAAGGTATATTTAAAAATGGTTTTCTATCAAAAGGCGGTAAAACAATCTTTTAAAAATATTAGAGTATTCTATGCTTCATATTTGATTTATTCTCATTTTAAGCCTCTAACACACTACCTAATTCATAAATAGACATAGATATAAAAATATATTATTCTTTAATTACTTGGTATGTTACAATTTTGGTATATAATGAGTTAAATAAAGTGTATTGAGTTGTGTGGGGAAAGAGAAGATTGAATGACTTTTTATAATTGAGGGGATTTTAATTCTTGTAAATACCAATAGTTATACATTATTGGGTGGTATCCCTTAAGTAATGTTCCTAAAAAAAGAAAAAACAATGCATTATGGGGGAATAATTTTTGATAAAAACGTCAAACAAACAAAAAATGTTCATTTTTATAATGTTTTCCTTAACTTATGTGTTTCATTATTTTTAACATTTTAGTTCTTATTAAAGTAACATGTATTCTATTTTATATAATTTATCCATTATGTCTAAATTAATGAGAAAAATATTAGAAAATATATACACAGTTATATATAAATACTATATCTAATTTTATAATAGAAATATTATATGTTTTGGAAATTAATTACAAAAAAAGCGTATGTATCAAACACAAATGTTACTTCAACTTGGACCGTGTTAACAATGTTTCTACTATCTATTGATCAATATGTTGATTATAAAAAATTAATTGTTCCATTAATATATGTTATTTTATATTTATTGACACATAAAAATAACAACGAATTTTCAGGTACATTTTATTAAATCTATATTATTTAATAAAATACCACTTACTATAAAATAACGTTAAAGTAAATTTTGAAATTATTTATTTATTTCTAATTAAAAAATATCAGAATGATATTTGAATTAGAATATATTAATTTAAAAGATAATTAACATGATATATTCATATAAAAATTAATTAAATTAGATAATTCAACCAATTTACTTCACCTTTATATTTATACTATAATTTATTTTAGTTATTTATTAACTAAATTATCATTGTTTTGATGTTTCTTAAGAATTTAACGTAACAGATTCTTCTCTAAAAATTAAAGATATAGTATTATATAAAAAATAACCCTTTATATTTTGAAAATATATGTATAACCTAAAATTTTATGATAGGTCCATATGATATTGTTTTCTAAATGATAATGGTTTTGAATGTTCCTATTATTATTTATCCTTACTCAACTTATCATAATGGGAACATTCCTGAACATGTGTCACTGTAATTAATAAAATTATATAAAAGAAGGTATAATTTGGAAATAATCGGAATCCAATTTTTTTTACATGTTTCTAGTTTATTTTGTTCTTTATGTTTAATATTTGGCCTCATGATAAACATAATTTTACGTCAATTTCTGTTACTAATTTAAATTATTTTCAATAATTTTTTTCAAAAGATATAATTATTTTATGGGAATAAAAATATCATATTTATTAAAACATTGTATTTATATTTATAAAAATTAAAATCCTAAAAGTGGCTATATTTTGTCTAATTATAATCCCACTAACTTATAGAGAAAGAAGGTTTTAAAAGGGAAAATGTTCAAATGATCATTAAATTGTTTTATCTAATTTCAAGAAAAAAATGATTTCAAAAACCTAAATTGGATTAATATATGTATAATTAAACTATTGGGATATTAAAAACCACATTAAAATATAATATATCAATAATTACTATTTAAAAAATGGTTTTTTATTATAATATAATATTTTTAACTATTCAGGAAAAAAATTATACTTCTCTAGAAAATACCAAAATTTTTCCCTAATATAATTTTAACATTTTGAATTAAAAATGATATTTGTTTTGATAAATAAAATTTATGAATGTTTAAAAATTTATTTTCAAAATAAGTTCTCTATTAAAAGATGTTAAAACTCTGTCTGGCATGTAACACAAGCTTACATAGTGTTGTTTGTAGTGTAAGATTTCCATGGTGTTGTGTATTAAAAAATCTAGAAAGAAAAGTTATTTTATTCTAAAATGATTTTTTAATATATTAAGGTGTTACATTCTCCCCACATTAAGTAAATTGTGACCTATCAATTGAAACATTCTCTCAATAACCAATGGATGGATATTTGAAAATAAACTGTTGACGAAAATAAAAAATAACAATTTATGTTAATAACACATATTATTTATAACAGGTAAAAGAAATTTTGAATTACACCACCAGTCAAGGCTCTAGAATAGGTGAGAATTATTGAATTCCTTGACATTTAAGTGAAATATAACTATCAATTTTTGGGGGAGAGTGATAAAGTAAATTTTTAACTAAAGGTGTAAACCATAAAACCATAAACCAGAGGTGTGAATAAGGTTCATTGATATCATCAATAATTTTAATGATATGATTTTTTTTTGTTTCAATACCCTTTCTCTAATGTTGATAAATTCTTCCACTCTCTAGGGAAAAAATAAAATATATGTTCTTATAAGAACAATCATACCATGTGACTACATCTTGAAATATTTTTTCATTATTTCATAGCACATGGTGCATCTTATGGTGAAGTAATACTTTGACCTCTAAATTATAATTCAATGTTCATCATAAACCATTTAATAAATTGTTAGCCTTATGAACCTTCTAAATATTATGATCCAAAAAAACATAATCACATCCATGGTGGTTAAAAGTATCTAATTTACATTATAAATAATCATTATCTCAAAACCATAACCATATTAAGGGAGATATTTCCCTCAAACACGTGTTCTCCAAAATGACTTACTTGATTTTGATTCTATTTTCATATAAACATAAAATATATGATCTACACTATTTATGGAAAATGTATTGATCTTAAGTCCTTATATATTTTATAAATTATATAATAAATAATTTATAAATAAAATTCTGAAATAAACTAATTTCCGAATCAAAATACAGGAAAATTAATCATTCAACATAGGTTTTACAAAAAATATACACTAGTATTTGACCCCTAAAATTCCACTAGGGTATATGGCAATATAACATGGGGAATTCAATTTTGTAGAGCCCTATATTATTATATTTTAAGCAATTTACATTAGAAAATTCATTCTTTCTATTTCAGTCCTTATTAGGGATTCCCTTTTTAACACACAAGAGGAAAACTATCTTCCCTTTAAATCATATACTAGAGTTTTTCCTTCCACCTGTGACACATGTTGGAAAAAAATTCATTCTCATTTTCCATTTATCTACATTTTTCTTTATTTCCATATTCTGCTATTACTTCACTTTGATTCTATAATACATGAAAACTTATTTCTTTATCTTAATTACTCATAAAACAATTTCATCATATGAATAAAATGTTTGAGGCATGAGTTCCCTTCAAAGACATGGATTAAACCTTTTAAAAAAAGAGTTCATTATTAAATTACATGTTCTATATGAAATTTCTATCAAACCTTGATAACCTATTTAAGGTAGCTTCATACTCTACATCTCTTTATTCTTATATTTTATTAAAACTAAATAACTTTCTCTTCAACTAAATTTTTTTCTCATGGTAGAAGTATTTAACGAATAATATATTCATAAAATCCTTCCATCCCATGAGTTCTATCTCCACTTACTCCCTAGTATTTTTGATCAATGACCACCACAAATTAGCATTATCTCCGAAGAAAAACACTATAAGTGTAACCTTTTTCTTTCCACCAGATCAAAACATTGAAAATATCTTCTAAAATTATATAATCCATTTCTAAGATGAAATTGGATATATAGTTCCCCTAAAGTATGGGGGAAAATTTAATAGAAATAGATCCAATATATGTAATTATCTATGTGTTATAGGACTCTCCATTCAGGCAAGGTTATTTTTCATAAACAGATTAAAATTTCCCAAGTTTTCCATATTCCAATACTAGCTATATTGGTTTCCTTAATATTGAAATGTTTACATTTTCCATGAGTATTTATACCACTCATCCTTATAGTATCCATTTAGAAAAATGGAATATATTAGATTCCCTTATAAAATCATAATGTGTAATTCAAAATGTCATATAAAACATAACATAAATTTAAACATTGTAAATCCTTGAGTCATAAAATTTTGTTTCTTTAGGGTAGTATTTCATTTTATGTCCATCATAATTGTTTGAAAAGAAAATGTCAATCATCCTATGAATGTCCCTCAAGAGTGTCATACCAGGTGAAAATTAAGGCATATTTCCATGTACCAGGTTATGATGTATTAGGCCCGATACGCCATGTCGGTGTTGTTACCCCTAGATAAATTTGTCCTAGAACTAATTCCAAATGTATTATATATATAGAGATCTATTTCTAAGAATACACACATAATATATACCTTAAAAAATTTCTAGGATGTTATAAAATTATCCTCATTTTATATATTAGGGTCATGGTCTCAAAATTCTTTTATCCAAATCTCATTTCAATTTTTTTCACTAAAATTCCTTTCATACCAACTATAACGCCTTGAACCTAGAATTTGGGAGCCGATGCATTACATTAATACAGTGACATTATTTCAAACAATAAAATCTTAATTAACCAATTAGTTTAATAATTTTGGAAAACCATATTACATATATGAAACCCATTTTAAATTGGAGATTAAATATATTTCTTTAAAATGTTAATGATCAGAATCCATCAATCTCATTCAGCGGATTCCTATTCATAACAAAGTTAATTGAGACAGAATAAGTGTTTTCTAAAATTCACAGTAAGATTATATAAAATATATGTAATCATTAATCATTACTAATATACAATATGGAAAATTTAATAGAAATTGGACAATTATTCCATTTTGAAAATAGTATAAGGAATAATATATATTTAATTTTATATAATTGTAAGAATTGAATTTAGTCAATAATAAGTGAATTAAACCTACTAGTAGATATTATAACTAATCTAATAATCACAAAGAATAAAAAATTCATAATTATGGATTGTATAACTATGGATATCTAAAACATACCATAAAGAAATCATCCAATGAATATAATACCTTTAATGTTTTTTTCTAAAAATATAATACTATGAAGGCTTCATTCCACATATCTTATATAGTAAGGGATGCAAGCAAAGAATAAAATACCTTCAGTGCATAATTCCAATAATTTAATACATTCAATGTGAACACCATATGTAAAACTATTATATTTTTTAAAGGAATAATAATATCAATTTAATGATAATATAGATATAAAAAAATATTTTAAGTGATTTATTGTTTGAAGTGATTATTTTCAATCTAAAAAGAATGTAATTTTGAAAAGTTAACTTTTACCACATTGTAATTTTCAAGTATAACCATTTGGATGAGATTATTGAAAATAAAAAAATAAATACCATGATTATAAAATGATTCCTGAAATAATTTATTTAAAAGTTTCATTTGATATTCCACAAAAAAATAATAATGTGTGGAAAATGGTGTATACCCCATGGAATGAAATGTGAGACAAGAATATTTTACCATGTATCTAAATCATCACATGTGTCTTCATACTCATAAATTATAATATTATGTTAATTATTTACTTTATTATTTATATTTTTGAATATTATTATCACTTATACTTCATTTATTATAATTGTTTATACAAATTCTCATAAAATTAGGAATATGTTGGGTATTTTGACCAAAATAGGTTCCTTTGTTAAAATATCTTTTGTAGGTCGACTAATGTTAAAGGGTTCGTTATATAAACATATATTGAATAATAAAAATATCCTAGTTGTCATATATATATCTTCCTTATACTCTTAAAACATCATGAATGATGGTTAAGAATAATAAACAAATGTTACAATCATGTAGAGTGTAGGCCGTACGTACTCATGTTTAACATTTCCCATTTTTCAATAATAATCATGAAAAGGTACTTTGTATATTTTTTTTCTTACAAAAATATTAATTATATAAAAATAACATAAAATTTAATCCTAAATAATTATATATATAATTCTTTTGATGTAAAAGGAATCACATCACGTCAAGGAGGTTGTAGTCCGCATATCGACGAACTACATTATCACTTTTTCCATGTCGGTGAATGTAGCAATGAAAATGATATATAATGTTTCCATAATGTTAATTATATAATTAATATCATATATATTTCATGTAATTTATATATTTTTAACTAATCTCATTCTTATTATATTCCATGTAAATTTTGAACATTTCATGTCGCTTTTAGGAGGTTGTAGTCAAAACGTCCACAAATGATGTTATCATATCCCAACAATTTAAAATTAAAGAGTTTATGTGTTATGTATAAATTAATTAAGAAAACCTAAATAATTAATATCATATATATATGTATCATATAAAATATCTCTTTCAACAAAATTCCCTATATTAGAGGTGGTAATGGAAAAACCAACAATCAACATTTCGTGACGCAGTAGTTCTATATACATTAACCATACATTTTTTACACATTAGATGGATGTTTTTTTAAATGTAGTTAGATGAAATAGAATAAAACATTTCATTATATCGTTGATAATTATTTGATTATTTAATCATGGAACAAGAATATTTTATGTGTTGGAGAATGAAAATAAAACCGGGTAGCTTGGGGAAGAATGTTACCTCTTATTCGGGTAAATCATTTTTGTTTGAATCAAAGGGATTAATTTGATTGATTTATTCCAAAAGAGATTATCTTAAGAGGGAAAATATGTTGGTAAACGATTTTTTTCATATTTTTGATGATCCAATGTTTCTTGTGATGTGTGATGAAGGAGAAGATTAAGTGGCTTTTTTAATTGAGGGGCAGTGGAATTATTTAAATACCAAAAGGAATACATTAATTGGAGGTATCCATTATAAAATGGGCCTTCATAATGGTTAAATAATGTATTAAATGGGATTTATAGTCTATAAAAACCTCCACTTCACAAAATGAAGTACATTTTTGTAATTTTGTTCCTTACCTTCTATGTTTCATAATTTTGATCATTTTATTCCCTATTAAAGTAACTAGTTTTCTATCCAATGTAATTTAACCATTTAGAAAAATTAATTTGATATATATTATAAGATATTGATCCATTTAAATATAGTTAATATATATATATTTCAAAATATAATTCTCATGTGTTTTGGAAATTAATTTTTAAACAAGTGCGTGTAACATTCAAACACCCCACATTAACTCAGAAACATCTAAAAATGTTTATACTATCTGTGAATCAATATTTTAATTATAAAAGATCAATTGGTCAATTAATATAAAATATTATATATTCAATTACACTAAAAATAACTTCTAATAATATTTTTTTATTAATGTGAAATTATTTTAGAAAATGTCATTTATTGTAAAATAATATTTATGTCAATTTCCACATTACTTATATAATTTTAATCCCCAAATATCAAATTAATATTGGAATTAAAATATATTATTTTCAATTATTTATAATATTATTTATTAATCTAAATAATTAATTAAGTACAAGAGTTCAACAAATTTAATTCACTTTTACTATTTACATTAACATTTTTATGTAAATTATTAACTAAATAATCATTGTGTTGGTGTTTCTTAAAAAATATATGTAACTAATTGATTTATAAAGAAATTAAAGATAACTTTTTATAATAAAAAATACCCTTTTATCTATAAAAATGATATGTATATTTTAATATTTGATGTTTGGTACATATCTTAATGTCTTATAAATGTTAAAGGCAAAGAAGGTTCATTTTTTTGGTCTTTTACGTTACATAACTTATCATATATTGAAATTTCATAAATATGTGTCCCACTAACTCATAAAATTAGAACCAAGGAGGTATAAAATCAAAATATTTACATCCAATGTCCTTTAGAAAAGTTTCTAGATCATTTTGGACTTTATGATTAATGTTTAGTCTTTTGTTAAGCTTTATTTTACCATAATCAGATTAATTAATTTTAACGACATTTACTAATATTTTTTGACAAAAAATAACTTGATAGTATTAGAATAAAAATATTATATAGATTATAACCCTGAATTTCTTATTTTCCACATTTAATCCATTGATGCGGATAAATTATTTTTAACACAAATCCCATAATTGTGGTGAGAAAATTGTGTTTTAATGTTAAACGTTTAATATTTTAATAAGTCATTATATAAAATTTCAATATAAAAACAATTAAAAATACCTTAATTGGAGTAATATATTTATAATTGATCAATTGGGATTTTAATTACAAATTTAAATTATAATTTAAAATTAATGATCATTTTAAAAAGACAGTTTTAGCTAAAATAGAGTATTTGTCACTATTCATTAGAAAATGAATCTTCTCATAAAAATACTAAAAATTTACCATATGATAATTTTAACAAAAAAATTCAAAAAATATAATTACATTTAAATTTTATATAATATTTTCAATATTTATTTTTAAAATAGTTGCACCATTAAAAGTTGTAAAACTTGGCCTTGCGTGTAATGCAAGAAAATTTTGATTTGTGTGTAGTTTTTGTTTAAAATATTTTATTTTATAATTAAATATTGAAAAAAATTATTTTTATTCTAATAAAATATTTTAATTCCTTGGGTTGTTAAATTTTAAAAATAAATGAAAAACGAGATGCATTTGTAAATGGGAAAGGTTTTCTATTACATGCAATACATAGATAAATAGATTCAAAGATGTATCCCTTACAAATGGTTTTTACTATAATTATTTTCATGAAACTAAATGTAAATTTATTTTTTATATGTATTATCATTCTCTAATAGTTTTTAATGTATATCTACAGATATTTTAATGGAAATTGCTTCGAATCATATATATAAGATATAAAAATATTGGCACAATATTGAAATTCAATATAAAGGACCAATGAGAATTAATGATACATTTATCCGTGAAGAATATCACATGGATGAAGATTTAAATAGGTTAATGTGATGATATATTTCAATAGATAGTGAAGATGAATTATAATATTATTCAATATTCCCATAATACAATAAAAGGCCATTGATGTTAATCTAACATCTTTAGAAAATATTTTCACAATTTCTAAAGATATTTATTGCGTGTGAATTTATTTTGAAATAGATTACAAAAAATTTAGTCTGAAAAGGTAATTCCATAAAATCATTTATAATATTCTTGAATTCTATGTTTAAGGGAATATGTTTTACAAATTAATATGGTCTATACTAAAAACTTACTCAAATAAAAAGAGTACTCTTAGAACTAAATGAAAATATAAAATTGTGTAATAAAAAGTGTAATTTGTATTATTCTCTCAGTTTATGTCGATGTATAATTAAGTAAATATCGCAGGGTCACTGATAAAAATATGATTCAAATAATTAATGAATAATAGTAATTTTATACATTCTTAAGGTCTATTTTTGCTGTGGAGAGTGAAATTCATAAATGTTAAGAGTCCCACCATGAATGATAAGGCTTGTTAGAATGAATACTAAGGGAAATCTAAAGTGAAAAGATATAAACGGAATAATATATTTTGGAGTGTATCTTATATGTGTAAGGGTCAAATGACTTCTTCATAAGAGTCATTATAGGACTCCTTCCTAAACCATAAGGGTTACCAATTGATAAAGAATTTGTTGAAATATATGGTAAATGGAACATTTAATTGTTCTTTGATGGATTAATGATGGAAATATTAAAATTATATTTTAATTCACGTTAATATATTGATAATATGATCATTCTTCCCCATAGATGATAACCAGACCATAAAACTATTTGAAGATGATGAACTAGATAATGTCAATTCTATGAAATGACATATACTTATTCCATAAGGAAGTGATCATTTTTTTGTTCTTGATTGAGGAATATTTTAAAATATAGGATTGTATTACAATATAAAACTCCATTAATGAAAAATAGGAACAACCTAGTTTCATATAGACATAGAATAAATTAAAGAGGTTATGTATTTTCTTTATAAGAGTCTTAATTATTTGGAATATCGCATGAAAAATAAAATCATAAGCCTCTTTAATGATTGAATGATGAAAATTTTTATGGGATTTAAGTGAGTAAAGGAGAGTAAATTCAATTCCATAATTTAATTGAATATTCAAATATTTGAATATGGAAACATATTCATGTTTTGTGAAGGAAAAAAATCAATGAAAATGGGAGGGATTATGGCCAATAGAGAGTCTGATAATAAATTCTAGTTAAAGATATTATATATTGAATATGAAGGTGTGTGTGACTATCAATGATGTCATAAATATGAGTGTTAAATGAGGATATGGATATATAATGTCTAAAGGTGGATTGCATTAAAAGTAGTTATTTTTATACAATAATGAGGTTCCCATTTTATGATGTTATAGCGAGTTAGTGATTTCACAAATGTATGGTTGGCGAAAATATTTATAGAGTTTCATGTTAATAAAATTTAGTGATTTATTTCATTAATAATTATAAGAGATCTATGTAAAATCTCAACCCACCTCATGGGTGTGAGTCAAAGAAGAATTGCTACTTGGCCTTAGGTGACATCCCCAAGACTCCAAAGTATTGAAATAAATTCCACAGAATTCCAAAAGATTTTGGGAATTATTTTCCTATTGAAAATAAAACAACCACATCAAAAAACCCTAACCAAATGTAACATCTCGATTTAGGGTTCCGCCCAGAGGTGCCCCATTCTCGGTTGTCCATATTGACTCAAGCGCGTTTCCCCGAATGCCAGAGGCTACCGACTAGTAGAGAGGGCCTTAGATGTGATAGTGGGGAAACTATTCCCTCATTGGAAGTGTAACACAATGGAAGTAAAATAGAGAGTAATAGTGGAAGTAGTAAAACAAGAAATAGGTAAACAGCAGAAGTAATAACCAATTAAAACACCCATATATACATGATGCATGATACATATGTCTAGGAAGGTATCCAAATATGTGGCAATGATGGAATACAACACTAAACCAAAGTACAATAGAAAAAAGATAAAATGCTCCAAAACATTGCAAGCCTCAGCTTAGTCCCATGCTCCCTAGATCCGCAACAATTAAGTACCTGAAGTAGAAGGGAGATTTCCCATATCTATACCTTCAACAATATAATCTGTTTGAGCCCAAAATCATGACCCAAACAGGGTGTGATACTAATCCTAGTAGGACACCACCCAAAGATCTGTGCCTAACATTCAGTGAATTTATATGGCTTCCAATAGAAAAAATGAATAAGAAAATAAGGAATTACCCATAGTGACGATCCTACAATTTCAAATGCATTCATTTTCATATATCATGTATGTATCTAATCAAAATTAGGTAACCCTCTAGGAAGTACTCATAACTTAACCCCTCCCATTCAAACAAAAAAACACAAAAAAACCTATGGGATGTACACAGAGTCTAAACCCTCTAGTTTAGCTTTAGGAAAGACACCCTGAGGAAACACTCACCGTCAATTCCCCATGTGGTCCCATATCGGTAATTAATAGGTAATTTAAGGAAGCACTCAACATCCAATTCCCCCTATGGTCCGTATTGAGGAAACTGCCCACACTCTGAAGGAGAACGTAGGTCCATCCCCCCTACGGTCTTGAAATGTAAAAGTAAAAAGACAATCTAGAGAATCCCTCAACGTCAATTCTCCCTAGGTCTACTACACCATGTTCCCACAACACTATGTAAGTCAGTCATGCACAAACGATACATGTAATCTAATGTAAAACTCAAGAACTACTTGTAAAAACAATCTACAACCTATCATACCATGTTATATAATAAACACTCTATCCTAACAATACAAGGCATGGAAAGCAAAGCAACAACCTAACAAGAAAAGCTAGACCAAACGTTCAAAAACAAGAAAACATGGGAAACAAATCCATAGCCTGGAAATGTTAACCCTATTCACAATAATTAACCTATATCCAAACAAACAAGGAATATAAGGTAATAAAATGGCTACAACCATAATCATTTAATACCTCATTCATGGGTATTGGGGATTTTGAACATAAAATTCAAAGACTAACTATGGAAAGGCACAAACCACTTACCTCAGCGTCGTGAGATTGATATACGTGAACCTCTAACCTTTAATATTCCAAGAAATTCATATATTGATGCGATTCCTACACAATCAATTACAATTGATTTTGAAAATGGATGGCGAGTTGAGGGATCAGAGAATATCTGTGGTTGTACAGATGCTCCGGGATGAAATAGGTAGAGAAGAAGTGTGTTATGTCCATAAGACGTGACCCTAGTTCATTTAATGATAAAAAGAATGTACTTGACATGTTATTTATAATTACATAGTGTGAACTTGCATTTTCTTTCCTCCACTTTAGGCAGTCTCCATGTCACCACACACGGCCATGTACTCGGCCATTACACGGCCATCACATGGTCACCAATGAAAACCAGGTATACTGCGTGTACATAAAAGTACACGGTGTGTACTCCTGAAATTTATAGAAACTCCCCTTTTTATGAAAAACAACTATAAAATGAAAACATACTTTAAATGAAGATCTAGGTTCTTTCAAACATCTCCCATCAAATAAATTCATCCCTGAATTTCCCTAGCAAGGCAGCATAGAATAAGGAACCTTGAATAGCTCCAGCCAATGTGATAGTACATCGACCTCATTCTCACGGACCAAGGAGATACTGAACAGGGAGAACCTTCACACTTTTATCAAGAATCCAGATTTAATTCCTCTCAAAGGATGCATCCACCTCTGACTCAAAATCCTCAGGTTGGAAAAAATGAGACCGGTCTGAGAAGTAACGTCAATGTTGAGAAATGTGGAAGACATCGTGCGTTTCCCAGTACCTCTGAGGAAACTACAACCATTATGAAACTGGGCCAACTCTCTCCAACACATCAAACAACCTGAAATACCTCAGGGAAATCCTACCCTATCTTCAAATCCTCTTATGACCCAACCACAGTGTGACATGCATGAAAACCTAATCTATGACCACAAACTCTAGAGGTCATCTCTGTCGATCAGCATAAGTCTTCTGTCTTGGTTGTGCAGTAGCCATCCTCTTCTGAATCGACTCTATCTGCTCTAGGGTCTTCTAGACAAGACGAGGTCACAACATATCTTCCTCTCCTCCCTCCATCTAGCATACATGTGATCGACGTGGCCTACCGTACAAAGCCTCATAAGGATCCATCTGAATTATTTTGTGAAAACAATTATTGTAGGAAAAATCCCCAAAAGGTATGTGTTTCTCCAAAGAACATCCAAAATAAATGATACTTGCTCAAAGCAAGTCCTCAAGTACCTGAATCGTATACTCGTATTGTCCATCTGTATGGGGATAGTAAGGTATACTCAAAAGTAACTGTGTACCCAAATCTGTCTAAAGTCCCTTCCAGCCCCATGAAGTAAAACTTGTGTCCCTTTTTGAAACAATGGAGGGCAGAACTACTTGTAAATGAACAATCTCAGATTTACAACCTTCCTAGCTCATCAACACTGAATGTCTCCTTAATTAGCAATATGTGAGAAAACATTGTGAGTCTATCAATGACATCCCAAATTGCATCATTCCCTCAAGGCGACCTCATCAATCATTTCATGAAATCCATCAAAACAACATTGAAATTACAGTCAAGATTGGGTAACTGCTGTAAAAGACCTACTGGTCATTGATGCTCCACCTTCACCAACTGACAGGTGGAACACCTCATGTTAAAACTAGCAACAAATTCCTTTATAACTAGCCACCAAAAGATGAATCCTTCCTACTAAAACATCCACATGTAGACTCCCTTCGACGCTTCCATCTATCAGTAGAAGGGATACTAACTTCGGATGTCGAAATGACTTGGATCACCACTCCAGAATCCCTCAGATTACACTCTGTGATTATCTCATGGTTGACTATGGAAGTGTTGGATGTCAACCTGTAGATGTTCACATGATATCAAATGTCATGCCTAAGACCATCCTCAAAATTCCTTTCCAAAAATAACTCAACATGTCTTGGATTGGGCTTGAAGTGACGTCGATCTATGAAGCGAGAAAAATACTCCATAACAGAAAGAGTACCATCCTCGAGAATCATGATCTCTCGGGCTCGATCATCCCTCAATGTCTTCGGGTAGAAGTAGTCATAGAAGGCACATTAGAACTCATAAAATTCCATAACCTGTTGGAGTCCCTCCTGTGAGATCACATCCCACCACATCTTGGTGGAGTCCTGAAGCATATATGTAGCGAGATTCACCCTAATCTCTAGAGGTATCTCCAGATGATCAAAGATAAAAATCATAGCTGCTAACCATGACTCTGCAGCCTGAGGTCCTCCTTCCCTAGTAAAAGTGGGAGGTTACTTATGCTGGAAAACCCGCTTCAAATATAGCATATATGGGGAAGAAGGTAGTAATCCTCAGAAAGACTACATAAAACTCATAATGCCTTCTCAGAATACTATGTCAGCACTTGTGTCTAGAATGGGGGCTAGTGCCAAGACTATCACAATTAGTAGACCTTCTGGTAGTCCTTAATCAGCCATGTCTAGTGTCTGATCACTTCCCTATAACTGGCAGGCAACTAGAGGATGTCTTAGTGTCATGACTCGACATGTTCAAGCACTCACTTTAGATCAAGATTAATAGGGACTGAAACATTGAAACCTATAATGGAACAAGAGAAATAATGAATTCATGTTTTCTCAAAACATGGGTACACGACGTGTATCATGCCTACACGACGTATTCCCTTAAGACTTTACATGGGTGTGTATGTTTTCCAAAACTAGTCGTGTAACACCAGATACACAGGACGTGTGTTCCTAACACACGACGTTTACTTGAATCCTCTGCCCCATCTCATGTTCTTCTACACTTCTAGGACACACAATTTCCATAAAACAAGAAGACATGGCGTCTTAGTGCTAGAAACAGTGTATACTATATGAACTTCACTAACGTGTGTTGTTAGTCACACAGCTGGTTACACAGCTCACTTTACACTGCATGTTTATCCTAGAAACGACATGTACAATAAGATTTCCACCATCCGTATTGTTAGTCACACAGGTGGACACATGGTTTATGCAACACGACATCTACATCTGGTACACGGCGTGTCCCGCAAAATATTTCTCAACCCTGTGTCTCTGCCCACACAGCCAGTGACACAGTTAGTGACTACACGGCGTGTACATACATAACACGACAAGTACTTAAGAAAATTAGTTCCTTCATGAACATAAGGACACATGGCATCTATTCATCATTAAAAACTGTGTATTCTAGGAGTTTATAGATAGTAAGTCTCCGAAACTACTCTAGAAGCCCATAAAAACAGTAGAACTAACATTAAAGTACCAAATTCTGGTCCGTGAGGACCCATACACCCTGAAAACCAAATCGTGGAATCTGTTAAATGTTATATTCAAAGAAAAACAATACAACGATCCAACAAATTCTGATTCACGAGGTCCCATAACACCTCAAGAACCAATGTTTGGCGTCCATTCAAGAAAAACCTTACCCAACCAATACCTTATCAAAAAAAGGTTTCTATCAAGGTATCTATCACAACAACAAGCATATCTTAAACAACCTCTATCACAACATCATTCATCACTAATGAACCCTAAATAGCATAGAAAGAATGTATGACACGTAATCTGTTGAAAGTGAATATAAGATGAATTAGATGGTATGACCTCATCTCATCGGGTTAAAACAAAAATATAACCACAATAATATCCACAATAATAGCACAACACACGTGAATCAGCTAATGTTGAAAAAAATCAACTTTAAAAACTGCAAAATAAAAAAAATCAATAATGAGGTAAATTGCATTTTCCATGTACAAAGGATAGCTACTCCCAGACACAACTAATTAACATGTACCTATTTTCTTCCTATCCCTAGCTATAGGCTCCAAAAAATAAGTCAAGAAGAAAAGAACCCACTGATATCACTTTGTAACGTCCCGGTTCTGGGAGCCACCCAGAGGTTCCCCGTACCCGGTTGGTCATATAGCCTCAAGCGCATTTCCCCAAAAACTAGAGGCTTCCGATGAGCAGTGAGGGCCTTTGGTGTGATAGTTGGGAAATAATTCCCTCATTGACAAAGCAACAGAATGGATGTAAAAAAGATAGAAATAGTAAAAGTAGTAAAACATACAATAGGTAAATAGAAGAAGTAATTAACAACTGGAGCACACACATATATATGATGCATGATACATATGTCTAGGAAAGCATACAAACAAGACACAATGATGGAATACAATAAAAAACCAAAGTACAATAGAAAATAGCTAAAATACTTCACAATATTGCAAGCCTCAACTTTCTCCCATGCTCCCCAACTCCGTAACAATCATGTACCTAATGTAGAAGGGTGCATTCCATAATTTATTCCTACAATAATATATTCTGTTTGGGCCCAAAATCATGAACCAAACCGGGTGTGAGTGAATCCTAGTAGGTATCCACCCAAAGATCTGCGCATAACAATCAGTGAATATATATTCCTGACAATAAAAAAAATGAAGTAGTAAACAAGGAAGTACACATAGTAAGAATCCTACAATTTTGAATGCATTATTTTTCATATATCATTTAATAATCTAATCAAAATTAGGTAACCCACTAGTAAGTTCTCACAGCCTAACACCTCTGGTTCAACCGAAACAAACACAAGAAACCCTCTGGGAAGTACAAACTATCTAACCCCTCTAGTTCAACTTTAGGAAAGACACTCTGAGTAAGCACTCACCATTAATTCCCCATGTGGTATCATATTAGAAACTAGTTGGCACTCAGAGGAAGCACCCAACATCCAATTCCCCCTGTGGAACGTATCTAAGAAACTACAAAAACTATGAGGGATCAATTACTTTCTTCCCCCTATAGTTTCACAACATAAAAGTAAACATACACTCTGGAGAAGCCCTCAATGTCAATTCTACCAATGGTCTACTACAGCAGGTTCCCACAGCCCTATGTAAGTCAGTCATGCACAAACGATACATGGAAGCCAAAGTAAACCTCTTGAACAACTTGGATAAACAATATAAAACTTATGATAGCATGTCAGATAATAATCACTCCATCCTAAAAATACTAGGATTCGAAATCAAGGCAGTAGTCTAATAGTCATGGCTAGAACAAACGGTCGAAAATAAGAAAACATGTGAAAAACATCCATAACCATAAAATGTTATCCCTATTCACAACAAATAACCTCTATCTAAACAAAAAGGCATATCATGTAATGATAGGGCTAAAACCATAAACACGCAAAACCCCGTTCTTGGGTATTGGGCACTTTTGCACCTTAAATTCAAATACTAACTACAGAAATTCACAAACCACCTACCTTGGCATCACGAGATTGATATATGTCATCTTTAGGCCATGAATCTTCCTAGAACATCATAGATTAATGAGATTCCAATGCAATCGATGGTGGTCGATTCAGAGAATGGACGACGAGTCGGGCGCTCAGAGAAGATCATCGACAGTACAGTTGCTCCTAGATGAAATAGGATGAGAAGAAGTGTATTCTGTTCATCAAACGTGACCCTGGTCTGTTTAATGAAATAGAGAAAGTATATGGCGTGTTCTTTAGAAGTACACGACATGTACTTGCATTTTCCAGCCTCCTCTTTAGGCGGTCTCTAGGTAACCACACACGTCTATGTGCTTGGCAGTTACACGACTAGCACATAGTCACTAGCAGTAATCGGGTACATGGCATGTACTTAAAAGTACACGTCATGTACACAAGAAATTTCTAGAAACTCCTATTTTTCTCAAAAGCAACCAGAAAAAAACATACCTGAAGTACATCAAACAACATCTAAATTATCCTTGTGCACAATTTATACTATTCAAATGTATAAAAACCCAAACCAAGCTATATCACAACACTGAGAAAAAATCAAGACTAATATCTAAATGAAAAGAAAAATACAAAAAACAAAAAAAAAATCAATGACTCAAAAGGTACCAAAACAATAACTTCCAAAATTATCAATGATCCAAATCAACTATAAATTCCATTGTATCTTGATGCTTTACAAAAGAAATATTATATATTTCCTTTACCCATGTCTAGATGAACAACATCTACAAAAGCATAAATGTTCCAATGAAGTGGGTGAGTAATGGAAGACCTTTGGTTTTCCCCATATGAATTACCAACTCACATAATTTGGTTATAACAAGTTAGAAAATTTTAATTAAACAATTTACATAGGACAATATAAAATAGTTTATCAATAAACTAATAGCGTTACTGAAAAAAATAGTTTTCTATAAAAAAATTGTTTTCACTAGAAATCAACAAAACAAGTCTTTCAAACCCATTTCTCAAATCCATTTTTCATAACCCATTACAATGAACACATCCACACAGGTATCCCAGGTAAATGGTTTATACTCATGAGTGGTATCTCATTCATTTACAAATTCTCTACAAGGTTTTCAATATCCCATATACCTTTACACCTTTCTCACCGAGCAACATGTCATAATTAAACAAGACCTTATAGAAACATGAACACTCACAACCAAGTATTCCCAATACCCACTAAAAACTAATAATTTCAATTTATTTCAATAAAACATTACTTTTATTGAAAATATTTTAGTGAAGAAAATTCAATTAATTAACACCAAGGAAGTTTCAAAACATATTTTTTAAAAATATGGAACAATTGCCTTTAAAAAATAACCAATTTTACAGATTTTACAAACCATCACAATAGAGGGTTTCTACTATGATTTTAACAAAAATTTCCAAATAAATTTCAATAAATTCAATCAATTTGAAATCCAGATGTCATTTTATAATAAAGGAAGTCAATAATGACGCCACGTACATTGGAAAATATGGTGGAACTGAAGAATGACACAAATTCTTCATGAAAACCCAGTCGAAAATTAAAAAACCCTCAATAGATCTCATTCCATATAATCAATAAAAAAATATTAGAATGATTGGAAAAAAAATAATATATATCTATCCAAAATAGAATATATATATGAATCCAAGAGAAGGAATAAGAAAAGATCTTGAAAACACACTAATAAAGGAGACATGCTAAGCAATCCATCCATTATTGCACTCGGATTTGACAACGGATCAATCCTAGATCATAGGAGGGAGTAACGACAAACACTGGGAGAAGATACAAGTGATATAGGGTTTAAATATAGGAAAAACGTGGTGTAGGAGGAATTATAAATGACATCCAAAATTTTAGGGTCTAATCATAAACAGTGCACAGTTAGAAAAATTGTACGCTTAACATTCATATTAACCTCTCTCCAAACAAAATATTACTCATTGGTGCACACATGGTTTGGAAAGTCTATTAACTTAAATGAATAGCTACCCAGCACCAACATTACCACATTCATGGTTTTTTGGGGAAGTTTCATAGTTTTTTTAACCAATCTCAAACCACGATCCTCTATAAAATCCCAAAAACCATTAAAAAATTCACTAAACACCTCAAACAACACCCAAAAACATTACATAGATAAAATTCATAAATAAAATTTTATGTACCTAAAACCTGTGGTTCTACAAGCTATGTGTTAGTGGGATAATATCTACAAAACAAAAGTGACGTAGTCATATATCATAGTAGAAAACATAATCTAAAATTTGTATTGTATCCAATTATTATATATAAAAAATTATGATTTAGAAGGAGATTTTATATATAAGAAAAAATCTGGATGGTGTTTGAGGAAAAAAATCACTAATTCACCCCAATGGTTTCCATATATTATGTTTTCTTATCATTTGGTATCAAAGAATATGTCTCCTATGAGTGATATCTCTTGAATATTTTTATTGATCCACACAGATAAACCAATACCAACGGTCTTCGATCATTCTATGGAATGGTAATATATATTTTTAAATATATAACGCAACCCCATATCCTCTATCTCACGCATTATAAGAAATATAGATTCTATTCAAAATGGGATACTATTACTAGGTGTTAATATTACAGATAATCATGTTTATATGAACTGTATTGAAAATAAATGGTAATGAAATATAATAAGTTTTGTTCTATTTATTTTAGAATAATCCATAAAAGTATTGGTATGTGAAATTGGAAATTAAATTTTGGAAATAATTTTTAGTATTTATGAAGGAATCAAAAAATGAAGGATGCTAAGATGATGATTATTTGAGATTAGTTGTACAATTATAGAGTTAATGAAGTGGAATCAGTTCTTGAATTAATTACATCAGTCATTGTTATAATGTCTAGTAACTTTTCAGATATTTTTTAACCCTTGTATATTTCAATCTCAGTTGAATATTTTTTAATGTCAATTAAAGTGTAATTTTGTAAAAAATATGATATTTTCATGGACGTGCATGGTTGATGGACAATTTTCTCATACCGTGTGTCCTTCTAGTTAAAACCAAGAAACCGTGGATAGTGAGAGTTTTTATGGTTGGCATAGGGTCTAAAAAACAATGTTATATCATAGTAATAAAAGTACACCCCAATGAAGGGGTACTATATAACACCCCTCTTTTCTCTCTGGATTTAGAATCTATTAGGATTATACTCGGGCTTATGTGATATCCCGAAAATGCCAAAGCGTGGAAATAAATTCCAACAAATTAATTAAATGTTTGGGAATAATTTTCCATATGAATGTAAAACTACCAACCAAATTTTTAATAACAAAATAACCCACCACATGATGCATGAAATCAATGAAAAAAAACACAATGAAATAGTAGACATAAATTATTTAACTAAAACCATGTACTACTACAGAAGACTACAGAGCAGACAAGTATATAGCAGAAGACTAAAAACCAACTAAACTCAACGCAAACCAAAACTCTAAATATCCAACATTTTCCAAGCTCCAACTCCACTAAAATAGGCCTCGTACTTCTAAGAACCACTAGAGAGGTGTGATACATTACATTTTCATGTGTCTTGATAAAAGTTCTATGTAAAAGCACTAATGTTCCAATGTAGGGGTGAGTAGTGAAACTCAGTAGGTTTTCTACAAATGACTTCCCTAATCATGCCACTAAGATAGAACATGTTATTGCAATTATATGAAACAGAATATATAAAATAGTTTCAAAATCAATTTATACCATAATAAAAAATTTGTGAATGTAAAATAGTTTTCTCATAACAAATTCTAGATTCACAGAATGAATCCAAATAATTTTCAAAAACTTTTTCTCGAAATTCTATTTTGGATTAACACATTACAATTCACAAACCCACACATCCACCCCTGCACGATTCATTAGAACAGTTCCATAATCATGAGCGGCTTCTCATCAATCTATCATGTTTTCACAAGTTAATTAAATAACAGGTTGCATTACACATTTATCACCAAGAACAAGGCCATATGTCCACTATGACTTATAATACAATATGAATACACACCACCAAGTATGCAAAAAAAACCATTCCAACCCAATCTTACGAAAACCATTAAAATTCCAAAAACATTTCAATTCAATGAAAATTTAAATAAGAAAACCTATTTTATTGAAAGTTTTTTTCCAAAATTCAAACAATGAATCTATTTTAATGTCAATATCATAAAATAATTTATCAATGAACATTGCACAAAAATTCCACAATATCACACAAAAACGCAAAGCAACACTAAAAATGTTTTCTACCATTCCTTACAAACCAATTTTAATTTTAATTTAATTAATTTGAAGCTAATCCTTCAATTTAAAAATAGAAAATATAACGGTGAATACAACTACCTCAAAATATTATATGAAGAAAAAGAAACACGAAAAAATCCATGGAAAAGGGTTGAATCTCCAAAATCCAACCATTAGTATCGTCCGCTAACAAAAAATCTAAATCTATAAATATTTGGAATAAATTACCTCATATATTTACAAATAAGACATAGATGTAAGATTTTAATATATATGTAAAAGTAGATCTAATAAAACCTTCACAAACAACCAAGAACAATGACTTATAGTGATTGTTGGGATTCAACACACCAAGAAACACCGCTAAATCACTTCCAAATTAGTGGGAGAATCCTAGATAAATATAAACTGTAATAAATAGTTACTTAGGGATATTTTGGGGTCAGAAATAATGGTAAAAATAGAAAAATATCCTAGGTACACTTTTTGTGGATATATTTTTTAAACTGTGAATGGTTAATCACATGTTTAGTCATATTGTGCGCTAACCATGCATTAGCCACTTTCACAAGGATGAAACCCCAACAGTTGTCTCCCATGGTTTCCAAAATATTCACCAACCATTCCAAATCCCACTTTCTCAAGAATAATGCTCTATCCTAGGATTCCGCATGATTTGGAAAAACCATGCTCTATGCATACATTTTCACCTTATGCCTATGTCTCATTGTTCATGGTTTTCTATTGGTCATTCATGGTTTCCCAAAACCGTTCACCACCCATGATCCCTTAGAAAATCCCCAAGAAATCCAAACATCTTTTAAACCCTCCCAATCTAAACCCAAAGTAATTATATAGTAAATAATTACAAAATAATTGATACTATGTTAAATCTGGTTGTACTACATTCTTGACACCATTTTCCCTTCCATACCTGAATAATAGAAAACAATTATTTCTTTGAAATAGTTCTATAAATTTATATTTCATTTAATTCTCTTTTTCCTAAGTCACTTTTGGAATTTGGACATGCTTCCATAAAACCTACATTACCCTGTAGCATTTCTCATGCCAGACTTTCTGTTCCGTAACCTAAATCTGCACGGGCATTCCAACCAGTGATGCATCTCTCTGTAGGTCTATGTTAGTCTATCCAATAAAATTTTCATGATCAAGACGAAACTTTTTCAACTGAGATACATGAAACACAATATGCACATAACTGAATAGTGGTGGTAATGCCAACTAATATGCCACCTCACCAAGCCGTTCATGTATCATAAAATGGCCTATGTATCGAGGATATACCATTCACATATTTCCAAAACATCAATGTCCAAGCCTTGGAGAGATCCTCCACATAAAATGATCAATCAACATGATTAAAAATGGCTAATAAAGATGATCCAAAAATAATTTCAGAAGACTCTAAGACATCTCCATCTATTTCTGATCAACGAAATCTTATCCACTATTTCTTGGTTATGGTTTGATCCAACTAGTGAATTATAAACTATTTCCACAAAAAAATAGAATTAAAAGGACTCCCATAAAATAATTTAAAAAGATATATATATATATATATATCATGTCAAAATAACTATTTTTAACTGAGAACTCCACTAACAACAGAACCTCTTCCAATAAGCCCTGAAAATCTATTATAGAAGCTCTCACAATGTCTTCACACATTTTTATTGTCTTCTCAGATTTCTCAAATAAATGTAGATTATACACCATGGTCATGTTCAACTGATCCCTAAGGGATCCATGTGTTAGGATTTCCATAAATGAGACATTAACCTCATATCTCTATTTAACACTTTTGAAATGGGTTTTTCATGCCACTTTACAACTACTCAAATATGTTTTTTAAAAAATTCCTCCACTATTTGACATTCATGAATATAGGTGAAATGAGATGACTTTGAGAGCTGATACAATCTCACCCATGGGGAATTTTGTTTTTAAACTATTCTCAGAAGACCTGTTACGAAATCCATAGCTATATTCTTCCATTTCCACAGCAAAATAGGAAATGGCTGAAACATACTAGGTGGTCGATGATTCTCTACCTTAACTTACTAAAAACGAAATCATCAAGAAACAAACCCACACCTTCTTATTCATACTGGTACACCAGAAAACTAAATTCAATTCATTATAGATCTTTTTATTCTATGATGAAAATTCCTTATTGAATGGTGTAAACATGAATATGTTGTTCATGATAAGACATATGTATGATCATCTAATTTATAAATGGAAAAATTGTAATCTCATCTAGCTTCCATCACTCAATGGTCTTCCTCCATTAGTATTGACCTCATAGACAAACATTCAACATCATATGTCTATGAATATTTAACCACCATTATTAAATCTAGAATTAAATGAAACTAGAAATAAGTCTACAACTTCACATTTACCATAAATTTCCATGTGCGTGTTCGTGATGAATTACATCAACTGCCACTAATCTGAAGCTTATTTTTCCAATTGAGAATATGATTTTCTCATTAATTCTTCAGAAACATAATTTAGGTTTCCCAGTGTCTAAAATAAGTCGAAGTTAAGAAGTTGAAATATTCCAACTATTTTAGTTTTCTTAATCCCAAATATTTTTGTGAGAAAATATAATCCAGGATCTTATGTTCTGTGGAAATTGTACTTTTATCATAAAAGAGATAATAGTGCCATGTCTTCAATGCATGGACTATAGCAGAAAAATCCAAATGTTGTATTGGGTAATTCTTCACATTAACTCTTAAAATTCATGAGTCATAAGAAACAACATCATATCGGTATATGATAACACACACCAGCCTAGATCTCGAAGCATCATAATACACTACACATAATTTTTCTAATTCTGGAAAAAACATCATTGATAGTAATGAAAGGTAATGTTTTAGCTCTTCAATAGATTTTTTAATTACTTATTACATTGTAATTAATCATTATACATTGTCATATTTTTCATGGTTGAATATTTTCATGAAAAATCATGAACAAATCCTCTCTAACAACAAGATTTCTCAAGAAAACTACATGTCTTGAAGATATTCTTTAGTGGTCCCCATAAGATGAAAAACTCATTCTTTTTGAGATCATTAATAAACATTTTTCTGAAGTTACAAGTCCATGTAAATGTACATCATGTATTAAATGTATCACTTTGATAATTTGGAATACATATGATGATCACTCAAGGTTCCCAACACTATTGCCATGTTTTTCTCACGCTCTACACTAGTCCTTTATTAAACCAATATGTCATCCAGAAACAACACCCCAAAAGAACCCAGTTATCACTAAAATATCCAATTTATCAATTCCTTGTTGACTATTTATTCAATTCATATTTATAAAAGGAATTACCACATATTTTTAAGGGCTAAATCCACTCATAAAATACTAGGAATATCATCCATCCAATTCTGTAATTGGTGATAACATAATCTCATGTCAATTTTGGAGAATCACCAAGTTCCAAAAAAATGATTGAAAAAATAATCAATGGTTAAATTTGGATAACCTTAATTTATTATAATCATGTTAAACTTACAATAATCCACACATATCAGAAGATTTCCATCAGCATTTTTTGAGAAAGAAAACCCGAGTTTCCCACAGAGATGTCCTCAGTCAAATGAAACCATTAATTTCCATCTCATCCAACTAAACATTCAGTTCCCCTAATTCTTTTGGTTCCATCTGATAATATGGAAGAGAAATAGGACTGGATCATTATTGTGAAATAAAACACTGACAACTAGTATCAGATCATTCCAACTATATGTTCCAATAAGCTATTTGTACCTTCCTTTGTACGTTGGTCTCCTCGAAATAGATATTCAACTACTTATTCAGTTATAAAACATATTCTTTTTTGCATTACAGTTGATGTAAGAATTGACCATTTCCATACTATCCATACCATTGATTATTTCATTTAAATATATATAAATCACAAAAAAAACATTTCCATGGAGCTCAATTAATAGTTATATAACATACTCTACACAAAAAAGCTTGACATTCTCATTGACCGCAAGGAGTTTTAAGCTTTATCATAGAAGGAACCATATCAACATTTAAACTCATAGAATAGAAACTATGAGAAGAAATAAATTAATGTTAATCACATGTTTCAAACAATACCTTCATAAATATTAAATTTAGATGAATCATAGCTCTCTCATTATATGATATTAGTTGATCATCTACAATAATTAGTTCAACTCCATATAATTGTTTTATCTCCACATATTGTTCATAGCTTACTTATTGATATTGAACTGGATGAGGAGTCTTAGTATTCCTAAAGTCACCCTAGCTATATCTAATCTACTGCCAAGATTGGTTATCCTACACTCATTCAATCGAAACATGTGATGTCTTCAATTATTGAGAAGAATCCCAAACACCCAACCATGGTGCACAAAGACAATAGTGTTGAAGTTACCCCATTTTGTTGAAATTGTTCCATGATCTTTGTGCAGGCGTACACTCTCAATTCATGTGGTCAAAGGTACCACATTGGATACAACCCACATTAGTCATGGGTCTCAGATAGAGATTCACAGATGAATCCATCCAATTTTTATTCAAGACCCATCTTTTAAAAAGTTGTTTATGTTCTTCTTTCTACCAACTTTATAGTTTCAACCTTTTCTCATGGTTATTATCATACTTCTTCCTACCATATATCATGATATGTACCTTTCAGCTGCTATCAATCTAATGAATATCTCAATAAAATCCGTAATATAGAAGAAAACAAATATTCGAACAAATCTCATTCAAAAACCTCAATTCAATAATGTGTGTCGTTATGGATGCACAAGAAGTAACCATAGGTGAATAGTGAACTATATTTAAAAATTTAGCTGTATACTCCGTGACAGAAATATATTTATGTTTCATGCTAAAGATGTCAATAGTTCATTGAATTATGAACATATAAGGATAAGATATTTCTTTAAATAATTCTTCAATAGCATACCAAATTTTATTGTCTAATTTATCTGGAATAGGTAAATGCCACCACTAGTATGAAATTTTATCAAACATAAACATCCACGGTTTGATTTTCAACTCTGCTAGTATACTGATGAAATCAATGATATTATTAATTTTATTCGGTTACATATTTCCTCTTTTTGGTTTAGAATCAACCTGGTTGATGGGAGTATTATGTTTTCATAATTCCATGAATTGGTCCACTTTCATTGGCCAATCCCTCCTGTACCCACTTTCCATAACCCAAAATTCTTGGAAAAAACTCTAAACCAATTGGTGGTTCACTTGTGGCTCAGGTGAAACCACATTCTCAGTAGTGTCTTCTTGTTGTATTTTATGACATCTATCTTGATCCATTTCCTAGAAACACAACAACCATAAGAATTATCACTCTCTATTTTCAAAAGCCTTTGAATTTCAAATTCAACCACATCATAATATGAAAAAATTCCTATCTAAAATCAACCTTTTCCACATTCAAAATTTTTTAAAAAATATACCTTTCCGTTGAGAGTAAATTTATTTTAGAAATATCATAATCCTTATCTTATCCAAATGTCACTTTTGAAAATAATAAAAAAACATTTCAAAAATAAAAAAAAATTTCTCCAAATCATATTCAAAATGAAATATGCACTCATATTGGTAAGTCATTTTAATAATGCATTTCATTCTCATCTTAATGTCTAAACCTATGGAAATAAGATTCCAATTCATATAAGTTTTTCCACAACACTTATATAACTAAATCTATGGTAACATGTTATTCAGAATTAAATGGATTGCTATGTATTTTTATGATAAAAATTTTATGTTTCGACTAATCTACTCCTTTCTATGATCCCAAATCAAGATAATATTCATAATTATTTATAAACTACACAACTGAAAACTGTGACCAAGTCCAATGTAGAGACCCGTAGCCTGACGTACATGGACATTACATTACATTTGCGGAATACTTAGTACATAACAAAAACACACACTAAAGGATCGTAATAGTTTAGTGTCTTTGGAAATTCGGAATGAAATCTTCTAATCCTGGTGAAAGATCTTCAAAATCTCCCATAAAGATCTTCCTTTTTTTTACCTAAAACCTTTCTTTATATCCTGGGGAAAAGAAAACATAAAAGGGTGAGCTCAAATGCTCAGTAAGGGTAAACAAAAGAAATATCAATCACATAATTTTCATAAGAACATAACATTTTTGGAAATCTTAACCTGCAAAAGAGAGCATAATTTCATAACATGGGATAAATCATAGTAGTGAAAATGAAACCATAACTTAAAACATTACTCATTGTGGAATACACACATAATCATAGAGAATCATTTCTTGTTAGTCAAGACTCATTGCCAAGACTATCTTAGTGGACAAAGTCCCTTTCTGAATCGAGTAATCCTCGTTCCAGTCCTGTTTCACTGAACCGGTATAACCTACCATTCCAGCCATGTCTATCTCATGAGATATGAAATCATTACCCAATGCATTGGAGGGAGATATAGGTCCCACCCATCTCTTAATGAATCCTTTCTTATGTGTGCCACAGAATCATAAATCATACATCATTGCATAACCCATGTAATAAAAATGGGATTCTTAAACAACATGACATCATAAAACCATTCATATAAGATAAAGGAATTCATAAACATAATTCCATCACAACATAGTCAAATCAATGTAAAAATATGGATAGAAACAGAACCCTTTATTATCTTAGATGGAAAATAATTTTGATAAAACACTTGAATTGAATTCTTGAGGAAAATATCCTTTCTTCTTCAAAATCAATTTCTTTTCACAAAACATCATGAAATTTTTAAAAGAAAGAGATTTTATTGAAAATAGTCATGAAATATTTTGGAGGAATAAAAATAAGGCTTTATAAAACCGTAAAAATCCGTTCGTGCCGTTTAAGTTAAAAAAACATTCTTCTCGTACTTTTGTCGGAAAAGTCAAAAATTACCTCGTATGAAAAACGACAAAATATTCCTTTCATATATTTTACTAAAAACTCACCGAAGGGTAAAATTGGATTTAAACAATTGTAGGTGGATGTAAATAACATTACATATTGAGGAAACATGGATGTGGATGATAAAATACACCCCAGTAATTACCAAAGTAAAAACAATCTCGGATAAAAATGAGATTGTGATATTTCCCTTACCTTAGGTCCGACTTGCTTTGTAAGTGTACGAACCTCCTGTATAATGATTTAAATCATGTTATTGACTTATTAAAGAATCATATTCATTGTTATGATATCATATATGGTTCACTTATGACATTATATTACCCGTTCTTTTGTAAATTCCATGTTAAAGAAGCGTTTTGGGTAAAATCGTTTCATTTATCGTAGGTGTTTTGACTTGTTGTTCTTGACATCATTATTACTTATATCATGATTTACTTACTTCCAGAATATAAAATATGATTTATATATCATATATATTCAGTATATATATATATATAATAGATAGATAAATAAAATGAAAAACACCGTTCATGGAGACGGTAGTCCGTACGTACGCATGAACGCTGTTTTTCTTTCCTTATTGTCTTGAAATGGAAGTAAGTAGATGACATACATATGTATATATATACATAAATCCAGTAGCTTTATAATGTCATATATTTCATTATTATTTCTTATATATACATTATAATCATTCTTAAATGGTTAACATGGAGAATGAATCTCATCGCGTCGTGGAGACGGTATTCCGTACGTACGCACGAGCGATGATATCATTTCTATAAATATTGAATTGAATTGGAGTGGATTATACAATATATCAGAATCAATATGATTTTGTAATAACTATGTATAGTTATTCTTTACACCATTATACCCATCCATGTAAGGTGGTGGTGGAAAATAGATTACACCACGGCGTGGAGACGGTATTCCGTACGTACGCACGCGCGGTGATTTCTTTTTCCGTAGGATGGATAGATGGTGAAATAGGGTTGTTTCATACTTATAATAACATATCAGTATATGAGTGATACTGATGTTATTACTTCATAATGAAACAACCTAAGAAGAAGAAGTGGAAGAAGAAATAAAGATGAAAGAATTGGTAACGGTAATTACCTCTTCCTTGAAGTGCCTCTTTGAGACCTCCTCTTAGGGCACTAGAATTGGTCTTTGAGGAAGACCAGAACCTCTAGGATGTTGCTAGGGAAGTGGAGAAGAGATTTTGGCAGGGTTTGGCCGAGCTTGAGTGCTCAAATTGGTGTGAGGAGGAGGGGGAGGAGGTGTCCTTTTATAGGGGAGGAGAGGGGCACCTTAGGAATATCTCAAAATATTATTTTATATTAAAGTCAAAATCGGTTTATAATGGTTCCAAAGGGTCTTATTTCGAAGCTAAAGTGGGGATGGTTCGAAATCCTATCAACCAATAGGATTTGGACAAGTTTAGGGTATTGTTTTAACCTTATCAATTAGATTTAACTCTAAGTTAATTAATTTAACTTTTACCGTGTCTTTTTGTTTTCTTTCACTATATGGTTAATACACTTACTATAACATGCCAAACGAACCCCAAATTGTTTATTATTAATATATATATCCTTATCTAAGTCATTTGGCCGAACCTTAGATTTTTAGGAATAAAATAACAATTAATAATATAATATTTTATTTAAAAACTATTTTGTGTCAATTTTAACACTATTTGATATATGATTTTTGTGAAAGTCATAACATAATTAAATGTTCGAACCAAGTTGATTAAATCAACATTAATATATCATAGTAACCTAGAAAATTAGTGTAATTCATAAAATTTCTCAAATTACATTTATTTTGGTGTTTATAACATCAATTATGTCAATATTTCATGAATAAGATAATTACTGCATCATCTTTGTGTCATAAATTAATTAAATTATTTGATGTCTAAAAATTACAAATAAAATACCATTATGTAGGAAATCCTTTTTTCTTTCTAATGAATATTTATAGTCGAATTTATCTTATGTGTAACCCCATATTAAAAATGATTTACTTATTAAACTTTGATTTTAACTATTTTAACCTTTCTTTAAATAAATTAATAATAAATGTCCTAATCTAATCCAAGTGGGCCTAAATGGTCATATGTTATTCCTAAGTTTGTTTTTGGTCGAATTACACTTGTCCAATAGAATTAGGACATGTGTTAGGGTAATATTAATATCATATTTACCCTTAGTTACCCTATTTACTATTAACCGCGGTAAAAAAAGTAAAAAGTTACTATTCACCAAAAAATTATTTTCATCTCATTGAACCACATTTTAGTCCTTGATATTAACCGTGTCTCTCGGATTTTCGAAATTCCATTCACAGAAGCGGCCAAATTAAGTTTTATGAAAAATTCAGTTTTTTTAACTACCACTTAGTAGTTTCACTATTCATCAAAAATTGATGTTTTTCAGAACAATGCCAAAATTTCATCCTAAACTATATTTCATATTCCGATTTCAAAAATGAAATCTATTTTACCAAATTCATAACATAGAAGTTGCATTAATTAATTTTATAATTAAATCCCGCTGTTAAAATAAATAGCGTGTTTTTAGGAAACAATATATATCAAAAGATTGACACTTGATTATGTCTGGTTTAAATGTGAAATTACAACCAATGACCAACATTGTATTAAATTGTAAAAATATATTCTAAATATACTTTAAAACCACTCAATTAATAATTTATCACTATTAATTATTTCGATTAAAAAAGTTGTTTTTAATTATAATTTAGTAATTTTCACTATTCATTAAAATATGAAAGTTATCCGAAAAGTACCAAAATTTCACCTTAGGCTAAATTCGATACTCCGAATCCAAGAATGAAGTTCATTTTGAAAAATAAGATTTACAGAATTTTAAAAAGTGGTTATTACTATTCATAACGGCTAGTTTTAATAATATTTTAATAGCACATCGTTGTTTAGTGAAACTCGGTATTGCGTATTACACACGCTATCGAGGAAGGTCGTGATTGCGTGTAATGCAAGGCAAAACAAGGATGCGTGTTGTGCAAGCTCCTTTTGGTGTAGCGTACAACACAAGACATTAATAAAATTAAAAAGAATATTTTTTTTATAAAATCTTGGGCTGTTACATTCTACCCCCCTTAAAATGAATTTCGCCCTCGAAATTCGTCGGGGTTATAAATGGTTTACTATTCGAAAGTTTCTTTAATAGAAACCCACATCGTAAAAAGGAATATCAAAACCAATCTTTAAAAACAAAAGTATGAAACGTAACGGTTACCCAAATAAACTAATCATTGGGTTTCCATATAGGTGAAAATATGGATATGGAAGAGAAATCTAACCATCATGTTCTGATGGAGAGTGGTAGAGAACATGGCTATGGAAAAGCCAGTAATCACAAATCCATAGATTTGTGATGATATAAGGTACCATCTGATTCATCAGGTATAAGATCACTAGGACAACATTTTTGGTTTTCAAGATCATTTCCCTTAAAGTTGAAAATTTGAATTAGAATAAATACTTACTTTATTTTGGTACAATCTCACTATTGTTCGTGCCTTGAACAATTTCCACTTCATCTCTTAAATCAATGAAGTTGAATTTTTATTCATGAAGTGTTAGAAGATCATGTGATAGAATGACGGGTCATTCCATCTGTCTCAAACAAAAGGTTAGCAAAAATTATATGCACAAATAGATCTATAGTGAGATTAATCATATATGGTTCCTAAAATGGACTTATAATTCATATATCATACTGCTTAATATAATAAAACTAGTTTCTACTAAACAGGGACTTCCTGTAGGTCAGTGGTAGGCGATAAAGGCCAGTCGCACTTCGGTTGTGGGTTCGATTCCTACAGCCTTGTCCGAAGCGATGGGATGTCGCCCGTCCTGCAGGTTGTCCCTTTTTCTAAAACTACGTTACTATAACATCCCATCAATAATATCGAAAATATTCTATCCTTAAACAATACTAACTTATGTCCAACATAATCCAGTCTAATCTTTAGGCTTATAATACTGCAGTCCACTCTCATAATATAGTGACAACGATTACCAGAGATTTAATACTGTCGTTGATCCCCACATATCATAAGATATGTCTTGTTGGTCACATTCCAAACATTCAAAGGCCTTAATCTTGTACTCTCTTGAATACCCATTGAACCTTAGTGAAAACATGAATGCAGTTAAAAGTTAACACTTTTCACATACCGAAATCCTCAAAATTCTATATACTCAAACCATGATATCACTTAGTCCTTATATCAATCATGAGCTCATGAATACTATCAAACATTTAATTTTCCCCTTATCCCTTCATTATGCGCATATCATCTACATTCCAAAAATATCTGAATAACCTTTCATGGATACTGGTAACATTAATCATACACTTTCAAAACACAAGGAAAGACAACAGTGTAACAATCCATAGATGTCTCTTTATTCCAAAATTACACATGATAAACATGTAATCATTCCACTGCATTCTAAAACCATTGACCGAGCTTCAAAAATTATTTCATCTCACATATCATTTGTAGTCTCTTCATCATCATCCACATAAATACTACCCATATGACCATACTGATTCTCTTCATGAGTCTTTACCTTAGGGAATTTGTTTGCATAATGCCCATACATTCCACATTTAAAACACTTAACCATTTTTGATGTCGTAGCAATACCATTATCCTCATCCATGGTGTTAACCGACCCTTTTCCTTTGCACTTACTTGCTTTGTGTCCTTCTTTTCCACACCCAAAGCATCTTCCAGTTCCCTTGAAACATTCTCCTTGATGCCTCTTCCCACATGATTTACATAGGAGAAATTGAACTTTCTTTCCTCTATGATCATCATGGAACTCCATCTTTCTCTTATTAGTCGAGTCAGGAAACTTACCAAATTTTACTTTATTGATCATGTTGTGAGATTGCTGATTCGGCATAATAATGATGTTTGGACATCCAAATCCCATTTCATTTGGTTGCTCATGAAGAATATCATTCCATTGTCCATCATATCCTCCATTATTGTGAATCATCTTGTTTCCAGCCATTTTCTAAAACCCAAACAGAATAGTGTTAGATGCCAAAATCGTAATAAAGGGGGAGTAACTTAAATATCTATCATCTTTGGTTTAATCTAATATCGTTACCATAGTTCTAGAACTATATCCTATACGTATACTTATCCTTAGGGGCATCCCTAGAAATACCTTAGAAATATCTCTAGGGATCTCACTAACGTTTTCGCATCCTAGTTTCCAAAGGTTGACTAAACCTTTCCTCTGATACCAACTGTAGAGACCCGTAGCCTGACGTACATGGACATTACATTACATTTGCGGAATACTTAGTACATAACAAAAACACACACTAAAGGATCGTAATAGTTTAGTGTCTTTGGAAATTCGGAACGTAATCTTCTAATCCTGGTGAAAGATCTTCAAAATCTCCCATAAAGATCTTCCTTTTTTTTTTACCTAAAACCTTTCTTTATATCCTGGGGAAAAGAAAACATAAAAGGGTGAGCTCAAATTCTCAGTAAGGGTAAACAAAAGAAATATCAATCACATAATTTTCATAAGAACATAACATTTTTGGAAATCTTAACCTGCAAAAGAGAGCATAATTTCATAACATGGGATAAATCATAGTAGTGAAAATGAAACCATAACTTAAAACATTACTCATTGTGGCATACACACATAATCATAGAGAATCATTTCTTGTTAGTCAAGACTCATTGCCAAGACTATCTTAGTGGACAAAGTCCCTTTCTGAATCGAGAAATCCTCGTTCCAGTCCTGTTTCACTGAACCGGTATAACCTACCATTCCAGCCATGTCTATCTCATGAGATATGAAATCTTTACCCAATGCATTGGAGGGAGATATAGGTCCCACCCATCTCTTAATGAATCTTTTCTTATGTGTGCCACAGAATCATAAATCATACATCATTGCATAACCCATGTAATAAAAATGGGATTCTTAAACAACATGACATCATAAAACCATTCATATAAGATAAAGGAATTCATAAACATAATTCCATCACAACATAGTCAAATCAATGTAAAAATATGGATAGAAACAGAACCCTTTATTATCTTAGATGGAAAATAATTTTGATAAAACACTTGAATTGAATTCTTGAGGAAAATATCCTTTCTTCTTCAAAATCAATTTCTTTTCACAAAACATCATGAAACTTTTAAAAGAAAGAGATTTTATTGAAAATAGTCATGAAATATTTTGGAGGAATAAAAATAAGGCTTTATAAAACCGTAAAAATCCGTTCGTGCCGTTTAAGTTAAAAAAACATTCTTCTCGTACTTTTGTCGGAAAAGTCAAAAATTACCTCGTATGAAAAACGACAAAATATTCCTTTCATATATTTTACTAAAAACTCACCGAAGGGTAAAATTGGATTTAAACAATTGTAGGTGGATGTAAATAACATTACATATTGAGGAAACATGGATGTGGATGATAAAATACACCCCAGTAATTACCAAAGTAAAAACAATCTCGGATAAAAATGAGATTGTGATATTTCCCTTACCTTAGGTCCGACTTGCTTTGTAAGTGTACGAACCTCCTGTATAATGATTTAAATCATGTTATTGACTTATTACAGAATCATATTCATTGTTATGATATCATATATGGTTCACTTATGACATTATATTACCCGTTCTTTTGTAAATTCCATGTTAAAGAAGCGTTTTGGGTAAAATCGTTTCATTTATCGTAGGTGTTTTGACTTGTTGTTCTTGACATCATTATTACTTATATCATGATTTACTTACTTCCAGAATATAAAATATGATTTATATATCATATATATTCAGTATATATATATATATAATAGATAGATAAATAAAATGAAAAACACCGTTCATGGAGACGGTAGTCCGTACGTACGCATGAACGCTGTTTTTCTTTCCTTATTGTCTTGAAATGGAAGTAAGTAGATGACATACATATGTATATATATACATAAATCCAGTAGCTTTATAATGTCATATATTTCATTATTATTTCTTATATATACATTATAATCATTCTTAAATGGTTAACATGGAGAATGAATCTCATCGCGTCGTGGAGACGGTATTCCGTACGTACGCACGAGCGATGATATCATTTCTATAAATATTGAATTGAATTGGAGTGGATTATACAATATATCAGAATCAATATGATTTTGTAATAACTATGTATAGTTATTCTTTACACCATTATACCCATCCATGTAAGGTGGTGGTGGAAAATAGATTACACCACGGCGTGGAGACGGTATTCCGTACGTACGCACGCGCGGTGATTTCTTTTTCCGTAGGATGGATAGATGGTGAAATAGGGTTGTTTCATACTTATAATAACATATCAGTATATGAGTGATACTGATGTTATTACTTCATAATGAAACAACCTAATAAGAAGAAGTGGAAGAAGAAATAAAGATGAAAGAATTGGTAACGGTAATTACCTCTTCTTTGAAGTGCCTCTTTGAGACCTCCTCTTAGGGCACTAGAATTGGTCTTTGAGGAAGACCAGAACCTCTAGGATGTTGCTAGGGAAGTGGAGAAGATATTTTGGCAGGGGTTGGCCGAGCTTGAGTGCTCAAATTGGTGTGAGGAGGAGGGGGAGGAGGTGTCCTTTTATAGGGGAGGAGAGGGGCACCTTAGGAATATCTCAAAATATTATTTTATATTAAAGTCAAAATCGGTTTATAATGGTTCCAAAGGGTCTTATTTCGAAGCTAAAGTGGGGATGGGTCGAAATCCTATCAACCAATAGGATTTGGACAAGTTTAGGGTATTATTTTAACCTTATCAATTAGATTTAACTCTAAGTTAATTAATTTAACTTTTACCGTGTCTTTTTGTTTTCTTTCACTATATGGTTAATACACTTACTATAACATGCCAAACGAACCCCAAATTGTTTATTATTAATATATATATCCTTATCTAAGTCATTTGGCCGAACCTTAGATTTTTAGGAATAAAATAACAATTAATAATATAATATTTTATTTAAAAACTATTTTGTGTCAATTTTAACACTATTTGATATATGATTTTTGTGAAAGTCATAAAATAATTAAATGTTCGAACCAAGTTGATTAAATCAACATTAATATATCATAGTAACCTAGAAAATTAGTGTAATTCATAAAATTTCTCAAATTACATTTATTTTGGTGTTTATAACATCAATTATGTCAATATTTCATGAATAAGATAATTACTGCATCATCTTTGTGTCATAAATTAATTAAATTATTTGATGTCTAAAAATTACAAATAAAATACCATTATGTAGGAAATCCTTTTTTCTTTCTAATGAATATTTATAGTAGAATTTATCTTATGTATAACCCCATATTAAAAATGATTTACTTATTAAACTTTGATTTTAACTATTTTAACCTTTCTTTAAATAAATTAATAATAAATGTCCTAATCTAATCCAAGTGGGCCTAAATGGTCATATTTTATTCCTAAGTTTGTTTTTGGTCGAATTACACTTGTCCAATAGAATTAGGACATGTGGTAGGGTAATATTAATATCATATTTACCCTTAGTTACCCTATTTACTATTAACCGCGGTAAAAAAGTAAAAAGTTACTATTCACCAAAAAATTATTTTCATCTCATTGAACCACATTTTAGTCCTTGATATTAACCGTGTCTCTCGGATTTTCGAAATTCCATTCACAGAAGCGGCCAAATTATGTTTTATGAAAAATTCAGTTTTTTTAACTACCACTTAGTAGTTTCACTATTCATCAAAAATTGATGTTTTTCAGAACAATGCCAAAATTTCATCCTAAACTATATTTCATATTCCGATTTCAAAAATGAAATCTATTTTACCAAATTCATAACATAGAAGTTGCATTAATTAATTTTATAATTAAATCCCGCTGTTAAAATAAATAGCGTGTTTTTAGGAAACAATATATATCAAAAGATTGACACTTGATTATGTCTGGTTTAAATGTGAAATTACAACCAATGACCAACATTGTATTAAATTGTAAAAATATATTCTAAATATACTTTAAAACCACTCAATTAATAATTTATCACTATTAATTATTTCGATTAAAAAAGTTGTTTTTAATTATAATTTAGTAATTTTCACTATTCATTAGAATATGAAAGTTATCCGAAAAGTACCAAAATTTCACCTTAGGCTAAATTCGATACTCCGAATCCAAGAATGAAGTTCATTTTGAAAAATAAGATTTACAGAATTTTAAAAAGTGGTTATTACTATTCATAACGGCTAGTTTTAATAATATTTTAATAGCACATCGTTGTTTAGTGAAACTCGGTATTGCGTATTACACACGCTATCGAGGAAGGTCGTGATTGCGTGTAATGCAAGGCAAAACAAGGATGCGTGTTGTGCAAGCTTCTTTTGGTGTAGCGTACAACACAAGACATTAATAAAATTAAAAAGAATATTTTTTTTATAAAATCTTGGGCTGTTACATCCAAGGCCAACCATGACTACTACCACATGTTCCAAAAATATATTCATAAGGACCATGATGATGCCACTTATAACATCTATCATAACCACATTGCCCTAAAATTCCAGTAGGATGATCATTGGCCTTAGGAGACATCCCCAAGACACCAAAGGATGATAATAAATTCCAAGAGCTTTTTTAGTAGTTAGGATATGATTTTCCCTTTGAAGGTAAAACAACCAACGAAACTAGTCATAAACAATTAACCTAATACATGATGCATGATTTCAATAAAATAAAACTCAATGCAACCACTGATATAAATATTTTATCTATAATATTGTATCATATCATAACTACATTGAATGACAAAGTACACTGTGTACAAATAAAAACCAACTAAACTCAATGATAACCACAAACATAAAGCTCAAACCTACTCTATGCTCCAAATGCACCAAAACAGATCATGTATGAGTACAAACCACTAGAGAATTGTGATACTTTACCATTTCCTATGTCCCAATTAAATATATCCTAATTATCACTAATGTTACCCAGAATGGGTGAGAAAATGAAATAGAATAGGCTTTTCCTGTACGATTTCTCTAAGCATGGAACTAGGATAAAACATGTTTTCTCATTTATATGAATCATATTATATAAAAAAAAATTCAAAAACATTATATATTAGAATATAACCAAGGGCCAATGTAAATTAATTTTATCAAAAAAGAATCTTTTTCCAAAGAAAGAATCAAAAAATGTTCTAAAACCTTATCATTAATTTTATTTTGGCATAACCAATTCCAGTCAATAATCACATAAATCCAACCATAGATGATTTTTTATCAGTGTTCCATACTCATTCAAAGATTTTCATTGATATTACATGTCGTAAGAAGGTCTCTAAATCCCATGTAACATTACACCTTTATCACTAATCAGAAGGTAATATTTCAACTATTCCTCATAATGAAATATGAACACACACCACTATGTATTCCCAAACACAATGCCAATATAATCATGAAAAAACATTCCAAATTGAAAACAATTCTAATTAAAAAAAAATTAAATAAACAAAACTGTCATTGAAATTGTTTCCCCAGATCAAATAAAGCAGTTATTTAAAAATAATCATCAGAAAATCATTTATCAATGCAATTTACACATTAATTTCATGATTTTACACAAAAACACAAATCCCGACTAAATAAGGTCTCTACTATGATTTTCACATAAATTTAATAATTAATTACAATAAATTTAATCAATTTTAAACTAATAATTAATTATTTAAATATAAGATACATGAGTGAATCCAGCTATATCAAATAATTGGGCAAAACTATTACATAAACGTCCACAAAAATGGGTTGAAACTCCAAAAATGCACCTTATATCTCTTCCCCAAGTAATAAAAAAGGAAAATATATTCATATTCAGCATCAACTACATTTGATAACTACATAGTAAAAAAAATATACATGAAATCAAGATAGGGAGACATATATCTAAAGTAAACCATCATGAACAACAAGTAACGATGAATTAATGCGATAATCGAGATTCAACGCACCATAAAACACCTCTAGATTACATCAACATTGTTGGGAGAAGCCTCCTTAGCCTTTTTGAGGAAGAAATATTGAGTTACGATTAGTTTGTTGTAATAATGTGGGTTTAAGACAAAAAACTACATAGATCCACTATTTGTGGATCATGTTCTTAAACCACACACAGATAGTCAAACCTTGAACTAACCATGTCTTAGCCACTACCTTACAGATAAAACACATAGTTATTTCTCAGATAGTTCCCAAACCATGTGGAAATTATCCCAAATCCCACTATCTCAAGACACAATTTCTCTCAAGCATCTGCACAGTCTCGAGTAATAACGCACCACCCGTGCGCCTTCCCCTTTAGCCTCTATCTCACTATTCACAGTTTCTTATAGGTGATGAATGATTTCCAAAATCCATAAAATAAATTTAGAGTTCATCTAATAGCCAAAAAACAATACAAACATATTCTGAACCCTCCCAAACGTCACCCAAAAACATTATATACATAAAAGCATAAAATAAGGGGTACTTACATGACACTGGGAGAGTAACATGAAATGTTAGGGTGAACTATTTTTCTAATAGTGTGGACTTTCCTAGTTAACAATGTACACAAAAAATTTATATTCCACAAATTTATTTAAATTTTTTTGAAACCTTCTTTATGATCCTAAAACATTTCAAATGATTTTAACTCAATTTCGTGAACTAATAAGGCCTGTATAATGTAGTTTTGTCCAATTAAATTCGTTTTTATCATGAATAGAAGTGTAGTTGATCCCATTCAATCTCTACCAGGTATGCTAATATCCTATCATTGATTTTTACCAATATGTTAGTCCTTAATCAAAATATTTTGTTACATAATCTCATATTTGATAGATCTAAACATGATTTACTTAAATATTGATAACATGGTTGGTTTCAGTATATCTATTTCTATTGTTCAACTTTGGCATTCCCCATTGCTGGTGTTGAGTATATTGATTCCAGGATAATGATACGTAGTTCTATTTTATATTTATCCATATAATAATTCATTCATTTTCATCAAATTTTAATAATATTTCAATTGTTTTATTTTAACCTAAATTTATATGATTTCGAATTGTAATTATAATTGAATGAATTTTGGGACCACCACACAATTTGAATGGAATTGGAAATTAGGATGTTATTTAAAATTGACAGAATTTATGAAATGATTAGAGAATCAATAATATAGAATGGATAAAATACAATTAATGACATCTAGGATTTTTTTTTGTATTAAAATTGATGGAATTGATTAAAAACCCTTGTTTTATAGATAAAAATGAAGATTCTTATTGAAATTTAAAGATGGTAAATGAAATCATAAATGATGTTTGATTTTAGATGAGATGATTTTCTAATTACTGAATGATTGATTGATTTCATGCAAGTCTAGGTAGTTTGTTGATTATTTGGGATAATAAACTAGGTTGATAATTACATTGTAATGTATTTATGAGGATAAATATAAAAAAGCATAGTTAATTATATCTTATCCCCTGATAGGTTGTTTATGAGTCCTATGCAACCTTGGCCTTAGGGAATTGTTAATATATATCTCTACGATCACTGATAATTGATGTGTGAGGAAAATTTAACCATGAACTATCAGACCACATAAAACATGATTATGGTGATTATTGTGATTGTTTTGATATATATTCTATTGATTATGAAACATTATTATTCATACATACTAATTTATATAACCATTTTTATATGAAATTCTTATTTTATCCAATTTTTAAAATTTTCCCATTTATTGAAAAGAATGTTTTTACTCATAAATATGAAAATTAGATATTATGACATGAAATTTTTTATTTAAAATTGAAATAATTATGAGGTTTATTAATAATATTTTCTATTAATAATATGGTGAAAAATTATAAGGATTTATAAGTAAAACCACACATTTCTTTTGGGAGTTTTTATATTTTATTTTGTAGGGTCCAAAAAATGTAATGATCTAATTAGAGGTTGTTGTTATTCATGATCTTTTGGTCTTGGAGTGGTTCTCCCTTTAGAATATTTGTATTTTTACTAATTAATTTGACGATGTACTTTCATCAATTTTGATACATATTTTGTTTCTAGTAAATTCTCCATTTAGAGTGTTTATTATACTGACCAATATCTTTTACCTTCAATTGTTTTGTGTAATATATGTTTCTTATTTTACCTTGTGTGATTCTAAGTGATAGTCACCATCCCATGTGGATTGAGAACGCGCTTCGGAATATGTCAGTGACGGTTCGTGTATGAGATTACAAGGGAATCCATGTCAGTTCATAGAAAAGTGGAAACAACTATGGTTAAAAATCTTTACACTATGTTAGTATGTAGATTTTAATATCTTATATATTATTTGGAGGTAGTTATAGGTGAGTTCCTAGACATCTCCCATCATAACGAGACTTAAGATAAATTCGGTGTTTTAGGAAAGACTCCCCGAGGAATAAATTGATCTATGTCTTGAAAATTCTGATCTTTTTATCTAGAAATGATTAAATTAAATCATGTTATATTATTAGATAAAATTATATTCTTTATTGTTATTTTCTATTTATTTATTTTAGTGATATTGTAATATATTCAACATTGTTTTCGGATGTTTTGGGTCATCATGTCTCTGCAAAGATGTGTGAATTGGATATAGTATAAAGCATAATATGAGCCACAGTCAAAGGAAATATACAAGAACTATATCTTTTTATAGATTATTATGCATTTTTTTCATGCATCAGGATCATCATATACATGCTTTCTCATTTAGGATCAAATTAAAAATAATTAGAGGAACGAATCTCAAATTTTTTCTCTAGGGTTCTGTCTCTAGAATCCACCTTCTTTTCATGGAATTAATGATCCTATAAAGGATAAGGACCTGTTTATAAATTTATAGGTTAATTTTTTTAGAACTCAAAGATATTTGGGAAAAATATGATACCATTATGATGGGTGGAACTTGTAGGAGATGATTTGATTCAATGGTTACGGTGAAGAAGAATGAAAGTTTAAAATGGGAGTAAATTAAATTTCATTTTACTAAATAGGTCTATACAATGTGAATGATGCTGGATAATGATATAGTATATTTTGAACTCAACCAAGATGACAAGACCATGAAAAAATATTAAAATAACTTTTCCAAGACTATGCTGTTTTCACTTGAGGTTGAATCAAATGATAAGATGAAGAATAAATGGTTAGGGATGGGTTATAAAAATTATATTCATTTTTAGGTATTATTACTGATTCATTCTTCTTGTACAGACATGTTTCATTGGGTGTTGATGTTTGAGCATAACCTAGATGGTATGTCAGGGTTGGAGGGATTTTCTTTTTGTCCAAGCGGAAAATATATAATTTCCTATAAAGGAAAAAGGATGTGTGATGAGTCTCATGGGGGATCTAGATAGTAGGGTTATTATAGACCTCATACTCTTCCTAGAAGAGGCAAATTAACTTTCTTCTAGTGTGGAATGTTTTTGTTTTCCAAATGGGATTTCACTGAGGCACCTAAGATATGCAGTTTCTAGAGATGCTTCAAACACATATAAAAATTATGTTATATTTTTTGTACCCCCTATATTGAAATGGGAAAATCACCAGCTAAGTTTACTATGGTATAATCATATTCTTCAAAAATAATGGATGAAATCAATAGGCTTCTAGATCTATGATTCTTTCTATTGTGGAATATTCTATTGAGGAAGCATATATATGACCATTAACCAATAGAAGTATGATCATTATAGAATAATCATTAGTGAAGACTTAATTTGATAGTAGCGGGTCTCATTAATTTAAATCTATAAATTTTTGGAACATTTTAAATCATTCTATATCTCTTTAAACATATGCGACAGACATTATTATGCACCATTGAATGAAGAGGGAAAATGGCCTCCTTTTTTCTTCTAATATTTTATCATTATTATGTATCATGATTACTATGTATTTATTGAGTTTTTGAATTGAAATATATTGTTATCATCTTCTTGTATGTATTCGGGTATAGATAATATGGAAATAATTGGATTCCATCTTTATTGGTTCTCCTTTACCATTCCTGATGGTGTGTACCACATATTTTAGGGCGAATGAGACTAGATATTGAGTAGAGATAGTCATTCTAATCAAATTATTGTAAAATTAATATCAGGGTACACTTTTTATCTAGATTGGGAATCCTTCATTTATGATTACCCTCTAATTTATCATTGAAATTACCAACATTTTTTCTTATGATTTATTTGTTTTCCCACCTATTAGATAGATACTGATTTCTATTGATTTAGTGATTAGAACTTGTCTTATATTTATACTATCATACAATATGTAATGCCCTGAAATGAGTGTTAATGACAAAGATGGGTTATATTTTAGAGAATATTTATATACACCCAAGTGTGTTCCCATTGTTATTTCATATTCAATTTTTTAAGAATGTTTATGGAACAATTCTCTTATGTGTTGATTATTCAAAACTCAACCCGATTATAGTAAGAAACAAGTATTAATTTTCATCGATTAAAAATTAGTTCGACATGTTGAAATGGGTAATGTGGTTCTCTAATATTGATGTTCGATCTAGTTATCAATGACTACAAATAAATGATTTTGATATTCATAAATCCACATTTCGTAGCAGGTTCGGTCATAATGAGAATATTATCATGAAATTTGGCCTAACCAACTCTCTCATAGTCTTAATAGCCCTGATGTATTGGATTTTAAACGAGTATATTGATAAATTTTTCAGCGTCTTTGTGGATGATATCATAATTCACTCTCTGTTCTAGGAGGATCGTTTGTTTCCTCTAATACCAGTTTTGGAATTTTGGAAAAATCACCAACTCCATTGCAATCTATCAAAATATAATATTTGGATTTGGGCAGTGATATTCTATGGCACGTGGTCTCAGAACTTTATATATATGCTAGCCATGGGATAGTGAATTATATTATGAAATGGGAATAACCACATAATATTTTCATATTAGGATATTCTTATGTTTAGTTGGGTATTATCAATGGTTTTTGAAGTATTTTTGAAAATTTTACTCATCGAAAACCATACTCACATGGAAGGTAATGTTTTTTTTATTTTTATGATAAATTTCATAGTTCTTTTATTGTTTTGATACATATATAAACTTCTATGATGGTTTTTACTCTTTCAATGGATATGAATGGATATGTGTTCTTCTTTGAAGAATGGTTTTCGGTATTCGGAGGACTTCTTTTTCATGGTGATCAAATTATTTCCTATGGTTCTTGATAGATTAGGCAACATGTAGAGAATATCCAACACATTACCTTGAATGTAAAGTCATGATGCATGCACATAAAATTTTGTGTAATTACCATTTTAGATAATGTTTTTTCTTATATTCAGACAAAAAGAGCATGATTAATATATTCTAAAAAGATATGCGAATATCATTGAGAACAGTTTGGTGGAGTACCTTCTTTCTTTTATCACGGAAACTTATTATACCATGGTGAAATGTAATAATGATTCTAATTCCATTAGAAATAAATGTTATAGAAATTCCTACAATAAACATTAGATGAGATGAAAATTATGAATATTTTTGCATAGTTGTAGTTGGGAGTTCCAAAAATAATGTCTGAGGTTTTCTTATCTAGTGTTAAGTTGAACTTCGTTATTCATGGTATTATTCTTTAGGAGAATCATATTGAGGATAATTACATACTATAAGGGATCTATTTTTGGTTGGATGACTATTGTTTAGTGGTTGTTCCCCATGAAGTGTATTATATGTTTTTAAAACCATAATGTTGTAAAATGTATTTTGATAAAACATATAATACATTATTTCAATAACTCTAAAGGTGTCGTATACCCAAAAACCACAAATATACTTTATGACATGTATTTATGACTATGGTGTCCATGTATGATATGGGTCATCGAATAATTTTTTATCACAAGTATACATGTCAGTAGGTCTTGGGGAAGAATTAAAATCCTTTGGGATTGCATTGGACACTTATATCGTGGTGATAGAAGTGTGATGATACTTCATGGACATTGTGGTTGGGTTGCGATGTAACCCTCAAAATAAGAACTCAATATGTGTTTTGATCGACTGACTGACCATGTCATCCCACATAATAAAATAAATTTAATAAAAAATATTGAGGAGATGGGAAATATCTATATGTAATGGATTATTCATTTGACCAGAATTATATCTTTTATAGTATTTAATAGAGATCCCCATTTTACATCTCACTTCTGGATAGGCCTCAATGAGGAACTCAGATCTCAGGTTCATTTTACTACAACATTCCATCCATAGATGAGAGGATAGACATATATGGATATATAAAGTCTTTGGGGACATTATTTGTTCATAAATAATAAATTTTGGTGGATCTTGGGATGAACATTTAGGATTGGTTGAGTTTTAATATAACAATGGTTATCATACCATCATCATGATGGGTCCTTTTATGGGATTATATGTTCGGGCATGAAAATATCCATTTTGTTGTTAAAAAATTGGTGAATGTTCCTTGATATGACCAAGATTAGTCCAAGATATTATACAATAGGTTGAATGGATTCGTCATAGAATTTCAATAGAACATTTCTGATACAAATATTGTGGTGATTTTTTTCCTAGACCATTGGAGTTGTCAGTTGGTGACTAGTTGTTCTTGAGAGTTTAACCCTGGTTGTGTCACCGATGAAATCAGAAGAAAGGAAAGATTAGACCTCATTTTTTGGGAACATTTGAGGTTTGGTGAGAAGGTTAGGAAGTAGGATTACCATTTAAAATTCGGATACTTATTTAAAATGATACATAATATGATCCTTGTATAACATCTACAAAAGTAAATTTCTAACCAATATCCTGTCTTATGATATGGGGATCTAGATGTTCATCTTGAATTATCCATGATAAAGATTCCAGTTAGCATTTTTTATTCTCAGAGAAAGTAAGTTCATTTTAGGATGATTTCATTGATGTGTGGGAAATTGGATAGTGGTTCTAAAGTATAGGATACTTTTTTCTACACCTCGAGATTTATTTATTTTTTTCCAATTAATTTGGTCATTTTGATATTGTGAATTTCCCACAACACCTAAAATAATTTACATTATTTTAAATCACGGTGTTTTTGTTGTAATATATGCAACAAAAATAAAATCTTGTAGAAAAAAAAAAAAAATTTTATATTTAACTACACAGAACCTAGAGGGTATCTTACATTACAGACAAAAATGACTTCCCTTGAGGGTTTGCGTATCATGCATTCCCGATTTTTACCGAACAATATAATATCATTAAAATGATAATATTTAAAATAATAATATATAACATATATTTTATGATAGAGGTTAGGAATAAAATTAAATAATTTATAAAAATATATGATTTACATAGTATAATATAAATTAATTTATTTCTAATTAATTATAAGTGAATATAGAATCTGATTGAATATAAAAGGTAATTTTATTATTCTTATAGTAATAATAATGTTTTACCATCATAAATTAAATTTAATACATTTATTGGGTGATATTAATGTAATATATATTTTATATATTCAATAAAAAATTATGGTTATTCATTCAATATATTTTATATACAAATAATAAAGAACAATGATAATTTTTGTACTTAAAAATATATATATTTATAAATGTAGTTTTACTGTCATTTAATAGAGAACCCATTTTAAATCCAAAATTTGGAAATATTATAGACTTAATATGTAAAAATTAAAATATAATTCTAAATTTAATCATATTAAATATAAAAGGATGATTATTTGGTATTTTTCTGTAAAGTTTCATTTTTTAATGAATTGTTAAAAATATGAAATTTTTGTTCAAAAATAGTTTTTCATCTAATGTATTTATAAGAATAAATTATATTTTATATTTTCCTAAAAATATATTTAGATATTTTTTCTAGGTAATATAGTTTAGGTCATTGATATCAATTTCACATTTAAATTGGAAATGAATACATAGGAAATGTTTGAATGTTTTTTTCTTTAAAACCCTGCATTGTCGACCCGACCACATGATTAATATTATATTAATTTTTTCAAATTATGTTATTAGAATTTGCGAAAATGGATTATATATTTTTAATAACAATTATTTATAATTTATAATAACTTAAACATAGTTTTTTACTACAAATATGAATGAAGGTTCATAATATTAATTACATTTATTAATGATAAATTAATATTAATAAGGGACTAAACCATAAAATTAATGAAAAAAAAGTCATATAAATTTGTACATATTACAATTTCTGGGAATATTTAGACCCTATACCCCCTTTTATATAATGTTATTATTATTGGATCCACATTCATCATGAATAATGTTGTTGGAATTATTCCTTCAAATATTTACCGGAGTTATACTCCTCCTTCCCTATAAATAGACACCACTTATATCTCTTCTTCACCCCTATAAAAAATAATTAGGATTGGAAAATATCAGACCAATACACATAAAAAATCCCACCAATCTTCATTTAATCATTCCTTTTGGTTGAAATCTGTCCAAGAATTCCATTTATCACAAACTAAAAGGAGTTACCCGATTAAGATGTAACCCAATAAATCGAGATCCTTTATTTTAATTACTTTATTAAATACCTCCAATATTTTTAATACATGATTGTATTACAAAAAAATTTAATTAAAAAAATTTTATTTTATATTCTAAAGATGAAACATGCACTTACACACACCTCCATCTAATTTCTAATGAACATACTGTTTATGTGTGTGACGAACTACCGCCTCACTAAAAGATAATTGTTTATTTTTCCTCTACCACCTCTCATGGTAAAAAATTAGGATTGAAAATATATTTATACATGTTATATATACTATTTATTATGTATTTAATCTTATTTATTACTTTTAATCCATATATATTTTTACTTTCAATTTGGTTTACATATGATAATTTTGTTTGAGGAAGATTGGACTACCGCACACTCAAAGCAATTTGATTCATTCGCACACTACATAGAATGTATTAAAGAAGATTATAGTGAGATTATATGATATATATAACCTTATAATGATACTTGAATTAAATTATATACATATATACATATAGTTAATTTCATTATTTCTTCCAATATGACAATAAAAAAGGAAACAATGTTCATGCGTAGGTATAGTTTACCGTATCAATGAATGGTTTTTTATTATATATATATATTCTATAGATTATTATAATAAAAATATAATGGATATAAATGATATTTATTTCATTTTTTACAATCTGGAATCATTATATAAGTATAAAAACCATATATGTAGCAAAATAAGACACATGCGAAGAAGAATGAAAATATTACCCGAAATGAATCTTTTAGATATGATTGATAACAAGAGGGTAATATAATATCATAATCAAACCATATATGGTTTTATATACAAGAATATGGTTATAAAAAATAATTATAAATAATTTTATACATGTTAATTTAATGAGTATGATGAGAATCGTGATACAAGGTAAGAGAATTTCATCTCAATTTTTATTTTCCACGAGATACAAACTTTGTTCACCACACATTCTATTTGTTTAGTGTGTATAAATCACATTGATTTATTCTATGATTCTAATAATTAAATTTATAGGTATTTACATATCCATTATATGATTTTTATTTTCTGGGGTTAATGTTTCAAATGATACCATATTGGTAAAATAGTTTTGTCTCAAGTTGCCTTCTTTAACACACATGTTTTGTTCGGAACCTGTCCTTTTTAACAAGGTGTATATGATTCCAATAGGCATGTTATATAATTAATATAAATTTATTATTGATATTTTATGCTTCATTTAATTTAATTTTCTTACATGAAATGTATGACACCATGTAATCAAGTGGTAATAGTTTGTTAAAATAGTCTCATCGCTTTTTTGTGATTGTTAATGACTATTCCACTTTTGATGAAATATTGTGATCTATATCTCATGACCACTCATGATATTCCATATATTTTATTTATTTATGATATATCCATGTATTATATACATTTTCCTATGATTATGTAATTAATATAATTAATAAAATGTCTTTTGTAAAATATCTATTTGTATATATCTCTTTAGTTGGAAATCAACATTATTTCAAAAACATGTTTTAAAAAATATTTTTAATGATATTTGAAGATAAATTTCAAGGAATAAATAATTTAAATATTTTTTTAAAACATAAATTTTATATTTTTAACTTTTTTTTCAATGAATTTATTTTGAATCCAATTTAATGCATTCTTTATAACATTTCAATGAATCTAAAATGATATGGGTTTGAAATAATTTTTAATCATTCATTGCAATATTATAAATTGTATTAAAAGAAAAATAATTTCAAAATTTGTTGAGGATTATTTAATAATTCTTCAAGGAAAAAGGGTTTCAAACTAATTTCATGTTTTCATTATAATTTTTTAATGTATTTTCTAAGAAAATTATTTTATTGTATTAAAAAAACATTTTAAAAAATAATGTATAGCTTCCCTGTGAAACATTTTTGAATGATATTTCAAAATTATAATCCATATATGATTACATAAATTGATGTTACTCCTTCCCTTCTATGAAATAATATGATGTTTCCATTATTATTATATCTTGAATGGTTTATGTTTTGAAGGATTTTCTATTATGAAATCGGTTTCTATTACATGGGTTACATGATTTTGAATCCCACATCCCTTTATGGGGTATAAAATCATGAAATTATGAGGAAACCTATCTATTTTAAATAGGTTTTTATGTGGGGAAATTTTAATGACACCCATTTCATTTCATGGGTTTTTAATGTGGTCTATTAAACCCAGTTATTTTTTATCATGATTTGATGTATGTTTTGTTATCTTATGGACCATGTATTTTGGGTTTTGTTATGTGATAAGTGGGACCTATATCTCCCTCCAATGTACTAGGTAATAAATGTTTTATGGGATCAAAGGGATTATAAGAGGACCTCCCAATCCAAAAACAATAAGGTATATGAGAGGACATCCAAAGACCAACAAATTGATTATATGGGAGGACATCCCAACACTCAAAAAAGATTGTTCATGCGACGAAATCACATGCCTGGCACAAGGAGTATAATGGACGAAATCCCATACCGAAAATAATATGGATACTAGGAGGACATACCAAGATCAAATCAAGAGGGTGAACCGGAGGAAATCCCAACACTGAAACAAGAGGTTAAACGGGAAGACATCCCATGACGGAAAAAATAGGGTATAAGGGAAGACATCCAAAGACTGAAATTAGTGGGTACATTAGAGGGAATCACATGCCTGAAGTAGGTTAATAGGTGATAAATCCATGCCTAACATTTAACAAAGGCCTTGGTAGGGCTCCATAACATTGGGTTATTATATGAATATTTTTTTTGCACAATTCCATGTTTAATCCCTATGTTATTATGTCAAGAAATATGTTAATTGTTTTCTTATTATTCATTTATTTTGAACTTCCAATTTTTTCTTTGATATCTAATATGTTGGGTATGATATTTCAAATTTATTCTCAACATCCATAGCCTTTTTTACATGTTATGATTACAAAATTTCTTTATTCACCATTACTATGCATCTGAGCTCACCCTTATTTTAGGTTTCCTTTCCCCATATTTTGATGAATGGTCTTATGTGGTTGAAATAACGGTGGTTATCTTTATGGGAGATGTTGCTGATTTTTCACTAGGATAAAATATTTTATTTCCATGTTTCCAAAGACACCAAACTATAAATCTCCTTAGGAATGAATTTTTCTAATGTATTGAGTATTAATCAAAAATTATATAGTATAAATGTATGTTATGTTTGGGTCTTTATTGTTAGTACTAGAGGAAAGTTTTATCCATATTTTGGAAACTAAGATAATAAAACTTTAGTGTGATCTTATGGTATAATTATTTGCATATTTCAACATATTTCATAAAGGATAAGTATAAGAATTTATCAATGTTTAGGAAAATGTACTGGGATTTTTTTAAAAGATAGAGTGGGTGGTTTCATTAATATAAATCCTTGTTAACATACTAAAATTGGATGTGGCTCTGGTAAAGGTGTACATAGGGGTAATAACACTGAAAAGATGTCTTGTTCCAGACTCAAGGTAATTATCTACATGATAACGGGCCTTTCTACACACCTGGTTTGATACTCCCAGAATATTTGCTTTGGAAATTCACCAAAATCATTACAAACCAAAATTAAGGATTTTAATAGAATAATATTATGAATAAAATAGGATAAAACCAATGTGTAATCAATTTCAAGGTATGTGTCATGATTTAGACAGCCTATATGTAATTTTTCATGATAATGTGGCTTTATTATGTGATATATGTTTCTCATCCCATTCATTCTGGTTTTAGTAAAGGGAGATAAATGGAAAGAAAAATTGTAAAAATTGAATGTTTCATACATGGAAAGTATGAAAATTATGAAAATTGATTTCGTAAGTGGAAATCTGATATTGAGAATCAGGAAGGTGGATGGAGTATTGTTTATACTTATGAATATAAAGAGAAAAAAATAACATGTGAATGGTATGTGATGTTCTTCTAGTATTTTATACATTTATCATAAGAATAATTATTATATTTTTGTTTATGAACCTTAAGGAATGATTCACAATTCATATTCTATGAATGATGTGTTGTGGAATATGTTGATGAATCCAGAGTAATGTTTTAAGAATAATGTTGGATTAATGATGTATTAATGTATCCAAATTCAAATATTATGTAATATGAATTGTGAAATTTATAATGATTTTCATTATGTATTTTCATTGAGGATTGAAAATGGAGTGTTGATTGATCATGAAAATATAGAAGAGTTATTTCATGATAATTGATTTTTTTATTATGGTAAGGTAACCCTTAATTAATGTCGAAAATATAGATAATGATCTTTGGATAATGATATGTGGAATATGAATAAGTAAATTGGATGGTTCGTATTACCCTAGAATAGATTATTGAAAAAATAGTATATATCACCAATGATTAAGTTTAAAAAATTATTGATTTAATGAATATATGTAGTAATTATATTAATAAGGATTTGTTCATGTTATCAAAAAGTATTTATGGTAATTAAGTTTATTAACATGATTCAAGGGAATATACGATGAGGTTATTCACATTTTTGGAATGGAAAAACCAAGTTGTACCTTGTGCGATACAGAGGAACAATTCTTATGATATTTATTGGATTTCTTTCTATATTTTTGGATTTTCATTTTTCAGAAGGGTTACAAGGTTAAACATTCGTGAAAAGTTTAAGGCAATCCTCGGAGAAAGTATTTATGTGTTGATATTTAATTGAAATCCTTAGATAGAAAGATATTTAATGATTAACCATATTTAAAGGATATCCAACATATTTTGGAAAGTATATTAACATAGTTTTATAGAAGGACATACTGTATGTTGGATTCCAACTAATTATGTTCGGTAAGGCCATAGATCATGAACCCATAACTGAAGGACGATAAGGGTTTCATGCCTACCAATGTCCTACACGATGTTCGGGTTAATGTATATTCATTTTTGATGAAAATTATTTATAATAGAACAATGGTGTTAATTTTTATGTATAAATATTAATTTCATAAATTTATTTTTTTAAGAATAGTTATAGATATATAGTTACAATTTTAATTATTTTATGGGCCTTATGATCCACTCAATGTTTATTTTATCACATCATGAATCAATGTTAATTTTTGTATGTCTATTACATGAAGTAATATATGAATTCAAAATCGATAAAAGAAATACGAAATAATGAAATTTTATTTATTTAAATAAATAAAGTATTATATTTACTTATATCCTATGTCAATAAAATAATTACATTGTGTTATGATAATTATTCAAATAAAATGTTTTGTCCAAATATATTAATCTTGTTAAACCAGTGGCATTTTTAATCATCCTACATTTATCACTTTGAGGCCCTGAACCCTTATTTTATTATAAAATTGTTTTTTATTGCTGTCCTCAATCAATCCCTATAAATATTCACACCTTTCATGAATATACAATATCCACTCCCAACCTATGTTATCCTATTATAATCCTACTTATATAGTACTTTGGGTAACCATTATTGTAACAACTTTACCCTAATAATGGATATTTTAGTGTCAATTTTTATGATGTCGGTTTCTATGAATAAAAATTCAAAGAATTAAACCATTGATACCCCAGAAAAGTTTTATGGAGTAATTAATTTTAAGGAGAGTAGAATGTAACCACCCATGATTTTGTGATTTTTAAAATTAATTTATTATTTTTTATATTTTTCATCTCACACAACATTGAAAAATATTTATTTTATATTAAAGAACTATTTTTTTCTTGAGTAACATGTAACAAAATTTTAATATTTCACTACAAACAAAATAAATTTAATATTTCCATACATGGAACACCTATGTTTGATTGCATTACATAGAACTTTGACATTCCTCAATGGATTTCGTTACACACATGAACAGTTTTTACAGACAACAGTATATCATTAAAATATTATTATCTAAAATAATAAAATATAAACTAGAAGTTATATTGGAAGATATGAATATAAATTAATAATTAATAAAAGTATACTGTTTTAAAAATATAATATTAATTAATAGGTAACAAATTAATTATAATTGAATATGAAAGCCAATTGAATATAAAAGTTAATTTTATTATTTTTCATCATGAAGATGTTTAATCCTAATAAATTAAATTATATACAATTAGTGGGTGATATTAATGAACTATATATTTTATATATTCAATCAAAAAGTTTTATATTCATTCAATATTTTTTATAGACATAAGGTAAAAACAACCCCAATTTTAGGCTTAAAAACTTATATTTTTATAAATGTTGTTTTATCACTTTTTAATGGTGAAGCCATTTCATATCATAAATTAGTCTTTTTTGTACACCTAATATGTAAAAATAGACTTCATATATGAAATATTGAAAAAATAATCAGTTATTGACTAGTTTTTGGTATTTCTCTCTATTGGTCCATTTTTTAATAAATTGTTAAAAAAATATAGAATTTTAGTTCAAAAATTATTTTCCATATAATTTATTTATTATATTTTATTATTTTATAAATTGGTTTATAAGTTTAATTTCATAATATTTTTTTCAATTAATAAAATTTATCTCATTTAGAATGAATTTATATTGAAATTATATATAAAACTCTAATACTCTTTTGAATTTTTTTTACATTATAAACCCCACATTTTCTACCTAGCTGTAGGATTAAATTTAATTTAATTTCTCTGAAATATCGAATTATAGTATTTAAAATGGGATCTATGTTTTTAATCAAAATAATTATAATTACTAATATAGTCAACGTAGTCTTTTACCAAATAGATTAATGATACTGATTAAAATTAATTACATTTATTAAGGGTAAATTATGCTTAATATGAGACTAAACAATAACCTTAAGGCACAACATGGCCTATAAACATTTTCAAAAGTCCTTTTATGGACATATTTCGACCATATTCTCCACTTTATAGACATTGGATCATTATTGGATTGAATTGAAACATTTGAAATGTGGGTGTAATTCTCTCTATAAATATTTACAAGAGTGTCACTCGTCCTTCCCTATAAAAGGCCACCACCACTCCCTCTTCATCACACATCTCAAACCAATTAGGTTTGACCAATATATTTCCAATAAACTTATAAACATACCTAATTTTCACATTTAATTCTCCCTTTGTGAAGAATATAATCCAAAGAAGTGTTTTAGTACAAACCGAACGGAGTGACATGATTTAAAGGTAACACCTTCCTTCTAGATCCTTTTTTATTTCATTTATCCATCTCGTCCACTCTATTTATTCCATGATTGAATAAGAAATCCTATACTAAATATTATTTGTTTTTTATGCATAGTGGTCAACATAAAATTACACACACATCTATCTAATGCGCAACGTGCATACCCTTTACATGTACTGTAAACTAACGCCTTAATAAATAATGATTGTTCATTTTTCCATTACCACCTATCATAGTGGGAAATATGATAGAAAATATATTTATGTATCTTATATATTATATATATAAATTATTTATCCTTTTTTATTACTTTAGGAACACATAGCTTTTTTATATTCCATTTGGTGAAAATAAAATAATTTAATTCGAGGAAGTGTGGACCGCCTCTCTATCAAAGCAATGCGATTCTTTAAAATAATAAATAGAATGTATTAAGGATTAGATTAGTAAAAATAGATTATATATATATAATTATAATGATTCTATATAATATTCTATACGGATATGGATATATTTCATTTTATGTATTTCGTTCAATACAAAAATAAAAAGGGAAACAACATTAAGGCGTACGTACGACTTACCATCTCTATGAATAGTGCATTCCATTACATAATTTAATATTATATAGATTATTATAATAAACATATAGTAAATATAAATTATATTTATACCATGTTTTATAATCTGGTATCATTATATAATTATAAGGATAGGAGATAAAACAAATTAAGAGACATGAGAAAAACAAACAAAATATCAACTGAAGTGAAACCTTAACATAGAACATGGGCCTTAGCCTAGTTGGTGATGACTCTTAATTGAATCCAGGTGACCCAAGATCAAATCCAGAAAAAGGCACAATTTCCTTGTACTGTAGCAGGTACTGTTATAGTTACTGTAGCAAGAACTGTGCAATACTGTAGCAGCTACTGCAGAGGGAACTATAGTAGGATCTGTTTGGCACTGTAGCAGCTAGGAATTTTCCCCCGTTTGGGACTTTAGGCCACCAATTTTGTCCCTGAGTCCTTTAAGGCCTTCGGGCCACCCATGCCTTCGGGCCTGTAAGCCCTTCGTGCCACCTTTAGTGCAGATGCAAGCCATACAACCCTCAAGTGAGAAGCTCTATAAGGAGGATGAGTAAGGGGATTTCACCAAAACAGAAGCTACACAGGTTGCAAGAATTAGAGGGTATGAAACCTGCCATCGGGAAAAGAATATTCATGCATTGGATAGCCAATCCAAACAACCATGTGAAGGTGGAGAGATGATTTCAAGATGAAGATGCTGGGGAGGAGCAGTTCCATGTAATTTTGGGTTGTATGTAATGTTTTAAGCCTACGGGAAATGAATTCTTCTGAGGCCTACAGTCCATGTAATACTCATGCATACATGGCTTGTAAAGGTTCCACCTCACCCCTTGAAAGGTGGATTATCAAAAATCAATAAAAAATGAAGGCCTTCGGTCCATTGGATGGATGGTAAACCTTAACATATGATTATAATGAAAATGGTAATATATGATCATGATAAAAACATATATGGTATTATGTATAATAATATGTTTTATTAAAATATTTATACTAAAATTATATTTACAATTCATTTGGGTTGAACGAGTTTGACGAGAGTCACAATACAAGGTAAGGGAATTTCATCAATCATTTTATTTTTGTGAGATACATGATTTATTCACCACACAATCATTTTATGTTGTGTATACAGTAGACATGGATGCATTATATGATTCCTATAACTAAATTTATAGGACTTTACATATCCATTCAAGGATCTTTATTCCATGGGGTTAATGTTTTTAATGGTACCAAACTGTTAATGTGGGTTTGTCTCAAATTGCCATCTTTGAGACAGACGTTTTATAATGCATCTATATTATTTAATGAGGTGTTTATGATACCAATTTATATTTTATATAATTAATCACCTTATTTTCATTATGTTTTATGGTTCACGTAATTTCATTTTCTTACATGATTTGTATGATCCCATGTAACCATGTTGTAAGAGTATATTAAAACAAATTTCATCTCTTTTTGAGATTGTTATTGATTATACTTATTTTGTTGAAATATTATGATCCATCTCTCAAAAAAACACATGGATTTTTTATCATATATTTATTAAATATATATCTATGTATTAGTACCATTTTTCTACTATTTTGTATATAAAATAAATAAGGATTGTTTTATGAAAGACTCGACATTATCTCTCACTTCAGTCAGAAATCAGTTTTTGCTTCAAAATCATGTTTTAAAAAATTATTTCAAAAATGTGTTTAGATGATCTTTGAAGATTATTTTAATGGAAAAAAAATTTAATTTTTTTTTATTTTTAAATCATTCTTAAAATTTTTTCAACGTTATTTTTCATTAATTAATTTTTAAAACAAATGAAAGACTTCATAAAAGTTTTTCAATGTATCATTAAGTAAATGGGTTTTAATGATTATTTCAGAATTTCATTACATGTTTTCATAGTGTTTTAAAATAAAAATAGTTTTAAAATGTTTTTATGGTTATTTTATATGTTTTCAAAGAGAATTATTTTTAAAATGTTTGGAAGCTTAATTTACAAGTTTTTAAGGAAAAAGTTTTTTAATATATTTTGAAGATTATTTTATATGAATTAAGGGGAAAAGGTTATCAAAATTATTTCATGTAATGTTTATATGTTTTCAAGGTATTATCTATGAAATTTATTTTCAAATGGTTTTACAAATTAATAATTCATTTTCAATGAAGAAAGGATATTTTCCTCAAGAAATGTTTGTGAATAATTTTTCAATATTATTTTCCTTTTAAGAAAACATCCATTGACGTTACTCTTTCCATTATTGTAAATGATCAAAGGTTCCATTCATATTTTTCTGAATTGTTTATATTTTGATGGAATTTTTCTTATGTTAACTGTTTCTGTTCCACAATTTATTTTCTTTTGAATCCCCTTTGTTTTCAAGTATTATGCAATAATGAAATGAATAGGGAAACTATTTATTTTAAATATGTCACGACCCCCTACCCACAATGTGTACTCATCCTGGGATGGAAATGTGATAAAGGAGATAATGACCCCCAAGTCCCGCCTCTAGTAGGCCCTGGGTTGGCGACTAGCACTGAGGGTATAATAAACACACAAATGGGAGGCATTACCCTCTAAGAGAACACATGCGGAAGAGAGAGATAAGATAGAGACCAACCAACTCCAACTCAAAACTGATATATAAAAGAAACCCAAATGCACATATGTAATTCCATGAAAAAGTACAACAACTGAAAAGGGAAAAAACTGCAAATACCCAAAAGAACGTAAAACAAGTGCAACCACAAGCCCGAACAGTTCCTGAAACCCCAAGATAGTAGAAACCAGCTTGATCTCTAACCAGATCTAAGTGACCTGAAAAATAGTTTATATATACAAAGGGTGAGTATAACAGTATACTCAGTAGGATCCTCCCCAATTCCTCTCCTGAAAAGTTAAATAAATCATACTAAACACACTGAACAACCTGGAAAACTTACTCATCACCTAACAGGTATACTAGGTTCCCAACTTCACCATGGCTACTCTCACCAAGTAATGCATACAAGAAAATATATTATAATAAAGAATATCAAGGGTACCCCACTACTAATTCCCCACTGCATTTCCACTTTTCCCCAACGTCGCACGTCCTAAGCATCTCTCTCCAAAAAGGCCTGCCCAGAGACACCTAGGTGAAGCACTACAATCTGCACCTTGTGCATCACAAAGGATTTCCTGCAGACACCTGGGCGAAGAACCACACCATCATCACAACAAAAGTAACCAGGTAGTTTTCTGGAGCCCCCATAGCTTTCGTAATGTGTATCATATGTCGGGTATTATACCTCAAACCAATACAGCCCATACTCTGAGTAAGGGTCCTCAATCCATCACAGCCTATACACGTTACACCTATAGTAGTCCCTAGGATGCTATATCCAGAATATATGTGTGTGAATAACCACATTCCATTACAGTACTCTACACACATATATGGGGAAAACAATCCGCTATACCTAATGGCACAGGTATCTACTAAGAAAGGGAGAGAGGCCAAAGGGGGTATTCATCCATTCATCATCCCACCAGAATGTTGGGGAAAACACCCCATATGGATTAGAATCTTCGAGGTTTCAGTTGACCTTACTGACAAGGTGGAGTAGCATATAGAAACATAAAAAGTACAGAATATATTATAACTCACAACCACACTATGGGCATTACCTAGTATTGGATACAACTATAGCAAATGTCTCTCAGACTCCGGGATGCTACTTCAAGACTAGATATCCTATAAGCACAAAACCATTTAAAGAGATTTATTATATTGCTTTATTCTCTTATTCTCAATTATACTATACGTTAATTAATTCTTTAGACATTAATTAACAATGAACCAATCCACATTAAATTTCATTAGCAACACACCCAAAGTAAACTATTCCTTCAAAAAAATACAACCTCATCATTATGTTTCAGCGAACATCAACCCCATGTGTTAACACCATTTATTCAAACATTGATTATAGAATTACATTCCCATATTCCTAGGCATTCTAGAAAAGTATTCTATGCTACTTAACATAAAGGGGGCTCAACATGGTGAGTAGATGTACAAACCGTAGAGTCATTTCCTTCTATAGCAGGAGCATAGACCCATTCTCCCTTGAGAAGCTAGACACGGAAAGCACGTGGCATACCTCTCCCATCATTTCCTCCTTCGTAAGAAGGGTAAGCAAGAACAACTTCCTTGAGAATCGGGGATAAGTAAAGTATATAAACCATCAAAGAACCATCAAGTATCCAACAATCACATCCAACCCATTCCATCGTCCCTGGTGTCCTTCCCGACACACACATGCATAAACTGATGCATCTCACCACTCTAGGAATCATCCACTGCCACAACCAAAAGGCCTCTATGCCCCCATATATCACAAAACCCCTCCAGGGTCACATCTCAAAACAAGCAGATGAAAAACAAACATCACATCAATTGGGATCTTGGCCCTTTAATAATCAAGATTGTAACTGAGAACCCTACAAGGAATTATCAAACCATTAAATCATTAAACCATATTGAATTGACATATTTAATTCCTAGGTCCCAAATTTGGGAAACCTAATCAGTAAGAAATCACAATGATTATACATGCTTACTAAGCCAATTTTATTAACATCAAATTATAACAAGAACTATATTTGTTTCCATGCCTCTTTATCTTTGTCCAGACAAATATCAATTAGTCCCAATTTACGTTCATTACCAATTTCCATCAAGGACAACAACTAAGTAATGAAAGCATATATATCACACCATCTAGCAAAACAAGAGGCAATATCATACGATTGATACAATTTCGTTATCCGGTTCAAAGTATTTATTATATCAATTCCATTGTCATATAGCGGGATTAAATATTCTAACAATACAGTTTCATGTAAAAGAAAGAGAAGGAACGAATCCCCTACCTCAATGGTTTTTAACGAAAACCACAATGGTTGAAGAACGCTCAAGAAACCCAATTCGATCTCCAAAACCCCACCTTAGATCTCTCTTCCTAGCAAGATCCAGACCAAAGCTCACCATAATTGGAATCGACACACTTAGATCTACCCATAATGGGCATAGATCTAAGAAACTAAGAGAAGAGGAGAAGTAGATCCAAGTGGATATAAGAAACGGAACAATAGTGATCACATACCTTAAACAAATGGCTTCTATTCACCAAGAGAAGCCTTCAGATTTCCTCCAAAACTCTTGGGAGAGGTTATCCTACCTTAAAGTGAGGGTAATCCTATGTTATGGCCGCTTAGGGGATTAAACGAACCATTTAGAGGCAAAACGAGTTTGATCCACAATTTTAGGATCTAATTTAAGTCCCCTCATGGTTAGTCTGCACGGTTTGACAAACTGTCCACTAACCGTGCGTTAGCTTCTAGCTTGTCAAACACCCCTCCCACGGTTAGGCCACATGGTTTGGACAAACCGTGCGCCACCCATGCGAAAGATATTTCCCTTTAGTCTCCCTTAAAAGTCTAAAAAACTCACCCCAAGTCACCTTAACCTCTAAGAACACCTCTAACACTACATTTTCACAAATTAATGGACTAGGGAGGTATGTGCCATTACAACAGATACCTCTCAAAACATTCTCATCCTCAAGAATCCAAAACCCATCTAAATAGAAAACAAAACAAGGTCTAAACAACCACCAATCGAGATACCCCTCAAGAGAGAGAAAGAGAGCAAAAAAAAACAAAAAAGGGAGCCATCTCATAAATATGAAAGTTTCATAACCACACAAGTTACAATGATACATGAAAAGAGTTAAACATCAAACAACTCTGGGTACTGAGCACATATCTATGACTCACATTCCCAATCACTCTCCTCCAAGACACCGTGTCACCACAAGACACGAACTAAAGGAATAGAACGTCTACGCAACACCTTTTCCTTGCGGTCTTGGATCTCCACAGGTTGCTCCTCAATGGTTGCATCATCATCAACATTGATCTCTCCCCAATAGATGATGTGAGAGTCATCATGAAGATAATGACAGAGCTATGATATCTGGAAAACATCATTTATCCGACTCATCGGAGGGTGATGTGCTACTTGATATGCTACAACTCCAACATGATCTAACACCTCAAAAGGCCCAGCAAACTGGGGAGAAATCTTACTTCCACATTCAAACCTTTGCTGCCCACAATGGGGAGTAGCCTTAAAAACCACATGATCCTCAACATTAAACTGCAAGGGTATCCTTCTTTGATCGGTATATGATTTTTGACAATCCTGCGCTGTCTTCAAACTCTCATGAATCACCTGAACCATCTCTGTAGTATTATGCACTAGTTTCGGTTTGAGAATTGTGGACTCTCCAACCCCATTCCATCATAATGGAGAACAACAAGGCCATCTATACAAGGCTTCAAACGATGCCATACTGATGGTGGAGTGAAAACAATTATTGTAAGAAAACTCCACCAAGGGTAAGTGCCTTATCCATGAGCCTCCAAAATCCAAAACACAAGTGTGTAATTTGTCTTCAAGAGTTTGGATGGTTTTCTCTATCTGGCCATCCATTTGAGGATGAAAAGCAGTGCTAAGACATAGTTGAGAACCGAAAGCATGTTGCAGACCTCTTGAAACCCTAGAGTTAAAATGAGGGCCTCAATCAGAAATGATCATCCTAGGGACTCCATGGAGTCTCACCACCTCCTATAGATATTTCCTTGAATAAACATCTATTGAACTTGATTATTTGATTGCTATAAAGTGGGATGATTTTGTTAAAATATCCACTACCACCAAAATAACATCATGTCCTCCCGGAGATCGAGGTAAACTAGTAACAAAGTCCATTGAGATGTCCTACCACTTCCACTGAGGAATATCTAATGGTTGAAGAAGGCCACCTAGAACACGGTGTTTAGCCGTCACCTTCTGGTAGACTAAACATCGAGACACAAACTCCATAACCACATGCTTTAGCCCAGGCCACTAAAACTGGCTTCTCGAGGATCAATACATCTTTTTTCATGCTATGATGTACCGCTAAAGGTGAACTATGTAACTCTATGAGGACCATATTGTGAATCCTCAAAGGAACAAAAATCCTTCCACGATATAACACTCGGTGTTGTTTATCCTCAGACCAACCACGAGGGGCCTCACCACAAACAACTCGGTCTCTTCAGACCTCCACCTCATGATCTCCCAAATATGACTCTTCCATCTTCTGCATTAGATATGACTGTACCATCATCTAAAAAAGGCAACCTCTACCGCCAACTTCTCCCATATCAAGATGTAATGGTGATAGTTCTTCCATTATTCTCCAGAAATCATCGGATTCACGCACAACATCACTATGTAACTTTCAGATCAGCGCATCAGCTACAACATTCCCTTTTCCAGGTGTATACAATATTTCAAAGTCGTATTATTGTAAGAACTACATCCACCACCGCTATTGAAAGTTCAAGTCATGCTAGGATAAAACATACCTCAAACTCGTATGATTGGTGAAAACCACAAAGCGCTCACCAATGAGGTAATGTCTCCAGAATATCAGAGAAAACACCATGGTTGCCAACTCAAGATCATGGGTGGCATAGTTGCGTTCATGGGGTGGAACTGCTGAGACCCATAAGAAACAACTGACCTCTACTACAGAGAACACATCCTAATCCCAGATGTGAAGCGTCGTAGAAAACATCAAACTAGACTCCCCCAGTAGGAAGAAAAAGGACTAGAGCACTTACTAAATTCTCCTTTAGAAACTCGAAAGTTGCCTGACACTGATCCGTCAATATGAATGCCTAATCTTTCCAAATCAAAGCTGTCATAGGAGTTGAAACTTGTGAGAAATTGGCTATTAACCTCCTTTAGTAGCATGTGAGACCAAGGAAACATTGCACCTCAGACACTTTATTGGGGGCTGCCCAAGAAACAACTACATCTATATTCAATGGATCCACAACTGCACCCTGTTGGGACACAACATGCCCCAAGAAATGGACTTCTCGAGCCCAAAACTCACACTTCAAAAACATCCCAAATAGCTTATGTTGACGAAGGACTTCCAAAATGGTTTGTAGAAGCTCTAAATGCTCCTCCTTAGAAGTGGAGTACACAAGGATGTCGTTGATGAAAACCACCACAATCTTGTCCAGGAGCTCATGGAACACAACATTCATCAATCCCATGAACACAGATTGAGAATTCGTCATGCTGAAAGGAATTACAATGAACTCATAATTCTCATGAATACAACGGAAAGCAGTCTTCAGAATATCCTCATCCTTCACATGCATGTGATGATATCTCAACCGCAAGTTGATCTTTGAGAACCAACTTGCACCCTTCAGTTGATTGAATAAGTCATCAATCCGTGGAAGAGGATAGTGATTCTTTATTTTCACTTTGTTTAAGCGACGATAATCAACACACAACTGCAAACTATTGTCGTCCTTCTTCATAAACAAAACGGTTTCACCCTATGGTGACACACTTGGCCGAAAAAATCCGCACTACAACAGACCATTAAGCTGTATACATATCACTTGTAACTCAGAAGGGGTAATCCTATATGGGGACATAGAAATAGGAGGCACTCCTGGCTGTAGATCGATCCCGGACTCGATCTCTCATTGAGGGGATAAGGCTACATCCTCTTTTAGAAAGAGATTAGGGTACTCCTCTATGACCCAAGGAAACTCTAACTGATGATCCTCTGAAGAACTAAGCATCATCTCGGCCATCATGGACAATAAGGATGGAACACGCCTATGACCCATCCGAGGATCTCACTCACCAAAAAACACTTCTTTTTCTCCATCTGCACCAAAGAAAACAACCTCCTTCCTGAAGAAATCCATGATAGCCTGGACCGCATACAACCAAACTATGCCCAGGATGACGTCGTATGGTTGTATCTGTAAACATAGGAAATCTCCCCAAGAGAGGTGTTTCACCAACCCTAGCTCATAGTATTTAAATAATTCAAACAAGTCAGCTTGACCTTCATCTAGCTTAGTCAACGCCAAGGCCCCTGGAAGCCTCTCTACCTCAAGTCCCAAAGCAGGGACAAGGGTAGGTGATATGAATTAGTGTGTCGCTACTGAATCAAACAAGGCATACACCATGGTAGAAAACAAGAAAAGGGTACCTCGAACGACGTGTGGCTTCCCTAGAGCTGGAAATGCTAGAGCATGAAGCTAACCATGAACTCCTCCATAACCTCTCTGACCCTGATGAAGACCACCACCACATCCACGCTCTGCTCTCTGAGGAAAAGGAGAGTCATGGGGATGTCCTCTACCAACCCCATATACCCTCTACTTATCTAAAGCTGGTGCAACTGGCTACTGCTGCCTTTGCTGGAACCGCCTCAATGAAAGAACCTGGAGCATAGCGCACAGTGCACGATGACCACTCTGAAAGCTCGGGCACTCCCGCTAATTATGGCCATGACCACCACAAGAAAAACAAGTTCCTGATCCCATGGAATAGGCCTGAGAGTTGATGCCTCTAGAGAAATGAGATGTGAAGGGTTGGGACCAACCCCTAGCTAAACAAAAACTCTTCATCCCTAAAAACCAGGAACCCCAAACCACAGCCTTTCTCCGTGATGGATCATGACAATCCCCCTCTCGTGATGATCATTTCCTAGATAAAGTTCTTTTGACAACCTCTGCTGTCACTAGCACCTCATGTTATGTCTTCTTCATAAATGGGGTGACCTGGTGCTGGATCTCTGGACACAAAGCCTCCTCTAAATGCCTCGCCCTAGCCTCCTCATCTAGTAACAGGTCAAAAGCATATCATAAAAGGTTCTAGAAACAGATTCCATACTCTCAAACAGTAGAGCTCCCCTGTCGAAGGGTAAGAAGCTCATGGCGACTAGACGCCTTCGCAGTCGAAGAAAGGAACTCGACTCTAAACTTGTCTCGGAACTCCTCTCATGAGATCGATGATTCCTCACAATCCCTGAGGAACAAGAACTTCCACTGCCTCGTTATTCCACGTAGCATCGTCATAGCTAAGGACACCCAGTGCTCTTTCTGAGTAGGGATCGAACTGAAGGCTATCTCAACCTCCTCCCACCAGTCATCCACGACTGAATCTGAAATGAAGCCCTCATACTTCTGCAGACTCTGGGATTGAAACTCTCAGAGTGTCTTCCTCTAAGTGTCGTCATCATCAACCTCTACCCTATGACGATCTGCTGGAACAACATACTGGACATTTTCTGTGCAAACATAACGAGGACGTCGACCTGGAGCAATACCCATAAAATAACAATTGTTAGAGCTCCTAAACCTTGAATATGGAAGACTCAACATTAATTACTTAATTTTTTTTCTATTATACATTTTAGGTTAACCCATCCCAAGGTCTTCCCATTCAAACATAGGCACAAAGAATAATGATGCATGATCCTTTCCTAGGTCTCTACACTGTAACTATTATATCCTTGTTTAGTTTCCATTGTACGCATAATGTTCCTTACATCAGATCATAGGGGGCCCCAAACGCCTATGTCTTAGCCTGTCTCTAGTGTTTACCTCACCTGCTAAACATGAATGGCACTGTTTCCCTACTAACCCATGCAACCTCACCTGTGCCTAACTCCAAACTCCATCCTATCCCTCAACCAGACCTCTGATACCACTATGTCATAACCCCCTCCCCAAAATGTGTACCCCTCCTGGGCCTACAATGTGAGAAGGGAGATAATGACTCTTGAGTCCCTCCTCCAGTAGGCCCCGGGTTGGCGACTAGCACCGAGGGTATAATAAACACACAAATGGGAGACATTACCCTCTAAGAGAACACTTGCAGAAAAGAGAGATAAGATAGACACCAACCAACTCCAACTCAGAACTGAAATATAAAAGAAACCCAAATACACATATGTAATGCAATGAAAAAAATACTACAACTGAAACGGGAAAAACTGCATGTACCCAAAAGAAATTAAAAGAGCTTCAACCACAAGCTCGAACAGCTCCTGAAACCCCAAGCTAGTAGAAACCATCTTGATCTCCAACCTCCTCAAAGTGACCTGAAAACAGTTTATATATACGTAGAGTGTGTATAACAGTGTACTCAGTAAGATCCTCCCTGAAGCCTCTCAGGCAAAGGTACAGAAAGCATGCTAAAGCACAGCGAACAACAATTGAAATAACTCGTCACCTAATAGGTATACTAATTTCCCAACATCATCATGGCTACTCTCACCAAGTAACGTATACAAGAAAATAGAATATAATAAAGAATATCAAGGGTACCCCGCTACTACTTCCCCATTGGTTTTCCGCTTTTCCCCAATGTTGCACATCCCATGCATCTCTCTCCAAGAAGGCTTTCCCACAGACACCTGGGCGAAGCACTACAATTTTCACCTCATGCACCACAACGGCTTTCCCACAGACACCTAGGCAAAGCACCACATCATCCACACAACCAAAGTAACTAGGTAGTTTCTGGGTGCCACCATATCTTGCGTAACGTGTATCATACGTCAGGTATTATACCTCAATCCTTTACAACCCATACTCTGAGTAAGGATCCTCAAGCCATCACAACCTATACACGTCACACCTATAGTAGTCCATAAGATACTATATCCAGAATATATGTGTGTGAATAACCACAAGCCATTGCAGCCCTCTACACACATATATGGGGAAAACTAACCATTGGGCCTAATGGAACAAGTTTCTACCAAGAGTAGAGAGCAAGGCCAAAGGGGGGTAATCATCCATTCATCCTCCGACCAAGATGTTGGGGAAAACAACCCCCAGGGCTTAGAATCCCCAAGGTGTCAGTTTCCCTTACTGACAAGGTGGAGTAGCGTATAGAAACACAAAAGGTATTGAATATATTATAACTCAAAACCACACTATGGGCATTACCTAGTCTTAGACACAACTGCAGCTAACGTCTCTCAGATTCTGGGATGCTACTTCTAAGACTAGGTATCTAATAAACACACAAGCATTTAAAGAGATTTATTATATTTCTTCATTCCCTTTTACTCAATTCCACTGTATATTAATTAATTATTTAGACATTAATTATCCATGAACCAATCCACATTTAATTTCATTAGCAACACTCCCAAATTCAACTATTCCTTCAAAAAAAAATACAACCTCATCATTATGTTTCAGCAAACCCCAACCCCATGGGTTAAAACCATTTATTCAAAAATTAATTACAGTATTACTTTCCAATATTCCCAGGCACTCTAGAAAAGCATTCTATGCCACTAAACACAAGGGGGAATAACACGGTGAGTATATGTACTACCCGTCGAGCCTTTGTCGCCTATAACAAGAGTGTAGACCCATCCTCTATTGAGAAGCTAGACACAGAAAGCATGTGGCATACCTCGTGCGTCTTCCCCTCCTTCGGAAGAAGGGTAAGCAAGACCAGCTTCCCTGAGTAGTGGGGAAAATTAAAGCAGATAAACAATCAAAGAACCCACAGGCATCCAACAATCACATCCAACCCATTCCATCATCCCTAGTGTCCTCCCCGACACCGAAATGCATAAACCAATGCATCTCACCACTCTAGGAGTCATCCTCTTCCAGAACCAAAAGTCCTATATGCCCCCACAAATCACAACACCCCTCCAGGGTCAAGTCTCAACACAAGCAGCAGGAAAGCGAACATCACATCAATTGGGATCTTGGCCCTTTAACAATCAAGAGGGTAACTCAGAACCCTTCAAGAAATTATCAAAAAATTCAATCTTTAAACCATCTTGAATTAATATATTCAATATGTAGGTCCCAAATTCAGGAATCCTAATCAGTAATCAATCAAAATTATTTTACATGCTTACTACACCAATTTGATTAACATCAAATTATAACAATAACCAGATTCATTTCCATGCCTCTTTATCATCGGAAAAACAAATATCAATTAGTCTCATTTTATGTTCGTTACCAATTTCCATCAAGTACAACACCTAAGAAAAGAAAGCATAGATGTCACACCATCTAGAAAAAGAAGAGGCAATATCATACGATCGATAAAATTTCTTTATCCGGTTCAAAGTATTTATTATTTCAATTCCATTTTCATCCAGTGGGATTAAACATGCTAACAATACAGTTTCAGGTAAAACAATGTGAAGCAATGAATCCCCTACCTCAATGGTTTTTGATGAAAACCACAATGGCCGAAGAACGCTCAAGAAACCCTGATCGATCTCCAAAACCCACCTTAGATCTCTCCTCTTAGAAATATCCAAACCAAATCTCACCATATTTGGAATCTATAAACATAGATCTACCTATAATGGAAGTAGATCTAAGAAACAAAGAGAAGAGGAGATGTAGATCCCTGAGGATCTATGAAACCAAACAAGAACGATCACATACCTCAAGAAACCGTCTTCGATTTTCCAAGAGAAGCCTTCCGATCGCCTCCAAAATGCTTGGGAGAGGCTGTCCTACCTTCAAGGGAGGGTAATCCTGAGTTATGGCCTCTTATGGGATTAAACTAACCATTTAGAGGCAAAATGAGTTAGATCCACAATTTTAGGGTCTCATTTAAGTGTCTGCACGGTTAGTCCGTATGGTTTGACAAACCATGCGCTAACCGTGCGTTAGTTTCTGCCTCGTCAAACACTCCTCACATGGTTAGGCCGCACAGTTAGAAAAACCATGTGCTAACCGTGCGTTATCCACTGCCTTCAACACCAACCTTGCATGGTTTGGCCATATGGTTTAGACAAACCATGTGCCTCTCATGCGAAATCTATTTACCTTTAGTCTCCCTTAAAAGTCCACCAAACGCACCCCAATCTACCTTAACCTCCAAGAATAGCTCTAACACCGAATTTTCACAAAGTAATGGACTGGAGAGGTCTGGGCCATTAAAACATATGTTATGATGTGATGAAATGTTAATGATACCCATTTCAATTCATGGGTTATGAAAATTGTAAATGAAACCCATATCTATTTATGGATCAAAAGATGATGAAATTTTTATTATTATGTGGAACATGTATGTATGATTTTTCAATGTGATGGGTGGACTCTATATCTCTATACAATGCATTTGGTATTAAATTTTTTATGATCTAAAAGGGTACAGAGAAGGGAATACCAAGGTCTAAACAAGAGAGTATATAAGAGGACATACCAAGCAAGAAACAAGAGTTTATATAGGAAGAAATCAGAAGAATGAAACTAGAGGGTTAACAGGAGGATATCCTAAGTCCATAAGAAGAAGGTGTATGGGGCGGGGGGGACATCCCAAGCCCAAAACAAGAGGGTTCATGGGAGGGCATCCCATGCCTGAAACAAGTGGTTAAATATAAGGACATCCCATGCTTAAAACAAGAGGGTAAATTGGAGGACATCCCAAGATTGAAACAAGAGGGTACACGAGATGACATCCCAAGCCCAAAATCAGATTGTACACATGAGGGAATCCCAAACCCGAAACATGTACCCATGTGAATAAATAAATCCTAACATGTAACAAAATCTTTGTTATTCCACAATGTCATAGGGTTATTATAGGCTTATGTGATTTAGAAAATTACATGGATTATCCCTATGGTGTGCCTTCATGGATTAAGTTCATTATTTCTTTATGATTATTGTCTTATGAAATGGTAATCATTATTATGAACACTGATAGGCATGGTAAGAATTTAGAATGTTATTCTCAAGTTCCATACCCTTATGTTCAAGTTATTACTATGCATTTCCTTTAGTCCCCCATATAGGGCATCTAATTTCAACCCTTTATTTATTTTTTCTTTCCCAAGGATATGATGAAATGGTTTAGTTAGAAGTAATAAAGTTGGATATTTTTATGAGAGATGTTGAATATTTTTCACATGGATATAAGATTTTGTATCGAATTATAAAAAGGCACTAATCTATTAGGGTCTTTGGGAATTTATTTTTGTCTTCAAATAAGAATTATTCAAAAATAATGAAATGTCCATGTATGTTAAGACTTGGTTGTTAGACATGGGATATGGATACCTTGATAAGATAGAAGTGGTCGCATATTTATTTATATTGAAACCACACTATTGGATTTATGGTGAGAGAATATTCTTATGATGGGGATGTTATAAAATCATATTACATTTTTATGGTTTTATTTGACCCATGTTTTTTTCACCTTTCAGTTAGATCATGTCTAGGGATGATTTGGGTGGAATTTGGAAAATTTTGGAGTTTTTATGGTCTTTTAATGGTCAATACACATTTCAAAGTATGAAATGTTGGGAAGTGATGGTTTTCATGGATGGAATATTGCCTAAAAAACCATTCAACAATATAGTAGAAAATATGCACACCATTTTAGGTGAACATGATTAGGGAATTCATTTTCCCAAAACATGCGGCCCTTCCTAACTAACTAAGTAGGAATATTTATTTAATGTTTATTTTTATTAGAAATTTCCCAGACTGTGTATTAAGAACCCGAAAACCCTCACTCCACCTTAAATTGATGTCTAGCGTTGATAATGATCTAAATACATGTTTTTACAACTCAAAAGTTTTCCATTAGTGGATCGAGTCGTGGTTGATACCGCTTAATCGATTCGGCGTATATGAACCTCTAATCATTAGTTTATCCATATTTATTCCTACATCCTAATTAGATTATGTCTACTCATTATATATTTAATGGATATATACTACAGATAAATTGATTCTAGTTATATTTTTCGTTTCTTGAACTCTATCACCATCTTTCTCCATTTTGAGTCCTCATTACAGGTGTTGTGACTTTTATTTCATGATAAAGGAAGGTGGTTCCATTTTATATTTTTTCATATAAATAAACCTTTATTTTTTTAAATGTCATTCAATTGATTTATGAAAACCTATATTGATAATATTTCTAATTGTAATTTCAATTGCCATAATTTTTTTGTGAAAATATTAAATTCCAATGTAATAGGAAATTTAGAGAATATTTTTAAATTTATTGAATTGATGAAATTTTTTGAGACTTGATTTTAGAAATGGTTTAAATTTGATATATAAATAAACTATGATTGTTTTTATTCAAAATCTATGAATTGATGAAAATACTATGTTTTGATTTTAAAAATATATTGGTATATTGAAATTGGAAATCAAGAAATTAAATTTTTGAATGTTGTTTTATTCTCAATGAGATCATTTTTCCACTAATGAATGATTTATTGTGAACATACAATCCTAGGATATTAGTGGGTTATTTAGGATAGGTTTTCTTAAATTATAATTCCCAAAAAATTGATTGATGGAGGAAAGTCTATCAAAAACCATGATTGAAAAATCATATCCATGATGATATATTGATGATTATTTTTCGTCTTTATCATGAATGATATGTATACAATTTTTTCTGAAATCACTAACATTATATGTGTGAGGATCTTATAATTAGGAACTATCATAACTCCGGGAAGATGGACATAGTTCTTGTTGTGATTATTTTGATTTAAATTCCATTGATTTGGAATATGTTTTTTGAATTCCAACTAATTTATATAATCAATTTTATATAAAATTTTTATCTAATCCAATTTTCATAAGTTTTCCATAATTTTAAAAGAATGATGTTTTGTATTAAATGTGAAAATGAGATATTAATTCATGCCTGATTTTATTGAAAATTGAAATAATGATTTTGTTTTTTTTATTATGGGCTATTTATATGAAACACTTAGTGATACCCAACATAGATTTACCGTTCTATCCGTAAATTTTCATTTAAGAGTTTTTATATTTACTTATGCTAAGTAAAATAAAAGTGAAATTACCACATAGACATGGAGGACGTTATTTATCAATTTTCCATGGAGTGATTCATCTATTAGGGAATTTTTAATTCGTATAAGTTTATTAAAGATTAATATTTCTATTTTAATACATATTAGGTTTCTGGTACATAGTATCTTCATGGTGTTGATCAGACCAAAATGTATTTTTTTCATCCACTAATTTTTGTAAAATTTTGTTTCCTCATTTATCTTGTATGATGCTGAGTGTTAGTCTCCAACACATTGTGACTAGGAAGGCCCTGTAGTCTATTTTATTATAGGCATGGGCGTTAGAGTACCTAGGTATGAAATGAAGTTCATGAAAATTGTGATGGTAAGAAAAATCATTGGGTTATGATAAGTTCACTATGATTATACTATTGTGAAAAAAACATCTAAGATTCTTACCAGAACAGTTCTTAGGAAAATCTCATCAAATTACAAAAAATTCAACAAAGACTTCACTATTGATGATATACATCACACAATATTCAATTATGTTGTGAGAAATGTTTTTTCACTGAACATAATGTTGAAAAAAAATAATGTATGTTAAACATCTAAGGAAAATGAAGTTAGAATATGGGAAAATATATTTAAATAAAAAATTTTATATAAAAAATTTTCTTGAAATCCTCTATTAGATGGTACGATGTTTTGAGAGGGGGAAAGTAAAGTATCAATGTAAATTACCATTAAATATTTCAACAAAATATATATTGGAAACTTACCACCCACAATCCACGTAGAAATAAGAAAATTAAAATGAATATAATAAAATAACTATCCCATTATCATTGAAAAATTACTCATCTATGAGAAATGAATCTCCATCAAATGGAATGAAAAAATGACTTCCATATTCTTTAAAATTAATTTTTATCTTTTAAAAATACTATTTAAATTAATAATGGAAACTATGATAGTAATGAATCTCCAAAATATATTCAAATATTATCATCAGAAAAAAAGAATGTTTTTGACATCATAGATGTTGAATAACCAATTAATGGTGAGTTTGAAACTGATTAAGGAGGTTCGGCCGCAACATATTACCCGAAAATTTAGATTAATATGTTGTTGATGTACATTTGAAAGTTTTGATATGAATATATATATATTATGAATGTATATAATAATTATGATCAAATATATATTTATATGGATGGGTTTATGAAATAAATTTAATGACTGATTATTCAGAATAGTGGAAAAAAATAAATTCTGGGGGATATGAAATCCATTATAATTCAAGGGTATAATGAAGATAAAAACCTAAAAGATTTTTATTTTTAAATTTGAATGATACAAGAAAAATAAATATTTCGGTATACTAGAAAATCTAATAGGGTATGCGAGTCATTCAAAAAACATGAAAAAGTACATATGATGTGGAATGTGTATTACGTATTAAAGTGAATTTAAATCAAATTCTACCATAAAACAAATTCCTTCTTTGAAAATAATAATGTGTTATACTAGAATATTGATTTACTAAATTGATTGAGGAAATGAAGAAATATAACCGTATATTTAAGGATAAAAATTTCATATAAGAGCTTCATAAAAGTGTTTGTCAGAATCCATATTGTCGGTTATTACAAATAGTGGTAGGCATCAATCGGTGAATAAGTATAGTTTATATCAATGATAGTGTATTATAGATTACTTCTTCGTTTTTCTTGTTTTTTCATAAATACATCTATTACTAGTATAACTGATCATTACTATGATAATAATGGATCATTATTCAATTTTCATTAAACAACAATAGATAATAACTAATAGAAAACTACAATATAATGAGTAGAAGAATGAAGTGAAAAATAGTTTCATGAAGGACTGAAAATTATTTTAGAGGAGTGATCAAGAAAGAGACATCAGAAATGGGAACCTCATATTCATTTCGTCATATTTAGTTTATAAATACAAAATCCATAGATGATTACAATATGTTCCATCTAAAAAATATCTATTGTTGTTGAATTTCTATTTAAAATATGAGAATGAAAGAAATAATAGATTTTTTAATGTTGTTTCTCATGTCACATAATATTTTATTTAATCACCAAAATGAAATTTTAAAATTGTCAATGTCAATTTTTTAATTTCGGTATTGATAACTAAATAAAAATGAAAGGATTTGGAATTCCAAATTTTTGGGTGAATTAGATATAACCCAAATTTTTTTGGTATGATAATGGATGATATACCACAGGGTGTTATTTTTTATTATTGGTAATTAGGTTTATATTTTGTAATATATAATCCTATAAATTGACTATCATATTCAATAAATGGAAATCCATGATCAAACCTACAAGGATTATTTTATTGAACAAATTCTAATTAATTTGGACAAGTGAAAAAAAAGGAAAATATACTTGGAGTTTCAACAAGAAAATTAATATCAAATATAATAAAATAAATAATCCTATAATAGTGATATAATATAGGTAGAAATAATTTTCCATGTTTCTATCAATATTGGTCTAATGTGAATATTTATCCCTAATACTAAATATTTATCATATAAACTAAATATTTTTTGTTAAACAAATCATTTAATGAGGATAATTGGTTACATAAGACCAGATTTAAATTTATCACCAATCCTAATTAATGGTATGGAATATATAAAAGCACAAGAAATTTATATTAAAAAGAATCCCCCCTCAAAAGAAAATGGAAATGAATAATAGATGACTAAGAAATGTGATAAAAAATAAATTCAGAACCTAAAATGGATTTATAATAATAAGAATTGTTTACTCCATATAATACCCATTAACAATATATGTAACAAACACAAATTAATCACCATTTACTTTTCCTAACGGGTTTATAAATAATAGAAATTTTTACCATATTATAACAAATAATAGACCACAAGAACATCACTCGATACTCTTTTGATAAAATAGTAATTACAATGAAGTGGCTTTGATCTCTATTTTTAAGTATAATACCCATATTCATATATAAACATATACCTATCATATATTTACATATCTATCATACTAAATATATCAATCAAACCTCATGTCGATTAGAAACCAAATCGGAGTACGAAAATCCCAAAAACTCCTCAATAATATCATAAAAAATATCACAAGGACTAGATAATTTCAAACTGATTAATGAGGTGCGTATTAAAAATATTTTTTGGCAGTAAAATTCATAAATTAATATACTTTTACACATGATTATCTCTTGACTACTTCTAAAAAACATATCTTGGCCCCATGCACATTAACACCTTGAGATTTTAAAAGAGGATAATAATGTACAATAGCATAAATAAATTGAATCATTGAACATAGATAAGAATGTAAAAACAGAAAAATTAAAATATATTTCGTTTTAAATAAATCTAATCTCTTAATTATAATTTGCTAAATGTCACCTAGATATTTTTATGCTTGATAGCATTTTAAGCATGCAACACCACTAGTAAAACGACCTGTGATATATATAACCCATTATGTCCTAGACAATAAATTGGATGATATAAATTGTATTAAGTAATATATATATATATATATATATATATTTCAGGTTGAATATAAATTACTATTATATATTTACTAAATAATCTATTAATTTTTAGTGAAGCGATTATATTCTTCAATATTTCATTTTCTTCAAAAAAAATTTTTACGGATTTTCTTGATAAAAATTTTATAAAAATGTTTTAGAACATTTATATAATTTATTCAATAATTTTTTTGATTTTTAATATAAAAAATTACAATTTTTGAAAATTTTGACTCTTTCCAAAAATATTTAATTTTCAAAGAATAGTTAAAAACACAGTTTTTTCTATATATGGATTTCTATTCTATACATTATGAAATATAAAATTAGGAATATAATTTTTAATATATCTTAAACAATAATAAATATTATTTATTTTTATATATTTTTTCTAATAAATCTTGAACCAAATTTAATTTTTAATTTATAATAAGTTTGTTTGTTCATAAAAAATGGTATCCTAAAAACTATCATACAATGAACTATGCTTATATCATTTAGTTAATTTAAATAATATATAATAGGGAATGTTTTGAATGAAAATTTTAGATTATATATCATTAAATATTTTTTAAAATTTCATAAATTGATTAATTGTAACAGCCCAAGATTTTATAAAAAAAAATATTCTTTTTAATTTTATTAATGTCTTGTGTTGTACGCTACACCAAAAGGAGCTTGCACAACACGCATCCTTGTTTTTCCTTGCATTACACGCAATCACGACCTTCCTCGATAGCGTGTGTAATACGCAATACCGAGTTTCACTAAACAACGATGTGCTATTAAAATATTATTAAAACTAGCCGTTATGAATAGTAATAACCACTTTTTAAAATTCTGTAAATCTTATTTTTCAAAATGAACTTCATTCTTGGATTCGGAGTATCGAATTTAGCCTAAGGTGAAATTTTGGTACTTTTCGGATAACTTTCATATTCTAATGAATAGTGAAAATTACTAAATTATAATTAAAAACAACTTTTTTAATCGAAATAATTAATAGTGATAAATTATTAATTGAGTGATTTTAAAGTATATTTAGAATATATTTTTACAATTTAATACAATGTTGGTCATTGGTTGTAATTTCACATTTAAACCAGACATAATCAAGTGTCAATCTTTTGATATATATTGTTTCCTAAAAACACGCTATTTATTTTAACAGCGGGATTTAATTATAAAATTAATTAATGCAACTTGTATGTTATGAATTTGGTAAAATAGATTTCATTTTTGAAATCGGAATATGAAATATAGTTTAGGATGAAATTTTGGCATTGTTCTGAAAAACATCAATTTTTTATGAATAGTGAAACTACTAAGTGGTAGTTAAAAAAACTGAATTTTTCATAAAACTTAATTTGGCCGCTTCTGTGAATGGAATTTCGAAAATCCGAGAGACACGGTTAATATCAAGGACTAAAATGTGGTTCAATAAGATGAAAATAATTTTTTGGTGAATAGTAACTTTTTACTTTTTTTACCGCGGTTAATAGTAAATAGGGTAACTAAGGGTAAATATGATATTAATATTACCCTAACACATGTCCTAATTCTATTGGACAAGTGTAATTCGACCAAAAACAAACTTAGGAATAAAATATGACCATTTAGGCCCACTTGGATTAGATTAGGACATTTATTATTAATTTATTTAAAGAAAGGTTAAAATAGTTAAAATCAAAGTTTAATAAGTAAATCATTTTTAATATGGGGTTATACATAAGATAAATTCGACTATAAATATTCATTAGAAAGAAAAAAGGATTTCCTACATAATGGTATTTTATTTGTAATTTTTAGACATCAAATAATTTAATTAATTTATGACACAAAGATGATGCAGTAATTATCTTATTCATGAAATATTGACATAATTGATGTTATAAACACCAAAATAAATGTAATTTGAGAAATTTTATGAATTACACTAATTTTCTAGGTTACTATGATATATTAATGTTGATTTAATCAACTTGGTTCGAACATTTAATTATGTTATGACTTTCACAAAAATCATATATCAAATAGTGTTAAAATTGACACAAAATAGTTTTTAAATAAAATATTATATTATTAATTGTTATTTTATTCCTAAAAATCTAAGGTTCGGCCAAATGACTTAGATATGGATATATATATTAATAATAAACAATTTGGGGTTCGTTTGGCATGTTATAGTAAGTGTATTAACCATATAGTGAAAGAAAACAAAAAGACACGGTAAAAGTTAAATTAATTAACTTAGAGTTAAATCTAATTGATAAGGTTAAAATAATACCCTAAACTTGTCCAAATCCTATTGGTTGATAGGATTTCGACCCATCCCCACTTTAGCTTCGAAATAAGACCCTTTGGAACCATTATAAACCGATTTTGACTTTAATATAAAATAATATTTTGAGATATTCCTAAGGTGCCCCTCTCCTCCCCTATAAAAGGACACCTCCTCCCCCTCCTCCTCACACCAATTTGAGCACTCAGGCTCGGCCAACCCCTGCCAAAATCTCTTCTCCACTTCCCTAGCAACATCCTAGAGGTTCTGGTCTTCCTCAAAGACCAATTCTAGTGCCCTAAGAGGAGGTCTCAAAGAGGCACTTCAAAGAAGAGGTAATTACCGTTACCAATTCTTTCATCTTTATTTCTTCTTCCACTTCTTCTTCTTAGGTTGTTTCATTATGAAGTAATAACATCAGTATCACTCATATACTGATATGTTATTATAAGTATGAAACAACCCTATTTCACCATCTATCCATCCTACGGAAAAAGAAATCACCGCGCGTGCGTACGTACGGAATACCGTCTCCACGCCGTGGTGTAATCTATTTTCCACCACCACCTTACATGGATGGGTATAATGGTGTAAAGAATAACTATACATAGTTATTACAACATCATATTGATTCTGATATATTGTATAATCCACTCCAATTCAATTCAATATTTATAGAAATGATATCATCACTCGTGCGTACGTACGGACTACCGTCTCCACGACGCGATGAGATTCATTCTCCATGTTAACCATTTAAGAATGATTATAAAGTATATATAAGAAATAATAATGAAATATATGACATTATAAAGCTACTGGATTTATGTATATATATACATATGTATGTCATCTACTTACTTCCATTTCAAGACAATAAGGAAAGGAAAACAGCGTTCATGCGTACGTACGGACTACCGTCTCCATGAACGGTGTTTTTCATTTTATTTATCTACCTATTATATATATATATATACTGAATATATATGATATATAAATCATATTTTATATTCTGGAAGTAATTAAATCATGATATAAGTAATAATGATGTCAAGAACAACAAGTCAAAACACCTACGATAAATGAAACGATTTTACCCAAAACGCTTCTTTAACATGGAATTTACAAAAGAACGAGTAATATAATGTCATAAGTGAACCATATATGATATAATAAAAATGAATATGATTCTGTAATAAGTCAATAACATGATTTAAATCATTATACAGGAGGTTCGGACACTTACAAAGCAAGTCGGACCTAAGGTAAGGGAAATATCACAATCTCATTTTTATCCGAGATTGTTTATTCGTAAGTATTTACTGGGGTGTATTTTATCATCCACATCCATGTTCCCTCAATATATAATATTATTTCCATCCACCTACAATTGTTTAAATCCAATTTTACCCTTCTATGAGTTTTTAGTAAAGGATATGAAAGGAATCTTTTTTCGTTTTTCGTACGAGGTACTTTTTGACTTTTCCGACAAAAGTACGAAGAATGTTTTTTTAACTTATACGGAACGAACGGATTTATACTGTTTTATAAAGCCTTATTTTCATGAAGCTTCCTCTAAAAGATTTCCGGACTATTTTCAATAAAATCTCTTTCTTTTAAAATTGCATGATGTTTTGTGAAAAGAAATTGATTTTGAAGAAGAAAGGATATTTTCCTCAAGAATTCAATTCAAGTGTTTTATCAAAATTATTTTCCATAAAAGATAATAAAGGGTTCTGTTTCTATCCATATTTTTATATTGATTTGACTATGTTGTGATGAAATTATGTTTATGAATTCCTTTATCTTATATGAATGGTTTTATGATGTCATGTTGTTTAAGAATCCCATTTTTATTACATGGGTTATGCAATGATGTATGATTTATGATTTTGTGGCACACATAAGAAAGGATTCATTAAGAGATGGGTGGGACCTATATCTCCCTCCAATGCATTGGGTAAAGATTTCATATCTCATGAGATAGACATGGCTGGAATGGTAGGTTATACCGGTTCAGTGAAACAGGACTGAAACGAGGATTACTCGATTCAGAAAGGGACTTTGTCCACTAAGATAGTCTTGGCAATGAGTCTTGACTAACAAGAAATGATTCTCTATGATTATGTGTGTATGCCACAATGAGTAATGTTTTAAGTAAGGGTTTCATTTTCACTACTATGATTTATCCCATGTTATGAAATTATGCTCTCTTTTGCAGGTTAAGATTTCCAAAAATGTTATGTTCTTATGAAAATTATGTGATTGATATTTCTATTGTTTACCCTTACTGAGCATTTGAGCTCACCCTTTTATGTTTTCTTTTCCCCAGGATATAAAGAAAGGTTTTAGGTAAAAAAAAAGGAAGATCTTTGTGGGAGATTTTGAAGATCTTTCACCAGGATTAGAAGATTACGTTCCGAGTTTCCAAAGACATTAAACTATTACGATCCTTGTGTGTATATTTTTGTTATGTATTAAGTATTCCGCAAAAGTAATGTAATGTTCATGTACGTCAGGCTACGGGTCTCTACATTAATATTAGTCATAAAGTTAATATGGAATAATCTCTTTATCAAGAAATACACATCTTAAAACCTGTTGTCTCGTGGGGTATGTAGGAATAATTTTAAATTAAAATAAACCATATTGGAGAGTCAAATTTAAAAAAAGTTGTTGCATATTTGTAAATATTATTTTTTATATTATCTATTATGTTAAATAAATTTTTTACAACAATGATCAATGAAAAAGAACAAAATTAATTACCATAATGAAGGTTAAAACAAGGTTTTGGTCATTATATGCATATATTATAAAATTAATTTTATACATATATAAGATTTTTATATATGAAATTATATTTTTTATTAGGAATAAGTATTTATAAATTATATAATAATAATCATTTTAATTTTCCTCTATTAGAATAAAATATCTTGTTAAACAAAAATATTAAAGTTACCATGGTAAAAACTAAAAGGGTAAAATTGAGAAAACATAATAAATAAATAATAGCATGATAAAATTGTTTTTATTTTTATGGTGGAGGTTTTTAGAGACAACATATACAATACCCTAAATTATTATTCTATTTTGGTGGCACAACAATGAAGATAATCATGTCAATAATGAATATTTTATGGTTTTTATGAAAATTCCACACCTTTTCAACAATAAAAGGTAACTCATTCCCCTCATATATTCAAACTTGTAAATCCATTTTCATCATCCAAACCCTAAAAAATAACTTCCTTGCTTCCCAATAATCATATTAGAAGCCTTATATTATCCATAAAATCATATAAAGGATGATTTTTTGTGAAAATTGAAGGATCATATGAGAAGATAAGGTAATGTTCATCAATGAACGTTTTTGTATTATTTCATTCACCACCTCCTCTGTTTATCAAAAAACGTGATTATACAACAAAATCAGAATCTTTCAAATAGTAAAATAATATTTTGTTAATGTAATAATCTAAATCATTTCCCTATTCCTTTAAATGTCTTTCAAAATGATCGATCATGTTTACGGTGGACTACTTCATTGTGAAATGATTCCATTTGTTTTTCCATTGCCACCTCACATGAGGTGGTATGATGATGCATCAAAATTTTTTATATGATAATTACTAAATAATTATACCTATGGAATAATAATTTCAAATGTTCCATGTCACCTCAATTACTTATTTTAAATGCATTTTTCATATAATTTGTATTTTTTTCTTTGTTTCGGGGGTTTCCCATGAAATTTTTGGCAGATATGGTGGATTTTAAACATTGGGACCAAACCATGAGCCCATTTCCAGATTCAAAAAAAAATTGTTTCTTTTAGAAATTATTCTTTTTTAAACTTTTTTTATCCATTCCACTTCCCACTTGGCCTCCCCAAACCTATTCAAACCACAATATCTATTTGGACCCCATAGAAATCCACAATCATGGTGGATTTGGAAGATTTATTCCAGATTTTGGCCAAAACATGATACCATTTCATAATTTTGGAGATTCTACCTCTCACCTGAGCCCAACAGACCTATGTGTGCCTACATGTTAATTTTTCCGTCTTGGGAGTTCATCTTCATCGTGTATTAGAGAAAAATTTCTCAGCCTTTCTCAAATCATCCAGATTTGAAAGGGTAATATGTTTTCTCCATAAAACCTTAATTTTTTACTCTTCCCCCCATTTTTGTTCCCACATTACCTCCTCATCCTTATTTAAACCTCCATATTATTTTTGGAAGCCTGGAGATTCACTTATTGGTGTATTTGGGGAGATTTCATCAAGATATCTCAAGTATGTAGTTCTCCTTCCTTCCATCCATGATTTTCTTACGGATTCTCTCATTTTTTAATATGTTCCTATGGTCCATAATGTAGGGATTGTAACCTATAATTTAATCAATGATTTTGTTGAATAATCTTTTGGTTTTAGGATTTTGTAACTTTCATGTGGTACGACGGTGGTGTGGTTGATCTTACAAACAAGGATTTGGTGTTTTTACACACTTGGTCTGTGATTTCATGTGTAAGCACTAATCGATGAGTTATGAATTATGTATATATATTTTTATCCTACTACTTCATCATTTTTCTTTCTGTGAAAGTTATTTTTTATTTCATTTGTTATGAAATTGATTTTTAAGTCATATTTTTGTGTGAAAATGAATTTTTTAAATGTGCATTCCATGTTGTATCACTTGAGGGTATATTAAAATTCTTGGTAGGGTCTTATTAAAATGTTTCTCTACTACCAATTCTGGTTGGAGGTAATATTTATGAGCATTTTTTTTTCAAAGAGGGACAGTAGATGGATTTTAAGTTCATTGTTTGGTTATATTCCATAAAATATTTTTTTTGAAATTTTAAATGGTTTATTGAGTTATATAAATGGTGAAAAGAATATTTAGATATATTTTTAGTGTGAATGACTAGGAATGGTTTTTTTATATATAAATTGATGTTTTTAACATGTTGAAATTGTTTGAGAACAATGTGGGAAACCCGGGTATCTAGTAGGATGGATGTGTACTAGTATGCTAATGATCCGGAGTGGTGTTGTCCCTATATTACATAGCATGTTCAAATTTGAAAGCACTAACAAAACTATAATGATGATGATTGGGTACCAGTAGGTTATGTGAATATTTCATACTAGTGGATCATGCACGAGAACATATATTGTTATGGTTACATTACCACGACATACAAGGTACATGGGGCCCGAAACTATATGCTGCCTTGGGATGTTTCCAATATTAGTTCTCATTGACTCTTTCATATTGATCATTTTCTTGTGGTATTTTTGGATGTATTATTCAGAAGATTAAATGTTTTATTAAATTGGGTTCATCCTTTGAAAATAGATCACTTTTAAAAGATTCATTCTTTAGAAATTATTGCCACCATTTCTTGTTTATTAAAACATGCATTTGTTTTATCTTCTATTTCATAATATATGGAATATTTGGGTGGTATAATATTGGGATTATGATAACACCATATATAAAACTTTGAGTGTAATTAGACATGATCATGTTTGGCACAGGTAAAAGAAAGGCCTTGGGTGATGGTGGTTCGTGAAGTTAGTTTCCTTCCATGATGCGATGTTGTGCAGAAATCTTGTGCGTTATGACACATTTTCATGTGCTGTTCCATGGGATGTTTTCTACTTATTGTATATATATTTGGACCTCTTGTGTCATGTGGAAGACCATGTTTTCATTTCTGAATTTTATTTAAGGCTTGTTTGGTTGGTAATTTTTGGATTCGATTTATTGATTGTTTTTTATAGTTTGATGTATCAATTGTTGGGTCAATATTCCCAAACCAATATTAATGATACACAAGAACATTTACCAGCCAATGGGGATATGGAACGCCCTTTGGACCATTCCATATACTGGGTTGGGTGCTAGATTTAATTTCCACTAGATTCAGTTCGTGAAGAAATGGTATCAAATGAGGGTTATCTTTCTTGGTAATATAATTATTTTTGGATGATTTTGGTTAGACAGGAGCTAGGACTATCAGTACTTGGAGTTTTGTTTATGAGTAGGGTTCCTGGATAGTACCTATCATTAAAAAAATCGAGTTTCCATTGGATGTTGAGATTTTTTGTTTGATTTCTCTTCTAGGTGGGAAATGCAGGCTACAGAGTGCATGGAATCCTTAGGTGGATGTGGAGTGGTTGTTTATTTCATTATTGTGATGTGTTGACTTATTTATATTTGTGTTATTGCTGAAATTTTTCATAATTGTTGTATTGATGATTTATTTTGTGATATTTTCCTTTTATAGCGACATTATCTCACAGAAAGCTCTTATGCACCAACTAGAGGACGCTGTAGAGAGTTATCCATCACTGATTGATCAAAGGATGGCCAAAGTTGTGGTCAGGGTTGTCCAAGACCTAGGGCAGGGAGTATCACCCACTCCTACCCTATCTTGGGAAGAATATTTTTTTCTTAAGAAGTAGAAATCCTAGTAGATCCTAAACAACAAGCCTCATACTTTCCGAGGCAGCACAGTACCCCCAAAAGTATAGGAGGGCTTTAAAAGATTGAGTACATGTTTGAGTTCCTAGAAAAACATGAGCAGGTTAGGGTGAAATGTGCATCTCTTTTATTAGAGTGTCTTACCAACATGGGGTGTGAATCATGCTCCATACTGGGAATCATGAGTAGAAGACCTTGAAGGGCTTTAAGGTTATCATCAATGACCAGTACTTCCCCGATGTTTTGGAATATTCTCGATCTTGATTGTTTAGAGAATAAGTTTATTGGGACTTTTAAGTGATGGATTATGCCAATAATTTTTCCGAGTTGGTCTGTTATGCTTCAAAAAATGGTCTCTAATGAGATGATGAAGGCCTAGATGTTCGAGAGGGGTTTGTGGCCAGAGATCTATTCTCAGGTCTTCCTATTCAAGCTGAAAACCTATGCTGATGTTCTCGATAGTTCTTGCATTGTGGAGATAAAACGTAAGGGGAGGGATGGTTTCTTTGGTACAGTGTTAGTAATGGGGAGTGGCCACACTTTTGAGAAGAAATGTAAGTGGGAGGATCAGTAAAAAAAAGGGAGGTGGCAGCTCAGGCCAACATTCTAGAAAGTATTCATCAATGTATTATGATGTGTGTTCAGATGTGTTCCACCAGTGTGGGAGGCCATGACACATCCGAAAAGAATGAACATATCCTATGAATCCCTATTATTATGGTGGAGGTATGATACACTTTTATTGTTTTGGAAGGATGGCACATACACACCAGCATGGGGAATGATTTACGGCTTTTAGGAGAGTTACAGCTTAGTCAGATCAATTGGGGATGGGTAGTTCTTGGTTTGGTGGAAGTGGTGGTAAGAACTGATCATATTCTTTGAAAGAGGTAGTTCATGGAAAATCCCCATGCAAGAAATCATTTCCAGGTAGATACTAGGCATTTTCATGGGTGGATCAAGTACCAACGAGATCAGAGGAGGGACTTTCAACTATTTAAGGTACAATTTTATTGAATCTTTTATATATGATTCTATTTTTGATACTGGTGCTCCTATTTCAATCATCTCTATCCATATTTTTAACTCTTTAATTTCATCCACTGAGATTTTTTCTTTTTCAATGGATTTTATCAAACAGGTGGGAATGAAGGAGGAGGGTCTCATGTGTTCGTCATGTGTGCTTTCCATGTCAGGGGTTGATATGGAGTGGGAAATACTGGTCTTTGATATTGATCTATTTTATTTTATACATTTCATGGATTATCTGGTAATCTTTCAGGCGCAGATTGATTTTTATAGGTGGTATGTGAGTTTTACGGAACAAGATGGCAGTCTAGAGGTTTTTTGTGGGGAATGGGATCATTGATCAGGTCATGCAGGAACTCCACTCTTAGAGATGGGGATTATTATATTCTAGTTTTTATTTATCATGCTATAGGAATATGTTCATTCTATTACTGTTGGGGTACCTTGTGTATTGGATAAGTTCCCAGAGGTATTCCACTATGACACTTCAGGCTTACCCCCAGAACATGACATGGATCTCTCAATCGATTTGGTTCTTTGAACACCATCGATATTGATTCCCTATTTTATTATATACCCCACCAAATTTTGGGAATTAAACATTCAGATGGATGATTTTGAATCCAAAGGATTCATTCTCCCAAGCATCACCCCTTGGGTCGTTGCTATTCTCTTTGCGAAGAAGGTTGATGGGTCCCTCTAGTTTTGTATTGATTACCAGAAGCTAAACAAGGTAACCATCAAGAAAAAATATAATTTACCCCTAATAGATGAATTATTTAATCAATTAAAGGGGAAAAGTGGTTTTCTAAAATATATTTTCATTTGGGTTACCATCAACTTAGGGTGAAAGAGTTCAATATCAAGAAGAGGGCCTTCCAAATCAAGTATGAACACATTGAGTACATGGTTATGCATATAATATTGACCAATGCTCTAGCGGTCATTATGGAACTCATGAATAAGGTGTCCCACCAATATCTCAACTCTTTCAATGTGGTATTCAAAGACGAAATCTTGGTTTATTCCGGATATGTGGAAAATCATGATAAGAATTTGTAGGTCATGTTGGGAACTTTCTAAGAGCACCTCCTTTTTGAAAAGCTATACAGTTACACCTTCATGATCAGGGAGGTGATGTTTATGGAGAAAGTGATCATAATAAAGGTAGTTTCAGTGGATCCGGGAAAGATCAGTGCAGTGATGTCATTGGAGTAGCAAAAGAACAAGTTTGAGATCCGGAGTTTCCTTAGTTTTTCAGGATACTATATCTGTTTTATTCAGGATATCTCTCTACATGATTCACCAATCACCGTGCTCACCCAGAAAGGGGTGATGTTTGTTTGGGTATTAGAATATCAAGCATCTTTTGAGGAGATAAAGGGGTGGATTTATACATACCCATGTTGATATTTCTAGAATCTGGAAAGGCTATGTGGTGTATTTTGAAACTTCAAGTATGGGTCCCAGGTGCGTGCCTATGTAGGATGATCATTTTGTGGTGTATGGCTCCCGCCAACGATGAAGACATGAAAAGAATTTTATAACACATGACTTGGAGATGGAATCTATGTGGCATAGATTGAAAACATGGCGTCAATACCTCATTGGAGATATGTTTGTGGTCTATTATAATCACAAAATATTATACCAAATCTTCTCTCAGAAGGATCTCAATTTGAGGTAGCGCTACTAGATCAAGTACTTGATGGGGTTCGAAATTATCAATTCAATAACTTGGGAAAGGGAAATGTGGTAGTGGATTCTTTAAATATAAAATTACCAGTGCAAGAAAGGATGAATTCTATTGATGAGTGGACTCTGATAGGTTCTCTTTACTCAGATGCATGTGGAGAAGAAGGAGCATAGTGGAGGTGCGTTCTTGGTAGGCATTCAATTGAATCATTCTATCTTAGAGATGATTCAGCGAGAACAGCCTATTGATGAGCTTTTTCTATGGTGGAGGTAGTTTCCTCATCATGTGGACACTTCTTCTAGTTATTTTTCATCTCTTGAGGGAATCTTGTGCTTTATGGGCAGATCACTAGTTCTGTCGTCATTGTGGAAGTTGGTGATGTAGGATATCCATAAGTCTCAGTGTGTTTTCCATATTGGTGCCACCAAGATGTATTATGTTGTGTGTAATTAGTTTTGGTCGCTAGGTATGAGATGAGACATAGGTGACTTCATGTTGAGATGTTATATATGTCAGCAGGTGAATGCATGGCACAAAAGGACCTCCGGTTTTTTCCTTCCATTACCCATTCCTACTTGGAAGTGGGAAGAGGTCACCATGAACTTTATTTTTGGATTTCCTTATATACCTTGGGTTCAGAATGCCATATTGGCAGTGGTTGATCATCCAACCAAAGCTTCCCACTTCATTAATATCAAATATACTGCTATAGTGGATGAGTTGGGAAATTTGTATCTTCAATGGTGGAATGTCTTCATGGTGTTTGCAATTATCTCATATGGAGACCCTCGTTTGAATTCTCTGTTTTGTAAGGCCTTGAGAAGGCCTTGGGGTTGTAGATTAAGATGAGGATGACAAACCATCATCAAATAGATGGTCAGACAAAGTGGGAGAATCAAAAACTGGAGGCCATGCTCCATATATGTGTTTTAGACATAGAAGGTTATTGGGATAACCATTTTGGTTTGGTTTTATTTTCTTATAGTATCAGTTACTATTCCTTGATTCGAATGGATCCTTTTGAGGCAATCTATGGTTGGCTTGTCAGTACCCCTATTTTTGGATGAGATAGGTGAGACATCACTGTTGGGGTCAAGCCTTGTTCAAGAGACATCTGAGAATTTCATGTTGATCAGGAAGGATTTATTGATTGCTCAGAGTTTCTCAAAATCATACTCTGATCAAAGGTGTCAAGAAATAGACTTTTTAGTGGGTGATCAGGTATTCTTGAATGTGTTCCCTTGCTTGAGACATCATTGCTTGGGAAATTAGGGCAAGCTAACAGTGAGATATGTCATAACTTTAGAGATTATTGAGAAGATTGGAAATGTGGAATACATGTTAAATTTTCCTTCTTAGTTGACATCTATCCCTGACGTCTTCCAAGTCTAACAACTAAATAAGTACATCCAAAATCCATCCCATGTGCTAAATTGAGATGAGTTGGATATAGAGACTAATTTATCTATTTTTTAGAGGCTGGTAAAAATAATGGATTAACAAGAGAATGTGATTTAAGAAAATAATATTCCACTAGTTTGGGTCCTTTTGAGGCATAGGAACGATTTTCATGAAACTTGGGAGCGAAAGTTGGGGGATGAGAAAGAGTACCCATTCTTGTTTTCTGATCAAGCATCTGGTTGACTTTTTGGGGAATAATTTCTTTCATTATCAAGAGAATAATAAAATACTTGACTTATTATAAATTTAATTTTCATGTAATTTATTTTCTTGCTTTTTGTGGGGGTCTCATATGTAGTTTTTTAGAGGAAATGGCGGTTTTTCACGATTTGGGCCAAACTGTGAGCCCATTTCCTGATTTCAAAAAAAATTGTTTCTTTTATAACTCCTTAATTTTTCAAATTCCTTAATCCATTCCACTTCCCACTTGGCCTCCCTTGACCTATTCAAAACCAAAAATATACTATTTTACCCATTAGGAATCCACCATCATGGTTGATTTGGGTGATTTATTCAGGCTTTAGGCCAACCTGTCAACCCATTTCATATTTTTTAAAAAATATTTCTTTAATATATATTTAGTTTTTTAATTTTTTTGGCTATTAATCCTCTCAACCAATACTAACATACCTAGGATCCCCCCATGTTCATTTCTCTTTCTTTGGAGTTCATCTTCATTTGTAGAATAGAGAGAAATTACTAAGGCTTTCTCAAATTGTCCAGATTTGAAAAGCTATTTTTTTTTCTTTCATAACTCATTTTTTACTATTTTCTCCCATTTCAATTAACACAAGACCTCATCAGCCTTACCAGAACCTCCATGTTAGTTTTGGATTCATGAATATTTACATATTTTTGTATTTGGGGCGATTTCTTCATGATATATCTAGTAAGTGGGTTTCCTTCCTTCCACCTCCCATTTGTTTAGGATTTCTTCCATTTTTCATGAAGTTCACAATGTACAGAAAGTATGGGCTTTGAACCTAGGATTTTATTATGGGGTTTTTAGGCTAATATTGCGTTTTTTTGGTTTTTTAACTCTCTTGTGGTGCAGCAGTGGTACGGTTGAACTTTCGCATAAGGATTCTGTGTTTTTGACACACATCGTAGTTGATTTCATGTGTAAGAATTAATCAATGAGTAAGGATTTATTTATTCTTTTTATCCTAATCCTTCATCATTGTTCTTGGTTAGAAATTTTTTTTTGTGGAATTTGTTATGAAATTGATTTTTAAGAGCCATTTTAGTGTGAAAATGGGTTTTTTATATGTTCATTCCATATTGTATCAATTGTGGATATTTTATGATTCATGCTATGGTATTATAAAAATGTTTTCCTTCTAAAAAATATGATTTAGGGTAAAATTGGTGTGAATTTGGTTTTCAAAGAGGTCATTTAGATGGATTTTATGTGCAAAGATTGGTTATATTCTGTGAAAATGTTTAATGAAAATTCTAAATGGTTTATTGATTTATATAAACGGTGGGATGCATGTGTAGCTATTTGTTTATTTTGTATGACCACAAATTGTGTTTTTTTAAATTAAAATTTAATTTTATAACATGTGTAAATTGTTTGAGAACAAAGGGGGAAACCCAGGTGTCTAGGTCGGTAGACATGTACAAGTATGCTAGTGATCTATAATAGTTTTGTACCTGTTTCAATTTGAAATTTGGAAATTGAAAACAATAAAAATAATATAATGATGATGATTGGGGACCACTAGGTGTTTATTATGTCCCATAATAGTGGATAATGCATGAGAACAAATATTTTTATGTTTCTTTACACCAATATTCACGGTAAATAGGCCCCGAAACTAACTAGTGACTAGGGATGTTGCCAATATTAGTGATAATTGACTATTTCATTTTAATAATTGTATTTTGTTGCGTTTTGATGAAAAATTAAGTATATTACATATTTTTTTGAAATTTTTTCATCCTATGAAACCGTCCATTGAAAATGAATTACTTTTAAAAGATTCATTCTTGAGAAATTATTGCCATCGTTCCTTATTTATTAAAACAATCATGCTTTTTATTTGGTATTGCATACTATATGGAATATTGGTGTGGTATCCTCTTGGGATTAGGCTCACACCCTACGTACACCATTGGGTGTTAGTATACTATATCATAATTGACATAGGTAAAGGCATGGCCTTGGATGATGGAGGTTCAAGTTTTTAGTTTCCTTCCATGGTGTGGTGTTGTGGAGACGGCTCATGGGTGATGACCCTTGGTTGTGTGGTGTTCATTTAGAAGTTTTCTACTAATTTTATATAAATTTGGACCTCTTATGTCATTTATAAGACCATGTTTTCTATTATGAATTTTATTTAAGTATTTTTTGGTTGGTAATTTTTAGATTCAACATATTGATTGTTTTTTATTGTTGTATATATCCATACTCAGTTGAATCATTCACAAACCAATATTTTTGATACTTGAGGACTTACCCAACACCTTGGGGATATGGAACTCCCTTCAGGACATGCCATAGACTGGGTCAGGTGATGCTTTTAATGGGGACCAGATTCAGCTCATGTCATACAATTTCTATTTTCTAATCCATAGTTGATACAATAACATCTCTCTTACATACTGTGGACTGTCGCCAAGTGAAGTGATGTGATTAATTTTTAAATAACGTGTTACATGGAAGGTAATAATGGTATATATGGTGCATATATTTGAAATAAACGAAATATTTATTACATTAGTGAATTATTTTTCTTTCTATTAATATAATATATTATTTTCCTTCTTACATATTCACTTACTAAAAAATTGATAATGTCATTCATTGACAAGTGAACTACCACATCCTCGAAGAAATGAGAATCATTTTTTCATCGCCACCTTCAAATAATGATATATATAAGAATATATAATAAAATATTATCATATTTATAATATATTTATCACTATATGAAGTTAAAATATTACTCAGCTTATTTAAATAATGATAATTGAAGAAAGGAAATGTTTCTCAAGCATACATACGACATATAATCTCAATGATCACAATGTTAGTTAAATTTTAATTTCCATAATTAATAATTAGCATCTAAATTTTAATTTATATATAATCACTAAAATTATTACAAGATTTTTGTTTGTGATATTTTAAAATAATTACATTTTTGACCACAATCATCCTTCTAATGTCATTTTTGATACCTAATTTGAATATGGTCAAAACATCTAGCATACACTTAATTGATTATATAATTTTTTTATAACATGTTAATAAGTGAAATAAATTTCATATTAAATATTTAAAAATATAGTAATAAATTAAATAATTAATATAATTTTACTATTGAGGATGATAAAGGCACTTTTGACAAATCGATACAAGGTAAGAGACTTTATCTCAATTTTTATTCATTGAGTCAATTCTGGATGTTATAAACCAATATTATTTCATGAGGTGTATATAAATACCCTTTAAAATTTTATTTAATGAATTTATTTACTGTCATGGTGTTTATAGTTTTTTAATGTTATTTTTCATCGGTATGATGACTCAATTATTTCATAGTTCATGAGATATTTTCTATTAAAAATAACTTTTATTGTTTTCATTCCAATGATTTAATTTCCATATCCACATTTCTAAAATGATTTTATAAAAAAATAATTAAATTAATATAAAAATTTTATAAATCAAATTTATGTATATTTTATTTTTTTTTGAATTTTATTCAAAAAGAATCTTTTTAAGTGTTTTTATGAATTTTTTCGACAAAAAAAGGAATGTTATTTTCTAACATACATGGTTAGTATTACGTTTTGGCCTCTAGGAAAATTATTTTTTTTCTATATTCCTTAGAAATAAATCATGTTTCATTTTAAGGAATACACTTTTAGTTTTTTATAAATTTTGGTATTATAAATGTTATTTGCAATGAACATTTTAGTTTTTTATTGATAATGGGGTTTAATAGAAAGGGGTATTTTTAGCCAAAATGGTACTTAATATGATTTTAAAAGAGTTCTTCATAATTTTTTTAATTATTTTTTTAATGGTTTTTGATGTAAAAGTGAAAAAAAATTATTCATTATACAGTTCATGATCATTATATGAAAGCACTAATCCCGGTATAGATTATATGAAGGGTCATGCCCCATTATAGCTCATGAATAATTGGTGAGCCTCATATTACTTATATGAATGGTTGAACCCATTATAGCTTATATATGAGCATGATATAGATTATATGAATGATAAGACCCATTATACCACTCTATTTCCTTGGTTAATAATTATATTATATGATATTCAAATGATTATTATAATTAAAAGGATTTGAAATTATTTTATTAATATGATTCTCGAAGTTACCTAAAGAGTTTTTAGTTTCTTATAATGCTTTTAAAGGATTTATTTGATAAAAATTTATATTCTTCTTATGAATATGGTTTTATTAATACACTCAAGGAACATTTTTGGTAATGGTAAACATTAGATGATTGTTCCTATTTTATAATATATTAAGGGGTTTTTCTCTCGTTTTAATGTCCCTTACAAATACTTTCCTGATCATCCCATAATTAAAATTTTTCTACGTGGTTTAATTATGAATATTTGAATGGAAGAAGTGAAGTTGAAAGTCATGGACATTTTCAATGAAATAAAATAGTGATTTATTTAAAATTTTTAATATTATAAAAAATGAATACTAATATATAGTTTATCATATTTAAGTAATGGTTTTATTATGTATTAATCATAGAAAATTATTTAAAACTCTAATCCGGAAACAATCATCAATGAAAAGAAAAACCAATTATTGACTTAAAATCAAGATTATATAATATTAATTAAAATTTCTTCATATATAATTTTGAAGGTCGGTATTGATAAATTTATATAATATGATTTTTATATGTCAGGATATATTAAGTGTTATGGATACCATCATTGGTTTAAAAGATTAAGGTAGATCATAAATTCAAAATCATAGAAATCTAATTTGTGGTTCTTTTGAGTAATTTGTTTGTAGATATTAATTAATTTTTGGGAGATTTTTTATTTCATATGTGTACTTATATCCCTTAGGAGAAACATTAAATAATATTTAATAAGAAATTATATTTTTCATGATTTAAAAAGTACAAAATGTGGGCATGGTAAAAACCCAACTCATCTTGTATGTTCATGTGACTTCAACAGAAAAATGAATGGTGAAAAGAGTGTAAATACCACCATTGGACAAAACAATTTCATAGTTATCAAGATGTTTTTAATGGAAATGAAGAAAACAATTTTAAAAAAATACGAATTTTTTTTACAGAATAATGAATGATTTATCATGGAATAATATTCGGTCAAATCCATCTAATATTTAGGTTTTTATCTTTATTAGGAAAAATTTGAAGAATTTTATTGATATATATATATATATGTAATGATTTGTTATGAACATTTGGTATTTCAATTTTCATATTAATTTTCGATGTTTTATTTTGTATGTTCTCACAATATGTGCTAAAGATTTTGGTTTTGGTTTTTCTCTAATGATATGTGGACCATCTTGTAATGATTTTAATGATTATGTGGTTCTCTTAACATTTTTTATGTGTTAAAGTGAAGAAAAATTAAGTCAAAAAAGAAATCATATAGATAATAGAATGAGATCTTGGTGAAAATTTATTAATGTATGAAATTATACTAATCATGTATGTATATTTCAATACTAAATTCGTTTAGTTGGTAAGAGAACTTTTTAACTCTTGGAAAATGACCGAGCAAAAAATGTTATCTTAATACCTTCATATATGATTAACCAAATGTGTTTTTGATCATCATAGATTTATGGTTTTGATTCCCTTATCATTCCATTGATTATTCTCATAATTTTGATAAATGAAATCAACCACTTCCGGAAAATATTAATGATATTCTCTCATTCCCACCTATGTTCAACAATTTGGAAACCTTGTTATGTGTTCTTCTATATGACCTTTATGATACCATTTATATAAGAATAAATTAATGTTTTATTGACCATTTTATTATGTTGGATTACAGATATAGTATTTTCAAATGATAATAATTTTTTTGTGAGTTAAAGATCAAATTTTGAGAATGAAATATATTAAAGGGGGTTAGATGTAACGCCATGTGATTTTAAATAAACTAAAATAATATTTTATAGTGTAAATGAGTCACAACGTTGAATATAGAAGAGAATATAACTTCCAGAGACTTTATGATCATTCGGATTTCAAATAAATTTAATCTTCTCATTAGGATGTGGTAAACACAACCCCTAATATATTTATACTCAATAGTGTATTCTACACACAAGACTGATCTTAAATAACCCATGATATATATAACAATTATAAAATTTCCATTAAATTAAATGGTATGAATAATATTAATGAATTTATGATATATATATATATATATTAACTAATAAATATTACTTATTTAAAATTTTTTAGTAAACAAACTATCACTTTTTAGTAAAGTAATTTTATTCTTTAAAAATTCTTTTTCATGAAATATTTTTTATTTTTGTGAAAAATTATTATAGTAATTTTTAAAAAAAATATACAAAAGGTTTTTGATACAGTTTACAATATTTATGTAGTTATAATATAAAAATTAAATTTTATTGACATTATAGAGTTATTATGAAAATTTTTATTTATCTGTGAATAATGAACAATACAAAATTTGTTTAAAATTATTTTAAATTTAAAAAATTATATAATTTTAAATCAAAAATAAATTATTACAATTTTTAAAAGAATATAATGTATTATTTAGGTATATTTAATACACATATTTAAATTTTAATAAGAATTAAATCTTCTTTTAGTATATATTTACTTGTGGATTTTAAAACACGTTGGTCTAAAAACTGTTGGGAAATGCATAATGTTTCTCTATTTTAATTAATTAAATTAATCCCTAATAATGAATGTTTTAAATGAAATTTCAGGATTTTATATCAATTAATATTAAATTGGTTTCACATAGTGATTATTATTAGTAATAGGGTTAATATTTAGTATTCCTTTTCAAAAAATATTCTCTTCTTAAAAACCCATCGTCTCTTCCTATGTGATGGATTAATTTTAGAATAAATTTTTTACTTTGGTGAGATATATTAGTCACATGGATTGAATATTTTGAATAAAAACAATTTATATTATCTTATGAGATATAATTAAACTTTTACCACAATTATTAGTGGAAATAGTGAAAATAAAATACCAAAATTTGTTAAAATACAGGTTTCTACATTATATGTGTTTTTATTAAAATATGTTTTTTAAAGACAAATGGTTTTTATTTTTAATAAATAATATTTAATACATAAAATCAGTTGGATTATGTTATATAATAAAACTCATTTTAATTATAGTATTAAATGATAAATTACAAAGGTAAATAAAAATATATAAGTTACCCTGTTGAAAATTAAAAGTGTAAAACTGAGTAAATTGTAAAAGTAAGGCATGACAAGATAAAAATGATTTTTTATAAAGTGGAGATTTTTATAAAAAAATAAACCATACCCCTATTTATAATTAATTTTTAGGGCTTGTTAGGTAAGGGGGAACTCCCAATAGTTAATACATTAGCTATTTAAAAAAAATAAACTCTTCCTCAACAATAAAATGGAAATAATTCCACTCAATTAATGAAACTTCTAATGAAATTTCTATCCACCAAACCTATTCAAATGAATATAATAAATATCTCACATCATCTTAGAAGCCTTATTTTTTATTAAAACCATCCTTGTATTTATTGTTTTGAAAACGTAAGGAAGATACTAAAAGATGAGGAAACCTTTATCAAGGAGTGTTTTTAATTTATTTATCAACCCCGATCAATTAATTATAAAACATTGATATATAATATCCTAAGTATCTTTCTTATCATGATATTTTTATGTTAATTTAGTACCCTAAATAATTTTACACTTTGATCGAATGTTTTATGAATTCATCAATCGTATGTACGGTGGACAACCACCTCATTAAACGATGTCAATCGTTTTTCAATAACCACATCTGAATGTCTAGTATGATAATAGATCTAAAGCTATTATATGATATTTAAAAAAAAATTATACATAAGGATTATTTTTATAATATATATATTTTCAAACTTCCATTATTTAGGTGAGATGATGACATCCCTCTTCTATGTGTAGGACTACCACCTCGCAAAGCAATGTGATTCATTTTTCAATAACCTTTCACATTGAAGGTAATATTACTAAAAATAATGAATAAATTTTATAAAAACGAATCCCTTATGATATTAAAAAAATATTTATCATTTCCAATAAAAATATCTTATTTATTCTTAAATTTTCACTCATTGAAACTGTGTTTACATCATTTTTCGATATGTGGACTATCACTGCCACACCGTGAATTGATTTTTTTAATTAAGACATCAGAAGATTGATATATAAAAATATAAAAAAATAAATGATAGTTTATCTATGATATATAGATTATTATAAAAATAACATATAATACATACCTTATTTCTATATTTATCATTCAAAATGGAAATGCTACTCATGTGAACGTATGTCCTTCTATATCTATGATTATAATGTCAGCTCATTTCTCATAATCATAATTCATGATTTGTTTTAAAAATATAACTGAAAAATAAATATGAAAATAATGTCATCATTTTTATTCTATATTTTTTTTGAAATAATGACCTATTTGACCATATTCAACAAGCTTAATAAATTTTTTATAGATAAGATTAATATGTCAAAAACATTTCATATAAAAATAATTAATAATTAAAATGTATATAAATTGTTAATATGTGAAATAAATGTAATAATAAACTGGATAAAGTTCCCAAGAAAGTAATTAGTAGAATATTATTATTTTAGATGATAAAGAGACACAAGAAAAACCAGACATAAGGTAAGGGACTTTATCTGAATTCCTTTTCACTGAGAATGTTTTTCATGTTAAGCACTTATATTGTTTTAGAGGATTATATACAGACCATTGACATGTTATATCATAAATTTCATTACTCTCATAATATTTAATGTTTTTGAAATTTTATCTTATCATTGGGATTATGAATCAAATATTACTAATTTGTTAAAGTGACTTTTTTTTATAAAAATACATTTCATTGTTTTCAGTTCAATCTATTTATTTCTCAACATAAAATTTTTAAAATGGATTTATAAAAAAATTACACAAAAATAAAAGATTTATGAAATACATTTTATGTCTCTTTAATGTTATTTAAATTTTTTTTTCAAAAGGAATATGTTTACGTATTTTATATTGGATGTTTTATAAAATGAAAAAAAATTAATGTTATATTTTTATCATAAATTGCGATGATGAGTTTTCCTCCATTATCCACATTATTTGATTTCTATCATTCCTTGCAAAAATTATGGATTTCTTAAAAGAAATCACTATTCCCCTTTTGATGTATTTTTTATGTTTTTTTTCAAAATAAATTGGTATTTATGTATTTAAAAGGGGGTTTTAACATAAATGGTAATATTTATACAAAAGTTTTCTTTGTAAGATTTTAAATGAGTTTTCCATATGAGAATAAAATATTTGTTTTAATGATTTATGACAGAAATATGATTCATGAAAATTTTCAATTCATGATATGGTACACTAAAATTATATGAAATAAGTGATCCCAATATAGATTATACTAATGTTGGAACCCCATTACAACTAATGGGAAATTAGTGATCCTAATTTAGATATAACTCGATGTTGATCACCATTATCACTCATATATGGGAATTATATGGATTATATGAAGGGTAATAGCCATTATATCTCTTTAATGAATTACATAATGATTTTATTGGATATCTAACCTACTTTTATTCAATATAAATGGGTTTGAATGTGTTTTTCGTATATTATTCTATAATTCACTGAAGGATATTTAATTGAATACAATGAGTTTTAAAATATTTATGTGAGATACAGTTATGTGTGTTTTCCATGTGAAAATATTTTACATTATACAATGGATTCACTTTTAAAATAAAGGTAAATGTTATATGGGTTTTATTATTTTTTGTTGAACTAATGGTTCATGTCTTTGTTTTTATGTGTGTTACTATTATATTTGTGCTAATCCAATGTTTAAAATGTTTTCACTCAGTTTAAGAATTAGTAAGGTAATGTAATAAGTTAACTGGGAAGCCACTACGAAAATTTTCTAGGGAAATAAACTCTGTTTTATTTTTAATGTTTTAAATTATAGAAAAATATATACTAATCAGAAGATTCCACATTTCATTTTATGGGTTTTATATGAATTATTTTTTAACTCTCCAAGACACTAAGAATAAAAATAATAACAATGCAAAGAAATTAAAATTCATATAAAAAAATCAATATTATGAAATGTTTATGGAAGTGTATTTATATTCACTATCAATGTGACTACACTATTCATCATCTCTCAAAAAATAAAATCCTAATTAATTTATTAGATATTGTGCTACTAGATTCATTTGTACCATGAACATAATCTTACATATTATCCAAATAACATATATATTTATTTCAATATAAAATTATGTAAAAATATCCTCCAACGACGTGTCAACATATCCATAATGAACACCAATATCACACAAATTCTCTCACCATAACTTCAATGAACACATCTAGAACATCAAAATCCAAATAATTTTACTCTAACATTATTTATATGTTGTTATGATACAGAATAAGACAACTAGATATGGTGATACAACTTTATCCAGAACATCACAAATGACATGACATAGATGAACATGAAGCCAAAACCAAAATAAGTAAACCCTCCTTGGTAATTATAGTAATATTACAACCATATTACATCAAATAAAAGTGTATTTTGAGAGACTTCAATATGATATCCTATATCCATGAAAATATTTTTCATTAATATCATCTTTTCTAGTAAGTCACAACATTTAAATGAGTAGGAAAACACTGAATCACTCATTCAAAAATTTAAATTTCACGATACATAGGTGATATGGGTGTGCCATGGTGTTTAATGATATTCATCAAAATGAATTATTACTCACATATAGTCTCCCTTGTGTTTTTTATGAAATTGGTACAAGAATGGTGTGAATCCATCACAAAACAATTGTAGTTTATGAAGATGAAAATATCCAAAATGTCATATCATTTCATTATATTATATTTTTTGAAAAAAAATTAATAGTAAAATGTACTCTATTTTCTCACACAAAACATTAGTTTTTATGTTGGATGGTTTAAAATTCTAGGCACATGTCAACCCATTGGTGTCTTTAAGTGATTTTACCCTATAAAGGTTACACTTCCCCCATGCTATATTCTTATAATGTTTCAACTTGATCCATCCGTAGAGCCACCTCAGATTGTGGGATCTCTTTGAAAAATAAATTTTCACCAATATGATGTCGTAGATGAATCATGTTTTCACATTGACGTACCAATATACAGAGGTGCTATTGGGGGCATTGAAATAATATTTATAAAATTAACAGTTACATTTATTACATCCCAAATTTTGTATTTTTTAACCCAAATCATTCAATAATCAAACATATATATCAATTTCCATTTTATCGACATTGATATATAAAATTAGTAGTGAACCAATAATTAAATATTATAAAAATAAATAATAAAAATAAATTCATCCCAATGTTCTATCAAATATCATATGAATAAAATTATTTCAATTCCCCATGTATATAATATCAGCATATTACCAAAGTAAACTAATATGACAACGATTTGAATGTTATATAATAAAATATAATGATTATCAATAAAAAATAATAATTAAATAATCCCTAAAAATAATTTCCCATCAACCAATCATTTTTAAGAATATAATACATTCTTGAATTTTACACTTCCTTGTGAAATGAAAATACATTTCATATCCTCTATAACATATTACAACTTTTTAATAATGATGCATTCGACCAGTGAACTACCCCCCTTAATAATTATAACACATAAGTCATTTTAAATTTGACTTCAATAATAATAATACCTCCATTATGTGCATCCTAAACATAGGATTGTTTTTTATCTCAAATGTAAACCAATTAAATAATAATATCAATTTAAATTTTTTTAAATTTCATTGAGGGATAAAATGACACATAAGATATGGGATGGTATGTAATAATTGTAACCAAACTATAAATAAAAATTTATGTTAAAATTAAAATTAAAATTTTTGGAAAATAGTAGAAATATCAATAAATTCATATCGATAATATTTTATGTAACTAAAAAATCCTAAATTTATTTTCTAACAATCCTTTTTAATATTATAATAGAGTTAAAAATCCTAGTTCAAAAATTAATCATTTCCAAAATTATTTTTCATTGAAATCATGATAATAATGAATCCTCTTTTAAAAATATTTTTCACTTTTAGAGGCATAAAATAAATCATAACGTGAGCCAATATATAAAACTTTTCCCCCTAAACAATATTCAAAATCCATATATTAAATTTTTCAGAACAAAACGACCCTTTAACACCAAGGAACAACCTCTTCCTTTATTCTTATTTCATTCTAAACTATGAAAAAATAATATGTGTTTTTTATAAGGGATAAAATAATTTTCTAATGATTCATACCTATCAAGGAAATTAATGGATTTTATTTTATTAAAAATACTATTAAATTTAATGGTAGGACTCTATATTATAATGGGATCAAATAAAAAATTCCCCATTCATTATAATGTGACTTCATTCTTTCATTAATTTGACATGATCACAATTCATGTTCTAGTAAACATTATTTCTAATGGGTCTATCAATTAATAGGGTCTTATAATGAAGATGAAATAATTTCATTGAACCCCTTATATATATATAAACATATTATATTTTACAATCACTAATACAATGAATAATAATTAAAATTTAATCATCATTAAAATCTATAAACTCGTACTGAAAAAAATATAAATGAGTTTCGTTAACAAAAGTAAAATCATTCGTCCTGAATTAGGATTTATCTAATCAGTACACCATATTTTATCCTTACTCAATATTAAGAAATATTATTCATTCAATCTTATTAAATTGAAATACAAAACAGGTCATGGTATTATTCCATGTATAAATTTGTATCATTACTAAAAAATATAGAAAAATACATTTGTGTGGAAATTAAAAAATTTTAAATTTAATAAAAATGAATAAATGTAGACTATAATATTGTTAGAAATTAAAATATAATTCACTAACTATAAATATATCCCACATTTAATCTTATAATATTCCTTGAACTGCGTGGTGTACCAAAATAAAATCATTCATGTGACTGCATATGTTAAATTCATTATAAGGATGAAACATTATAAGGGTGATTAAGTCTAAATCATTAATTGTATTCTAAAACTATGTGCATATGAATAATTTACTCATAATTAATTTGAGAGCTATTAAAAAACTCAATTTTACAACTGAAATTTACATTGTTTAATACATTTTGGAAGAAGTTTCTCCTTTCCCATGTTATAGAAGTTTTGAAATATGTTACCTGATATAGATTAATGAACAATCAGTGTTTATATTCCATTACAAATATGGGTCCTCATTTATAATATAAAATTAAGTTCAATGTTAATTCAAGTATTAATTTCTCTACATATATTGGTTAGAACATTATTATAAAAGTGGACATGGATAAGGCCTATCACAAGCTTGAGTGTACTTTCCTCCTCAGGTTTCATAGAAGACTGGGATTGACCGAGTGGGTTTGTGTCTTATTATTCAGATGTTTTTTCTTCTCTTAGTAATCTATTTCTTTCATGGGATGAATTTTTTTTAAATGGTTCAAGGACATAGACAAGGTGACCCGATGTCTCATCTTCCATTTATTCTGGTACAAGATGCTATATCACGAAACATTGAGCGGTGCTCGACAGATGGGTCCATTTTGCTTTACAAAAATAGTGGGGGTGCAATATTATTTCTCACCTGATGTTTGCGGATGATATACTATTTTTTTATTAATGGAAGGAGGAAGTTTATTAATGGGTGGGACACTATTATGAAGGATTATGGTATTCAATGTGGAAAGAGAGTGAACCTGAAGAAAAGAAATGTTTTTACCTCCAAAAAATTCTCGGGGAGGAGATCTAGGGACATACATGATAAGTTGGGCATGCAAAGAAGAGGCTTCCTTTGATATACTAAGGGGATCTGATTTCTAATGGGAGTATTACAATGAACATGTTTGATGGTATTATCGATATTATTTCATAAAGGATTTGAAACTGGAAGAATATCATTTTCTAATTTGGAGGTCAAATCACTCTTATTAATAATATGCTTTCCTACGTGTCGATTCATTTGTTTTCTATTATCAAATCACCTATATGAACCATTGAGGCTAAAAAATTGATGAAAAAAGTTTATATGGGATTCTTAGGATGAGGGGAGATATCACAAGTCTAGCTAGAAAAGACTGGAAAAGCCAATTTATGACAGAGGTGTCAATCTAAATTACATTTTGGAGTCCATACTATTTATGCTGGAAAAGTTGGCTTGGAAAATTGTTGAGGGAAAGATGTTTTCAGAAAGGATTATGAGAACCAGATATGGTTCGAATTGTATTGAATGGGCATGTAGCTTGAGGCACTCCACAAATCTTGCATGAAAAATGTTTGATCTCCTGGATCTGTTGGTGTATAAGGTCTGGTGGGTTGTTGGGTGCAGTGAGATATGGTTTTGGAAGGATAACTAGTGTGGTACTTCCCTCCACTATCCAGGTTTCCCGGCCCAAGAAATTCAGTTCAATGAGGACAATGGTTTCCCGAGATTCATTAATGTTACACTGGATTTACAGCAATAGAGTTGTTTCATAACAGAACAATGACAGATGAGCTGGACAGATGTGTCATGTTCTCCTCTTCATTGGTGGGTTTTCAACTACAGTGAGTTGAGGAAGAGAATTTTTATATGTACAGGTTCATATGAGTGTTATAGTATCTTGTGGTGTAAATGGATTCCTACTAATCTAAATTTTTTTATATGGTGGATTGGGAATAACTCCCTAATGACGGATGAGAATATTCAGAGGAATGGGTTTTTCCTAGCTTCCTATTGTTGGTGCTGTTGTATGCCAAGACGAGAATCAATCTGGGACATGTTATTCAAAAGAGAAGTATATGTTTTTGTTTAGGGTATAATGGATCAGTTAATGGGTGTGCTATGGAGTGGAGAAACCTTGGAATACTTCTTGGAATTTTGGTTATGAGGTTTAGATTGAGACATTGTAGTGGCACAAAAGAGGGGTATGTTTTTTGCTACTTCCTTCTCGCTGATAGGGGTAGACCGTAACCGAACTAGGGAGGGTACAAGAACATCCCAAATTTATCTTTTGGATTGGTTTAGATTGATGGTATTAGATCTGGTAGTGTTCCATTCATGTGGGATCTAATCTAGATCCTTACGGATGCTCACCCCGAGGGTTGGCTTGGAGGTATTCGAGCGACTCATTAGAGGGTCGTGGGTGTGATGGTTTCTGCCTTCCTAGGGTTTGAAGCTAAATGTTTATGGATCCTATGTTGGGGTAGTTATGTGGGGAGGAGGGACTATGTGGAATGTGCATGGTTTAGTTCTACTCGGCTTCGATGACTTTAACAGACCGAGGAGTTATCTCAGAGCGGTGGTAAGGGAGATGCACAGTGGTCTAAAATTATGTCAATTATACAATCTTAAGATATCAGAAGTAGAATCGGTCTCCAAAATTCTTGTGGGGATAATAAAATGGGAGACGAATCCTCCATGGGACTTGATGTACTGTATTTGAATGGGCAGGAAGTTTTTGGATCTAGGCGTGACAGTGGTGCATACGTGGTGTGATGGGAACTTTGTCGTGGAAGCCTTAGCTAGAAGAAGCAATATAAGGGAGGCTATAACCATCTATTCCTATTTGGGTTATTTTCCTATGCAGTGCAGTAATTTTTTAGGGGTTATTTCCTTGGACTGAAGAATTTCCTCCCACCCAAAACTTTGTTTTTACTACCCTTTAATAAATAGTCAACTTATCAACATCAATTAAATATATTCCCATTTTTAATAATACCCCTTATAATGCAGTTGTTGTTTTATATTTATCTATTTAATAATAATTATTTCCATTTAGAAATATAATTTATCTAATTTAAAAAAAATATATTTGATCAATCCTTATGGATATCACATCATTGTGACACAATTTTAACAGAAAACTTTATAAGATTGTTCTCTTCGAATACCATGCTATTTATTTATGAGTATGATATAATTTTCACACTACCTCAAAGACAAAATAAATATTATTGAACTAATAACATACAATATAAACATGAATTGAAAAATTACTCAATTAATGTTGATTATTTAATATAATCCTTGAAATAACAGTTGATAATTCTTAGATGAGTGGTATTATACTATTTTACTCCTTTTCCCCTTATTAAAATCCACCATAAAATGTATTCACAGATGTTGGTATACACTAAAAATATTAACCTAATGGGATGTTCATAAGGATTAATTTTAATAAAATTTATTGAAATGGAAATTTGATTTCCATGATTTTATTTTTCTTCAACCTTAGCTGGAATGGTACTAGTGGTTTCTATAGTCGTGGTATGTGTTCTATATGTCCATTCCCATATTTTTTTCAATTTTATTTCTGTATTTCTCTATTCTATTCTTTTTTTATTGATTCAAATCATAATATTTATCCTTAAATTATCACTATAGTCCATTTTTACAACTTATTATGATGATAATAAATAATTACACACATTGGTGGACCTCAGTTTCAGCTGATAGAATTCATGTTTGACTCACCTTGAGTATGTTTTTAATTTTTACAAACTATAATTCTTGATTCCACATGGAATACATTTTATCATTCGAGTAATACATTAATTCCTTCATGTATGTCCCAATAGTTTTCATGAATGTAAAATATATATTGTTAATTGGTGTTATATAGATTTTATTTGATGTTTATTGTTTTTGTTGAAACCCAAATTCAAGTTTTTGTAACCCATGACTCTATTATTATATCCTCTTACCAATATAATTTTATTTAAAGTTATAATAAACATAATTATAATACCTATTGTACATACAATTAGGTTAGTTCATTTCCAATATTATATCTATATTTTAGTCAATGATATCATTTGGAAAGTTATCTATCAATTTTTTCCTTCCATGTGGACTCCTATGTTATGTACTCTTTCAGTTTTCAAAAACATGTAATTATTATAAATTTAGTTGATAAATTTATATCACTATACTAGTATCTTATTTACTAATGACTATCAAGAAATGAATTCCACAATAGACTTATTACCCTAAGATAAATTCTTATAAAATGTTTCGATTAGAAACTGTAATTATATATTTTGCTGTGGAATAATTTGAGACATCTTTTTTAACCAACCAGATGTAGCGTAATGTGATTTAATATAAAAATGATAGAAATTTATAATTACAAAATGAATTTTCTAGGATTTAGATGGTAAATAGAAGAATGTGATCATCATTTCCATCCCATTCTATTTCATTATGAAATATGGTGACATACTATTGATCAAATATCTAGAGTATTTTTAATTAAAATTAGTAATAACATTAATATTATTATATCAGTATAAATTTTATCGAATATGATGGTATCATAATGCTAATGGAAATATACTGCAGATTTTATAGGATATTCTATATTTAACTCAAAAATCTAAATATAATTTCATATGATTTTCATTATATCATAGTGGTAAGAAAAAATAATTAGATCTACAATGAATAGTTGGAAACCCATTCATTAATTTAGATTAATGTATATTAATGTAATTTTTTGTATCCACTTCTGTACACACCATTCTCATCCCCTTGGTCTCTTTTCACTATTCAAGTAAAACCTTATTAATTCATATTAATCATTAGTATTTTTTTCAATATTGAATCATTGTTGAGAAAAAAATTTCATTTCCCCTTTTTTGAATACTAATTCTAAAAAAGATATATCCTTATATTAAAAATTTAGAGAACTAGAAGTAAAGTCAAAATAAAACATTATTCAAATGTTGATAAACCTATTTATTCTATTTTAAATATACAATTCATCTCTAAAAGGTTGAAATTTTAGACATCCCATATGGTTTCATTATATATAAAACATCAAAAATATTTCAATATATAATAAACTCTTAATATATATTATCAAATAAGTGTAGTAACTTTAGTATTCCATAAAACCGACAATGATTAATAATAAGAACAACTAAGATAAATTAATATCAGTCAAAAAAGAAAATATACAGGGATGGATAAATTATAGAAATAATAAAAACTATTTTAAAATATTATCTTATGTACTAATAATAAAAAAATAATAAATAACATTCCATGTTATTATAAGAATCAGTTCCAATAGAATAATTTGTCTTCGTACTCACTCTGAACTATCATTGTGACCCGTTTATTATGTTCAGACACCTTAGTTATTCAATAAAATATATTTCCTAGAAGCATATTTAAATATCACAACCATCACAAAATCATGTTATATACATTTAAAAAACTAGTAAAACGATATTAAAGTATTCCCTCATTGAATAGTTAATGGTAATTATAAGGATATAAGTAAGAGATATGAATTATATAATAGATTGAAAAAACCATAAATGGATTGAATATTGAAGGAATACTTCATGAGATAATATTTCCCTTATGTATAAAAATAAAAATAGATGACCCGCCCCATAATTTAAGTCTTTAGAGACATCATAGGCCTAAGAATCCTTCATTATAGCCGGTTTGGTAGCAGACCCCAACCAAATCAATTAACCCCCATTATACTGAATGAATAATCCAAATCAGTATACATGGGATCTTTTTATAGGTATAAAAACCATACTCATATCTAGATATATATTTTCTATATATTATATATTTTTAGTAATAAATATCTAGATCAAAATTCAGGTAGATATGGAACCATATCATGGTGTGGAATCACCTCTAACAAAACAAACATACCTTCCAAAAAAACAAGTACATGCGATAGTACACATGATTTATTAGGTGAAGAGAAAAACATAGAAACATATTAGTTTCACTCATGGAACTAAATTTGATTTTAAAATATGAACTCCTCAATACTTCTATAAAACTCATTATTTCCCTAGAAAGTCAAATAGTGAAAGCGTGATGAATCATTTCTTAAAAAACATCTTTACTGCTTAGATAGCCTTGAATTAACTATACTCATTTCTTTTTTGAATGTCCTCCTCTATAATCATCAAAATATATATCTATTTCTTTTATGTAATATTACAATATAGAAGCCATACTCATTGAAAAAAATGTCCTTCTTTAACAAACCATTATATCAACTCTTCTCCCATAATCATGGCCATAAACTCAACCAACATGTAATAGAATGAATATCACATATCAATTTAGTTTCATGAGAATATATGATCTATCATAATGATACAGTAAGTGTAATAGTATCTTCTTCCAAATAATCACAATGTTATAGAAACATATTATCAGAATGTGTGATCATTATGAATAATTTTTTTTAAATTACACTTATGAAACAAACATTAACCATCACAGACTCTAATACATGTAAAACATATTATAAGACACCCAATAGTGTAGTGAAAGAAAATCTTATTTAAGAACATCATTCTTATTAAATAAATGTTTTTATATTCAAACATCACTCAAATTACTTAACAACCCACGATACATCATCATTTTTTGGGGGAAAAAATCTTAAGAAACATGAGAAATGTCATGACCTATACACACATGAATCTTAAACCTTACATTAAATCACATACCTTATCACTAATCATATGAGACAACCATATTCTTTTAAGGGATCTGAAAATTTCATATCTAATGGAAAAAACTATCAATGTGTCATAGATATATATTATTTATCATCCTCCTTTATTAAAAATTCTATGAGATTCATTAGGTGTGATAATAATCACATCATCACATATTGATATTGTCAATATCTATATATATTTTAGGTGTATTTTTGAGTAAGAACCCGATTAGTCACTCTGGTATGGATCCTTTAAATTTAATTATAAATCTTTATTTTTGACCTAATATAGAAGAATAGTGGGTTAGTGAAGGTCCTGATGGTGTTTGGGTTTGTATCAAACCCAAAAAACATATTTTTTGAAAAAATGGACAAGTCGCATGGTTAGAGTAAACGGTTTGGGATAGTTCATGGTTAGATCTAATCATGTGGACGGTCTACATTTTCGGTCAGATCCATCTCACATTGTTGACACATAGTTTCACAGACCATGTGGCCTAACCATGGGGTACTCCCCTTTCTCTAGGTACACGTTCTAGGAATGTTCATGATTTGTCTAATCATGCGTACAAATTGCATATTGGCTAATTTTTGGTAATATTACATTTTTACCCTTAATTTTCTAAATAAGCCCATCCTTCTTCCCAATTAACATTTCTAGTGGGATTAACCTATAATTTATTCATTTTGGGGCACTATCAAGGCCAAATCATTGGATCAAGAGTCCCCCTTCATCCGAGATCAATTCGAGATTCCGTTAGTCACATTGGATGTAAAACGGTAAGTATTCAAGTCTGTTTGAGCACTAGTTCTTCTCTCTTGTTCTCAATGTAGTTGTGGAGGTGTGAGAATTTTTCATGATTTCTCATATCTACTCCATTAGAAGAAAAATTGTAGGATAATAATGGGGGAGGAGAGTCATATATCATATGGTTGGTAGAATATAACTCATCCCTCTTTTTCGTTGATTTTGGAATTATCATGTGTGGCCCAGCGATTTCATCAGGCTCTGTTTAATGAATTTATATACCATTATTATAATCATTAGAACCATAGGGTTATGGAATTTCTAAATATAATATTATTTATTAGTGATTATTCCTATAACTCCATCCATCCCATGTAGGATGATATGATTTTTTTTGTTTCAGTGTTTTGAAAAATTTGAGCAACCATTCGGGTTATCTTATGATTGACCTTTTTAAAGGTAAGAACTTATATATAGAATTCCTTGATTGATTTTGTGAATTTTATAATGGTATGATCCATGCATGCTAACAACATGAATTACATAAGGTAATTTCTTTAATTGATAATTAATGGTGAAATGGAAATAGGTAAGCATAGAAAATATATTACATGGCCTTCATAAATATAATTGAATAATAGATTTCATGAATCTATCACTACTTACCATGTTAATGGAAGGTATTAGAGTGAGGCATGATTATTGAAAATCTTCTAGCTAGATTACAGAAATGGTTTATGTGACTTGGAATTGGCATAGTAATGAAACCAAAGATTTGAAGAAAATGGACTTATTAATTAATTATGACATGATTAAACTATTTCATCTTCAATTATACTTATAACACTAATGAATAGTAATGGCATGAATGTTATGAATTATACAAGACTTGATTACCAAAACAAGAGTGTCTTGACATGAGATCACCTTGGATTCCTGAGGAAATTCTATAAGCCCTATAAGACCCCATTCTTAATTAATTGATTCGGCTAACTTGGGGAAAGACCCACGTAGAACCCAATCATCATGTAAATTTGGATTCCCATTATGACTCTATAGGATCCCTCATGTAGTAAAGTTGGATGCCTTGGATACACTCCATGGATCGATCATTGAAAAGTAGGTTCTGTGGTTAAATCCCATCAGCCCCAATCATTGAGTAGCCAATTTTTTACCTTGGATGAACTCATTGCACTTAGTTGACCAATTATTGTGGAATTACATGAAATATAATCCTTGGATTACAGTCTTAGCTTTATCGGTGCTACAATCATTACTGTTTTGGTGACCCTTGAGGTCTAAATTTCCTTGTTTATTACCTATGAGGTTTATTATTATATATAATTACAAGTTGTCTTATTACATAATTTAACATTACTATTAATTAAATGTGACTTAAATATAAATAGGTAATAACCAAATAATAATTTGGTTACATGTTCATACACTATCTAAGAGATGAAACAAGTAATTGGGTATTTTGTAACATTATACTTATTTCCTTACATATACATCCTTGCACACTGTTATATTTCAATTACATGGGCCCAAAGTTATAGACACCATTGGTGGTGGCCCACAATGATTTTTCTTACCCATTCTATGAGCACTGTTTGGTACCAGGGCAAGATTACATGCATGAAGGTATTGAAAAAGGGAAGTATATGGCTTCAAAAACCTTATTTCATTGTATTTAGGATAGATATCGTTTGTTTACGATCGAGCCCGAGATTGGGATTATTGGGATAGACTTCTATTTTCCTATATTTTTTTTTGGAATATGTTATGATTGCTATATTGCACCCATGTTTTCTAATTTTCTAGTAACATGACATTTCATCATCAGCTATTCCAGTTGATACAATTATTTTTATCCTTATCTATTTATTACACTTTTCTTCTTCTACTATTTAAATATATTTCTTATACTATTTGCCTTTGTTTATTTTAATTTTATTTTATACACACTGGTAATGACAGAATAGTCTCCCAAAAAACACACCCTAGGGACCCACATCTAGTTGGAAGCCTCTAGAGTTAATGTAGATGTATATGAGGCAATCATTCCCACCAGGAGTCGGGCGCCTATTACCTAGAATCTAGGTCTGAGACGTCACATTGTGGCATTATATGATTTTGATTTTATTTGTTTTACTATTTGGGTAAAATATATTGGAGATTAGGGACACTATGTGACTTGGTCATAAGTCATAATTGGGCATCACTACCCCATATTAGGAGTAAAAGACATGTTAGACAATATAAAAATGTTGTTCTATTTTTTCATATTACAGTTGATAATATTTCTTTATTCGGTGACACACAAGCTGTGTTGAGGTTATTATTATTACTATGTTTGGTGATTTATTTCATCCTTTACGAGATGATTTGAGGGAAATAATAATTTCTATGTGAATCATATTAGGCACCTATAATTTTCATATCATGCATATTTTAATGCCATATAGGCGAATTTCACCACTTTTCATTACATTATATGTTTATGATTGTTGAGTGATGTTGTGATAGTTTTCTATTCCTGTAATATTCTTGGTTATTATTGAGTGACTTCAAGTCTCAATTCATGACCCGTATGGGTCATCATGGGTTAGGATGAGTAATTTACCAAACCAATCCGTTATGTTTTAAAAAAATAGGTGTCATTGTCATTAATGAGGTGTATGGGAATATATTCAATGGTAATGATTATATATTATAAATTAAATAATGAATTATAGTACGAAATGTTTGCACATACATATCCCATATTGTCATATTTATGAATCGTAAAATAATGAATTGGAAATTAAATTTAAATAGAAATGAAACATATACTTGAGAACATACAAACACCTAACTATTTTTGTGGGTAGTTGTGGGTAGTATTCCTTGGGTAGTATGTCTTTTTTTTATTCCATAAGGGTTTCTATCTGTCTTCTTAAGGCTCGTTCTAAGGCGTGTGTTTGGAATTTGTTGACCAATTCCCCTACAACGTCCATGTATCATATGGAAATAAGGTGGTGACGATCATGCTCCGTACATGGTAGGACTTATGTCGAGCATCTATTGTCTGATATTTCCACTTAAATCACAGAATGATGTACCTGATTTGGGTAATGACTCTGATGATCGTGATAGTTTATTATCTCTAATGTAGTTCATGCATGGTGCTTCACAGCTTCCACATACAATGGCTGATCTGACTCAACATTTCTAGAAGTAATCCTTGTACATTCTCAGGTAATGAATTCCATAGGCTACTAAGTCATGGCTAGTGGCTATATAGAAATTCTTCCAGAGTCGTGGGTCAATCATTCTACATACATGTTTTGGGATTTGGCCAACCGTTGTGGGATGTTGTTGTCCAGGATGATCGACATCATGATATGACATTTTCTTTCTTCAAGACTGCTTTCCTTTATCAGTTCATTACTTAGAATATATGAGCTAACATAGCTAGATATTTCATGCATCTCAACTTGGGCAATTTTTCAGTTATTGAATATCCAATGTGCTTCACAAAGTGTAATGATTTTAACCGATTCTTGAAAGTCATTAATTTTCATGTTCTAAAAGCATTGAGGTTTGGAATTAGTTTTCCATTCATATACAGGCAAATTTATTTCCCCTAACTCATTTTTTTGATATATTCAGTCAGGATCTTACCACTCTGTGCAACCTGAGGGACGAAAATAGAATCAGGCATTGAGGATTGGTGTCGGGGAAGGCCATAAGTTCTCCTAGTGGCAGGAAATGTACCCTTAAGGTTTCTTAGTAGGGATATCAAAAAAAAGTATGCATTTTAATAACTACATGGTCTGTCATCAGTGTGGATGATGGAGGAAACAAAAGCCTCATTGTGATAAATATCAAATGGTGTGTCGGGATTGTGACCATATGAGGCATCATCAGTGTTTTTGGAGAAACATTCCTCCTACATCGATGGGTAAAGGATCCGCACCAACTCCACCTTTAAGAGCGAGTTATTTTGTGTCATGTCTGGTGGGGAGTTGTAATAGTACTAGTACGATTGGTCAAAGAGATAGTCATGGATTTGTTTTCCAGAGCCCTATTTACCAGAAGCACCAACAGAGTAGTTATGATCATCGTAGCCCATCTATTGCATAGGGTCATGAATTAGGTCAGTTTCATGCACTACATTCGATACATGAGGATTTGGTTATGGACCTACCAACAGTACAAGTCACTATTATAGTGTCATCAACTATAATATCTACTTTATTTGATAAAGGTTCTTAAAAATCTTTTTTCTCTTCATCTATCTTGGATTGTATTATACTTGAAATAAAATATTATTATAGTTTAATGACCCTAGATGCACCACTGGGGATACTGTCAAAGAAAATATTCCAGTGTTGTGACTCTCCCATTGTGGTAGGATGTTACTATTTAATATGTAACCTATTTGTTCTTGAAATTATTCGATTCAATGTCATTATTGTGATAGACTGGTTGGTTCTATATCCCTCTTTGGTAGAATTCTATCACCACATGGTATCATTAACATCAAAAGAGGGGTGCAGTTATCTACCTATTGGTTAGTCGGATACCATGTCCAGTAGAGTTGGATGAGCGCATCATCATATAGGTGGAGTGATTGCCCAGATTGCAAAACTCTTCATAGAAGATCATGGCTTAAGTCAATATAATTTCAATCCAGTAGTAATTCATTTCTGTGATTTATTTTCAGACAACATTTCTGGAATACCTTATTAGAAGGAGGCATATTATACGATTAATATTATTCTGGGTGTATCTCTAGTGTCCATTCCTCTTCATAGCATATAACCTACAAAGCTTTAATAGCTAAATCGTCAATTTGGTGATTTAGAGTCCAAATGTTTTATATAACCTAGTATGTCATTATGGGGTTCACCCATGATTTTCTCAATGAAGGTGGATGAAACCATACATTTATGTGTTGATTAAAGATTGTTGAATGAGGATACAGTAAAAAACTGGAATCCACTACCATGAATAAAGGATCACTTCAACCAACTCTGAGGAGCTAGGGTCTTCTCTATGATCGACCTATGGTCATGATATCACCAAGTATGAGTAAGGCCACCATAAATTCCACATAAAAATTTTCATAGTAGGTATGGCCTATATCTGTACCTAGTTATTCCATTCTGTCATACAAATTGGATGACATTTTCATGGACCCGAGGAATAGTTTGTTTCACCCCTATTTGCATTCTTTAGATGTAGTCTTTATGGGAGACTTCTTGGTATATTTTAATAGTTTTATAGACCATTACATACAGACCTTGATATTGTTATGATTACAATTATAGAGCATAAAATTTATGCGACTCTCATTAATTATCATTTGTTTATTGACAATGATCACTTATTGGGACATTTTATCTCAGAATCAGGTGTATCTATTTACCCTGAAAATGTTAGTGTTGTATTTTCATAGGTGTAGCCTAAGAATGTGTTTGATATATAGAGTTTCATGGGGATGGATGTATATTAGATTCTTTTAATATAGGAATTATCACAACTTCCTTCACCTATCACTGGTCTTACAATAAATGGTGTCATGTTCCTATGGTTAGAATCCTGCATGAAAGCATTCTAAGAGCTGAAAATGCATCTTGTCTCAGCCCATATTCTGAATAGGCCAAAGCATGGAATATTTTATATTATTCTATACGTTTCATCATGCATCTTCCTTGGGGAAATTATAATTAATGAGGATAGATCAATTTCATAAGGATCTCAGATGTTGGGGCCTAATGAGAGAAACTAAATGATGCACGACCTCGAGTTAGAAATAGTTGTCTATTCCTAATGTTTCTAGAGATATTATCATTTCGGTGAGAGATTTGTGGTGCACAAAAACCAAAATATCCTAACATATATCTTTTTCATAGCATGACTTGAACCTCAAATAGGGAAGATGTTTATATTATCTAATGTCCTTTAATATTGAGCTTCACTATACTCCTAGGAAGAGGAATGTGGATGCATATGCAATGAGATAGAAAACTCAAACACATGGAATATGAGAATCTATAGATGAATGGAATATAATGGCTCTATTCTGATAGATACATCTAGAGATTCATGATAATAACAAGTATTCATACCACCAATCATTAATGGTTACTTCTTCACTCCTTGAGAATGTGAAGGGTAGGCAATTTTTAGATCCCAGTGTATTGGTTCTCTGTGAGTGTATATCAATATATTACCCACCACCATATTGGTTGTTAAAAGAGATGACATACTATGCATACATGGATATGGATGGGTTCATATAGATATGAGAGATTATTTGATGAAATATTCACACACTTCTCATTTGGATGTTCATTTCTAAATCTCCAAAATGAATCAGGATATGTGATCCTAGTATTGGTGGCCTAGGATGAATCTTCAAATTTTAGGTTTTATCAGAAGGTGTTCTACCTCTCAACAAGAGAATGAGGATAAACTTAGACCTATAGCCTTGTTGTAGCCTCTTCGATTCCTAGAAATGAAATTGGATGATGTTTCTATGGACTTTGTATTTGGTATTCCTAGGCCACTAAGTGGTAGCGATGTTGTGTGGGTTTTATTGATAGAATAATGAATGTAGCCTATTTTATTATTATTTGAGAGAAATTCTACATTGAATAGCTAGGAATGTCGTATGATTGGGAAATCATACGGCTACATGATTTCTATCATACTATCATTTTAGATATGGATACTCTTTTCACATCATGATTCAGGCAGCGATTATAGAGGGATATGGGAATAAAGGTGTTTCTTTGCACAACATTTCCCCCAAATTGAAATGAACAATATTAATAGAGAATAAAAGATCTATAGGGTATGATTCAATCATGTGTCATTGCTTTTGGAAATTCATGGGAGAATCATATTCTTCTAGTTGTAATCCCCTATAATAAAATCATTCAGGAAAAAATTCAGATGCCTCCTTTTGGGGAGATATATGGTATGTCATGTCATTCACCCCTATGCTAGCTAGAGTAGATGAGGTATCACTACATGGTCCTCGTCTCTTTCAAGATACTTAAGAGAATGTTTAGTTTATGTGAATGTGTATGAATATTACTCAGTCTAGATAGAAATCCAATGTTGATCGCAGTCGATGACCTCTAGAGTTTGAGGTTGTGGATTGTGTTTTCATTCTGGTATTTCCCAGGACATGTAATTGATGGTTACTAATTAATGGGAAGATATTGAGTAATTATGTTGGGTTGTGTGAAATTTTAAAGAGAGTCAGATTGGAAACATATCAGTTGCTACTACATCATAGGTACCATTCCATACAAAATATCTTCCTTGTTTTGAAGCTTCACCAATATCATGGAGACCCCACTCATACCATTGATCACAATGACATTGAGTTATATGTCGATGAAATGATTGAGTATTATACATTATGTATCATTAACCGGAGCACAAAGGATCTCTGAGGAAGGTAGGTCCCTCTAGTATGTGTGCTATGGTAGTACAACTGCATAAATGATAAACCAAGAGAGTGGGAGGCCGATGTATGTGCCTAATTTACAGATTTGTTCCCATGTAGTATTTACCCTCTCTGGGATGGTGAACTTAGAGATGAGTTATTTTAAGGGGGGAAGACTATAAGAATACAATTTTACACTATAGTATGGGTCGTTTGAATTTCAGTATAATTTCATTATGTTGGACATAATATGGATTCATAGAGGTTTAGTGAAGGCCTCGAGGGTGTCTATAGATTTTCAGGATCCCAGAACCCGTATTTGTGGAAAAAAATGTACATGTCACCCAATTATAGTAAATCATGTGGTAAGGGTGCATGGTTAGAACTAACTATACATATGGCCTATATTTGTGGACAGAGCCATCTCGCATACTTGGAAAATGGGTTTCCATACCCTATGGCCAAACCATGTGGTATTCCCCTTTCCCCAAGTATACATTCATAATTTTCATATGATTCTTAAAATATTTCAGACAAACCACACATTTGTTAATTTTTGGTTAATTTTACATATTCCACACTTAATTGTCAAATTAATCCCCCTTCTAACCTATTCTAATTTCCAATAGGATATTTCTCAATTTCCCTCATTTACAAGAATTTTGAAGGCCTAATCTAGGGATGAAGAGATATACTTCATCCGATATCCATTTGAGATTTTGTTCATCACATTGGATTGCAACGGTATGTAATTGAGTCAGTTTTGAGATGTTCTTCTCTCTTTCTCTCATCCAAGTTATTCAGGCATGATCATTTTACGTTTTTTATCAAATTTTCTCTAATACAAGATGAATTTTATTCTAATACTAGGGGAGTTGATTCTTAAAAGATTAATGTGAGTGGTCTACAACTCATCCATTAAGCTCATTGATTTGGGAATTGGTGTGTGGGGCCCATTGATATCATCAAGTGTCGTTTACTGAATTTATATGACATACATATAATCATTAGAACTTTATGATTATACTCTTTCCAAATATGTTAATAGTTGTTACTGATCTCACCAAAATCTCCATCCATACCATGTACGATGTTAATTCAAAATTGTTGTTATTATGTTTTTGACACATTTGAGCCACCATTCGGGTGTGCCTTGGATTGACCATTATAAGGGTACTCATTTCAATATTAAATGTCTTTATTTATATTATGAATTTCATAATAGAAATACCCATGTATTATCCTCACATTACCCACATATAGTAAGTTATTTAATTGATAAATAAATATGAAATGTAAATTTCATAGAATAATAAGTATATGACATGGAAATTTAAGAAATGATTGAATAACAGGTTTCATGTCTGTAGAACCCATTACTATGTTAATATAGGGATGCTGAGTGAAACTTGACTGGGCCTTGTCACATTAATGAAAGGAAAGGCTTGAACCAAATTGAAATATTAATTAATTACGACTTTATTTAATGGTTTCATGATCAACTTTCCTTGTCACACTAATGAAACGTAATGCCTTGAACCTTATGAATTATATCTGACTTCATTCTGAAAATAAGAGTTTCCTGACTCGAGGTCAACATGTATTCCTAAGTTAATTACTCATGCACTTGAGGACCCCATTTCGAATTCAAGAATATGGCTTTCTTATCTTGAGAGAATCCTATTACACAATCTACAAATACATCTAGATGCATGGTATGACACCATATGATTTCTCATGCAGTACAACTAGATTACTTAGATACACACCACAAATCGAACATTGATTTGTAGGTGCCATGGTAAAATCCCCTTGGGCCGATTCATTAATTTCCCCTGCTTTATCATGGATAAACACCTTGGACTCAGTATGTATCTTATTATAAAATTACTTGGATGATGCTCCTTAGATTACAATATTACCCTCAGCTAGGCTACAATCATTATTATGTTGGGAACCTTGAGGTCAACAATCCCATAGTTATTACCTCTGAACAATATTATTATATATCATTCCAGGTTATCTTCTTAAATATTAGAAGCTTTTCAATTGTTGATATGTGACATGAATATGAACTCATAATCCCAAAATAAGAAAATTATTACCTAAATAGACACTAGCTAAGGGATGAAGTAGATACTAGGTAATTTAGTTACATTGTCTTACATTACACACATATGAATGCATTCACATTATTATATTTCAATTACATGGGTCAAATGTTATAGACATCGTTGGTGGAGACTCACTGAGATTTATCTCACACCCTCTTTCGGGGTTGTTCGGTACCTAGAAAAAATTACATGTAGGAAAGTATTGACAAAGAAAATCATATGACTTTGAACACTTGATTTATTTCTATTTAGGATGGATCTTGATAATATATTACTGAGCCTGATCTTAGGATGCTTGGTATAGTCTTTAGTTTTCTTCTATACTTTTGGAGAACATGTTATTTCTAATGTAATGTACCAATGTTTTCTTTTTATTTATAGTGACATGTCATTTCATAATCCATTATTCCAGTTGATAATGTTATTTTTATCCTCGTCTATCTATTTCTTTTGACTTATTACGCGATTAACCAATATTTATTTCTTGATTTATCTATATTTATATTTATTTTTTATGTTACAATCTAGTAATGACGTAACAGTACCCCCCCACAGAGACACCCTTGACCCTCACTGCAAGTCAGTAACCTATAGTATTTAAGGATATGAGCTTGATTCCATGAGGCCTACCGGGATCAGGCTACCTATTAAGTGGCATTCTGTTCTAGGACAAATCATTTGGTCTTCAATAATATATTTAGCACTAATATTGATATTACCATCAGTTTTCATAGAAGATTATGAAATTAATGTAACGTGTGTGACACGAACCTTTCATAAAGACTATAATCAATTGAAAAAGATTATGTGGGTTTCCATCATAAAATTAATTTTTAGGTTTAAAATAAACCATGAATAGTTTCTATTTTACATTCACGCATTTCAGACCTAATTTTTCGTAGTGTCATTATAATAATTTTGGGTGTTCTCCAACTTATATTGTCTCTCTTATAGTCTCAATCCATAATATTACCACTCCTATTATTATAATGTCCTATACATTGGTCACTTGTTCCATAAAAAACACTAATATAATCAATGGATATTCCTCTGGCCTATAAAATTCTATATTGAATAATCCTCTATTAAATTTTTTTAATAGTATAGGCAGCTTTACTCTGGATAAGTTTTCTAGGGATAGAAAACAATTATCACAATATAAAATATATTTAATCCTTCTCAATTTTCATATTTATTCACTCAATATTATACCTGAAAGCTACATAATAATATAAAATCATTTAATCAATTCGAGAAAAAATTATTATGCATGAATATTAAACTAAAAATAAAAAAAATAAAAAAAATATATAATACAAATATGATTAAAATATTGATCTAACAATGGGATTAATAATAATATATTAAAAAAATTAACATAAGTAATGATTAATATGATATAATACATTGAATTGATGGTTTAATAAAAATATTATGAGATATGGGGTTGTGGTAACAAAAGGGATGAGAACGTGAGGAAACCTCTTTCTTATTTGAGAAGACAAATTTTTTTTACCTGAGTTTATAATGTGAAAATAATATTTTATGTAAAAGGATTTATCATATTTTTTAAATGAACATTAAAATATCCATTATAATATATTTACCATTTTTGAAAGAATAATAAATCTAAAATATAAAAACACAGAAAAATGGGAAGATGAGTAGTAGGTCCCACATGGGTATTGACACCCATACTCAAAGACCAATAAAGTTGGTTCATTTTGATGTCTATATAACTATGAATAAGAATTAAATCGGTGGGGAGATGTATTCCCATACAATAAATGGTGTATTCACTAGGATTATATGTATAGAGTATACCAAATATAAAAAACTATAAAAATTACAATATATAAAATGAATTATAATTTCACAACACATATAATAGAATAACTATGGGAACCAAATGATTAGTGGCATTTGAGATAATATATAGAAACAACATATTTTTCAAATATTTTGGGCATTCCTAGAAAACTGTACACCTATAGACACCCTACAAGACCACACATATGTCATAATAAACATCAAAACATAAGGAGTGGGAACATAAAAAAGAGGTATGATCCAAACCATATTAAGAACAATAATATTATTGCTAAATAAATGATCTATAGTGAAAATATTATATTCATGTGGGTATGAGAACATAATTTGAGTCTCGATAAATAACATAAGATGTCAAGAAAAATTTAACAAGGAAAATAAAGAATAACTAAAGGATATAATCATAACCGAGAACATAGGACAACATAACCTGAGTATAGTGAAATACGTGTGAATAATGAGTAAATAATGTAAATAAAATCAATACACAGTGGATTATTATATTATATCCACAATCATAGTAGAGCCGAAATAGTGCTCCTACCTCCCATCACATAGTGGATTATGAATAACAACCCTACCTCCAATTCTTATATAATGAAATTTCATACATTACCCAATGAATTGGAGGTATATATAATTCTATTCCCACCCTCCACACTATGAAAACCATACATATGTGTTATTTGAAAACCTGAAGGTATTAAAATTTAAAAAAACATATTTAACCCATACAAATGAGACATGTCTGATGAAAACATCAATATAACATTTCATAATTAATTTACCGAAAACGGTGGATGATAAAATAATATTTTATCCCTGTTTTTTATGATGAACATTGAAGGATGTTGACATATTTGGAAAAAATATACTAGGAAAATGGAATAACTAAATTATAAAATTTAGAACATATAAAAATAATATTTTAAAAAATCATAATGAACTGTTTTTCTTATATTTTTTTTTAAAAATGAAATGGAATCTTTATAATGAACAATGATCCTAAAATAATGTGATTACATGGAAAATTATAGTTTCATTTTATTCTTTTGACACATCAAACATTTGGGAATATGATAAAAGATCCCACTAAATCATTTTTGAATAGAATATAAATAGATAAAAAGGAACATATTTAATAATTGAAGTATATATAATGATGCCTATAGAATTGTCAAATAAATATAGACATAAAGGATGAATATTCATGATTTAAAATAACAGGTGAGGCAAGTTGATATTAAAAATAAGATATATAGTATATTATTTACTATGTGAAATTAAATTTGTAGAGTAAATGTATAATCCCAGGAATATATGGAGGATAATTAATTTTTTTACACTTTTAGGGGTGATTATTACACAATTTTTTCCTAATAAAAATCTATTGACAAAAATAACTATTTGTAAATGTGATTTGAATGGGACCCTTAGAGATTTTGAAAAATTTCAATAAAATAAACATGATATACTAATATGAGATGGGTTTCTTAAATAAATGAATTTAATGAAATTTATAGGAGATGGAATCCATATGAAAATAAATTCACTATAGAAAATGAATCAAGTGGTGAATGAAATTATATTATAATGAATAATGTTTTAGACAAGTGACTCTAGAATTGTAACTCTTGTATTATATGAATGATCACTGACATCAAGAATTATATACAAAACCATATTAATAAATATTTGTAAGAAAAAATTTATATCATTATTATTTTCACTAATTAATTATTATAATTTATTATTTTATTATAATGTACAATCATTATTAGATGTTTTGATTTTTTATCATATAAAAAATTTTGCATAATAGCGACAACAATAAGAATTATATGATATGAAGTTCATCACTATAAGATTATTAATTATATTTAATGGATTTTGTTTAAATTGATACACATTCCAATGTTTATTTTATGGAATCTATAAGAATGAACTAAGAGAATGAAACCCATTATGAGTTTTTTCAGGTAATTTATGATATTATCATATTACCTTATAATGATCATCATTTTGTTTTATAATTTTATAACCATGGTAATGTAAAATATTTATGGTTAATATAAAATAAAAATTCATAAAATAATATTTTAAAAATTTATTTTAATGTGTTGTTGAAAATGAATCACATAACATTAGTGGTGGCTGTCTGCATGTATACTAGAGTCTTGTTTTCACTATCTAATAAATTTAATGTAATGAAGGAATATTATGTTTTGTCTACATAAATGGTAATAATTTACTAAATTTCATATTTAATTAAGAAATAAATTATTAATAAAATATATGTGATGTGGTAATGGAAAATGAAATACCACATTCATAGAGGGGTAGTCCATACATATGCATAACCAAATATTGTAGTTTTGAATTAGTTGTTAGGAAGGAATAATGTGATTATTAAATGTATTTAATAAAATATAAATATACATAATATATTTTTGAAGTAATTTTAGAATTTTTAGAATAGATGGTTAGGATTTAGAAGAAGAAATTTTTTAATTTAAATGGAAAATGAGTTATTAAGAACTCTTAACATACCCTATGAAACAATTCCATTACAAAATTGATTATAAAATTTATGGTTGAAACATTGGTAAAATAATTAAGTCTATATAATTGATAAATGTTTTTGGGATAGATTTGTTCCATTTTTGGTAAAAAAGGCCTAAGGTGTGAGGAGATGTGGGGTACCGGGGGGAACCCTTTCAAAGTAAGTGGCATGGCATTTTTTGTAATAAAAGGTGATCTATTCAAATTATGTTACTCAAAATTATGAAATAGATGAAAGGGGTTATGGTTTAGTCAGGAAAAATATAATATATTTTAATAGGAGTTACTATTTGAAATATTTAAGGATGTTTACTTTAAAATAACATTTCATCTTAGTTTACTTTTACCATAGTAACTCATTGATCAAGCATGATAACATATTATTATGACTAAAAATAAAACTAAACTTGCTAAATAAATTTGATATTTTGATTCAAAATACTAAAATAATTTAAGAATATAAAATGAAAGAAAGTAAAAAAAATTAAGATAATAAATGTATAATTCATAAAATGAGTTTTTTGAAAAATAAAACTTATGTCTTAAAAATTCACCCACAAGTTTTTTATTTTATATTAAAATTCTAAAATATATAATTTTATACATTGAATATGTATTGGGTTTAGAAAATGTTTTATTGAATTTTTCTTTTATTCTAATAAAAATCCTTGAAATTTAAATATTGTATTTTCTATTATTCACCAAAATATAATTTTTTTAAAAAATATATGAATAGTTTATCTTAAAAAAATATTGTAATATTTTTCCCAAAAAATTATTTTTTTATAACAATAAAATTTTTATTTTTTAATTTAATTTTTATTGACAATATAAAATTTAGTGGGAAACTATTTTAATCAGAAAAATAATTTTAGAAATAATAACTATTATTCTCCATATTTCATAGAAATTAGACATTAAATTTTTGGAAGAATATTATTCCTAATGAAAAAATATTTCAACATTAATAAGGTGTTAAATACTTACATTCATTATGTAAAAATACAACGTCAATAAAAAGAAATTTTTTAATGAAATAAAATTTTAATCATAAAAAGGATTTAATATTATGACTGGTATATTTATTATAATGGAATGTAGATTAATTTATATACATATACATATATTAATATTATCAATAAATTTAAAAAAAATTATTTTTTAGCAATTTATTTCAGACGATTAAAATTTACAACACTTTTAGAAAACTATTTCATTCAAAATTATTTCATAAATAATAAACGGTCAGAAAATAAATATGTTCATAAAGAACTATTTATATTCTAATCATTTATTTTTATCATTATTTTATTGTCAATAATAATTAATTTTTATTATACAATTCACTAATAATATAATTTTTTGGGCATAAAATTTTTTCATCATAAAACATATTAATTAAATTTTATTATTTTGATATTATTTTTATTTAAAAAATGTAATTTTTAATTTCCATAGTATCAATTGAAAAATTCATTAGACCTATTAAATACATGTATTTATGATGATTATACTTCCAAATACCATATTTTTCATAAGCATAATTTAAATAGAAAAATTTAAATTTGTCAAATAAGATGTCATATATTTCCTTATTAAACTCATTAATTCAATTTTTAATTTTTAATCCACACATCTCATTCATCATAATGGTTTTTTAATTCATAACTTTATTTCTCATTATACATTTACATACAATAATGGTTATTCTCAAGGATTTTGATAATTCATGTGTTATCATATATTTATATATATTCATCATTTATCTTTATTATCCCATTATAATTTTTTAACATTTAATGGATATAACCAACCACAACATATAGTAAATTTTTTCATTTAAAACTGTAATATTATTTTTCCTAAAAAAATCATCATAAATTTTCTTTGTTTTCTACTACGTATGAGTCAAGGTATTTAGTATAATATTTATTTCATGGGAAATTATTTATAATATTTCAAGGCAATGTATTACCCCAATTAAAAAACTTCTCCAATGAAATTTTAACTATCACTTACCAATAAAAATAGATATGGTTTTCTAAAAGATGGAGTTCGCACAAGTTATAATTTATAATGTGATACATAACATTATAACTTATGTGAGTCTAAAATATACATATTTTCCCCTATAATTGCAATATCCAGCTTACCAATGTCTTCCCCAATCATTTTCTCTAAAAAGTTCATTTTCTAATGTAACTTGACTCAAAGAATTTTTTCCCTAAAGAGTTAATTGTAAATAATTCATTGATATATTATGATAAGTTTTTTTGGATTATGTAACATTATTTCCCAATTTTTATTATAACAATGGTGTCTATGTGAATAATGTATATACTAATGAAAAAACACATAAAATTAATATGAATAAATAATTAATCAGATTCACATAATTAAAATTCATATAAAAATAATATCATGAAAAAATATTAAAACAATTAAATGATTTAATAAAAAATAAAATAAGAAAGATGGTGATTTCATTCTCTCAGAAAACATCCCAGCATTATAAGACTTCCTATAAAAAAATATAATATATCATTTTCCAATGTGGATTGGAGGATAGCTATACATTATTTGTCATGATTCAATTCAGTGATATTCATAGAATATGACCTTCCATTCATCCATCGGACAATAAGGTTTCTGATTCTTATCCTTCTTCTTTAGCCATTAAATAAGATAGTTGATTATGATAATGACCATGTTCCAAACATTTAATACATTATGATAATAATGGTATCTTAGGATAAATTTCATTTCCTTTATCTACCATTTGTAGTTAGTGGTTATATCACCTCCTTTTCCACAAATTGAAATATCTTCTATTTCTTTTGAGAAGTTTTAGTAGGTACATAATTCAAAATTCTAGAAACATAAGAAATTGAATATTTCAACCTCCATGATTTTTATCCCTAAAACAAAAATTAATTAATATCATTATACTGTTTTCATTGTTTAAAAATGAATCTAGGTTCATGTTTTAAATGTTAATTCTTGACAGATGGTTTGGAATAACTATATGAATTCTTTTTCTAGTTTATATATAATGTTGTAGTTTTCTAAAACAATCATTCAATTTTACATGGATTCCATTATAATCACTATTCCTCCCATTTAATACCATTTAATAAAATAGGGTTATACAAAAAATATGAATTGGGAATTCTATAAAATTATAAAAATTTAAACTATTAACATAAAAAGAAAAAATCTAAAATTAAAAATGTTCAATGACATATAAATCCTGATGATACAATAATGGACTTCCATATCCATTACCCTTTATTGTTATATAACATAAATATACTCAAATACCTCATAAAGGTTAATAAAATGAAATTTAATCAAAAAATTATATAACTCATAAGTGTCAAAATATGTGTGAAGTTAGAAAAACTAGTTGTCTGTCATGTGATCATAAAGTAAATACCTAAATGACCATTTCATATTTTTTTTCCTAAGTTAAATCTATGTTAGTTCCCATATTTAATTTATTATATCCATATAAGTATTAATTTTTTATGAAACCAAAAGATCTATAATTTACCAAAAATATTATAGTTTTTTCAATGAAATTATGATTATCCCTGAATTTTTTAAAGTTGTTCAGTAATCCTAATTCTGGAAAATAAATAAACTAATCACAAAATATTACTAAAACCTATATTGTTACAAAATGAAATAAAATAAACAATATTAACATCTAAATTCATGAACACCCCACACACACAGGCTGGAAGGGAAAGTCATACCCAATAAGGGATAATCATCCATATAGACATATTTATTTATTTATTCATACGTTTGTAGACCCATGATTGCATTGATCAAAGGCCCAATATCTACATCAACACATTTTTTGTATTGAATTATTTGTTATCTTACTGTATGAGCTCCTTTATTTCCCATAGAGATATTTTTTTCTAGATGAAACTCACAACCACATCAAATACAAATCATTCGACCTATTTTTATAACATCACCATCATCATAGAAACTAACAACGTCATCTGACCGCACAATTGCATCGCCCTAATTTCAACCCGTCATTACCTATTGAGAATCCAACTATTTCATATGAGTGCCACTACTGTGTCATCACTACCAGAACCTTGATGTTATAGACACACTATATTCTTTCTTCCATCATCTATCTGGTGATGCACAAAAGAAAAGTTTATAATCCCCTTTATAACCCATGTAATTCATAAAAAATTCCATGCGATCACCTAATCATAAATTCCGATGGTAAGATATATCGATTAATGATAATAAGGGATTATAAAATAATATTGTTGGTGTAATAACACAATCAATGACCAAGAACATAACATTAGAATATCATACCTAAATAAGTATTGATCATCAGGCATAAATCTGTTAACACATTATAACATAATACATATTCTAGTATAAAACGATTATGATTAATAATATATGAATATGATTAAAATATAGGTATTAAAAAATCATAAAAAATAGTATCTGGAAACTAATTCATGCCTCTAACAACATAGTTGATATGAAATCATCTTTTCATCTCCCACAACAATATAGACTTGGAATCAAATGCATGAATCCCATATAAATATCTTGATATATCATATGGTACACAATGAATAAGAGGGTCTGATAACATTTTCCCCACCCAAAACCTAATGGAAACCATTAATATAAGTTCCCTGGGTATACAAATTCATCCATATATCAAACATTAAACAATTTTCTTTTGGCTAAGTTATTGGTTTTAAAAAACAACCAATGAATATTTCATAATCCATCTGTATTATAAGATGGATGATATCAAAATAACACATCATAAGTGTAACATAAGGAAAATAATAATGAGATTTATATATTGTAGACATCATTATATGAGTATTTAATAAATAACATAAAAAATAATAATAAAAGAATATTTTGGAAAATCATTATATACAAATATGTTTTGGGAAAAATATTAATACATGAAAAATAATCAATATAAATAATTATGGTGGTAAAATTATTTTTTATAAGAAAACCCTAAAAAGTTATTACTTTCATACATTCAACAAGAAAATCGATTTGGAAAATTAATATGTATTCAGTTCCAATAATTTATAGATATAGTAAAAATACTTGATAGTGAAAATAGTAAATGAATAAAAAAATAATATTTTCCAAAGAATAATCCAATGAATATTATATATTGGAGGATGTTTTCTGAATGAAAAGAAGAGGATGGGTAGTTTCTCTTACAAATGTCACATCAGTTGAACGAATTTAAAGGTTGCTAAAATTTGTGAGTACATTTAAAAAAGATATAATTACTACATAAGAATAAAAGGACTTCTGTTTTAGGGATAAATTTCAAAAAAATAACTTGCTATAAATTCACTCGTTACATTCTCAATATGGAGGAGATATTAAGAGGTAACACTTATAATTGTGATAATGAATGAATAAAACAAACATGAAAAGACATAACTCTAGATAGATTTAAATTAAATTGTATTTCATGAATGGAATGATAAATTATTTATGAGACTTTTTTATACACATCAACAAAAATAAACATGTAGTGAATATGGAATATAACTCAATGGATGGATGTTGAAATTAGAAACCCTTACCAAAATACTCTATACTTCAATGATAGATTTTAAACCTCTTGTGTAATAAATAAAACCATATTAAAACCAAATTATAATTCTTTTTTTATAACTATAACATTTTATAATACTTAGTAACGATCATTATTAATACATTAATCTATTAGATGTTGTTTATTTTCATCCATAGATGTTGATAATATCAATTATTTCAAACAAATTCATGATGGAGTCAAAAATTCCATTAAATGATATTATACTCATCATTACCAAATTATAAATGGAACTTCTTTTGATTATCTATTTATCAACATAATCATTTTATGGAAAATATTTTCAACATTTAAGCGAATATGACCTATTAGGAGCATTTATGGGGTAATTTACCGATATTATCACAATAAATTAGATTGAAAATCAATTTTTACTACATTTATTTGACAATAATTATGATAAGTAAATTTACTTACCACCATATACATTATTAAAATATATTTTAGAACCATATGGGTATTATTTTGGTGAAAATAAAACATGTATTTTAACACCCCATGACTCCACGGTACATTTGCCTTTGAATAATAAAGTAGCTTGCGTTGTACGTAACATGGATTTTTAACACACCATGACCAATAAAACGTGCCGTTATGAATAGTAATGCCCCATTTGTTGAAATTTTATAGATTTTATTTTCCAAAATGGAATTCATTTTTGGATTCGGAATATCAAAATTAGATTAGGGTGAATTTTTGGCATTTTTCTAAAAACATTCAATTTTTGATGAATAATGAAAAACACTGCGTTATTATTTAGAACTCAATTTTTATTTAAATAATTAGTTATTTTATTTTATTTTAATTTAAGTCAAAATAGATACATAATACCTATATAGTTTCAATGTAATTCATTGGAGACATTTTATAATATGTTTAGATATAAAATACATTATTGAACATTATACCGTCTTTTACCCACCTTTTAAGAGCATTTAAAATTTTAAATAAAACATAATTTTACCACTTATAAGAGTTGAATTAAAAAACAAATGTGAGAAATGGTTAATATCAGTAAGTAATATTGGGTTCAATAAGATGAAAATAATTTTTGATGAGTACTAACTTTTGAATTTTATTCACCACAGTTAAAAGTAAATAGGATAATTAAAGGTAAAAATGATTTTATAATTACCCTAACACGTGTCCTAATTCCATTGGATAAGTGTAATTTGACTAAAAAAACCTTTGGAATAAAATATTATCCTTTTGGTCCACATGGATTATATTAGGACATTTATTATGATTCTATTTAATGAAGTGTTAAATGTGTTAAATTCAATGTTGAACAACTAAATTTTATTTAATATAACATTAAACACAATATAAACTCGACCATAAATATTAATTAGAAATATAAAATAATTTTCAGCATAATGGAATTTTATTTATAATTTTTAGACATTAAATTGGATAATTTATTTAGGACACAAGGATAATACCGTAGTTACCCAAATAATAAAATAATAAAATACTTTTTATTATAAATATACAAATAAATGTAAATTGAGACTTATGATAACTTTATCTAATATTCTAACTTAATATTACATGTTCATGTTGATTAGATAAATTTTATTCGAAGCGATAAATTCTATATGGCCTGCAAAAAAATAAAATACTAAATTGTGTCCAAATTGACATAATTAAGTTTTTTAAACAAATAATATATTATTAACTGATATAATATTTATAAAAATCTAAGGTTAGGCCAAAAGACATAGATAAGTTTATATATATTAATAATTACCCACTTCGGGTTCTGTTGGTAGTTTATAGTATGTTTGTTAACCATATACTATAAAAATACAAGGAGACATGATAACTGTCGAACTATTTATCTAAGAGTTAAATCTAAAAGATAAGGTAAAAATGGTTCCATAAACCAATCTAAAACATGTGGTTTGAGAGGTTTTGGACCCATACCCACCTTATACTCGAAATAAATTATTTTATATCCATTAGAAACCTTATATTATTTTATTATATAATAATATTTTAAGCTTTTCCTAAATTGACCGTCACCTCTCTTATAAAAGGGTACTACATATTATCTCAATTTCACACATCCAAATCTATTATTCTCGGCCAAAACCGGCCCAAGTATCTTCCCAACTTCCCTAAATTCAACTTAGAGGCCATACAATGATCAGAAATACAACCTACAGATCCATTTTGATCAACTCAAAAGGAAACACCCCAAGAAGAGGTTATAATTTCACCACCCTATTTCAGGTTTTTTTTCATCTTCCACATCCTATTTCTTTGTTATTTCCAAAAAAAATATTAAATTAAGTTCCTTCTACATACTATAATGTTATTATAAATATTTTACTACCATAGTCATTATTGTATCAATCCTATAAATGACAAAATCTCCATAAGTGCGTACATACGACTTACCGTCTCCACGTCGGGGTGTAGTTTGTTATTCAAACACTTCATTTTTTGGATTTGTATAATAATGAGTATAACTTATGTAAATATTAAATATAACATGTTAATGATTCTGTATATATTATATACTATTCAATTACATATGATTTCAGCATCAATATAATTATATTATCGCTCGTACGTACGTACGGATTACCGTCTCCATGAACGCGATGAGATTAATTCCCCATCATAATAAATCAAGAATATTTATCATTTTATGATTAAAAATAATGGTTAAGAAAATAATATCATTCTGGATATGAATCAAATAATTCCTATGCATAACAATCATGGCTTACATAACCAAACATATAAAGGAAATAAAATCAGTTAACAACCGAAATGATGATACTACTAAAATATTATTAACAATGAAATACTGGAAGATCAAGTATGATATCATATTTATGTATATTATTATTTTATAATTTAATAACAATGATTTAACTATTATACAAGAGTTTAATGTGTCCTCGTCCAAGGAAAAGTACATGGTAAGGTTTAATTCCACAATCTCATTATTATCCGTGGTTTTTTTACCTAAGTATCTACTAGGAAATATTTATTGTCCATGTCCATGTTTCATAAAAGAGATTTCAAAGGGATTCTATTTAAAGTAATTTGTTTTAATAAAAAATCATTTTAAATAATATAATGATTTATTCTTCTAAACCTTTCTCATTAATGTCCATGTTTTCAAAATTGTCTTAAGTATTTATTTATATGGATGTGAATGTTTTAAAAAGTTAATTCATTTCAAAAGTCTCAAAGTGGTATTGGAAACTTTGATTCAAAAATAACGTTTAAATTAATTCCTTTAGAAATTATGTGACTTTTTAATGATATCATGAAAAAGGGGAATTTCTCTCAATGATTTTTTACTGATCATTTTCAACTATGTCAACATCCTTTACGGGATATTATACTTGATCGAGGTCGATTTATTATGACAAAAATATTCCATATTATATTGAGGGTTTTTTGATATGTTTAACTGTAGGTGTGCTATATTATATTATTAATGTTTTATGGAAAAAATATTGACATTTTGTATGCTAGTTTTAATATAAATTTTAATGTTATGATTAAACAATTTCATATGAGGAATGAATTGGACTTAGTAAGTGACGAGTGGAGCTCACTATTGCTCCTCGATGCATTGGTAGGTATCATGAGAAAAACTAGTGTCTTGGCAAAAGTCATTGAAAAAATATTATTTTGTAGTCTTGGAACAAGGCCTTGACTATGTGGTTATGAATTTTGGGATTATGCATTCCATCATTATGAAATTGGCTATTGATATTACATGTTATTATTCTACTTGTTGAATATCCATGTTAATTAGTAAATGACATTATTTGATATATCTTTACCATATTATGATGATGTTTAACCTTAAAAATATTTTATTTTAGTCTTATAAATTTCATTAAATGTTTATCCTTATTTATTAATGTTTCGACTATATTGTTATCCTTATTGAGAATCTGAGCTCACCCATTCTATGTTTTATTTTTTCCCTAGATGCAAAGAAGTATATTATGTCTGACATGCTATGATAGTCTAGGGGATATGAATTTCGACAATGGAGACAATGATGATGATGTTTTTAATGTTATAATGTCATGTAAAACTTATGAAAGTATCATGTACATCCATGTTTACTAAACTGATCGGTCTTTCATGATTTGATCCAATGTAAACATGCCACAGTTATGAAATAATGCACTAACTCTGGGTAACTAGGGTTGGGGCGTTACAATTTGTTTCAGAGGAAGTTTAGTACATACATTGGAAGCTTTATTTAGGTAAACATGGATTAGGGAACATTACAATAAGATATAATTTGAGGATTAATATAGAATAACATCATATAATTTTGGTAATGTACAGATTTTGTGAGTTTTCCAAACAATACACCCCTATCTGGAAACGATCATATAGTTGTAGCTATGGAATAGTTGTACCTAGGGGTAAAAAACAAAAACACCACTTTGATCAAGACTCGAACAGGAACTAGTGCACGACAACGATCTTTGCTTCACTCTTGGTTACGACACTGCCGATGAATATGTTTAGGATAAATCAAATTTTCTTTACAAACCATTATGAAGGATTTATGAGGATATCCCTCCTCAAAGAAAACATTTTTTTGATTATGGATTATATCCATAAACTATTTTATTTAGGTTTAGTGTTTTACAAGTTTGAAAATTATGTATTCTGATTCATAAACTAATATATTATATCACGTTATTTAGAAATTGAGCTTAGTGGAAGGAATAGAAACCTTATCAATGCATGTAATCCATGTAGAGATTTCCCTCCTACTCAATATAATTATAATGAAGCTGGTGATGCAACTGGTTCTGATTGGATTATCACCATTATGAGACAACTCAATCAGGTCATGAATAATAACCTTACCTGTATGGTGCACCCTGATCCACAACAGAGAGAATAAACGTTAGACCGCTTCACGAGGAAACAACCACCGCAATTCAATGGGAGTAAAAATCCCTTAGTAGCTGAGAAATGGATAAATTCCATAGATAAAATATTTCAGGCTTTGGGGAGTAACGAAAGGGAATAAGGTGTCATGACATTTTATCACCTCACGAGAGATGAAGATTAATGGTGGTCATTAATCCAAAACACAATAGAATATGAAAAAGTATAAAACATGTAATTGAGGGAGTTTAAATAGATTTTCATAGAAAAACACTTTCTTCATGACCAATGAGAGAATATGGAAAGCGAATTTTTGAGTCTGAGGTAAAAGGAGGATGAGAATGTCGCAAAGTACGATGAACACTTTACAAGGAAAACAAGGCATGCAGAAAATTATATACATAACCCACAGAGTAAGATTGATCAATTATTTGATGGGTTAAAACCATTTCTCTATCGAGCATTAGTCTCACAATCCTTTTCATCATATGAATATATTGTCTCATGCACTATCAAGGCAGAAGAATAAATTCTCTAAGTCATTAGACATCAAAGAAAAGTAAGAGAAAAAGGGATCTACTGAACATTCTGGAAATGGAAATAAGGGGATGAAAGGAATAACTTAATATCCAACCTATGGTAAATATGGGAAGAAACACCCTGGTACTTTCCTGAAGGGAATGAGAGTCTATTACATGTGTGGTGAAAAAGGCCACCATGCTCATGATTGCAAGGGGAAGAAAGAGGTTGTGAATGTTGAATGATACAATTGTTGAGAAAAGGGGCATTATGAAAATGAATTTCCTATGCTCCAAGGGAACTTATCTCAGAAAAGGCCAAGGGAGAAAGTCCAAGCTTATGCGGTCACTACTGTTGTGCTTGAAGTCCTAAAAGGTGTGGTGGCATGTAATTTATTGGTTTCTAAAGTTTATCCAATGATTTATTTGTTTCTGGATCATCGCATTGTTTCATATCTTCTATGTTTTCTAAGAAAATTAGATATTTTCAATTTTACATAACTAGGGAGTAGTCAGAATTAACACACAATGGAATTATTACCGCAACAATGTTTTTTGAATCGGTTCCATTAGAGTATATAAATGTTCTTTATCTGCGGATATAATCATCATAACCATGATTGAAATTGTTATAATCCTCTAAATGGATATGGTTTCTGACCAAGATGTGAAAATTTATTGTTAGAAGAACGAGGTTAAATTTTTTGATAATGGTAAAAAGTACCTTATCATTAGAGTAGAAACGTCACCACAATATTCTTCTCTAGATCCACAACCAATAGCTCCACTAAATTTATTTATTGGGGAAGATGAAAATAAAATAACTATAGGTGAGGAAAATAATGTTCGCATAGAGGAAATGCCTATTGTGCAAGAATATGTTGATGGGTTTGCAGAGGATTTACCTCGACATCATCCAGAATGATAAATTGAGTTTTCAATTAATTTAATTCATGGTTCAAGTCCCATAACAAAGACTCCTTATAGAACAGACACTATGGAATTAGTGGAACTAATGAAGCAACTAGAGGAATTTAGTAACAATGGATTTATTTTCCCTAGTGTTTCTACGTGGGGAGCCCTATACTTTTTATTAAAAAGAATGATAAATCTTTGAGGATGTGCATTGACTACAGGGAGATCAATGCTATAACAATATAGAAAATGTATCCCCTACCTTGCATTGATGATTTATTTGGCCAACTTAATGGAGCCCAATATTTTTCAAAGAGTGACCTTAAATCTAGATATCATCAATTGTGTTTGAAGAAGGAATCCATTCTGAAAAGAACATTTTGAACTAGGTACAAGCATTACAAGTTTACAATATTGCCTTTTGGATTGACTAATACACCCTCTTTCTTCATGGATCTAATGAATATAGATTTCAAGGAATATATTTATAACTTTTTAGTGGTACTTATATATGATATATTGGTATACTAAAAAAGATATGAATATCATGAAAATCACTTGCGCACTATTCTAAAAACCCTCAAAAGAAATGAATTATATGGGACATTTAGAAAGTGTGAATTTTGGATTCAAGAGATTTATTTTCTTGGACATATTGTCTTTAAGGATGGAATCTCTATTGACCCTTCAATATCCAAGGAATTCAAATAATGGCCAACACCAATGAGTATAACCGAGGTACGCAGTTTTATTGGTTTAGAATGTTATTATCGACGTTTCGTCTAGAATTTCGCCCGGTTTGTTAACCAATTAACCAAGGTCGCACGTAAAGGGGTAAATTTTTTTTGGACAAAAGAGTGTGAAAATGTTTGAAGAATTGTATAGAATATAATTCAATGCTCTTATCCTGACACTACCATTATGAAATGATGGGTTTTCTATTTATAGTGGTGCTTCAAAGAAAGGATTTGGTTGTGTCCTTATACAGAATGATAGAGTTATTACCTACACATCACGATAACTAAAACATCATGAGAAAAACTACCCTACTCATTATCTTGAGTTTTCAGTGGTAATCTTTGCTCTGAAAATATGGAGACACTATCTCTATTGTAAAAAATGGGAGATTCATACTGATCAAAAGAGTTTGAAGTATATTTTCTCATAGAAAGAACTCATTATAAGGAAAATATGATGGCTTGGACTACTCATGGATTATGATTTCACTATACACTACCAGCAGGGGAAGGAAAATAATGTGGAATATGCTTTGAGTAGAAAGGATCCTGGAGTTTTTAACAATATTAGAGATTAAAGGGATCTTAATTTCATGGATCTAGTATAGATGGATATCGGAATAACCTTGGAAGGTGAAACATCAATACTTTTTCAAATTCATGACAAACTATCTTTACTAAAAAGGATAAAAAGTTCTTAGACTGATTATGAGGAGTTTCAAAAGAATATTAATTATATTAATGATGGGAGATTTAGTGACATTGTATATGAAATAGAATTTTGAAATTTTGGAAGAGACATTGTGTGCCCGATATACCTGATCTGAAAAGGGAATTGTTGGATGACTCTCAAAGCTCCAATTTCTCTATACACCATGGGATCAAAAACGTGTATAGAGATTTAAAGGAACAATTTTTAGGGAAAACATGATGAGAGATATTGCTGATTATATTATATGATGTATGGTTGGTCAACAAGTGAAATATGGAAGGCAACATCCTGGAGGAGTCATGCAACCTCCTCCCAAAGCTAAGTGGAAATGAGATAATATTACGATGGATTTTTCCATGGGTCTACCAAAGACTCCTAGAATAAATGATGCAATATGGGTCATTTTTATCATCTTACCAAGTCAAAAAAATTTATTGCATTAAGAGATGATTTACCACTTGAAATTCACTAAATACTATATATTAATGAAGTTGTAAGACTCTATGGTGTACCTATATCAATTGTGTATGATCATGATCCTCGATTTACATCAAGATTCTAGAAAAGTCTTCAGAAGGCCTTGGATACTGAACTTTGTTTGAGCACTTCCTACCACACTCAAACTGATGGACAATCAGAATAGACTATTCAGACCCTATAAGACATGTTGATATCTTACTCACATGACTTTCTAGGTATGTTGGTTCAATATTTATCTCTTGTAGAATTTTCCTATAACAATAGCTTCCATTAAATTATTTATATGGCATCATAAGAAGTGTTATATGAAAAGAGATGTTACAAACCAACTTGTTGGGATGTTGTGGGTGAAAGAAAAATCGTAGGGCTACAACTCGTTGAGGAAACAATGGAAAATGTGAAGATTATCCAAATCCACATCAAAGAAGCTCAATGTAAGCAATATAGCTATGCCGATAATCAGAAGAAGGATTTGAAATTTCAAGTAGGAGATCATCTTTTATTGAAGGTATATCGAGTGAAGGGTGTTATACATTTCGGTAAAAAGGGTAAATTGAGTCCCAAGTACATTGGACCTTTCGAAATTCTAGAATGAATTGGAGTTGTATAATATTGTTGGCAGTGCCTCCAAGTCTCTCCAACGTTCCGGATGTGTTCCACATATCACTGTTGAGAAAATATATGGTTTACCCAATGCATGTACTCATATATGTGTAAATTTAACTGCAACCCATTCTATCTTATTGTGAAGAGCCTGTAAAAAATTTTAGTACGAGGGAACAGGTGCGGAGAAACCGGATGACTCGTCTGCTAAAAGTTCTATGGAGAAACCATTAGATTAAAGAGGCATCATCAGAACCCGAGGAACATATGATGAAGAACCACATGATTCTTTTTTATATTGTAATATCGAGAAATTTTTAGGATGAAATTATTTTAAGTAGTGGATAATGTAACACCCCAAGCATCCATAGTACGTTTCCCTTTGAATAATGTAGTAGCTTTCGTTGTACACAACTTGGAGTTTTAACACACCACGGCCAATCAAACTAGCCTTTATGAATAGTAATACCCACTTTGTGAAATTTTATAAATTTTATTTCTCAAAATGGAATTCATTTTCGGATTCAGAATATCAAAATTAGCTTATGGTGATTTTTTGGTATTTTTCGGAAAATTTTCAATTTTTGATGATGAGTGAAAAACAGTGTGTTATTGTTTAAAACATACATTTTATTTAAATAATTAATTATTTTATTTTAAACTATTTTAGGTCAAAATAGTTACATAATCCCTATGTATGTTCAATTTAAGTCATTGGAGTCATTTTATAATTTGTTTAGACATAGAAAATTTTATTGAACTTTTACCCTCTTTTACACACCTTCTAAGAGCATTTGAAAATTTACATAAAACATAATTTTACCACTTCTGTGAGATGAATTCCATAAATCAAGTGACGTGGTTAATATCAATAAGTAAAACGTGGTTCAATAAGATGAAAATAATGTTTTGTGAATAGTAACTTTTGACTTTTATTTACCACAGTTAAAAGTAAATAGGGTAATTAAAGGTAACAATGATATTATAATTACCCTCACACATCTTTTAATTCTATTTTATAAGTTTTATTCGACCAAAAAAAACATTTTGAATAATATATGATCCTTTTGGTCCACTTGTATTAGATTAGGACATTTAATATTATTTTATTTAAAAAAGCCTTAAAAGTGTTAAATTAAAAGTTTAATAACTAAACCATTTTTAATATTGGGTCACACAAAAGATAAATTTTACTATATATATTCATTAAAAATATAAATAGATTTCAAATATAATGTTATTTTATTTATAATTTTTTGATGTTTAATAATTTAATTTATTTATAACTCAATGATGATGCAGTAATTATCATATTAATGAAATATTAAACTAATTGAAATTATAAATATCCAAAAAATGTAAATTTAGACTTCTGAAGAATACCACAAATTTTCTATGCTAATATGACATATTAGAGTTGAATAAATAAATTTTATTGAAAGTGATAATGTTTTTATGGATTTTAAAAAATATCAAATACTAAATAGTGTCAGAATTGACATAATTGAGTTTTAAAAACAAATACTATATTATTAATTGATATACTATTCCTAAAAATAAAATATATGGTCAAAATACTTAGATAATGTCATATAAATATTAATAATTAACAAATTGGGGTTCTCATGGCAGTTTATATTAAGTTTATTAACCATATAATTTAAGAATACAAAGAGACATGGTAAAGTTCAAACTATTTTACTAAGAGTTAAATATATAATATAAGGTTAATATGGAGACCTAAACCTTTATAAAACCTATTGGTTTAGTTTTTTTCAACTCATCCCCACCTTATCCTAGAAATAAATCATTTTGGAGCCATTAGAAACCGGAAATGATATTATAATAAATTAATATTTTAATTTTTTCCTAAAATGACCCTCACCTCTCTTATAAAAGGGTACTTCCCCTTGTCTTAATTTGACACCTCCAAAGCCATTTGGCTCAGCCAAACCCTGCCAAAATCTATTCTCAACATCCCTCAATTAAAACTATAGGCCTTTATTTGATCAAAAATAAAACCTTAGGATCCCTTTTGATCAACTCAAAAGAATACACCCGAAGAAGAGGTAATAATTTTACCACCCTCTTTCATGTTCTTTTCTTCTTCCTCTTCCTCCTTCTTTGTTGTTTCCATACCAATTTAGTAAATCCAGAACCTTACACATACTGTGATGTTATTATAAATATGAGAAAACCATATTCGTTATTCTATCTAACATATAAATGACAAAGTCACCATTCATGCATATGTACGGATTAACATCTCCATGTTGTGTTGTAGTATGTTATTCAAACACTTAATTATTTTTATGGGTATACTAATGAGTATAACTAATTAATATAGTAAGTATAACATGTCTATTCTTATTTATATATGATATACCATTCAATTACGCACTATTTCACCATAAATTTAATGATATTGTCTCTCGTGCATACGTACGGATTACCATCTCCACGAACGCGGTGAGATTCATTACCCGTCGTAATCAGTCAAGAATAATTTTTATTTTATGATTAAAAATAATGTTTAAAAACTTAATATCATTCTTGATATGAATCAAATACATCCTATTCATTAAAAACATGGCTTACGTAACCAAGAATATAAAAGAAAACGAATCAATTAACACCCAAAATGATGATACTACTAAAATATTATTAATAATGAAATATTGGAAGATCTTATATGATGTCATATTTATGTATATGATTTGTTGTATAATTTAATAACAATGATTTAACTATTATACCGAAGGTTAACGTACCCTCGACCAAACAATAGTACAAGGTAATGGTTAATTCCACAATCTCTTTATTATTCAATATTTTTTTTACGTAAATTTATACTGGGGAATATTTATTATCCATGTCTATATTTTATAAAATATTTTTCAAATGGAATCATTTTGAGGGAATTTTTTAACATAAAAATCATTTTAAATGTTTTAATTATTTATTCTTCTAAACCATTCTCAGTAATGTCCATATTTTCAAAATGGTTTTAAGGATTTATTTATATGGACATGAATGTTTTAAAATGATAATTCATTTAAAAGTTTCAAAGTGGTATGGCGCACTATGATTAAAAACTATCTCTTAAACGAATTCCTTTATAAATTATGTGACTTTTAAATGAATTCTGGAAAAAGTGATAATTCTCTCAAATATTTTTACGGATCATTTTCCACTATGTAAACATTCTTTATAAGATATTAATCTTGATCGAGGTTAATTTATTATAATAAAAATCTTTCATAATGTACTGAAGTTTCTGTGATATGTTTGTCTATGGATGTGTTATTTTTATACCATTCATGGTTTATGGATAAATTATTGACATTTCATATACTAGTTTTAATATGAATGTTTATGTTATTTTTAATCATTTTCATATGAGGAATTCATTGGTATTTTTATGTGATGAGTGGATCTCACTATTGCTCCTCGATGCATAGGAAGGTCTCATGAGACAAACTAGTGTCTTGGAACAAGTCCTTGACAAAATCTTCTTTGTAGTCACGGCACAAGGCCTTGATTATGTAGTTATGATGTTTGGTATTATGTATTCCATCATTATGAAATTGGATATTGATATTACACGTGATTATTCGACAAGTAGAATATCCCCGTGAATATGTAAATTGAATTTTTTGATTTATATTTTCCATAATATGATGAATTTTATGTTTAAAAGTCTTTTATTTTTGGTTTATACATTTCATAAAATTTTTATTCTTATTTATGAATTTTTCTTTTATATTGTTATCCTAACTGAGAATCTAAGCTCACCATTTCGATGTTTTATTTTTTCCCAGGATGTGAAGATGTTTATTATGACCGAACTGTAGGGATAGTGTAAGGGATATAAATGTGGTCGATGCAGAATATGTTGATGTTTTTTTTTCATTTTATAATTTAATTTAAAACATATCAATGTATCAAGTACTTCTAAGGCTACTAAACTTATTGGTCTTTTGGGATTTGATCCCTTGTGATCATGCTAATGTTATTAAATAATTCGCCCACTTTGGGTAACTAGGTTTGGGGAATTACATGAATTTTATAGATGTTTTAGTCCGTAAGTATGTATGAGTGAGGTTTTCATTTTCAAAATAATGGGTGGAATAGAATGTAGATAATTATCTCTTTATAAAAAACCATTATTACTTATTTAATTTGGTTTTTATTCATTTAATGCATTATTATAACCATCAATGAGAGGAATCAATAAAATGTAAATATGTCATCCATGGTGGTTATAGTTGGGAGAAAGGTATAATATATTTATTTTATCAATATATAATATTTTATCGTACTTATGATATTTATGTAATAATATTTATGATGAGTATAATATAATGTTTTTAGTTGAAGAAAAAAAATTTAAACAAAAAATGGTGTTTAGAAATTTTTTCATAACTTAAAGAAAAAATTCCTTTGAAAATTTGACTAATACTCTAATTGTCGGTCAATTAATTAGTTGAGGTCATCTAGAAAATCTAATAATGTTTTGGGGTTGTATTTTGTATTAGATTTGTAAAACCAAATGGATAAATGTGTGACTATATGTGAGGATATACATGGATCCAATTTTTTATTTGAGGAGTTGAATTATTATAATAATAGGCACACAATCCAATGAAATCCTATTCAAAAGTTGAAAATAATGAATAGAGGTATTTTTGGTTCATCCACCTCTAAAATAGAAAAAAATGATGTTTTCTGAGATATTTTACTCATTTACCATCAATTAATACTTTTCACTATAATTTGATTAAAAAAATAACTCATTATCTACCCACAAAAACATATGTTTGTTACGAAAAAAAAATTTCCCTTATTATATCATTTTAATTCTTTGATAAAAAAATATAATAACCATTTAATAATATTATATCTCTACAAGTGAGAGTATAAATTTTGAATAGAAATTTAAAATTCAAAAAAATAGTTTAGTGATATATTTCATAGGCCCAAAAATGTCAAACATAGGAATATAATTTAAAATTAATATTATTAAATATATAAATTTACATATGAAAAGCATCACTACTCTAAAAAATGATTCACAAATATTTACGAGATTCTTGTAGAAAATTATTGTCTTTGTTGGATAAATAATTTTGAACTTTTTAGTCATAAAAATATTTTTATATGAATAACAATAATTTATTTTAATATATTAATACAATTATTAGTCCAAAACATTTTTTACTTTTTGTGAAATAAACTTCAAAAATTTAGGAATTTAGTATTTTAATGGAAATGTAAAATATAATTAAAATTTTATTTTATAAGTAAATTGACTTTTAGAATATTAAGACTTTTAATTCATACATAAAATCACTTAAAAATAAATTACTATTAAAAAATTATTCTTATGAACAATATATAGTCCAATACTTATCAATAATATATTTTGTTTCTTGTAAAACAAATGCTAATCATATAAAATCAATTTTTTGGTAAAATAAATTTATAGACATAAAATTAATTTATTTCTATCACTATCCTAATATTAAATATTAGATTAATGTCAGTTTATCTCAATGTGTATATTAATAATACATTTCTTTAATATAATTTTATAGTCTTAAATATTTATTTAATATAAAAATATATGACACTTTTTGATAAGTAGTACGTTTAAAATTATTACATTCTTATTAAATGATGATAACAAAAAATATAACAAAGATTAATTATTTAAATTTTATTCATTTAAAATTTTCAATTTATTTATATAATAATATTTAATTGAAATTTTTCAAATCAATCATTAATAATTTTTTTATCTCATAAATAAATCTCTTAAAAACATATCTAATTAAATATTATATTATTATTTTTAAATATTTATCATTCAAAAAATTTAATATTAAAAATTTTTACAAACAAAACACGACTTTATAATAGCCATTAGATATATATATATATATCCAATTATCAATATTTCAGTGATCATAATTTTAATGTTGATATTTATAACTATCAAATGTGTTCATATATATATATATTCTCACTATACTATTTTATTAAATTCCCACATAATTATTCAGACATCTCATTCCATATAATTCGTTGTCCTTTAATATTTTTCACTCACATAATAGATTTAGTATTTTTAAGGGTGATTCTCAAGGGTGAAGTTTATCGATGAGATCTCTTTGTTCTGAATATTTTATCAAAATCAATTTATTTCCCATTTTTATTTATGGAATTTTGATTGATGTAATCAACATTGTTATCTAATACATGGTTTCATGTATATAAATTTTAATTTTTTCTCTATAAATTCTATCATAGTTTTTTTAGTTCAATGTTTCTAGTGTGCCAAGCTATTTAAAGTAATAACTATTAAAAGAGAAATTAGTAATAAAATTATGAGGAGATACATTTATTATGTTTATGACAGATAATTATAATGAATTAATAGTATTTAAATATATTTTGTTAAGATAAAAAACATATACCAAATATGTGAAAAACATATATCATAATGTGGCTATGAATATGCCTAATTTTTTTTTGTGGAATATAATGATATACATGAAATCAGATATTAGATATGTGAACTGGAAATGATTTTTTTAAATACTAGGGCTCAATGGATGAATTGGTGCGTAATTGATATATATATATATCCCTACTAACAGAGGATAAAACCTCAATTTCTAACTTGTTAAAGGCCACTATATCTATTAAAATTAGTCAACAATGAGATCTATAATGATCCAATTCAAATATGACTCCATTATAATTTTTATTCGATAAGAAGATGAATTTAAAAGAAATTGGATTATTTGAGTCTTATTTGATCAATGGGGTGTGTAGAAATGGTGGTATGACTGATGTAAATAATGAAAATGGAATTTTCCATTGTAACACTCCAAAAGATGGTTTACATAAATGTTATCCTAAAAAAGGAGAATTGATTGTTGAAAATAATTCAATGAAATTTTTAAATCATAAATAATAACATGGTAAATATATTATAAATTTAATTCATGTTGTCAGCACCACTGAGTGTAATACTTACATTGAAGAATATTTATAAATTCTAGAAAATCTAGAATTTTGTTTACACTCAAATTTAAGACCCATATATTTAGTACACATTAATAAATGATTTACTACATAAAGATACAGACAATTAAATCCCAGAAGTTATTTAGGCATATTTTCATTATAAATTTTTTTACATTGCACATTAACATTAATCATGGGTATATAGAAAAAATTTAAGAATACAAAACATTATTTATATATTCCATTATTCCTTTAATAAAAAACATCATAACATATGGATGCACATATGAAATGGGTGAGCTATAATGCCTAGTATTGAAATAATAAAAGTGTAACATGATGAATGTAATACATGTACTTTAATCAACATTTGAAGGGGACATAAAAATTTTTATTACCAAAACATGACCAATAAAGAATTTTATAAGATGAAAACATCAAGTAAACATAATAATGTGGTAGTCACATAAATCATGTCATTATAAACATATGACAAGGCTATCTAGAAAGTACTCATTACATTGTTTGATTAAGATAACCTCCTATAAACAATTAATGGAATATCAAGAGATGAAATCATTATCCAATTCGTTTAAGATCTACTCAATTGTATCAACACACATCACACTCATATCATGTGCATGCATAAGTTTTTTCGCCTAGATTACATAATATATTAATTCCCTCAAAAATCATTAATCATGTGATTATATTGTTCTAGTTAAATATATGGAATTAGCTAGTTAATGATAGATAGGTAGATCTAGGTGAATTCCATTGTGTGGAAATGTTGATTTTTATTCAATAAATAATTGTTTGCTCCAATAAATTAATGGATAATCATGGTAGTATAATTTGTGTACATAATGGTTTATTAGAGGTTTGAATGAGAAGGTATGGTGGTCTCTAATTAAATGTGAATTATAAGAAAAGTAATTTTATATGTAAAAATATATTACAACAGGGAAAATTGTAAATTAGTATAGATAAGAATAAAGAAATTACATTAAATAAAAATTAGTGGACAATCTCTTACTTTGTCCTAGAAATAGTTTAGGTAATGGTAATAATAAGAGGGAATAAATTTTAAATCTTAATATAAAATAAAATGGATAGTAAGGGGAGCATATAAATGAATAACAACATAACCTGATGAAATTAAAATTTATAAATATAAAATGGTTCTTTAATAGAATATAAGATAGATATATCACATAACGAGAAAGAGTGATTTTAAAATATTATCCGAGCTTCTTAAGATCCTAGAAACCCTATGAGTGGGAATTAGAATTGGATAAACAGATTAACTTCATGGTCAATTATGTTTTAGTGAAGAAGATAGGGAGTATTGTGGGTATTTATATAAAATTATAGGGTAATTATTTATTAAATTGAAAAAAAAAATTTCTGAGTCTTTATGATTTAATAAAAAAACAATAACTGACCCTTGGTTTTCTCCTATGGATTTTTCCAAAGAGGAGTGGATTTGAAATTTTTAAAAGGAAGTGAAAAAAATTATAAAAAAATTACCTAAGTGATATGTAAGTGAGTAATGTTTATAAATAATTAATTTTGAATCATTAAAACATAATATATTTTTGGGAAGATTCATTAAGGATTTAAAAATTAGTCAGGAAACTTAAAAAGTTATTTTGACAGATATATATATATATATATATTTGATCATGGAGTAATTTTTGGTGACCTCCTTGTTTTAATGATCAAAAAATAATTATTCTAATGTTATTACTAAATTTCTGGTATTTCTGTAAGTATTTAATAATTTGAGACTAGTGATGGAAAAGACTATGGATGATTCGATGTTGATATTAAAACACAGCTTACTAGAAAAGTGTAGACATTTCTCCACCAAGATTTTTTTTTGAAAAATTATAAGACACCATCAAAAATCAGTCACCATTATTCATGATTCACAACCTCCATGGAAATATATAAATTTTTAAGACATTTTCAGATGATATACCACCAGTTGATATACCACCAGTGGAGTCACCGTCATCTACCCACCACAAAAACATATAATTGGAAATGTGTCAAATAACCCCAGCCTTAACTACCATCATAGGAGAGTCCACTATTGAAGTAGATTTTGGATAACCCTAATACACCAATAGTGTCATACTACCAATATAAGACACCACCATACTAAGCCACTAACACTATCTTCTTATCTTAAAGTTTTCATTTAACATTTCCTTAATAGACCGAATATTAATTTTAATGTAGAATGTTATTTTTATTAATTCCTTTTAAATTTTGTATAGAATGAGTTGTAGAGGATTACCAATCTGCTATATGAGGAAACAAAATGTCTATTTTCATGAGGATGTTCTCTGTGCTTCTTCTATTAAGAATGGAACTAGACTCCATCATGAAAAATACACAATAGTCATGTGAAACATAATAATAACAAGATGAGAGATCATATAACACCCAGAGATTTTATGAAAAATATTCTTTTTTATTTCATTGATGTCTTGTGTTCTATGCTATAGAAAAAGGAGATTTCACTACACACATCCCTGACTTGGCTTGAATTATACGCAATTGCGACCTTCCATGATAGCGTGTGTTGTACGCAATACCAAGTTTCACTAAACGATATATTATTATAATATTATTATAATCTAGCCATTATGAATAGTAATACCCACTTTTTGAACTTTTATAAATTTTATCATTCAAAATGGACTTCATTTTTGGATTCGAAAAATCAAAATTAGCTTAGGGTGAATTTATGGTATTTTTCTGAAAACATTCAATTTTTGATGAATAGTGAAAACACTAGAATACTATTTAAAAACCGACTTTTTATTTAAATAATTATTTATTTTATTTAAATTTATTTTAGGTCAAAATTGATACATAATACCTATACACATTCAATGTAATTCATTGGAGTCATTTTATAATAATTTTGGACATATAAAAATTTTATTGAATTTTTCAACGTCTATTACCCACCTCCTAGGAGAGTCTGAAAATTTACATAAAACATAATTTTACCACTTCTGTGAGTGGAATTTCGAAAATATGAGACCACGGTTAACATCAAGGAGTAAAATGTGGTTGAATAAGATAAAAATAATTTTTGGTGAATAGTAACATTTTACTTTTATTTACCACGGTTAAAATTAAATATGGAAATTATGGGTAAAAATGATATTATTGTTACCCTAAAACATGTACTAATTATATTGGATAAGTTTAATTAGATCAAAAAAAACCTTAGTAATAAAATATTACCCTTTAGGTCCACTTGCATTTGATTAGGACATTTATTATTATTTTATTTAAAGAAAAGTTAAAATGGTTAAAATCAAAGTTAAATAACTAAAACATTTTTAATATAGGGTTATAAATAAGATAAATTAGACTATAAATATTAATTAGAAATATAAAATGATTTACTACCTAATTGTATTTTATTTATAATTTTTAAACATTAAATAAGTTAATTTATTTATGACACAATGGTGATGCAGTAATTACCTAAATAGTGAAATTTTAAAATAATTGAAATTTTAAATACCCAAATAAATGTAATTTGAGACTTTTTATTAATTAAAATAATTTTATAGGTTAATATGTCATGTTAGTATTTATTTAATTAACTTTTTTAGAACTAATCATTCTGTTATTATTTTCACAAAAATCAGTTACCAAATAGTGTAAAAATTGACATAAAATAGTTTTTTAAACATATATTATATTATTAATTGTTATTATATTCTAAAAAATATAAGGATCGGCCAAATGACTCATATAAGGATATATATATTATTAATGAACCACTTGGGGTCATTTTTCTTGTTATTGTTTGTTTATTAACCATATAGTGTAAGAAAACAAAAGGACATGGTAAAAGTTAAATTATTTAACTTAGAGTTAAATTTAAATGATAAGGATATAATAGTAACCTAAACATGTCTATAACCTATTGTATGAGATGGTTTTGACCAATACCCACCTTAGTTTCAAAATAAATCAATTTTGAGCAATTAAAAACTGAATACGACTTTATTATAAAATAATATTTTCTGTTTTTCCAAAGCTGCCCCTCTCCTCCCTTATAAAAAGGCCACCCCTTCCCTCTTCTCTTCACACCCTTTTGAGCGTTGAAGCTTTGCCAAACCCAGCCAATTACTATTCTCATCCAGTATAGTGACATCATATAGGTTCTGTTATTCTAAAAAGACCAACTATAGTGCCCTAAGAAGAAGTTTAAAGGAGGTGCGTCGAGGAAGAGGTAATCTCTTCTACCGACTCTTTCATGTTTCTTTCTTCTTCTACTTCCTCTCTTTAGTTATTTAATTATAAAGTAATAAAATCATAATTACTTATATACTGATATGTTATTATAAATATTAATCAACTCCATTTAACCTTTTATCCATCCTATGGAAAACAAAATCACCGTGCGTGCGTACGTACAGAATACCGTCTCCACGTTGTGGTGTAATCTATTTTCCACCACCACCTTACATGGATAGGTATATTGGTGTAAATAAATAACTATATATGATTATTTGAAATTGATATTGATTCTGAAAAATTATACATACACTTCAATACAATTCCACAATCATGTGAATGATATCATTGCTCGTGCGTACGTACGGACTACCGTCTCCATGAACGCGATTATATTCATTTTCTATGATTAACCATTAAAGTATGATTATAAAGTATATATAATAAATAATCATGAATGATATTAAATAGTAATTATACTGGATTTATGTACATATATGTTTCATTTACATAATTCCATTTAATTCAATAAGGAAACGAAAACAACGTTCGTGCGTACGCACGGCCTACCGTCTCCATGAACGGTGTATTTCATTCCATTTATCGATCTATCATATATATTTACATAATGAATATATATATTATATATAAATCATGTTTTAAATTCTGTAATAAAGTAAATCGGGAGATAAGTAATAATTTCAAGAACAACATGTCGAAACACGTACGGTAAATGAAACGATTTTACCCAAAACGCCTCTTTAACATGGAATTTACAAAAGAATGGGTAATATAATGTCTTAAGTGAAACATATACGATATCATAACAATGAATATGATTCTGTAATAAGTAAATGACATTATTTAAATCATTATATAGGAGGTTCAAATACATACGAAGCATATCGGACCAAAGTTAAGGGATAACTATTCCAATCTCGTTCTTATCTGAGATTGTTATTCGTAAGTATTTAATGGGTTTATTATTATCATCCATGCCCATGTTTTCTAAAAATGTATTCATATATTTTTAAAGTCCTTTTTACCCATTTTTGAAATTTAACACATGTTATAAATGGAATATTACTTTTGTTTACCACACGGGGAACTTTTTGACTTTTTCATCAAAGCACGAGAAGAATGTTATTTTTAACTTATACGGTGTGAACAGATTTTTATGGTTTCATAACGCCTCATTTTCATGAAGCTTACTCTAAAATATTTTATCAATATTTTCAACAAAATACTTTTCTTTTATAATTGCATGGAATTTTGTGAAAAGAAAATGATTTTGAAGAAGAAAAGATATTTTCTTCAAGAATTAATTTCAAGTGTTTTATTAAAACCATTTTCTATATAAGATGACGTTATTTCATATGTGAATGTTTCAAGTATGATTACTATTTGATTTAAATGGTTTCAATTTTCTTATGATGAAATATCCATTGGTTTTATATTGATTATGTGATGATGGGATGATGTTTATGAAACCCATATTATTCTTTGGGTTATGATGAATGTTTTATGTTTATTTTGGGGCACAAGTAAGAATGATTTCATTAGGAGATGGGTTGTAACACCCATAGATTTTATGAAAAATATTATTTTAATTTCATTAATTTCTTGTGTTGTATTCTACACCAAGATTACCTTGCGCTATACGCAACACCGTATTAGATTGCATTATACGCAACAGTATTCTTGGATCGTGTTACACACAATTTTGATAATAGTTATTCTACGCAACATTGAGTATATATATATATATTAAATTTATAAATGAAATATGGTTGGATTCTGTTATACAAAACAACAAAGGATTCTTTCACAACACGCAACCCTGACTTGTCTTGCATTACACGCAATCACGACCTTCCTCAATAGCGTGTGTTGTACGCAATACCGGGTTTTAATAAACAATGTTATATTATTATAATATTGTCATGAACTAGCCGTTATGAATAGTATTAACTAAATTTTTAATTTTATAACATTATTATTCATCTTACACATTTCTATAATATGGTATAAGAACAAAATAAATTTTTCGGGTAAAATAAGTATTTTTCAAAAAATGCAGTTTTGCCGCCTTTTGATGGCGCACCAACTTTAAATCTAGTTTTGACATGTTTATAAGTTCAATTTGAAAAAAATAATTCTTCTTTGGAATAATGAAATAAAAATTTACTTTGGATAAATTTTTCATATTATTCCGGTAACTTTCAAATTTTAATGAATAGTAAAAACACGCTATATTTTAATTAAAAACAACTTTTTTTCATCTTAATATATTATGTGGTTAAATTATAATATTTAATGGTTTTAAAGTATAAATAGAATATATTTTTACCATTTAATATAATGTATGTCATTAGCATTGATTTTACCTTGAATTCGTAAGTTAAATCAATTCAATCATTTGCAATGTTTTAAACAAAAACCGTTTTTATTCGACAACAGGATTAATTTTAATTTAATTTCTGCAACTTCTGTGTATTGAATTTTAAAAAATGGATTCCATATTTGGAATCAGTGGGTCCAAATTATGTTAATACGATACTTTTAATTTTTGGGAATTATGAATAGTAACTACGGTAAATTTTATTTACCATAGTTAAAGGTAAATCGGGTAATTAAGGGTAAATATAATATTTTAACATTACACTAACAAATTTCAAAATCCTATTGGATGACTAAAAATAGACCCATATAACCTAAGGGTTGGATTAGATTCATTTAATTAAATTTCATCAATGAAAATAATTTAATTATTATTAAAACCAAAGAATGTGACAACATGTCACTTTCTTAAATCTTATAAGTATAATAATTTTAATCTAGTGATAAACTTAATGAAACTTAGAACATGAATAGTCTCCAAAAATCTAATACAATTATCTACATCATAGGAATTTATTTAGAATTTTTAGGGATTAAATAATTATCATTTATTATGACACAAAGATGATGCAGTAATTGTCTTATTAATGAAATATTGACATAATTGATGTTATAAATGCCCAAATAAATGTAATTTGAGACTTTTTATGACTAACACTAATTTTCTAGGTTAATATGACATGTTATTGTTGATTTAAGTAACTTGGTTAGAAATTATCATTCTGTTATGAATTTCATAAAAATCATTTACCAAATAGTGTCAAAATTGAAATAAAATAGTTTTTAAAACAAATATTATATTATTAATTGTTATTTTCTTACTAAAAATCTAAGGTTCGGCCAAATGACTTATATAAGATTATATATATTAATAATAAACAACTTGGTATTCTTTTGGATTTATATAGTAAGTTTATTAACCATATAGTGTCAGAAAACAAAAAGACACTGTAAAAGTTAAATTATTTAACTTAGAGTTAAATCTAATTGATAAGGTTAAAATAATAACCTAAACTTGTATAACTCCTATTGGATGAGAGTATTTCGACCCATCACCACCTTATCCTTGAAATAAATCAATTTGGATCTATTTAAAACCAAACTTGACTTTATAATAAAATAATATTTTTAGTTATTCCAAAGGTGCCCCTCTCCTCCCTTATAAAAGGGAACCTCCTCCCTCTCTTCCTCACACAACTTTGAGCCTTCAAGCTCGGCCAATACCTGCCAAATTATCTTCTCCACTTCCCTAGAAACATCCTAAAGGTTCTGGTCTTCCTCAAAGACCAATTTTAGTGCCCTAAGAGGAGGTCTCAAAGAGGCGCTTCAAAGAAGAGGTAATTTCCGTTACCGATTCTTTCACCTTTATTTCTTCTTCCACTTCTTCTTCTTAGGTTGTTTCATTATGAATTAATAACATCAGTATCACTAATATACTGATATGTTATTATAAGTATGAAACAATCCTATTTCACCATCTATCCATCCTACGGAAAACGAAATCACCGCGTGTGCGTACGTACGGAATACCGTCTGCACGCCGTGGTGAAATCTATTTTCCACCAACACCTTACATGGATGGGTATAATGGTGTAAAGAATAACTATAAATAGTTATTATAACATCATACTGATTCTTATATATTATATCATCCACTCCAATTCAATTCAATAATCATGAAAACGATATCATCACTCGTGCGTACGTGCGGACTACCGTCTCCACGACGCGATGAGATTCATTCTCCACTGTAACCATTCGTGAATGATTATAAAGTACATATAATAAGTAATCATGAAATATATGACATAATAATGATACTGGATTTATGTGTATATAAATGTATTTCATCTACTTAATTCCATTCAACTCAATAAGGAAACGAAAACAGCGTTCACACATACGTACGACCTACCGTCTCCATGAACGGTGTATTTCTTTCCATTTACTGATTTATTATATATATATGTATATTATGAATATATATTATATATAAATCATGTTTTATATTCTGGAATTATGTAATCATGATCTAAGTAATCATATGAATAATTACAATTCAAAACACGAACGACAAATGAGACGATTTTACCCAAAACGCTACTTTAAGATGATTTTACAAAAGAACGGGTAATATAAAGTCATAAGTGAACCATATATGATATAATAACAATGAATATGATTCTTTAATAAGTCAATGACATTATTTAAATCAATATACATGAGGTTCAGACACTTACGAAGCAAATCGGACCTAAGGTAAAGGAAATATCACAATCTCATTTTTATCCGAGATTGTTTATACTTTAGTATTTACTAGGGTGTATTTTGTCATCCAAATCCATGTTTCCTCAATATTTAATATTATTTCCCTCCACCTACAATTTTTTAAGTCCAATTTTACCCTTTGGTGAGTTTTTAGTAAAGGATATGAAAGGAATATTTTGTCGTTTTTCATACGAGGTACTTTTTGACTTTTCCGAAAAAAGTACAAAGAATGTTTTTTTAACTTATACGACATGAATGGATTTTGAAAACATTATTTCTAAGAAGAATCCTTTACAAGTTTTAAAGTTTATTTTTAATCAACTTCTTTTAGTTTAAAGTTTTATGACATGTTAAGAAAGGAAAAATGTTTTTCAAGAAGAAAGGATATTTTCCTCAAGAATGGAGTTCAAGTGTTTTATCAAAATTATTTTCCATCTAAGATAATAAAGGGTTCTGTTTTTATCCCTATTATTACATTGATTTTATTATGTTGTGATGGAAATATTTTTATGAATTCCTTTATCTTATATAAATTTTTTTATGATGTCATGTTGTTTAAGATTCCCATTTTTATTACATGGGTTATGCAATGATGTATGATTTATGATTTTGTGGCGCACATAAGAATGATATCATTATGAGATGGGTGGGACCTATATCTCCCTCAAATGAATTGGGTAAAGATTTTATATCTCATGAGATAGACATGGCTGGAACGGTAGGTTATACCGGTTCAGTGAAACAGGACTGAAACGAGGGTGACTCGGTTCAGAAAGGGACTTTGTCCACTAAGATATTCTTGGCAATGAGTCTTGACTAACAAGAAATGATTCTCTATGATTATGTGTGTATGCCACAATGTTTCATGTTTTAAGTTATGATTATTGTGATTACATTTCACTACCATGATTTATCCCATGTTATGAAATTATGCTCTCTTTTGCAGGTTAAGATTTTCAAAATGATATGTTCTTATGATGTGATTGATATTTCTTTTGCTTACCCTTACTGAGCATTTGAGCTCACCCTTTTATGTTTTCTTTTCCCCAGGATATAAAGAAAGGTTTTAGGTATAAAAAAAATAAGATCTTTATGGGAGATGTTGAAGATCTTTCAACAGGATTAGAAGATTATATTCTGAGTTTCCAAAGACACTAAACTATTACGATCCTTGTGTGTGTGTTTTTGTTATGTACTAAGTATTCCGCAAATGTAATGTAATGTCAATGTACGTCAAGCTTCGGGTCTCTATAGTTGGTATCAGAGGAAAGGATTAGTCAACCTTTGGAAACTAGGATGCGAAAACGTTAGTGAGATTCCTAGAGATATTTCTAACGTATGTCTAGGGATGTCCCTAAGGATAAGTATACGTATAGGATATAGTCCTAGAACTATGGTAACGATATTAGATTAAACCAAAGATGTTATATATTGAAGTTACTCCCCCTTTATTATGATTTTTGCCTCTCACACTATTCTTTTTGGGTTTTAGAAAATGGCTGGAAACAAGATGATTCACGATAATGGAGGATATGATGGACAATGGAATGATATTATTCATGAGCAACCAAATGAAATGGGATTTGGAAGTACAAACATCATTATTATGCTGAATCAGTAATCTCATAATATGATCAATAATGTAAAATTTGGTAAGTTTCCTGACTCGGATAATAAGAGAAATATGGAGTTTCATGATGATCATAGAGGAAAGAAAGTTCAATTTCCCCTATGTAAATCATGTGGGAAGAGGCATCAAGGAGAATGTTTCAAAGGAACTGGAAGATGCTTTGGGTGTGGAAAAGAAGGACACAAAGCCAGTAAGTGCAATGGAAAAGTTTTAGTTAACACCATGGATGAGGTTAATGGTATTGCTACGACATTAACAATGGTTAAATGTTTTAAATGTGGAATGTACGGGCATTATGCAAACCAATGCCCTAAGGGAAAGTCTCATGAAGAGAATTAGTATGGTCGTATGGGTAGTATTTATGTTAATGATGATGAAGAGACTACAAATGATATGTGAGATGAAAGAATTGTTGAAGCTCGGTCAATGGTTTAATAATGTAGTGGAATGATGACATGTTTATCATGTGTAATGTTGTATAAGTAATCTCATGGTACTATGGAATAAAGAGACATCTAAGGATTGTTACACTGTTGTCTTTCCTTGAGTTTTGAAAGTGTATGATTAATGTTACCAGTATCCATGAAAGGTTATTCAGATATTTTTCGAATGTAGACGATATAGGGATAAGAAGAAAATTAAATGTTTGATAGTATTCATGAGCTCATGACTGATATAAGGAGAAGGTTATATCATGGTTTGAGTATATAGAATTTTTGGATTTTGGTATGTGGAAAGAGTTAACTTTTGTCAGCATTCATGTTTTCACTAAGGTTCAATGGGTATTCATTCATCAAGAGAATACATGATTAATGTATTCACATGTTTGTAATTTGACCAGCAAGATATATCTTATGATTTATGGGGGATAAATGATGGCATTCACGTGATTGTTCTGTGACATTTGAAGTAATCATTTTCTTTATACTATGAGCTTGGACCGAATTATTTTAGATAAGCCTAAAGATTAGAATGGATTATGTTGGATATAAGTTAGGATAAAACGTTTTTCTATATTATTGATGGGATGTTATAGTAATATAGCTTTAGAAAAAGGACAACCTGCAGGACGGGCGACAGCCCATCACGTCGGAAAAGGCTGTGGGAATCGAACTCACAACCGAAGTGCGACTGGCCTTTATCGCCTACCACTGGCCTACAAGAAGTCCCTGTTTAGTAGAAACTAGTTTTATTATATTAAGCAGTATGATATATGAAGTATAAAGCCATTTTAGGAACCATATATGATTAATCTCACTATAGAATGACTTATGTAAATTTAATAACTTTTTCTAACCTTTTGTTTGAGACATATGGAATGACCCGTCATTCTATCACATGATCTGCTAACACTTAACGAATAACAAATTCAACTTCATTTATTTAAGAGATGAAGTGGAAATTGTTCAAGGCACGAACAACAGTGAGATTGTACCAAAATAGAGTAAGTATTTATTCTATTTCAAATTCATCAACTTTAGGGAAACGATCTTAAAAACCAAAAATGTTGTCCTAGTGCTCTTCTATCTGATTAATCAGATGGTACCTTAGATCGTCACAAATTTATGGATTTGTGATTTTTGGCTTTTCCATAGCCATGTTCTCTACCACTCTCCATCAGAACATGGTGGTTGGATTTTTTGTTCCATATCCATATTTTCACCTATGTGGAAACCCAGTGATTAGTTTATTTGGGAAAATGCTATGTTTCATACTTTTGTTTTTAAAGATTGGTTTTGGTATTCCTTTTTACGATGTGGGTTTCTATTAAAGAAACTTTCGAGTAGTAAACCATTTATAACCCCGACGAATTTCGAGGGCGAAATTCATTTTAAGGGGGGTAGAATGTAACACCCCTAGATTTTATGAAAAATATTCTTTTAATTCCATTAATGTCTTGTGTTGTATTCTACACTAAGATTACCTTGCACTATACTCAACACCGTATTAGCTTGCAGTATACGCAACACTATTCTTGGATCGTGTTTCACACAATTTTGATAATAGTTATTTTACGCAACATTGAGTATATATATATATATATATTAAATGTATAAATGAAATATGGTTGGATTCTGTTATACAAAACAACTAAGTATTCCTTCACAACACGCAACCCTGACTTGGCTTGCATTACACGCAATCGCGACCTTCCTCGATAGCGTGTGTTGTACGCAATACCTGGTTTTAATAAACAATGTTATATTATTATAATATTGTCATGAACTAGCCGTTATGAATATTATTAACTAAATTTTGAATTTTATAACAATATTATTCATCTTACACATTTCTAGAACATGGTATAAGAACAAAATAAATTTTTCGGGTAAAATAAGTATTTTTCAAAAAGTGCAGTTTTGCCGCCTTTTGATGGCGCACCCACTTTAAATCTAGTTTTGACATGTTTATAAGTTCAATTTGACAAAAAAAATTCTTCTTTGGAATCACGAAATAAAAATTTACTTTGGATAAATTTTTCATATTATTCCGGTAACTTTCACATTTTAATGAATAGTAAAAACACGCTATATTTTAATTAAAAACAACTTTTTTTCATCATAATATCTTATGTGGTTAAATTATAATATTTAAAGGTTTTAAAGTATAAATAGAATATATTTTTACCATTTAATATAATGTATTTCATTAGCATTGATTTTACCTTGAATTCGTAGGTTAAATCAATTCAATCTTTTGCAATGTTTTAAACAAAAACCGTTTTTATTCGACAACGGGATTAATTTTAATTTAATTTCTGCAACTTCTGTGTATTGAATTTTAAAAAATGGATTCCATATTTGGAATCATTGGGTCCAAATTATGTTAATAGGATACTTTTTATTTTTGGGAATTATGAATAGTAACTATGGTAAATTTTATTTAACATAGATAAAGGTAAATCAGTTAAATAATGGTAAATATTATATTTTAAAATTACCCTAACAAATTTCAAAATCCTATTGGATGACTAAAAAGCGACCCATATCACCTAAGGGTCGGATTAGATTCATTTAATTAATTTTTTTCAATGAAAATAATTTAATTATTATTAAAACCAAAGAATGTGACAACATGTCACTTTCTTAAATCTTATAAGTATAATAATTTTAATCAAGTGATAAACTTAATGAAACTTCGAACATGAATAGTATCCAGAAATCTAATACAATTATCTACATCATAGGAATTTATTTAAAATTTTTAGGGATTAAATAATTATCATTTATTTTTACACAAAGATGATGCAGTAATTGTCTTATTAATGGAATATTGACATAATTGATGTTATAAATGCCCAAATAAATGTAATTTCAGACTTTTTATGACTAAAACAAATTTTATAGGTTAATATGACATGTTATTGTTGATTTAAGTAACTTGGATCGAACTTATTATTCTGTTATTAATTTCATAAAAATCATGTACCAAATAGTGTCAAAATTGACATAAAATAGTTTTTAAAACAAATATTATTTTATTAATTGTTATTTTATTCCTAAAAATATAAGGTTCGTCCAAATGACTTAGATAAGATTATATATATTAATAATAAACAACTTGGGGTTCTTTTGGATTGATATAGTATGTTTATTAACCATATAGTGTAAGAAAACCAAAAGACACGGTAAAAGTTAAATTATTTAACTTAGAGTTAAATCTAATTGATAAGGTTAAAATAATAACCTAAACTTGTCTAAATCCTATTGGATGAGATTATTTCGACCCATACCCACTTTAGCCTCGAAATAAATTAATTTGGATCTATTTAAAACCAAACTTGACTTTATAATAAAATAATATTTTTAGTTATTCCAAAGGTGCCCCTCTCCTCCCTTATAAAAGGGCACCTCCTCCCTCTCTTCCTCACACAACTTTGAGCCTTCAAGATCGGACAATACCTGAAAAATTCTCTTCTCCACTTCCCTAGAAACATCCTAGAGGTTCTGGTCTTCCTCAAAGACCAATTTTAGTGCCCTAAGAGGAGGTCTCAAAGAGGCGTTTCAAAGAAGAGGTAATTTCCGTTACCGATTCTTTCACCTTTATTTCTTCTTCCACTTCTTCTTCTTAGGTTGTTTCATTATGAATTAATAACATCAGTATCACTAATATACTGATATGTTATTATAAGTATGAAACAATCCTATTTCACCATCTATCCATCCTACGGAAAACGAAATCACCGCGCGTGCGTACGTACGGAATACCGTCTCCACGCCGTGGTGAAATCTATTTTACACCAACACCTTACATGGATGGGTATAATGGTGTAAAGAATAACTATAAATAGTTATTATAACATCAAACTGATTCTGATATATTGTATCATCCACTCCATTTCAATTCAATAATCATGAAAACGATATCATCGCTCGTGCGTATGTACGGACTACCGTCTCCACGACGCGATGAGATTAATTCTCCACTTTAACCATTCGTGAATGATTATAAAGTACATATAATAAGTAATCATGAAATATATGACATAATAATTATACTGGATTTATGTGTATATATATGTATTTCACCCACTTAATTCCATTCAACTCAATAAGGAAACGAAAACAGCGTTCATGCGTACGTACGACCTACCGTCTCTATGAACGGTGTATTTCTTTCCATTTACTGATTTATTATATATATGTATATTATGAATATTTATTATATATAAATCATGTTTTATATTCTGGAATTAAGTAATCATGATCTACGTAATCATATGAATAATTACAAGTCAAAACACGAACGACAAATGAGGCGATTTTACCCAAAACGCTACTTTAAGATGAATTTTCAAAAGAACGGGTAATATAAAGTCATAAGTGAACCATATATGATATAATAACAATGAATATGATTCTGTAATAAGTCAATGACATTATTTAAATCATTATACAGGAGGTTCGGACACTTACGAAGCAAATCGGACCTAAGGTAAGGGAAATATCACAATCTCATTTTTATCCGAGATTGTTTATACTTTAGTATTTACTGGGGTGTCTTTTGTCATCCAAATCCATGTTTCCTAAATATTTAATATTATTTCCATCCACCTACAATTTTTTAAGTCCAATTTTACCCTTTGGTGAGTTTTTAGTAAAGGAAATGAAAGGAATATTTTGTCGTTTTTCATACGAGGTACTTTTTGACTTTTCCGACAAAAGTACGAAGAATGTTTTTTTAACTTATACGGCATGAATGGATTTTGAAAACATTATTTCTAAGAAGCATCCTTTAAAAGTTTTCAAGTTTATTTTTAATCAACTTCTTTTAGTTTAAAGTTTTATGACATGTTAAGAAAGGAAAAATGTTTTTTAAGAAGAAAGGATATTTTCCTCAAGAATGGAGTTCAAGTGTTTTATCAAAATTATTTTCCATCTAAGATAATAAAGGGTTCTGTTTTTATCCCTATTATTACATTGATTTTATTATGTTGTGATGGAAATATTTTTATGAATTCCTTTACCTTATATAAATTGTTTTATGATGTCATGTTGTTTAAGATTCCCATTTTTATTACATGGGTTATGCAATGATGTATGATTTATGATTTTGTGGCACACATAAGAATGATATCATTATGAGATGGGTGGGACCTATATCTCCCTCCAATGCATTGGGTAAAGATTTTATATCTCATGAGATAGACATGGCTGGAACGGTAGGTTATACCGGTTCAGTGAAACAGGACTGAAACGAGGGTGACTCGGTTCAGAAAGGGACTTTGTCCACTAAGATAGTCTTGGCAATGATTCTTGACTAAAAAGAAATGATTCTCTCTGATTATGTGTGTATGCCACAATGTTTCATGTTTTAAGTTATGATTATTGTGATTACATTTCACTACCATGATTTATCCCATGTTATGAAATTATGCTCTCTTTTGCAGGTTAAGATTTTCAAAATGTTATGTTCTTATGATGTGATTGATATTTATTTTGCTTACCCTTACTGAGCATTTGAGCTCACCCTTTTATGTTTTATTTCCCCCAGGATATAAAGAAAGGTTTTAGGTATAAAAAAAATAAGATCTTTATGGGAGATGTTGAATATCTTTCAACATGATTAGAAGATTATATTCCGAGTTTCCAAAGACACTAAACTATTACGATCCTTGTGTGTGTGTTTTTGTTATGTACTAAGTATTCCACAAATGTAATGTAATGGAAATGTACGTCAAGATTCGGGTCTCTACGTGGGTGGGACCTATATATCCCTCCAATGCATTGGGTAATGATTTATATCTCATGAGATATACATGGCTGGAATGGTAAGGTAATCCGGTTCGGTGTTACAGGACTGAAACGAGGAGTGAACTTGATTCAAAAAGGGACTTTTTCCACTAATATGGTCTTGGTAGCAATGCGTTGGCTACTATGGAAATAATAACATGTGATTAATGGTTGTTACAATTAAATGTTTTATTCCCATGATATTTTATCATTATTGATGTCCCATTATGATCTATGGCTTACGTATTGACATGTTTTATTTCATTGCTTACGATTTTGATGTTTAAACATTATGTTCATGTTCATTTAGTTCAAATGTATATGATTTGTTTTATTTTCTGCATGCTTACCCTTACTGAGCATTTGAGCTCACCCTTTATATGTTTTCTTTTCTCCAGGATTTAAAGAAAGGTTTTAGGTAAAAAACAAGGAGAAGATCTTTATTGGAGATGTTGCAGGTCTTTCACCAAGATTAGAAGATTAAATTTCGAGTTTCCAAAGACACTAAACTATTACGGTCCTTTGGTGTCTGTTTTTTTACGTATTAATTATTCCGAAAAAGTAATGTAATGTCCATGTACGTAAAGCTTTGGGCCTCTACAGTTGGTATCAGAGGAATGGTTTAGTTAACCATTGAAAACTAGGATGCGAAAACTTTAGTGAGATCCCTAGAGATATTTATAAGGTGTGTCTAGGGATGTCCCTAAGGTTAAGTATAAGTATTGGTTATAGTCCTAGAATTACGTTAATGATATTAGAATTAAACCTAAGATGTTAGATATCGACGTTACTCCCCCATTATTATGTGGTTTTCCCTAGCAAGATTTTTTCCTCTCACACTATTGTTTTTTGGTTTTATATGATGGATGGAACCCAGAGGAATCGTGTTGATGAATGTAATGGAAAATGCAATGATTTTCCTCTTGAAAAAACCAATGTCATGGGAGATGGAGTGAAAAATATTATTTCAAAACTTAAACAAGAAATGAATCAATATAGACTTCCAAATGAGCATAAAAGGGAACAATATTCTATTGAGTCCTTCATGAGGCAACTCCCACCTTCTTTTAGTGGGTCTTCTGATCCACTTGTTGCTGAACAATGGATCAATACCATTGAAAAGATATCTTCCATACTTCAGTGTTCAGAACAAGAAAAATTCATTCTGGCTATTTACCATTTAGAAGGTGAAGCAAATCAATGGTTGACTCTAATTAAGAATATAAGGCCCCATTATGAAATTGAGTCCATTGAATGGGATGAGTTCAAGAACTTGTTTTTCAGTATGTACTTCCCTCGTATTCTTCGAACAAAGATGGAAAAGGAGTTCCTTGAGCTTAAGAATAAGGATGATGAATCTGTTGGTATCTACCAAGAGAATTTCACAAGACTTGCTAGGTATGCATCTGGCTTTATCATCCAACCTGAAAGTAAAGTTGATCGATTCTTCAGTTTCTTAAAACCAAGTCTTCTAAGGGCATTAGCTATAAGAGACTTCAGTAGCTGTGAAGAAATTGTGTGTTGTGCTATCAATGTAGAAATGGAGGTTGGTGTTACATTTCCATCTCATGGTTTTGACAAGAAATGAAAGATGGATTTCAACGAGAAATCTCAGAATAATGGTGAAAAGAAGATAAATGTTTCTTTATGCTCAATGTGTGGAAAGAAGCATGGTGGATATTGTCTTAAAGGGACTAGAAAATTTTTTAGGTGTGGAAAAGAAGGTCATTGAGTAGCTGAGTGTCGATGTAATAGAAAAAGGGTTGCTAATGATGTGAATAAAGAAAAGATTGCAGAGAATACACCACCAACACTTCAATGCTTCAAGTGCAAGGAAATGGGGCATTATGCTAATAAATTCCCTAATCCAAGGGTTAATGATGATCAACGTGAGGAACCTCTTAAGGCAAAGGACAAAGGGAAGTCACATGCGATCACTTTTAGCAATGTTGAGTATGAAAACAATATGGTGGAATGATTATGTGTTTATGTAAAGGGATTCCAAAATATTGTTGTGGAATCACATTTATATTATTGTGGAACATTGGAATATATATGTAATGGTTTATTGTGGTTTTCCATAATTATATGGTACCGGTAACCATGAAAAGTGATTCAAATATTTTGGAAAGCATATGATATGCGCATAAAGAAGGGATAAGGATAAAATGAAATATTTAATAGTATTCATGAGCTCATGACTAATATAAGTACTAAGAGATATTATGGTTTGAGTATATAGAATTTTAGGGATTTTGGTATGTGGAAAGAGTGAACTTTTTATTGCAGTCATGTTTTTACTAAGGTTCTATGGTAATTCATGTTTCAAATGAATACATGATTAAGGTATTCACATGTTTGGAATGCGATCGACAAGATATATCTCATGATATATGGGGGATAAATGATGGTATTCACAAGCTTGGTTAATGACATTTCTAGTAATCATTTTCTTTATAATATGATATTGGAAAGATGTATTTAAGATAAGTCTAAAGATTGGAATGGATTATTTCGGTTATCAGATAGTATTGTTTATGACTAGATATTTTTTTGATATTATTTTTGTAATGTTATAATAGTGAAGTTTTAGGAAAAAAGAGGCAACCTACAGGACAAGAGACAACCTGTCGTGTCAGACAAGGCTGTGGGAATTGAACCCACAACTAAAGTGTGACAGGCCTTCATCGCCTACCACTGCCCTACAGGAAGTCCGTGGTTAGTATAAACTAGTTTTATTTTATTAAGCGGTATGATAGATGAATTATTATTCCATTTTAGTAACCAAATACGATTAATCTCAACATAGATGGAGTTATGTATATAAATTTTGTTAACCTTCTGTTTGAGACTGATGGAATTACCTATCATTCTATCGCATGATCTGCTAACACTTCACGAAAGACAAATTCAACTTCATTTCTTTAAGAGATCAAGTGGAAATTGTTTAAGGCATAAACAACAGTGATATTGTACCAAAATCAAGTAATTATTTATTCTATTTCAAAATTTTCAACTTTAGGGAAATGATATTGAAAACAGAAAATGTTGTCCTCGTGTCCTTATATCTGATGAATCAGATGGTACCTTAGATCATCACAAATTTATGGCTTTGTGATTGTTTGATTTTTTCATAGCCATGTTCTCTACCACTCTCTATCAAAACATGATGGTTAGATTTCACTTCCATATCCATATTTTCACCTAACTTCTCCTATGTGGAAACCTAGTGATTAGTATATTTCGGTAACCGTTACGTTTCATACTTTAGTTTTTAAAGATAAGTTTTATTATTTATTTATATGATGTGGGTATCTATTAAAGAAACTTTTGGGTAACAAACCATTTATAACCCCGACGAATTTCGAGGGCGAAATACATTTTAAGGGGGTAGAATGTAACACCCCAAGATTTTATGAAAAATATTATTTTTAATTTCATTGATGTCTTGTTTTGTACGCTACACCAAAAGGTTCTTTCACTATATGAATCCCTGACTTGGATTTCATTATATGAAATCGTGACCTTCCACAATAGCGTGGGTTGTACACAATACCAAGTTTCACTAAATGATATATTATTATAATATTATTATGAACTAGCCGTTATGAATATTAATACCCAATTTTTGAAAATTTATAACCTTTATCTTTCTAAATGGACTTCATTTTTGGATTCATAATATCGAAATTATCCTAGGGTGAATTTTGGGTATTTTCTGAAAACATTCAATTTATGATGAATAGTGAAAACACTGGGTTACTATTTAAAAACTGACTTTTTATTTAAAAAAATATTTATTTTCTTTAAATTTATTTTAGGTCAAAATTGATACATAATACCTATATATGTTTAATGTAATTAATTGGATTCATTTTATAATAATTTTAGACATATAAATTTTTTTTTGAACTTTTCACCGTCTTTTACCCACCTCCGAGGAGAGTTTGAAAATTTACATAAAACATAATTTTACCGCTTCTGTGAGTGGAATTTTGAAAATCCGAGAGAAACAATTAACATCAAGGAGTAAAATGTGGTTCAATAAGATAAAAATAATTTTTGTTAAAAAGTAACTTTTTACTTTTATTTACCACAGTTAAAAATAAATAGGTAACTAAGGGTAAAAATGATATTACTATTATCTTAAAACATGTCCTCATTCTATTGGATAAGTTTAATTAGACCAAAAAAACATTAAGAATAAAATATTACCCTTTAGGTCTACATGGATTGGATTAGGACATTTATTATTATTTTATTTAATGAATAGTTAAAATGGTTAAAATCAATGTTTAATAACTAAAATTTTTTTAATAAAGGGTTATACATATGATAAATTCGACTGTAAATATTAATTAGAAAGATAAAAATATTTCCTACCTAATGTTATTTTATTTATAATTTTTAGACATTAAATAATTTAATTTAATTATGACACAATGGTGATGCAGTAATTACCTAAATAATGAAATATTAAAATAATTGATATTATAACTACACAAATAAATGTAATTTGAGAATTTTTATGAATTACACTAATTTTATAGGTTAATATGACATGTTAGTATTGATTTTATTAACTTTGTTCGATCTAGTCATTCTGTTATGATTTTCAAAAAAATAAATTACCAAACAGTGTCAAAATTTACATAAAATAGTTTTTAAAACAAATATTATATTATTAATTGTTATTATATTCCTAAAAATATAAGGTTCGGCCAAATGACTTAGATAAGGATATATATATTAATAATTAACCACTTGGTGTTCGTTTAGATTGTTATAGTTAGTTTATTAAAAATATAGTGTAAGAAAACAAAAAGACAGAGTAAAAGTAAAATTATTTAACTTAGAGTTAAATATAAATGATAAGAGTAAAAAAGTAACCAAAACATTTCTAAAACCTGTTGGTAAAGGTGCCCCTCTCCTCCCTTATAAAAATGGAACCCCTTCCCTCTTCTCTTCACATCCTTTTGAGCATTGAAGCTTGGCCAACCCCTGCCAATTCCTCTTCTCATCCTCTCTAGTTACATCATAGAGGTTATGGTCTTTTCAAAAGACCAACACTAGTGCCCTAAGAAGAAGTTTAAAGGAGGTACGTTGAGGAAGAAGTAATCTCTTCTACCGACTCATTCAGGTTTTTTTCTTCTTCTACTTACTCTTCTTTAGTTGTTTCATTATAAAGTAATAACATCAGTATTACTTATATACAGATATGTTATTATAAATATGAAACAACCCCATTTCACATTCTGTCCATCCTACGGAAAATGAAATCACTACACGTATGTACATACGGAATACCATCTCCACGCCATTCTGTAATCTGTTTTCCACCACCACCTTACTTCGATGGGTATAATGGTGTAAATAAATAACCTTATATGATTATTGTAAAGTGATATTGATTCTGAAATATAATACATACACTTCAATACAATTCCAAAATCATGGGAACGATATCATCGCTCGTGCGTACGTACAGACTACCATCTCCATTAACATGATTAGAATCATTTTCCATGATTAACAATTCAAGTATGATTATAAATTATATATAATAAATAATCATGAAAGATATTAAATAATAATGATACTGGATTTATGTACATATATGTTTCATTTACATAAATCCATTTAATCAAATAAGTAAACGAAAGCGGCGTTCATGCGTACGCACGACCTACCGTCTCCATAAATGGTGTATTTCATTCCATTTATCGATCTGTCATATATATTTATATACTGAATATATATTATATATAGATCCTGTTTTACATTCTGTAATTAAGTAAACCAGGATATAAGTAATAATATCAAGAACAACATGTCAAAACATGTACGATAAATGAAACAATTTTACCCAAACGCTGCATTAAAATGGATTTTACAAAAGTACGGGTAATATAAAGTAATAAGTGAGACATTTATGATATCGTAACAATGAATATGATTCTGTAATAAGTCAATGTCATTATTTAAATCATTATACAAGAGTTTCAGATACGCACGAAGCATATCAAACCTAATATAAGGGAAAACTATTCCAATCTCATTCTTATCCGAGATTGTAATTCGTAAGTATTTACTGGGGTTATTGTTATCATAAATGTCCATGTTTTCTAAAAATGTTTTCATGTATTTCTTAAGTCATTTTTACCCAAATTTGAAATTTACCACATGTTATGAAAGGAATCTTACTTTTGTTTACCACATGTGGAACTTTTTCACTTTTTTGAAAAAAGTAAGAGAAGAATGTTTTTTTTAACTTATACAGAATGAAAGGATTTTTATGGTTTCATAACGCCTCATATTCATGATGCTTAATCTAAAAGATTTTATGACTATTTTTAACAAAATACTTTTCTTTTAAAATTTCATGGAATTTTGTGAAAAGAAATTTTTTTTGAAAAAGAAAGTATATTTTCCTCAAGAAATCATTTCAAGTGTTTTATCAAAACCATTTTCAATATAAGATGACATTATTTCATATGTGCATGTTTAATGTATGATGTCTCTATGATTTACATGGTTTCACTTTTCTTATGATGAAATATCCATTTTTTATATGGATTATGTCATGATGGGATGATGTTTATGAAACCCATTTTATTCTGTGGGTTATGATGAATGTTTTATGTTTATTTTGTGGCACAAGTAAGAATGATTTCATTATGAGATGGGTGAGACCTATATCTCCCTACAATTAATTGGGTAATTATTTATATCTAATGAGATAGACATGGCTAGAACGGTAAGCTAATCTAGTTTAGTGTTACAAGACTAAAACGAGGAGTGAACTCGATTCAGAAAGGGACTTTGTCCACTAAGATGGTCTTGGCAGCAATGCCTTGGCTACTATGGAAATAATAACACGTGATTAATGGTTTCAACAATTATATGTTTTATTACCATGCTATTTTATCATGATTGATGTCCCATTAGGATCTATGCCTTACGTACTGACATGTTATATTTCATTTCTCAAGATTTTGATGTTTAAACATTATGTTCATGTTTTTTTGTTCAAATGTATATGATTTATTTTATTTTCTCCATGCTTACCCTTACTGAGCATTTTAGATCACCCTTTATATTTTTTATTTTCCCCAGTATTTAAAGAAAGGTTTTAGGTAAGAAAACAAAAGGGGAAGATTCTTATTTGAGATGTTGAAGATCTTTCACCAAGACTATAAGATTATATTCTGAGTTTCCAAAGGCACTAAACTATTACGGTCCTTTAGTGTCTATTTTTGTTATGTATTAAGTATTTCACAAAAGTAATGTAATGCCCATGTATGTCAAGCTTTGGGTCTCTACAAATCATGATTACTGAACATTGACATAAAGAAGAACTGCTTAACTACTACATCCTAAAAAATACTCGACGGAGAAACCTGAACCTTCTATATACCGACTGCCTTCCTCCAGTCGAGAACCTGAGTCTATGAATCATTGATTTTTCTGATAGGATCAAGATAAACTGACATGATCTTTATAGAAAATCAATTCAAGATTCACAAGCTACACATCAATTGACTAAGAATCTTTATACTGTATACACTATGATTTCTCAATTCTGTTTATTTATTTTTACATTTTTGAAGTATATGATATACACTTTTTTATATACACACATTGTCTCCTATGTTTATTTATATGATACATGATATATTCTTATATATTCCACCTTTACTCCAACATATAAAAGTTGAATAGCTCCATGTGTGAAATGTTTAGTTTATACTCTAATATATAACTACGGAATATGTCATTTTTCACTAGGACAGTTGTAAACTATTTGAAAATCGAATCAAGGTTGTGGATAAAAATATTCCAATTATAAATACTATGTGGTGTCAGGTGATCATCAAGTGGCATGGAGTATGTCATAGCTTGAGATTAAACATCTTGTTTCAAATTACAACTCTATTTTTTGGTTTGTCTTTATTTCCTCTATTAAAATGGAAAATATTTTAACCAATGAGAAAAAAACACATTGATAATTAGGTTTTTTAAATTTTTTATAATAATTTAATTATTTAAATTGTTTTCAGAGGAATATATAATATTGAATATTACTTACCTCAGAACTAATATTTCAGTATATAAACTTTTGAAACATTATAGCTTCTAATGATATTATATATTGATTAGTTGTCTTTTTTTGAAATAATTGGGGGATTTAAAATTAATTTATTTTAACCAAAAATTTCTATTGGTCACACAATTCACCTCCACTTGATATACTCACTCTAACCAACATTTGGTATCAAATTATTTCTTTCTTTGGTATTATGTATTTTAAATCTTTTCAACTATGATTTTTTAAGTATAAAAGATCTTAAATTAATGTTATCTATAAATATTATTCATTATGTTGATAATTGTTATGAATGTTCTACTGCCAATAGAACTCCTTTAGTTAATGGAAACAACTATTCTTTGTGGAAATTTAATATTAGAATATAAAGAAAGAATGGTATTTTATATTTACTATTATATAGTTGATTAATATCTTATTCCAAAAACATTCATAAAATATTGGGATGATTAAAAAAGTTATCTTATAATAATAATTGTTTATCTATTAATGAAATGTATAGTGCACTAGTATACTAAGAGTTTGAAGAAATTTCAACAAATAAAACTACTTATGTGATTTTGGACAACGTTTTTTTCCCATGAAGGAAATTTTTTTTAGAAGAAGATACTTTATAATTATACTATTAATTATGATAACATTAAAATTAATCAAGATGATCCTATTTCTGATATGTACATCAGGTTTAATGAAGATTTTATCCCATTGACATAACATGGAAAACCAATATCCAATAAGGATTAGATTTTCATATTATAGACATGTCTACCTGAAATATGGAGAGGCACATCTTTTTTCATCTAAGAATCTTGTTATATTAGCAAGATTCCAGTTAAGGATTTGATTGGAAGGATAACGATGTACAAATAAAAGATAAATATAAACTAAAAGAAGATGATGAAGCAATAATAAAATCAATATAATTTAATGCATCATCTTATACAGAAAATGATAAATGAAAATTAAAGGATAAATCCCAAACTATTCATTATAGTGACATTAAATCTCCCCCTAATATTTATGAAGAGATTTCTCAACTAGCTAGATTATTTAATAAGATTAAAGGAAGGTGTTTTTCAGAAGGAAAAAATAGGAAGGGAAATATTACTCCAACAGAAGATGGAAGAGAGATTGGAAGAAGGATAATAATTTAGAAGAAATTTTCTGCTATCAATATAAGGGGGATTATAATATAAAACAATATCGTACAAATATTATGTATAAAATGAAATATGAAAAACTGTATAAAATATAAAAAATGTCCATCAAATTATCATAGATAAATTTCTAGGATGGATCCTGTTATTAAAATTCATAAAATGAGGATAAACTTGATATAAGAAACATGTGGTTCCTTACTATAGTGAGTGAGGTACATGTTTTTCCCAATATTTCTAATATTCGAACAATGCATAATTATGATAATTCTAACAATAATCATAATGATGATGACAATATGTAAAATGATAATTTTTTTGAATACCATAATAAGTTAGAATATAATTTTAATTAATTAAATTACTATTTTAAAATTATCAAAAGTCATTGAGCTCTAATATAAAATAGAAATTCTGAACTATTTGTAAAATAAGAGAGAAATTTTCTACTGCTTAAATAAAATACCAAAATAAAACTTTTATATTATATAGTAAATAAATATCTATAAAATATTATAAATATTTTTTAAAATTTTAATCAAATTTCATATAAACATCCTTCAACAAAATGTGATTCTTGAATACGATATGATCCTAGAGAGAGGAAAATAAACAATAGAACTTTTGTTCCTAAATCTATACCACAATGTTCTTCTGTAAACTATTTTTAAAAAAGATATTATAATGTATTTATCTCTAAAATTTAAAATCATTTTTATAGTAATCCTATTTGTAAAATACGTGTTTCTAATGATTTTATTTCTAATAATTTTGGACCCAATCTGATTTGGGAACAAAAAATATTTCTTGTTTAAAATGTGTTTTTTTGAAAAAATACGTTATGAAATATAGTATAATTCTATTATACATAGACAATGCCTATTTAAGAAATTTTATTGAATATTATTCATGCTTCATGATCCTTTTTAATTTTGATTGTGGCTATGTCACCTTTAGTGATAATGTTAAATGAAAATCATCGGCCTATGAGAAATCAGTAACACTAATTTTTTTTAATTTGTAATGTTTTGTTTGTTGATGGTTTAAAATATAAGATGCTTAGTATTTCTCGGTAATGTGATGATTTTTGTTAATTTATATTTTAAAATGAATCATTCAATGATTATGATTCTAAAAGATTGTTATTTTTTACTGCCATGAGAAATGATAATGTATATTCTATGATTTAAATTCTTTAGTTTCACAAAATGATTAATGCATATGTTGATTTCACAAAAAATCTTGGATTTATAATAGGAGACTTATACATTGTATAATTCAATCACATAACAAGCTAACTAGGAAAAGGTTAGTTAAGGATCTTCCAATGCTTATGTTTCTAACTAATAATGTCTATAACACTATTCAAAAATTAAAATAACATAAAGATTCTATTAAATTATCGAAATAGATGTAAACATCTCAAACTATAGATTTGGTACACATTTATTTATTTAGACCATATAGATATTAAGTTCCTAATGTTAAGCATGATATTTATGTTCTTGGAGATCATTTCTCTTGGTATACTTGGGTATAATTTCTAGATCACAAAAGTGAACTTGCACATACCCTATGAAGTATTGCGGTTCTGTAGAAAATCATAGTGGATTTAGGATCAATTCCTAATGAATTGAAAATGAAAACGATATTCAAATTTTGGATTTTTATTCTTATTTCTCACAAAATGGCTACTTTTATAACTTATCTTCTTTTAGGACCCCTTAGAGGAATAGAATTTTAGATAGGAGAATAGAACTTTACATGATATAATTTGGACCATGTAGCATAATTAATATCTACTAATCCATTTTCGGGTATAAGCTATCAATAAATCTTTTTACATTATGAGTAGAGACTTTATTAGAATGTTCCTTAGGATGAAAACTTATGATATTGGGAACATTTGGAAACTTAAGTATAATTACTTTATAGTTATTGGTTTTAATTAATTTATTCATAATACATATGAAAATTTGGAAAACAATTTGTTCAAAAGTGTTGAGGGAATATTTTCAGGTCATTTTGTCTATAGAAAAGCCTGTAGAGATTTTAATATGAAGACCAAAACTATAGAAGAATTAGTCCACATCAAATTTGAGGAAACTGGTCCACATGATCTTATTACCTTCTTAGAAAAAATTTAGGATGACATTTTCACTCTGAATGTAAATTCAAAACACCTATACTATGTAGTCAAATAGTTATAAAAATAATCTATTTTTCAATAATTTCAAAAACATTATAAAGATGAGTCTATAGAACCTAATGTGACCAATATGTATTTTTTTGAGCGATTAGAAAAATTATGTACCAAACTTTTTATGCTATTGTTGGAGAAATAAAAAAATGAACAAAAACTAGAGATTCACTGAGGAATAATGTGGAACATCTAGCCGTCTGGTCTCAACTGCAACACAAGGACATCAATTAATAAATTAATGATAAATTAAAGGTAATATCCATGCATGAATATTTGAAACAATTTGAATGAAACAGTGTGCATGGACTTATGGACAAACCCAAGGAAACCATGACTATAATCACTAAATGGGTGATTATAAATAAGGATAATGAGTAAGGAACTGTAATTAAAAACAAGAATAGACTTTTATCACAAAGATAAAGTGAATAAGAAGTAATAAAATATATGGAGAATATTTCACTTGTTGTCACACATGAGTCCATAAGAATAATTCTTACTTAAATATCTCATCTATATTTCACGATTTATATGATGGATGTCAAGAGTTTATTCTAAAACTGTTTTTTAATTGATGATTATATTATTAGAACAACCCACTAGTTTTAAAGTTACACACTATAAAATTCATGTTTTTCAATTAACTAATGCATTATGTGGTGTAAAATATGCTCATATAGCATTTTATGATTGGATCAGCAACATTATTGTTTCAAAAGGATTTCCAAATGTTATATCTTTAACTATACTTCTTATAAAATAAATTTCAAAATATTTTTTTGATCTTAAAAATATTTTTCTTATGATAATATTTTTGTAAATTAAATAAATTATATACGCACTGATATATTTAAAAATATGAAAAATAAATTTGAAATTAGTTAAATGGGTGAAAAAAAAATTGTCATGGATTTCATATATTTCAAAATAAATAAGAAATCATTTTAAATAAAATTAAATATAAAAAGACCATTGAAAATTCGTTAACATCAAGAGAACAAACATTTGTGATAATCATATTATTACCACTGGTACGTTGGATCTTGATGATGCTGGGAAACTAGTGGATCACTCTAACTACAGTGGTATGTTTTGTAGTCTTCACTATATCACTTCCAACTAAGACGATATAATGTTTAGTGTGTGCATGTGTGGTCTTTTTCAAGAAAATACTAAAAAGTCACATATAAATGCTATTAAAATAATATTCAAATAATAATGTATACAACCAATTTAAGATTGGTTTACCCTAGAGGATAGTCATTGAATCTATTGGGTTATTTTGAAACTTATTGTTTTGTATGCGAGTTACATAGAAAAATCACCTCTATGACATGTCACTTTTTGGGAAAGAATTTAGTTTCATGGTGTAGTAAGGATACAAATTATGTATCATTATAAACTATTTAAGCATAATACATAGCCAATGGGAGGTGTTTCACACAAATTGTTTGAATGAAAGACACTATACTAGACTATGGATATCAATTCTAATATTTCCCCATAAACTGTGACAAAACAAGTGTTATTAAAATTTCCAAGAATCATGTTTCACTGACTTGGAAAAATCACATTGACATAAGACATCTATTTTCGTGGATCATTTAAAAATGGTCATATAACTATTGATTTTATTAGTGTATATCATCAGTTACCCAATATATTTATTAAAACATTGAATTACAAGAGATTGAATTATATAAAACATGAATTTGGAATAATTAATTTTTATTATGTTTATTTTCTAGTGACACGTTGTTGGGTGACACATCATTGGGTGAAAAACCTTTGGGGGACACACTATTGGGTGACACGTCAATGGGGGGAACCATATATGTTGACACACCATTAGGTGACACAATATTGGTAAACATACCATCAGGTTTGTCTCACCATTATGTTGAACACAACGTTGTGATTTACATGTTGTTGGTTGTTTTATAAATTTGAGAGTTTTTTGATTTTATGATTTTATAACGAATGATTTTATATTTTTATGGTTTAATTTCATAAACTGATATGTATGTTTTCTCATATTCAAATTTCTATTTATCTGAATTATTTTAATTCCTCGTATACATCAATCTAAAAATAATTCACACATATATATATATATCCAACAAACCATGAGCTAAACAGAATACTCTTGTATCCTTCATTATTTATCCCATTGCATCCACCGGTCGTACAACCATCATACCAAAAACATTTATCATAGACTTTGACCGTTCAAACCAGAATGATATTCTTTCAATGGATAAAGGTACCTTATATGTCTTCTTTTTATGAGTCACGATCAGCTAATAATCAGACTAAAGAACCATGTTTTCCTAATAAATTTTCAATAGTTAACCCTGATCATAAAAACCATGTTGTAGTAGTTGGAAGTAAATTAGGAGAAAAGATTATTTTGTCTAGTATGTCTCTTGTGATGAACATAATAAAGAACTAAGGATGTTTATATTGGTTTTACTCTTCTAAAATACCTTTCTATCCAAAGTTGGTGCACCTATTCTATAATTAAAATAATTTTAGATATAATAATGAGTATAAAAACATGATGAGTCCAGAATGGATGGTAGAAAAAATTCTTTTTTCATCAAAACAATAGACCAAGTATCTGGGTGTACCTCGTGAAATATTTTGAGATGAATATCAAAGAAAATTTACCAGAGTACAATGAATTATTTACATATAAAGAATATCTTATTGAACACACTGATAAGGATATAACTAGAAAATATGTTGCTTCAGAGTTGTATGGGAAGTGTAAGTTGTTTTTTATGTTCTGCAAAAACATGCACTTCCCCTAGAAAATTTGTTTTTTTCACCTAGAGATACCATGATTTGTACTTGATTTTCTTTATAATATGAGGTCATATGATCAATATGGGTAGGTATCTCATAGTCTATTTGTCTGATATGATAAATCCAAAATTGATATATAATTCTTTGATTTATCCAATTTTGTTATCTCCAGTGTCATAGACCAATGGCCTAGTTTTTTAGAATGAAGAAACTGTTACTAGGTATGTTTGTTTTAGAATATCAAAATCAGTATGTTAAAATATGAATATTAGTTGGAACCCCTGGAAGAAATAAAAAGATTGAAATAGTGAAAAATTAAATGATGAGTTTATCAATGTGGATCATCCTACCAAACTAAAGGATGTTGTTGATTCCGATATCAACCCGGATGTGTTTTTATAATAATATGATGAGGAATGAAAATGATATTGATATAGAATAAAAAAATAAACATTTGTTGATGGAGGTAGTGATCTATACATACCACCTCAATCACAATTAATTTAATATGGACCTCATAGTTCTCCTAGGAGGCTATTAATAAGGGAAAGTACTATTAAATGTGTTAACGAAGAAGCAAATGTTTCAGGATTTGGTCAATTTAAAGGTTCTTCTATGACTTATGATGATGAAGTGGATGATTATGAAGATTAGGAACACAAAGATGTGGATAAAAATGGAGATGAAAAAATAGAAATAAAATTAATTATGATGATGATATTTTTAATCCTGGTGGTTCACCAAGAATAATAGGATGGAATGATGTTGAGATGCTTCTAGATCTTCTTTCATAACCAAGTAAATTTGCTAAGAAAGTTTATTTTTATAAATAAGGGGACTTAGAGCTTCAATCTGAATATTCTTTTGTTGAGGGGGTAAAATATCTATCTTTTGATATCATTCATGAATTTCCAGATGTTGATAGTGATGATGGAAGAAATTTTAACACTAAACAGATAGTTTCTAATTATTCTATGGTCGATAAGATGGGCATTATAGCTGTTGTTGAGTAGCTTGTTCTTGAGTGAAGTAAAAAGGAAATTATTTCTTATCTGCAAGGCAGTTATGTATTGATGGTTGTTTTGGATACCGATGAATCTCTTGTTGGAATTCATGTAAATTTTGAACCTATTTTTATTAATAATGTTGATATAGAGAGATAAAGTGTCCAAAATGAGGATGTTCAATTGGATTAGGTACAATATGTTATTAAACAGAATTCTACTACCCAACATGTTGAGACATGTGAAATTGTACCAGCAGTTTCTTATTTACCAACTATTGTTGAAACATTAGATAAATAGGTTGATCCATTGTTTGAATAGTGACATAAATTCTCATGTAATGAAAGGATTCCACTAAAGGATGGTGGCACTATGGTTTGAAAAGAAAATTATACTAAGGGATATTTGATTAGTCAAGTATATATTGACTATATATTGGAAATTTTCCCTCTATAATATATCTTACTCTTGAACGTACTACTCCGGCTCTTCCTTATATTCTAACTGATATAGTCACAATAATTATCATCAATAAATTTGGATAAAGCTAATACCAAACTTCAATAAGTTGTTGAGAATTTATCCCCCTCCCATCTCCATGACCAATTAGAATTATGATTGATATCTGTTTGAATTAGTAATTCAACACATATAACCTAAGATGATACATCAAAAATAATAATTTGATATAAAATATAATAGACTAAGTGATGATATGGTATATGTAAATTCATTGACTGTAGAGTTAAAATACCCCTGTCCTAACTCTTAGAATGGTATTCCTAAAAGTGTGGAAGATACCTCTTCCTTTTCCTTAATAACACCTCCTTCTGGTGATGCTGAACAAATCTGAGCAGTGGTTCGAGATGATGTTTTAACTTTTTCAAGTGTACCATCTAGTGGAGAACTTTTCATTCCATTAGAAATTATGAGGATTATTGAGAAACGAACTGAGCATGATCGTATAATGATCTGGAAGTATGGTAATGAAATATGTGATGAAATAGTGGAAATTACTAAATCCATATAATATTATCTCAATAAGATTTAAAAAAACCATGTTAGGAATTAAAATGTAAATTTTTGGATAAGAATAAAAGGATTACCCATGTTACATTGGCATTTACTGAGCATGTCAGACAACTAAAGGAAATGACTCAAGTATTGAGTTGGTTTATGGAGGATAAGGGTTATTTCATTAGTGTGATGGAAAGAGGTGGATGGATTAAAATTGAATTCATTAATTAGATGAAGCTCTTTTTTTAAGATTATGTTATAGAAATTTTTATCATGAATTAATTCTTATTACTCTTTATTTATCTCATAGACCAAAAGTTTCTCTAGATACATTGGATCCTCAGTTTGTAAGATTCCATCCATACCGTATACCTCCTCCTCAAGAATTAAGGTAGATACGACTAGTTATTTTTATAGGAGATCATCCTCGATATATGACAAGACATACAACTAGTGTTCTAAGTACTTTTCCTATAATGACCAAAAAATTCAAAGTATTTTTTTAAATTATTTTTAATTTTCAGAAGTCTTCGAAAATTGATGGTAAGTGATTCCAAGGCCCAGTATTCCCAGAATGAATTTCTAAATGTTCTTAAGGTACTTTCAGTAAATGTGTGGTCAGCGTTTTCTATATATTGAACCAGTACTGGGTTCAAAAAATATGAGGTCACTATTGTATCCGCAGTGCCATGATTCACTTAAGGGAAGCTTCACATTAACCATAACAGGTCGGAAGAAAATGATAAATTTTGGACTTCATAGAAAAATAATAAAATAAGATAACAAGTTATTTTATTTATTTTTCTCCAGCGGGTGAGTGGAAACGGTGGGGACCAGTGAATTGTTAAGACAATTAATGGATTGGATCTTTTTTTTTTGAAACCACAACATTTGGGGAATTAACAGGTTCATTCATTAAATGAACCTCATTAATTTCTCAGTGAGTTACTCCCATTTCCCCCTCCTATTTAAATGGAGCTCGAGGTGAGGTTTTAGAATGACATCTTCAAACGAAGAAACTCTTGAGATGTCCCATAGTGACATCCACTAATGGATGATGGAATCTTGGGTGGCAACGATCTGAGATTGACAAATTCTGATGAATCCATACAATGCGGACGCTCTTCCCGCTGCGACCATGACACCTCCAGCAAATCTTGAGGTAGGGGTTTTGGTTTTGGATATTGTGATTTCCCCATTCCTAATTATTGACTTATATGAAGAATGCTGATAAAATAACAAACAAGTTTATCCATAGAGCATTCTTTAAACCCAGGAGGTTTATGAGGGATTACAAGTCGGGAGTTATTTCTAAATTTTCTGATTGTTTCTAACACCCCTTGTAAAAACACTAACGCGGAGGGAGCGGTCCAATCCAAATAAGGCCTAGACCCTCTATTGATCTCATTGTTCTTTTGTTTCCCATTCGCAACTTTGAAATGTGACAAAAAGGAAGAGATAGGGGTCATGTAGTGGAAGAGGTGACCCGAGAGGCATGTAGGCCCAGACGACACCAAGAATGGACCACTGGAGCAAGTCCGGTGGCTGTAAAAAAAACTCTTGGTACACCATGGTGGCGGCGACAGACGGTGGCCAGAGGAGACTCGCAGAAACTAGCCGTGGGTGTTGAGAAGGTGGCATGTTGTCTCATACCATGGTGGCTTGAGGTAGCTGGTCCAAGCCGGCCATGCGGGAGAAGGTCCACGTCCACAGGTGCCGCGGCTAGCGGGCCGTGACAGGAAGGGGTGGTGCATCCCCGTGATATGCTGCTCGGCAAGAGACCGGTCGCCCACCTACCTGACCATTTCATGTGGTGGGGAAGTGCCCCACTGGTTGAATGAAATGACCCCACATCCATGGGGCTTGATGAAGACATGGTCAACCTTTAGGAGGACTGGGTTGGATGCGGGTAGACTGAATGGGCCGGACTCGCCCTGTGGGCCGAACCCACCCATCTGGGTAGACCCACCCAAGCCGGACCCGTAGCCAAACAGGCCAACGCGGGTAGACCGAGCCCCACCTGGCGGGCTGGTCCAACAGTAGCCCCAGCCCATGAACTAGCCGGGCTGACGCCGATTGTCCAGACCTAGAGAACTGGGCTAACCCTTAAGGGTTGGACCCAAGCGAGGTCAGGTAGACCCCGTGACCCATTGCAACGGGCCAGCCTGACCGAGTGGGACTAGGCCCAGACCCAACCGGCCCCTGAATTAAGAAAACATCTGTTACTGATGAACTGGGTGTCTATTTGACACACCGTCAGTGGAGTTGGGAACCCTTTTAGGAAGCCGTCCATTTGGCATATTCTGATGGGCCTGACCGAGCCAGGTCGGACCAAGGTGCGATCACTACTATTTCATTGAAAGGGGTGTAACTAATAGACTGAGAATCCAATTGACGCGCCGTCTTTGGAATAAAAAAACTTATGACAATGAGTTCTTTTGATGATACTCTATGTGAGTTTTCAGGGAGTTTGATGTGTGACCTGGGTTGGATTAGACTTGAATCCAACCGTGCACTTTTTACAAAAGTTCTCATATCTCATAGACCAATCGTCTAATCGATGCACTGTATATCATGTCGGGACCAATATGATGCAGAGGTCCCTTGGGTATGTTTTTTTGGGACATTATACCTATCGAAATATGAATGATGGCTTCAGGTTAAGAGTCTTCCAGAGATCGGGCATGCTTTGTGCGGGATTTTAGAGGCCAGTTGTGAGATGAAGAAGAAGAGCGACCAGTACAGGTCAACATTAGAAACTCTAGAGTGGGATGATATCTATTTATAGATAATCATCCCTACCTCTGTACCAGGGACCAATACAGATCAACACCAATGAACTATACATGTTAGGAATAATGTCCAATATGGTTCATCACTATCACCCAATACGAGTCAGCACCAGCGACCAATACGGGTCAAAATCTAGGAACCTATACAGGTCAGCACATAGTGACCTATACAGGTCAGTAGTGGAGTTACTACGAATATGATGATATAACTCTATGACTAGTCATCCCTATTCCAGTAACCTTGAAGTTATGCCGTTAGAGAAAGCTGTCTCATTTTCTTTGGGCTTCAAGATCTAAATCATTCTTGTGATATTACCTTTGTGGTATTTTTTGTGAATTTTTTATTTTTGGATTACCGAGTGTCCTTCAGGTGTCTCAGAGTCCCCTACTGAGTTGTTATACTCACCCATGCACAGGCTCCGCCCCCCACACATGTGTCTCACACAGACTACAGATGCTCTGAGGTATAATGTTGAGGATTAGGACATGGTGGAGCTTGGTGTGATAAGATCAGTTGAGATCCTTTACTTTCACTTCATCCATACAACTATTACCCTCCAGGTAGATCTCTAGGGTAGATACAACAACTATTTACTTTCTCTTCATTTTCTATGGTATGTTTTCTGACCCTCATTTTTCAGTTTACAGTTTTACTTGTGATTGGTAATTACTCTAGCGGTTATAACTTACTTTTGTGGGTTTTTTACATCAGTGTTCCTTTTTCAGTTTGTAAAGATCTCTAAGTCGGTGCCTTCCCTGTTTGGGAAAATCCATCCGGTTTAAGTTACCAACCCATGGCCTATGGACGAAGGGATTGGGGTAGTCACGTCTGAGCCATGTGGGACTTGTAGTGACAATCTGGTTTCAAAGGGTGGTCAGTTCTTCCAGAAGAACTAAGAGTCTACTTTTAATGAGGAAATGGAGTAAAGTTTCTTGAGTTCAATTTTTTGTATATGGAGTATAGTGTTGGTGCGGCAGCCAACGTATTCATACACTAGGTCCATGAATTTTTTTTTCTAACACGATACATGAAAACACAGGTGGAAAGTGTTTTTAAATGTTTTCTTGATCTTTCATGAGACATCTCACAATGTAGAACATTTTGACCATGGAACATCTATTTTTTATAGGATGCCTCCATGAAGACAGCTAGCCATGATTCTATTTAGAGATTGTGTCAGTGGTCCACCGAGTGATGAGGCATCGGTACATGGACCTCCCATAGTGATTGAAACTTCACGTGTTGTACCAGAAACACCACCACATATTGAGAAGTAGATGCTACTAGTGGATCATGAATGCTAGTTGAGCGTGTTGCATGACTTCTAAACCATAGGCCCCGAGGTATTGAGGTGATACAAACCCCAAGGTAGCAGAGGACTGTCTAGAAGTAGTTTGTTGGTTCTTTCACTTAGTAGAGACACACACATCGAGCATATAAAGATCTTGGATGCTAGACTTCTTCAGGGCTCGGTAGGAAGATGGTGGAGCTCAATGCTCTAGGTTCATGAGGAGATTACCCTCAACATGATGGAAATTGAGATCCTTTTTATGGATGTGTTCATGCCAGTGACACTATGGTATGTGATTCTTCCGGAGATGTTATATATGCAGTAGTGCAGCTAGACTGTGGCTCAATAATTGGTGAGAGATACTGAACTCTCCTGATAATCGACTGACATGGTATGAGACCCTTACATTTGGGCCCACACCTTTGAGTAGGGGCTCATATGAGATATTAGTGTAGCGACAATTTCACATAGAATTATAACGCATGATGTGGTGCTAGAGAGAGAATTTATGATGGAGAGATTCCTTGCTAAGAAGGCACCGAGAGTGAGAGACCTTACCAAAAAAAAGGTGGTAGAGTCATCTATAGCTGGCAGTAGATGGACGACATAGAACCCCAAGAAGGCTAGTCCTTCCTGAGGGTGATCCCGGGATGCAGTGTTATAGGTGAGAGGCTTGAGAGGCCGAGGGATCCACTAGCAAAGCATGATTTGTTTTTCCTTTGGGGGATTGGGTCATAGTACTCTTGACTATCTGAAACCATGTGAGGATGATTGTTAGAAGGTGGATGGGCCACTGAGGTAGTGGCAGTGATAGGAGTATGCGCATCAGCTAAGAAGAAGACAATGTAGGGGAGAAGGACACGCATCTGTAGGTTTTCGAGGTCCCCAGGCACTACCACCACCACCCCCAGGTAGTCCACCATGTGATCAGGGAGAAGGTGGGTGGGGACAGGCCCTGTTACTTGAAGTAGAGGCTCATGATCCTAAAATCCATAATATTATAGGAGGTAGAATCTGTATCTTATCTAATTTAGCAGTAGGGATTATCGAAGAAAGTGCTACCCATTCATTACTTTCCACAAACATAGTTATGTACACTGAGATTCTAACTGATATTTTAGCTCGACCTTTGCATTTGGATATTCCTATGGGAGGAGATTCTGTGGTCATACACTATTGCTGAAAGTGTGATATTACTCTCAGAAGATTTTTTTTTAGATGGGATATTCTAGTAGTGACATTGAGTCTCTACGATGTCTTTCTAGGCATGGACTGGCTACCAGCAGTTCATGCACATATTGAATGCTTGAGACGTACAGTTCGATGTACGCATAAAGATAGAGGCCTTTTTTCCATTATTAGTGAGAAGGAAAATAGTGCATCATAAGATGGAATTCCACTCAAGAGGGTTCAAACCATTAAATATCAGCTGGCTTGCATTAACTTTAACACGATGGATGAGGGGAGTCCACAGTTCCCAGCGGTTGTGTATGAGTATGAGGATGTCATTCCAGAAGTTTTCCCCGGACTACCTCCTCATAGAGAGGTAGACTTCCGCATTGATGTGTACCAAAAAACAACACCAATATGTATAGTAGTATATCGGATGGCCCATACGGAGCTCTGGGAGCTGAGGGTATAGTCGGGGGACTTACAGAGGAAGGGATTATTAAGGCCCAGTGTTTATCCAGTGGCTTTCCTATTGTTTTTTCCTAGAAGTTAGATGAATGTTTGAGGTTATGCATGGAATTATGGAACCTAAACTAGGTGACCATGAAGAATAGGTATCCTCTATTGAGGATCGATGATGTCTTTGATCGGCTGAAGGGAGCTCGTTGGTTTTCAAAGATAGACCTCAGATTAGGCTATCACCACCATAGGGTACGAGACAAGGACGTATTAAATACAAATATAAAATGTCGGTACGACCATTACAATTTCTTGGTGAAGCCATCTGGCATGACCAACACTCTAACAGTATTAATGGGTCTCGCGAACATGATCTTCCATCCATACCTAAATCGTTTCTTGGTGGTCTTCATCGAAGACATATTTTTGTACTCACTCTCTGAGTAAGAGAATGTTGTACACATGAAGATAGTTCTAGACACACTTTGGGTGCACCAGTTATATGGGAATCTCTTGAAGTGTTAGTTCTGGATATGGAATGTCCACTTCATGGGACACATCAAATCAGAGTCTGGAGATGTAGTGGATCCAGTGAAGATCAAGGTAGTACATGCTTGGGGGCCACCCGGTAGTGTTACTAAGGTCCATAAAATCCTTGGATTAGTAGGCTACTATCGACGGTTCATACCTGATTTTTCTAGAGTAGCAGCACCTATGAACTCCTTGACAAAGAAGGGGAAACACTTCTTGTGGTTAGAGACATTCTTGCAGAGCTTTCAACATCTTAGGTAGAGCTTGAGTAGTTCTCCCTTCCTGAAGTTGCAGGAGGAGGGTATAGACTATGTGGTTTACTGTGATGCATCAGGGACCGAACATGGTTGAGTCTTGGTTTAGGATGATACAACAATTTCTTATGGATAACAACGTTTGAGGGCTCACGAGAAGAATTATGTGACTCATGACTAGGAGTTGGCATCAATATTCATCACATTAAAGATGTGGTGATACTAATTGATGGGAGAGATGTTCAATATTTACTCAGACCACAAGGGTCTCAGATATATCATTACATAGAGAGATCTGAATCTGAGACAATGATGTTGGCTAGATTTCTTCTAGAAATATGACTTTGAGATAGTCTATACCCATGAAAAGGGGAACATTGTGGCATATGCACTTTGTTAGAGATCCAGTTCACAACACTTGAATGAGGCTTTAGAGTACTTGGGCTCACTTCTGATATCCTATGTGGATAGAGATGAGATGTTCTACCTCCAGTCATTGATTGTTTCCCCTCCACTCCTTCTGCGAATCAAGGAGGTGCAACTCTGAAATAGTAGCTGTGAGACTAGACATGATCAGATATCCTCCGGCCATTCACATGACAGATATTCTGAAGGTGGGGAGAACACTATCCTTTTCAAATTAGGTACAGTTGTAATAGTGGCGCTACAAGAGGAGGTGACGAGGGTGTTCCATACATCCCCCATGTCAACACATCCAGGATTAATGAAGATGTATGAAGACCTTCGATGTGAGTATTGAGGTCCAAGGATGAGGAAATCTATCACAAAGTTTATTTTTAGATGCCTCACTTTACAGAAAGAGAAGGCCAAGAACCAGGTACCAAAAGGCTTGGAAAACCCCCTCAAGATACCCAAGAGGAAGTGGGAATGAATGTTGATGGACATCGTGGTGGGGTTACCGTGTACATCCAGAGGGCATGATACCATATGTATTGGGTAGAGAGTGTGTGACGTCTCTATGTTCAGGGGATCATGTGACATCATGGGGTTCCTTCAATGATAGTATTAGACCGTGATGCACACTCGACATCCTGGTTATGGAAAGGATTGAAGGATGCTTTCGAGACTCATCTTGGCTTTAGTATAACTTTTCACCTGCAGAAAAATGGTATGACTGAGCGGACCATCCAGACCATGGAGGAAATGTTTCATTCATGTGTCCTAGATTTTTGTCATAGTTAGGAGGTCCATAACCACTTGGTTAAGTTTTCATACAACAACAAAAACTATTACCCCACCTTTGGTATGTCCCCTTTTGAGGTGTCGTATGAATGACCGTGCAGATCACCCTTAAGCTGACAGATCTAGCCGGGCCAGCACACACGGGCCAAAAAATGGTACAAGCTACCACTGAGAAGGTGGATGTCATCTGAGAGAGGATGAAGACTCCATAGAGCTAACACAATTCTTATGTAGATAGTTGACAGAGACCACTAGAGTTTCATGAGGGGGAGCATAAATTCATGCGAGTATCTACTTGATGGGGACTACATCGATTTGGGTGAGGTGAAAAACTCTCACTAAGCTTTATCAGACCATTCCTGATAATTCGTAGGATTAGAAAGGTGGAGTACCACTTGGAATTGCCACACAAATTGGAGAGGTGTCAAGACATCTTCCACATATCCCGGTTAAGGAGATACGTGCATGACCCATCTCACGTCGTTTACCATGATGAGTTGTATATTGACAATTAGGTGACTTTTGCGGAGTACCCAGTGTAGATAAAGGATCGAAAGGAGTAAATCCTTCATGGGCAGTCGATACCTCTGTTGTGCGTTCTGTGGAAGCACAAGTATCTCCAAGAGAGAACATGGATGTGGGAGGCTCGTATACAAGCCCAATACCCTTCTTTGTTTTTGTTCCCTTATTTGGATTTTGGGGATTTAAATCCCTTAGGTGTGGAGAATGTAAAGATCCTAAAATTATATGTTATTTTTTTTAAATTATTTGGAATTTTTACGAGTCTGAAAAAATTGACGGCACGTGATTCTGAGGCCCTCTGTGCTCAAAATGAATTTATGAACTTATTTAAGGTATGTTCATTAAACACACGGGCGACGTTTTCTATCATTTACATGGGTTATCAGATTAAAAAACTGAGGGCACTGTTGAATCTATAGCACCGAGATTCACTTAATGAATCATTCATTTCAAAAGCAGTAGGTCGGAAGAAAAATTTAAATTTTAGACTTTATAGAAAATTAATAATATAACAAAACAAGTTATTCTATTTATTTTTCTACAGCGGATGAGAGGCGGCGAGGGGAGGGGGACCAGTGACTTGTCAAGATAATTAATGGATTGACTCACCTTTTTGGAAACCGAACTATTTGGGAATTAAGAGGCTAATTAATTTAATGAACCCCATTAATTCCTCAGTGCGTTACTCACCTTTCCCCCTCCTATTTAAATTGAGCTTGTGGTGGGGTTTTTACACATCTTGTTTAAGAGAGGAAACTTTGGTGAAGTATTGTGACAACATCCACTAACGGAGGATAGAGACATGGGTGACAATAATCCATGATTGATGAATGCTAACGACTCCATCCAACATTGATGCTCCTCCCACCATGACTGTGACACCTCCAGTGAATCTCGAGGTAGGGGTTTTTGTTTTTGATATTTTGATTTCCTCCATCCACGTTCTTGATTTATATGAAGAACTCAGATCAATTGTCCAACAAGTTGATCTTAGGATCATTCTTTAAACACGTGAGGTTGATGCAAGGTTACAAGTGGGGAGTTATTTCAAATTTCATATATTTTTGCTAACACCCCTTGTTAAAATGATAAAATAGATGGCGTGGACCATTCCGAACAAGGACCGAACCCTCCGCTGATCTTTTTTTTCTTGTGTTTCTCATCCATGACCAGAAAATGTGACAAAAAGTCAGAGATATGGGTCACCCAGTTGCGGTAGTGACCCACAAAATGAACCGCTGGAATGCCATACCGGCAGTGGCCGGAGGAGTCCTGCGAAAACTAGCTTCTGGCGGTGGGATGGCGACATGTGGTTGTGCATTGCGGTGTCTAGAGGTGTCCATCCCGATCCAGCTATGCGGTGGAAGGGAAGCACCCGTAGGCACCGTCGGCAGCAGAAACCACCACTAGAGGGGTAGGCGCGGCCCTGTGCTGCGCCGCGTCGGCTAACGATCTGTCGGCCACCTTGCCGACTATCGCACGCAGTGGGGCAGCACCCCACCGGCTAGATGAAAAGGCCCTGTGCTCGCAGGGGCTAGATGGATACACGGTCCTCCTTCAGGCGGACCTGGCCTAATGTGGGCAGACTGAATGGGATGGAACCACCTAGTGGGGTGGACACACCCAGTGGGTTAGACTCACAGCCGAGTGGGCCCATGAAGGTGGGCCGAGCCCCACCCAGTGGGCTGGGACAACTGCATCCTGGGCCCTCAAACCATTTAGGCAGGATCGAATGAACTGGGATGACCCTTAATGGGAAATACCTTGGTGGGTCAGGTAGTCCCTGAGACCTGTTGTATCGGGACGACCTGACCTAGTCAGACTAGGCCTAGATAAAACCAACCCCAGAAAAAATAAACTAAAATAACTGACAAACTAGGTGTTCGTTTGACATTCCGTCAGTGGAGTTGGGACCCCCTTTGGGAAGCAGTCCCTTTGGAATATTCTGGTGGGCCTGATCGAGTTGGGCTGGAACGAGGTGTGATTACCCCTGCTTCACTGATTGGGGTGTAACTAAAAGACATGGAGTTAGATCGACGCAACATTTATGGCATAAAGACCTTTGTGACAAGGTGGTCATATGGAGATACTCTAAGATAGTTTTGACAAAGTTTGACAAGCGACCTGGGTTGGATCAGTCTTGAATCCAACCAGACTACTTTTTAGAAAGTGCTCATATGTCACAGACTGGGCATCCGATTGGTGCGCCGTCTATCACTTCAGGACCACTATGCCGTAGAGGCCCCTTGGGTATGGATTTTGCAGGAAAAAGTACTGGTTGAAATAGGAACAATGGATTGATGGTCTATGTCTTCTAGAGATCAATCATGCTTCGTGCAGGATTCCAATGGCTGACTCTGACATGAAGAAGAAGAGAGACCAATAGAGGTCAGCATGAGAAACTCCAGAGTGGGATGATATCAATGTATGACTAATGATCCCGAGCTCTATACTTGTGAACAATATAGGACAACACCAATATCCATTACGGGTCTGCACCAGAGACCAGTATAGGTCAGCACTAGCGACCAATACGGGTCAGCACCAACGACCAATACAGGTCAGCGTCTAGTGACCAATACGGGTTAGCATACAGTGACCTATATGTGTCAATAGTGGAGTTACTATGGATAGGATGATATGTCCTCATGACTATTCATCCTTATACCAATATCCTTGAAGTTATACTGTTAGAGTGAGCTGCCTATTTTGCTTCGTGCTTCATGATCTAGATCATGATTGTGATATTACGTTTTTGGTATTTCTGGTGATATTTTCCTTTGTGGATTACTAAGAGACTTTAGAGGGTCACAGGGTCTCCTACTGAGTTATTATACTCACCCCTGCATGGGCTTCACCTTCATGCGTGTGTCTGATACATACTATTGATGCTCCGAGGCAGACTATGGAGGTTCGAGACTTTGTGGTGCTTGGTCCGACTAGAGCAGTTGAGATCATATTCTTCAACTTCAGACATACAACTACTACTCTCTTGGTAATTCTCCAGGGTAGATGTGATAGCTGTTTACTTTATTTTCAGTTTATTGGGCTTGTATTTCGACCCACTGTGTTTAGTATATAGTTATACTTGTGGTTGTACATTACTGTCATAGTTATACCATATATTTGTTGGTTTTTTTAACTTTGGGATCCCTTTTTGAGTGTGTATAGATCTCTAATGAAATTCTTTCCATGATCGATAAAAGACTTTAGATGATAGTCACCAACCACTGGCCTATGGATAGCGGTTTTGGGGTAGTCATGTCCATGAACTGTGCGACGAGTCATGACATTTCCCCCAGGACCATCTAATTCAACTTATTCTAATTCTATGAAAGAAAAGGGCCAAGTAAAAGTACTACTAGATCCTTCTACCCAACCATGAGGTTGTTTTTGAACATTTATTTTAAATTGTTATGGTATTAATATTTTCTAATAACTCCTTGGTTCATACATTATTCTTTACTTTTGATCCACATTCATCATGAAACTTTTTATTTTATTTCTATATTGTAACTAAATATGTAGTTTTACTCTACTAATGTTTACAGTTTTTTTAATCCCAATGTTGTGATAACACTCTCAAATTGGTTGTTTCCCTGTTTCCTTTGATGTTGTTTTTATTATTTTACCATTGATACTATCTTCTTTTAATATGATTTTATCCTTGAAAATTTTCAATTACAATTATTTAATTCTAATTAAACTTTAATAACATTTTTACAAACTCTAAATGATAATTCATTATTTATATTCATGATCATAACATTGATATCAGCATTTATATTTGTGATACATTTGATACCATGATTTTTTATCATGAAAAAGCGAGAGACTGTTGACATCCTTGTTTTAAAGATAAAACAACCCGGATTATAATTATATTAATCAATTTAATGTCCCAATGTAATTATTTCCTAATCTAGGACATGTAATGGTAGTGAATATGGGTGAATGACCTTCATGATTAAGAAACCATCAACCTTACACACCACCATGAAAACACATTTCCAGAAATGTAAATGCTAGGATTGAATTTTGAGAAAGTATGAGACATGATCACATACAGGTTACGGTTTTCCTCAAATCACCATCATCATGGAAATATCTCAATGTCCAAGACATATTTAAATGGAACATCAAGAGCAAATATACCTGTAGTAGAGACACTTTCATGTACACAATGCCAGAATGTAAATTTTATGAAGTGTAAGATACCTCCATTCAAACCTACCATTAGAGGAGACACCACCAAAAAAGTTGAATTTTGGACATATCTATGAAATTTATAGTTTCATTATACAAAGATAATATTCCACAAGACTAATCCCACACCACATCTTTCTTGAAGTAAACTTTCCAATTTTTTTATAACATCTATATTAATGAAGTTAACAGAGAAGTTTATTTTATTTATTATATCTTAATTTTTTGATAGAACACATTGAAGAGGATGCCAAAATTTTGTAAGAGGAAATAGAATATCTGGTGTTACATGAATATTTTCTCTACATCTACAATTATGAATATTAGAATACTCTTTATATGATAGACAAAATTTATGTTTGAAGAAGACAGATATAATTTTGAGAGATTGCACTTACCAAACATTCAAAGAGAGATAAAGAGTTTATTTTTTGTACGCTACTCGACCTAGGATACTGAACCATATACACATAATATAACTTCATCTTGTTATGAATAAGAGTCTAATTAAATTTTTTCTAGAATGTTTAATAGAACCAGACTTGAGAATTACTAAAAATCCGGTCATGATTCACAAGCTTCACTTTAACAAATTGGAGATCTCTAAACTCTATAATATAAGAATTCCCAGTTCTATTTATTTATTTTTACATATTGAGTAGTGTGTTCAATACTCTATTTTATATTGGCACATTGTCTCATGTTTTGAATCGGAAGATACATGATATCTTCTTATATATTTTACCTTTACTCCCACCTATAATAGTTGTATTGGACCATATGAAACCCGTTTCTTTTATAATCCCAAGTATAACTGTGGAAATTTTTTTATATGACATGGATAGTTGGAAACTGCTGTAAAATCAAATCATCATTGTGGATAAATTTTTTTATTTCATATGAACCTCTTGGTGGATGGTGATTGCTAATTAGAGATGACTAAGTCTCAACTTGAGAATGACCCTCCTGTTTCAAATTTAAAAATTTTGTTTTGGTTTATTATTATTTCCATTAGTTAAATGGAATCTATATTAACAAAATAACAAATAATTTTATAGTTAATAAATATTATTATTTCTATATGATTTTAATTTGTAAAATTTATTTTAACAAAATAAGTAATATTGTATATTATATACCCAAGAACTAATGAATCTTAAGAATGCTTCTGAATCATTAAAATTTTAAACTATCTACAATATTGATTGTCTGGACCAATTTAAATAAATTGGTGGATTTTAAATTAATCCATTTTAAAAAGAATTATTTTTCTTCTAACCAATTCACCACTCTCGATATACTCACTCTGAACCAAACATTTAATGATTTAATTAGATCAATTTTTTCCCATATAGAATTATAATACAGATTGTATATTTATACCATATTTAATTTATCTATAAATACTTCTACATGATGAACATCCTAGTAGTATAAACCCTTTATGCAGATTTAACTAGTGATTCTTCTTTGTCTCGTCCTGTTAAATAGTGTCAATTATATATGGTTTTTTGGATTTTTGTAAGTCCTTGGGTATAGGCTTCATTGTGACTTCTACACACCTCTTTGTTGAATAATAGGATTTTTTGAGAATGACATCTCCATAATTCTATATAGGGGGCAGGTCCTTGGGGATGGTAATTTCCATAGTCTCAAACATTTGAACTTTATACGGTTGTTAAAATGTAAATAATATCAATTAATTATATGATGAAACATTTGAGACATAGCAACCTCTATAAGAATGCAATTTTTATCTTAGATATGGATAATTTTAATTTTGGTCTAATTAATTATTTTGGACCTAATATAGATTCCATATGAGGATAGAAATGTTTAGGGTAGTTTAGGGCTACTACAGATCTTGGAACATCGTTTGGTAGATAATAAAACTGTGCTTTATGGTTATAATACATCATGTGAGACATCATTCATTGTCTCTCCAAACCATCTAGATTTTGATAGTGTAGAAGGAGGATGCACAATTTTAAGAAATCATGAAAAATGGACCACATGGATATATAGATGTTTTAAAAAAATTTAGAGATCAATTTTTCATGGTTGGTGCTTGATTTTCCAATCTATGATCCCTAATAGCATGGGTCCTCTCTTCTGGTAGTGATTGAATCATGATTGGTTCACATTTTGGCGAAATGTACGACTGAACCGTGCACCAATGATTTTTAATAAAATTTCCATTCTTCCTTAACAACAATTGAAATAATAACCCTTATTATTTCACCAACTTCAGGTGGAGGATGATATCTTTTATCACATTGGATATTCCAAGAGATCTAATTTTTATATTAAGATTCTTATCCATCATTCATTTTATTGATCCAATATCTATTATTCTCGTTGGATTATTCCATATAAAATATTTCATCAATTAGCATGGATCTTCATTCTTCTATCTCAGAATGATGCTATTTTGTTTAATGATCATATTATCTATTTTTCAGTGAGTTGATTTTATCTTCATATGTATTCATATATAAGCAAAACTAAATTTTGATACTATATGAAGAGAGTTTTATGAGTATAAGGTAGGTGGTCTATGACACATACCATATGTCTCATCTTTTTATAATTTCCATTTTTTTTGTGTTTGAGTGATGATTTTTTATGTTGTGTCTTATTAAATTCATAATCCATTATTATACTAATTATAATCATATTCTAATACCCATGTAATATATTTTATCCATAATTAATGGTTATGTCCTCAATTCAGACCAACCAATTTAGGGTGTTTTAACTATATTTATTTTTGTAGAATGATAAGGCTTTCAACCACATAGTTCTTGTGTTCTTCAACCTAAAATTTGTAATGGTTTGTGTTTAATTAGATGTATGAATATATAATGGATAAAACATGTGAATATATCTCTAGATCCATATAAGGTAACTATTATATCTAATTAATTAATGTTTAAATTTTTAATTGAAATATATATTATGTATAAGACATAGCTTATTTTAATGTTAATGAAATTTTTGGATGCAATTCTATAGAACACCTTTCCATGATGAATGGAAGGCAGTATAGTGAACCTAATAGATTGATTATGAATTAAATAAACTAAATGGTTGTAGGTGCTATTAGAACAGTCGTTGTAATGTAATGAAATTACTTGAACCTAATGAATTATTAAAAAGATTGAGTATTACAGTCTGGGATGGGTTATCAATGACTTGTACCATATATGGATGATCTAACATCTGAGATCCAGTAGAAACTTCCTCACACCTTCTCAAAGGATGGTGGTTCACATGCTATCAAGACGTGGCCATAGCATACCTTATCTATCATTGAGCATCATTAGATTCCAACAGAGAGGATGGAGAATATTTCTATCTCCATGCCTCATGATTTGGACAAAATTTTATGTGCTCTGATTACCCATGTTGGTATTCATTAGGTAATTGTCTGTCATGATGTTAATACTACCTTCTATGATCACTTCATTCCACCGATGCTAAGAGCTAAATTTTCTAGAGAGATCATGAATCTAGATGAATGATCTATGTATGTTATGGAGTATTTTGTGTATTTCATTGTGTGACAATGTTTTCACCACTTCTTTCCAGTGATGAGATTCCATGTGCTAGGATTTTCAAGGATGGAATCATTTATGCAATACATACTTAGGTGAATGTCTTTATCCTACCTATCTTCAATGAAATTTTTAATCAAGCTCTTATGATGAAGTGAAACCTGATGGAATGTGATAGTAATAGAAAAAGAGTATTCCTGATTAGAGAGGCCAAAATTTCTCATGAAGTTTGGAAACATTCTCTCAATGTTTCATGTGTGATAAGTGGCAATTAGAGTAACCACATTGGCAACTCTATTGTATTCCATCTGTGTGCAAGACATGGGAATATACAGATTAAATGTGATATATTCCCCCTGTATTATAATTATTGAAACCATATGGGGAATCATCAATGATTATATCTGAACAATTATTCACCTTCTATTAGAAGAGTCTATAAAAAATCATTATATTCATGATAGGATCATTAACACTACTACAGGTGGTGAGTGGCACTAGAACAATTAGGACTGTCCTAGGAGGAAGTTGTGTTGATGGTATAAAGACTCCTGATCACTAGAAACTCCATCTATGTGTTCATACACATGAATTTATAGTTGTAGTAAACGGAAATGTATTATTATGGATACATACATTTTAGCCGATAATAAATGATCATAGTGTAGGATCATCAATATTAAAATGTACTATTATAGTGTCCTCCAATATTATATTTATATAGTTTCATACACCTTATTCACACTCTTTAAACTCTTTATGTATTGTGGAATGTCTTTGGCATGAAATATAGTATTACTATGGTGTAAATACCCTAGATACACTATTGGGAGTTGTCAAAGGGCATACAACAATTATGAACCATCCCCTTAAGGTAGGAAGTTACCATTTCTTGTCGGACCTCCTTATTCTTGAGATTGTTGAATTTTATTTCATTCATAGTATGGAATGTTTTTTCCCGTAATGTACCTTTGTATACTAAAATTGACATATGGTATCATTTACATCATCTGAGGGTATCAGTTACCAACATAAGGTTGAGTGGGATGTCAAAGACAATATAGTTTTACTATATAATCTTGGGATGGTGGAGTGACATCCAGAATTAGTAATATCTTCAGGGTGGATAATGTTTTACATAAGGCTAAATTCCCTCTAGTAGTATATCATATTCGGTACATAATTATTGATAATTTTTCTATCTTACCTCATGAGAGGAACATAGTTTTTACAATATATAATATTCTATGAGAAACTCTAGGGTCTATTTCTCCAAACATGATGCAACATATTGAGCTTTAAGAGCTCAAGTATTAGTTTTAGGTATTAAATGTCATAGGTTTAATACAACCTAGTACTTCTTTAGGGTGTCCAACAATGATTTTTTCTAAAATAATTAGGGGACCCTTCATTTATGTGTGTATAATAGATTATTAAATCAGTTTATAGTTATAGACCAATATCCAATACCTTGAATCGATGATATATTCTACCATCTCCGATGAGATATGGTATTATCAATGATCTAAATGATATCAGACTATAATCATGTGAAATTAAAGACTTTAGAAATACCTCATACATATTTATTTAGTAGGTAATGTCTATATGAGTATCTATTTATACCGTTGGATCTTACGAACACACATATTGTTTCCATGGATAGAATGAATTGGGTGTTACACCCCTCTCTATAATACTTTGTTGTGGTATTTGTGGAAGACACATTCGTGTATTATCTCACTCATAGTGATCATTCTAAGATTATTGATATCATTATGAAAGAATTGAGAGAGAATCAATACTATTCCATACATGCTAAGTGACCCTTATTAATAGATTAATACCACTAATTGGTACATATTATTATAGAATGGAGAGTATCTATTGTGCTTGAGAAAGTGAGTGATACAAATTCTTAAGAGAATCCCATGAGATTGACTAATATACAATGTTTGTTAGAAATTTTTGGATATTAAATTTGTTTCATACAGTAATTATCTTTTTATGATTCCACTCAAAATTTTTATACAAATAAGGTTATTCAGTTAATGTGGTCATAAGTCTACAAGAAATAATTTAAAGAGATAAATGGAATGCTTTACATGGAACCCATTCTACTTCTTCTAGAGCCTACAAGATACTATATAATTTTTTATGATGCACCACAAATTTTCTTGGTAGATGTACTGCTGTAAGAGTATAGATTCAATGCATATGGATCTTGTCAGTTGAGACCTCATTAGAGAAATGACCGGAAACACGTCCTTGAGATTATAGAAATTTTACAAGCCATACATGGATGTAACACTATATGATGGGTGAAATTTTTTTGTTTTATACTGAAATGATGAAACTGAAATATATAATTTAATATTGATAATTGACTATAAGACATCGAATATGGGTAGAATATTTTCCTTATATTTAAAATATTCGATACACGCTTACAATGGGAAATGCAGTAGCTGACACACTATGTCATAAAACACAACATCAATTATGGGAATTCATATCTCTTAGCCTTTATTGTTACCACTTCCATCAATGAGATGGTGAAGAGAAAGATATTTTTAGACCCTAATTTCATGTTTATTTAGGAGGGAATTATTAGAGATGACCCTCTTCAGGATTGGATTGTGGATTGAGATGACAATCTATGTATACATTGGAGTGTCTGGGTGCCTAAATATCAAAGACTATAACTAATGAAAGAGTCCCATGCATCATATAAAACATTTCATCTAGTTATCTGGAAGTTTAATCAAGATATAGGAAACCATTACTGGTGGCCAATGATGAAATATTATATTGCAGAATTAATAACAAGGTATTCCACTTGTCAGAAGGTGAATGCACAGAACCAAAAACCTAGTGTCCTATTCCATCCACTAATATCCCATAATGGAAATGGGAAGATGTTTTCATGGACATTGATGTCAGCTTACTGAGGTTTTCTTGAGGTAGGTATATAGTTTTTTCCCTGACAAACTAACTAAATAATATCACATCATTTCTATATGGGAGGCTTTCCTAGTTGATGAGATATAGATAGCATAGCGATGTGAGGTCAACCGACTACATAGGGTCAGTCAAACTACCATTTCATATAGGGATTATAATTTCACATTCTTTTTTGGGTAGTGGTTGTAATGTTTTAAAGGTAAAAAGGTTTCGAGAAGCATATATGTTCACCCTCAGATTGGTTGTTAGTTATAATAAATGATACACGTGTCAGAGGGAATTCTATGGGTATGATTCCTTGATTTCAAAGGTTTTTGGTAGAATCATATCCCTCTAATCATGTTCATCTATAATAATATCATTAATTTGATGACTCATATGGCTGCTATTATGGCCTTGAATGGTAGGTTGGGATGTTTAACCCTATTCTGGTTAGAGGCAGGTGAGAAAACGCTAATTGGTACTCATCTCATGTGGACACTTTAGAGATGGTCCAACTGATCAAAAGGTGTATGTCTACTATTCAGAAAATATTGAAATATTATTTCATTTTCCATCGACAACCTCTACAGTTTGTGGTCAGGGATATTTTTTCATATGGGTATCACATAGGATTGAGTATAGTCAGATTCAGGGGTAAGGGAAGCCATCACCAAGATTTTTAGGTTCATTTTAGATTATACAAAGAGTCGAGATAAAACCTATCATTTTCTTATTAACATATTGTAATCATTCCTTGAATGGAATCTTCCATATATCACAACATCATCATCACCATTCTTGAGTGTCTCTTACTTTGGATCTTAAGGTGGTTGAGTTAGATGTTGGTGTTAAATTTAAGGAGTATCATATGCACATCATTGGCCATAGTTCGAAAGCTCTCTAAGGCTAGTCTATTCGTATAGTATGGGTGATATGTATGAATAGTCATGTAAATAATGAGACATTGGATCAAGAGGCTTATATAATTTCCCATTTCCATAGTTGTTCTCTGACACCATTTCACTAAAATTGGATGGGGAACACGGGGAATAGTTCCATTAAGGTGGGAAGACATTAAGAACCCAAATTTTTTGTCAGGTATGAATCCGTTTAATTTTGGCCTAATTCGGTATTTTGGAAATTATATAGATGCCATATTTGGTTATAAATGTAACATCACATTACATTTTCAGGTACTTTTGATGTTTCCAAGTACCCCTATTTTGGAGTAGTGACTTGGAGGGTGCGTTTGGGTGAAATTTTAAGTAAAATAAAAGGGAAATGGCTTGTGCACAATTTGTGCCCGGTTTGAAAAACCATACGACCTAACCGTGCAGACCGAGCATCTCTGGGAAGTGAGGTCCGCACGGTGTGGGAACAGTTTGACAAACCATGCGCCTCTGGCCAGGTAAACTGTGCACATAGTTTCTAATTCCAAAAAATTCTTTTAAAACCACCCTAACCCCTGAGAATTCCATATTTTCTACATTGGATCGGGCTTGACTCATTTTAGGTCCTTCCAAAGCCTCTTAGAGAGATTTCAAGGCGATACGATCATATTTCTTCAAGATTAAAGGCTAGGATTGAAGATCCACTCTCCTCCCGGTAAGTGGATTTCATATCGTTGCGTATCTCACTTATTTCTCTATGTTTACTTGATCTTTTAATGAAATATTTCCTTTGTTTCCATGGATCTATACCTATGAGTTGAGGTATAGATCTAGGAATTGGAATCTAGATCTAGTTTTGCAAGATCTGGATACCATTGATCTTAATTTTGGGTTTAAGGATTTATATCCAGACTTAGATCGACGTCATTGTGCCACTTGGTTGTAAAGGATTCTCGTTGGGTTAACTCCTGTCAATAAATCTAGGTAGCTAGTTCCGTCCCGTCTTGCCAAATTAATTATCATTGTATTTTCTTAATTTATTTCAATTATTTATTTAAATTCAATTGCTCAAGTTTCTTTTAATTAAATTGATAAAAAATCAATTCCATTGAATTGAGATATTTGAAATGGTTTTGGCATATAAATTTGGGGAAACCCCAACTCCATTGAATTGGGTGTGTTTATGGAAAAATTGGTCAAATTATATTGTTGAATTTAATTGTGGAAATGAAATGTGAAATGATGGAATTGGTTTTAAATGGATTTCAAATATATGAAAATGGCTTAAATCATTTTATAGAAACCCATTGGTTTTATCTTGTGAAAAAGGAAAGTTTTTTAATAATACCTTTTATGGTATTAAATGGAATGAAGTTGGAACTTTTGAAATGGTAGAATGTGATTGATCGTATTTTAAGAATTTTTAAAATAGTTCACCCATCATGTAAGAGCACATGCAAACCTTAGGTAGTTAGTGAGTAATTAGGACACACTCTACACTACAACAACATTCTAAAATATAATTGTAGTGGGTCACATCCCTGATGGGTTGGTGACAAGTCACCTTTTTCCAGTGTCATAGGGATGTGTGTTTACACATTTTGCTGAGTTCACAAAGAGAGTGTGGAATCCTATAACTAGTTAATACTATCGTACCTTTTGGCAGATGACCATGTTTCTTTCTTGTTGTTTATATTTGAGATATAAATGTATGCCAATGCTTTTGAACTGCCATTCATGCCTGCATAATTTATATAAACTATTTTATATAAATGTTTTACTTATTCCATTATTTTGGAAATATTCCATCATTTGTAAAGCCTTTTCATAAAATATTTATTTCCATCACATGAAAATGTATAGAATGATTTTTTAAATTATGATTTTTTATTTCAAAACTTGTTTATTTGGAAATTGAAAGCTTTTATTTTGAAAATCTATGTTTGGAATCTATTATGTAATCTTTGGTGGTTTCCTACTAGGCTTAGGATCACACTCAACTTGTTTCCTTCAGTTGTTTGTAGACTTTCTCTTTCCAGGTTCGAGTAAAGGGAAGGGATCTCTTGGAGGTGGATCCAGTTGTTGATCTCTGGACTTGGTGATTTGTGTCCTTTGGGACCTTGGGGATATTTTTCCCTTTTTAGTTCTTGGGTTGTAGTACTTTGGCATTTCATGCCTCTTTGTATTCTGGTACATCACTCCCAGTGGAGTTTCTTTTGTTATGCATAATGTTTTTTTTACTCTTGCTTCCGCATTCTTGTGGAAAAATTGTTCCCACTTGTATGTTGTACGATGCCAGGTGCTAGTCTTCGACCCGTGGGGATTGGGAACGCCCTTCGAGCTATGTCAAGGCCTTCTCGGTTATTGAGTTACCAGGGTACCTGGGTTGGTTCGGGACAAAGTGGTTTCAACGGAAGGTTAACCATCTTTCCTTGATGATAATATGCATTTGAGTTTTCTTGTCAGGACTTATGAGGTAGTTGTGATTGAGTGCCTGGCTAGCTCTCACCACAATGAACCTTATGTCACCAGGGTAGGTTAGGGAAATAAGACTTGTGGATTAGCTCTAGTATTTTACCTGTTTTGATTTGGATATAGTGGAATCCAAATCTTGTTATCCATTATTTTAAACATAGTTTTCATCATTACTCCATTTGAGTGTTAATCAAAGGTCTTTTTGTGTTTTTAGCAACATGCCTCTGAGAAGATGTTAGAATAGGATAAAAAAGAATCTGCTGCTAAATCTTAGCAAGCAAGTCCTACTATGGATCTGAGTCTAGTTGAGGTGATTGTTCGCACAATCCAAGATCAAGGACATGCACCACCTCCACATCCTGTTTAGACTCCAGCTTTAGATCCTCATTGTGATATTCTCCAAAGTCATTCTCAAGTATTCCTACACCAAAAGCCGCTAGTTTTCAAAGGCTCCACTTACCCTAGAGATACTGAGGAATGGTTGAGTAACATTGAACGCCTGTTTGGGTTCTTGGAGACACCTGAGGTGATCAAGGTGAAGTGTGCCACCTTCATACTGGACGAACCAATTAGGAGATGGTGGGACATAATGGTGATGGATGATAAACACGAGGGTATGGAGTGGAAAGACTTTAGGGTTATTTTCACTAACTAGTTCTATCTAGAATCAATGGTATTGTCCAAGGCTGTGGATTTTTTCATGATTGAGCAGGCCAACAAAACCGTGACTGAGTACTCAAATCGGTTTTCTGAGATGGTACAGTTTTCTCTTGAAATTGTGTATAATGAAAGGATGAAGGCTAGATGATTCGAGTTGGGACTTCGATCAGATATCTGTTATTAGGTTTTCGTACTGAAGCTACCCAGTTATGCCGATGTGCTAGATATGGCAATGATGGTTGAGATAGACTTGGTAGGAATGTCAGTGTTGATGGAGGTTCTTTTCCCTCCTAGTGGCAGTGTTGGTTTCTTTAAAGGAATACAGAAGTGTGACCTTCCTCATGGTAGTTCTCGATAAAAGAGTCATTCTATACCCTCAATAGCACTAGGAGGGGCTACTTTGACTTGCTATTAGTGTGGGAATCTAGGACATTCTAAGAGGGTTTTCACTGAGGCACCCAAGAATTGTAGCTCCTGAAGAAGTTTAGGGAACTTAAAGAGATTATTCCATCACTTCTCTACTCTGTGTAGTGGAACAAGATCATCAACACCTCCAAATACTACAGGGCAATCAAATGCTTCACATAAAAAAGGGTTCCAGCCACAGACATCTGGAACGAAGCTTATTCACGTAGTGGAAGAGTCTCCAGAGGTAGCTGATGCTGGTCTTGAAACTGTGAGAGGAACCATTACTATAGGTTCGTCTATAGTGATATCTCTATTTGATACTAGTGCATCCCACTCTTTTATTTCAACCCATCTTGTAAATCTGCTTAATCTACCTATGGAGCTTTTATCTTTTGTGATGTATATTACTACACCCCTTGGTATAATGAGAGAGAAGGGCCTCCATAGTCCTGCTTGTGTCTTCTCTCTATCAGATGTTGATCATGCTTGGAGTTTCATGGTTCTTGACATGAAATATTTTGACGTCATTTTTTGGATGGATTGGCCCATTGCCAATAAAGCCTGGATTGATTGTTATCTTTGACGGGTCTACCTTACTACACCCATTGGTGTGCCCCTTGTTTTTCAAGAAGAATGGGACCCTAGGTCAAACATAGACGGACCCTATTATCTAGTGTTGGGGAAAGTTATATCTGTGTTTTCTTTTGATCTTGAGAGAGATACAATGTGTGGCGATCTTCCTCCAGTCGTAGCTGAGTTTCCCGACGTGTTTCCTTCTAAATTCTATGGTTTGAAAACAGTAAGGGATATTGATTTTATCTATTGACTTGTTACCTGGAACTCAAATGGTTTCTATTCCCCCTTGCCGAATGGCTCTAGTAGAAATAAAAGAACTGAATTCTCAGTTAGACGAACTTCTTGAGAATGGTTTTATATGCCCAAGTGTGTTTCCTTGGGCAACACTAGTTCTCTTCCCTAATAAGGCTGATGGTTCTCTTCACTTATGTGTTGATTATCGAAATATCAATAGAATTACGATAAATAAAAAATATCTGTTACCATGAATTGAAGATTTTTTCGATCAATTGAATGGGGAAATGTGGTTTCCAAAAATTGATCTTCGATCTGGTAACCATCAGTTGAGGATAATGGAATCTAACATTCCTAAGACTTCCTTTCAGAGTAGGTATGGACATTATGAGTACCTTATTATGCCCTTTGGCCTAACAAATGCTCCTGAAGATTTCATGGCTTTAATGAACATGGTTTTCCGTGAGTATCTAGATAATTTTGTGGCTGTATTTATGGATGAAATTATTATCTACTCCAAGTCTGAGGAGGATCATGTGCATCATCAGTGAACAATTTTGAGTCTTCTAAGGAATCACTGACTTTATGCCAACATTTCAAAGTGCTATTTCTGGATTCGGGAAGTGAAATTATTGGGACATGTTGTATCAGAACAAGGAAAATCAGTTGATCCTGAAAAGGTGAAGGCTGTTATGACTTGGGAACAACTAAGAAATGTTTTTGAGATTTAGATATTCTTGTGCTTAGTAGGATATTATTGCCAGGTTGTTAAAGAAATCTCAAAGTTAGCTTGTCCAATGACTGCTCTGACTCAAAAGGGAGTCATGTATTCCTCGAATGATAAATTTCAGCATTATTTTGTTATGATAAAGCATCTCTTAACTACTGCTCCGGTGTTAACTCTTCCTAAGGCTAGGATAGGTTATGTGGTCTTCTATGATGCATCAGGTTCAGGTTTGGGATGTGTACTCATGCAAGGTAATCATGTTGTTGCGTAAGGGTCTCGTCAGCTTAAGCCTCATGAGAAGAACTATCCTACCCGTGACCTTGAACTTGTAGCTGTAATTCACGCACTTAAGTGTTGGAGACATTAACTTTATGCAGAAAGTCTTACTGTGTATTGAGACCACAATAGCATGAGTTATATCATCTCTCAAAAATATTTGAATCTTCACCAAAGGCGTTGGGTGGAGTACCTACAATCATTCTACTTTGACATTGCCTATACCTTGGGAAAAGGAAATGTAGTTGCAGATGTGTTAAGCAGGAAGCTTCCATCACATGCTGTGAAGGAATCTTTAGTAGAGTGGAGTTTGATGGATCTTTTTGCTCAGTTGCATATTAGAGTTCAGTGGAAGAGGAACAAAGTTTCTTCATCTAGTGTTCAGTTGACTTCTGCTCTCCTCGAGTTAATTCTTCAGGAACAACAATAGGTTGATGAATTCCATAGCATTAGGGATTCTCTTTATGGTGGTGAGTCTGACACCTGGTGGTCGTTCTCCAAAAAGGGTGTTATGTGATATCAAAACCGTTACGTTGTGCCATTAGTGGAAAGGAAGGAGGTGATGGGGGGTTACCATAACACTCAGTGGGGTTGTACACCCAAGAACCATGAAGATGTTATATGACATGCGGCGATAGTTCTGGTGGCCAGGTATGAGATGAGACATTTCTGAGTTTGTATCTCGTTACTATACATGCCAGCAGGTGAAAGAAGAGCACCAGAAACCTTCGGGTTTGATTCAACCACTTCCAGTCCCATCATGGAAGTGGGATGAAATCTCTATGGACTTTTTGGTTGGGTTACCTCAAACCCAGAGGAAGAAGAACGCGATATGGGTTGTGATCGATAGGCTGACCAAGTAGTCTCCCATTATACCTATTAGAGATACAACCAAAGTTGAGGAGTTGGGAAATATCTATGTTAAAGAGGTGGTTTGTTTGCACGGAGTTCCATCTGCTATAGTCTCTGCTATGGATCCTTGGTTTACTTCTCACTTTTGGAGAGGCCTTCAAGAGGCACTGAGATATCAGGTTCATTTGAGAACGGCCTACCATCCATAGTCAGATGGCCAGACAGAAACATCTATTCAAATCATTGAGGATATTCTCCACGCTTTTGTTCTTGACGTTGGTGGGTCTTGGGATGATCATTTGGGGCTAGTTGAGTTTTATTATAACAACATTTATCAATATGTGATCAAAATGGCTCCTTTTGAGGCTTTCTATGGCCATCCTTGTAAATCTCTTTTATGTTGGTCGTATATTGGTGAAATCTCATTAGTAGGACCGAGTTTGGTCCAAGAGATGAATGCTAAGATCTAGTTGATTCATTAGAGAATGTTGACTCCACAGAGTCGGTACAAGTCCTATGCTGATCGTCACCGTAATCCTTTAGAGTTCTCAGTTTTTGACCAGGTGTTCTAGATAGTTTCACCCTAATTGGTTCATCGATGGCTTGGGAGGAAAGGGAAGCCTGCTCCTCGTTTTGTGGGACATTTTGTTGTTATTGGTCTTGTGGGGAAATTTTATTACCATCTATCTCTACCACCACAACTGCCGTCGATACATAACGTGTTCCATGTATCGTAGCTAGAAAGTATCTCTCTGATCCATCTCATGTTGTGAGGTGGAGTGATATTGAGATTGAACCAGATTTATCTGTTACTGAACGACCAGTCAGGCTTGTAGATTTTGAGACCAAGGTACTTCATGAGAGAATGATAACTCTGGTTCGTATACTTTGGAATCATGGTTCGGGTTCTCATGAGATGTGGGAAAGGGAGGCAATAATGAGAGAGCAGTGGCCTCATCTTTTTGACGTGGAGATATCATCATATGCTTTCTGGGGACAGAAAAGCCTTATAGTGGGGAGGTTGTAACATCAGGATACATTTTCATGTACTTTTGATGTTTTCAAGTACCTCTATTTTGGAGTAGTGACTTGGGGGTGCGTTTGAGTGTACTTTTAATTAAAACAAAAGCGAAATAGATTGTGCACGGTTCGTGCACGGTTTGACAAACCGTGTGACCAAACAGTGCAAACCAAGTTGCATTGGATAGAGAGGTACACACGGTGTGCGCATGGTTTGACAAACCGTGTGACCAAACCATGTGGACCGAGCATCTCTGGACAGTGAGGGCCGTACGATGTGCACAAGGTTTGCAAACCGTGCACCTCTACCTTGGTAAATCGTGCGTGCAGTTTCTAATTCTGAAAATTTCTATTAAAACCACCCAAACCACTGGGACATCTATATTTTCAACCTTTGCTTGGGCTCGACTCATTTTAGGTTTTTCCAAAGCCTCCTAGAGATATTCCAAGGCAATCCGAACAACTTTCTTCGAGATTGAAGCCTTGGATTGAAGATCCACTATCCTCCAGGTAAGAGGATTTCATCTCGTTGCGTATCTCAATTGTTCCACAATATTTCCTTGATCTTCTCATGGAAGATGTTTTTTGTTTCCATGGATCTATACCTATGAGTTGAGGTATAGTTCTAGGATTTTGAATCTAGATCTAGTTTTACAAGATCTTGATTCCTTTGATCTTAATTTTGGTTTTAAGGATTTAGATCCAGATTTAGATTGACATCGTTGTGCCGCTCGGTTGTTGAGGTTTCTTGTTGGGTTTACCCCCATCAATAAATCGAGGTAGGTGGTTCTGTCCCATCTTTAAAAATTAATTATCATTGTATTTTCTTGATTTATCTCAATTATTGATTTAAATTCAATTTCTCAATTTGCATTCAATTAAATTGATAAAAACTCGAATCCATTGAATTGAGATATTTGAAATGGTTTTGGCATAGAAATTTTGAAAAACCCTAATTCCATTGAATTGGGTGTGTATATGGAAAAATTGGTCAAATTAAAATTTTCAATTTAATTGTAGAAATTAAATGTGTAATGATGGAATTGGTTTTTGAATATATTTCAAACTTATGAAAATTGCTTAAAATGATTTCATAGAAACCCATAGGTTTTATCTTCTAAAAAAGGAATGTTTTTGAATGAAACCCGTTATGGTTTTAAATGGAATGAAGTTGGAACTTTTGAAATGGGAGAATGGGACTGATCGTATTTTAAGTATTCTTAAAATAGTTCCCCCATCATGTAAGAGAACATGAAAGCCTTAGGTAGTTAGTGAGTTATTTGGATACACTCTACGATGTGACAATGTTCTAAAACATATTTGTGGTGGGTCACATCCCCGACCGGTTGGTGAAAAGAATCCTTTGGCCAGTGTCATAGGGATGTGTGTATACACATTTTGCCGAGTTCACATAGAGAGTGCGGAATCCAATAACTGGCTAATACTATCATACCTTTTGGCAGATGACCATGTTTCTCGCTTTTTTTTATATTTGAGATATAAATGTATGCTAATGATTTTGAACTGTATTTCATGCCTGCTAAATTTATATAAATTGTTTTATATAAATGTTTTACTTAATCCATTATTTTGGAAATATTCTATCATATGTAAAGCCTTTTCGTAAAATATTTATTTCAATCACGTGAAAATGTTTAGAATGATTTGTTAAAATATGCATTTGAATTTCCTAACATGTTTATTTGAAAATTGAAAGATTTTATTTCGATAATCTATGTTTGGAATCTGTTATGGAATCTTTGGTGGTATCCTACTGGGCTTAGGCTCACACCCTACTTTTACCTTCGGGTGTTTGTAGACTTTCTCCTTCCAGTTTCGAGAAAAGAGAGGCGATCTCTTGGAGGTGGATCCAGTTGTTGATCTCTGGAAATGGTTAGTTGTGTCCTTTGGGACCTTGGGGTTGTTTTCCCTTTTTATTACTTGGGTTGTAGTACTTTTTCATTTCATGCCTCTTTGTATTCTGGTACATCACTCGCAGTGGAGTTTCTTTTGTTATGCATACTTTTTGTTTTACTCTTGCTTCTGCATTCTTGTGGAAAAATCATCCCCACTTCTATGTTTTATGATGCCAAGTGCTATTCCCCGACCCATGGGGATCGAGAATGCCCTTCAGGCTATGTCAGGACTGGCTTGGTTATCGGGTTACTAGGGTACCCAGGGTGGTTCATGATAATAAAGGGATTGGCTATATCTAGGGCATGTTTGGCGCTTGAAACACTTATTGTTGGGAAAACACTAGGATACACAGTTAGTAGGAAACATTCAAAGGAATCAACATGGTATGTTATATACATGGGGGCTGCATATTGATCAGTTAGAGGCTACACTGTTTGACAGTACTATACATAATTTACCACATGTCCATGATAATGTTCCATATTTATTACCATTACAATTTCACATGTTTGGCACACAGTTACCCTAACCGTGCAGCCTAACCCTATGGTTCCCCTATTAACGTATTGATTCATGCATGATGGTAACATGTTTTGGCTAACCGTGATTGAAAATTGTGCATTATAAATATTTATGGTAAAATTTTCTTTTCTCGTTTATTCTAATTCAAACCCTACCCCATGGTTATTTCTCCTACATCTAGTATAAGAATGTATATTTTATCATTTCAGAGCTAAAAATATCCATATTTTATAGATTTTGGACTTTCTCCTTAATCTGGTGTCTAGTAGATGTTATATTGGCTTCGTTGGATTCCTCTTGGTAATCTCTTCGAGGCATTCACTCAGTTTTTATTATTCTTTCCCTTGATAAAGACATATTGATGGAGGATCATATGCCCTATTTTTCAAGGCATCTGTCCATTCATTAGATTTCACCAACCCATGAAAAATTGAAATATGTTAATGGATGAGGAGAGTTGTATGAATATAAGGTAGGCTGTCTATGACTCATATATTCAGTATCATGTTTTTCCGAATTGATGTCATTTTGTGTGCATGCATAAAATTTCGATCATAGCATATTGAATAAATTTTCATTTCTTATAGTCACTAGAATAAAATTTTATGACCAATATATATATATATATAATCCCACATCTAAGGATCTGTCTACACTACTGACCACTCTTAGAATGTTTTTTTCTCAGTTATGTTTTTAATAACATGGTAAGCCTATCTTTTCCACCATTCGGGTGTTAGTTATCTCGATATTCAAAAGTGTAATTGTTTAATTAAATCGAAACTTCTTAATGTCTATTACATATGAATATCTCCCTTGACCCTTTTAATGTAGGATTTCATATTAATTATAGATTGTTTAAATGGTTAATTGTAAAGTATATTATGTATATGTATTGGTATATTTAAATTTGAATGCATTACATGGATTCATGACTGTATAACACCTTCTCATTTTTAATGTAATTCAGTAGAGTGAACCTATTAAATTCATTTTGACTAAAATAAACTAAATGATTTTGTGCCCTATTATCATTTTCACACAAATGAAACACTATATATTGAATTGAATGACTTATTAAATGAAATGAGTACTAAATGTCCAATCTTTACAAATTAATTTATTGTATGGTTCCTCATGGATATAGACCTTGATAATATTATAGTAGTTGTATTACTCGAGCAAGACATTGATTCCATAGGGAATTATTTTAGTACTCTTGGAATCCAGTTCAATTATAGGATTTCGATATCCTTGGGTTATACCCCCATTGTATCACAATCTTATTCTCCTAATAGATTTTTAGTTTGACAATGTAGGATGCCTCCATTATCATTTAGATATTAGGATTCCTTGGGTACACTCCATGGATCGAAAATGACATATACATAAATGTGGTGCCTTGGTTATGGCCCTAAACCTAGTCATTCCTTGACAAGTGGTACCTGAATGAGATCCTTTTATTACTTTAGACACATATTATAGTAGAAATCCTAGGGTGTTTCTACTTCAATTACATGCATACCCTTTATATCTTGGATATATATTGTTACTGAGAAACCCTTTATGTAATAGATTCCTTTGTTATTACCTTTGATATTATTCATTATTATCATCAGTACAATATTCCATGTTATACCTTGGATCCCTTTTTATTAAAATTAGCATGAGGTTATGTGAGTGACCATAATACATAATTTGAGTTATTTAAAAAAACTGGAATATTATTAATAAATTATATGGTCAGATACTTAGACAGTAGATGAGGATGAAGCATGTACTTGGGTATTCAAAAAACTATACATAACTACTTTTATATATTTATTCTTATAGACTATTTATGTTAATATTACATGGGTTTTTAGTTATAAAATCCATTTTTGGTTTCATACTAAGATTTATCTCACACCCTACTTCGTCATCCATTTGTACCCGAGAATGCTAAATATATAAAAGTGTTAACAAGAGGAAGTATCAAGACATGTTCACATGATATTTCTTTTATTATATATGATAGAGCATATTAGTAGATGCAAATGTTTGATCTTATGATGCATGGATTGTTTTTGGCTTTTTTAATCATTTTTATAGATTGTATTGTCCAATGCCATGTATAAATGTTTTATTGTTTTATAGAGATATGATAAATATATATGCAATTTTTTATATGATTCAACATCCCATTATAGTTTATTGTTACATGTTTCATGATTTTTTATTCACTTATATACTTTTTTTTATGTTCCCTATATTCATATAATGCTTATTCAATTTACATGTTTTTAAATTACTTATATGTTGTGATAAACAATGTTAATGAGGGAATAGTCTATCAATGAACACACACTAGGACCTCGCTATAAGTCATAATCCTCTATTATTTAGGGTGATGCATTTGAGGTCATGTTTCTAATAAAGATCATGTAAACATTAGGTTTTACTCGGGTTTGAGAAGGCACATCCTCCTTAAACTTGAATAGAGTCATGGGTTGATTGAGATACAAAGTATTGTTTCTATATATTTGATATTTAATTTCTCTAGACATAATGAATTCCAATACATGCATATATTTAAATTAAATTGTTATATAGAGTTTATCATAAGGTTCACTAGGAATTTCCTTATGAAAATATGGACAAGGGGATATTTTATACACTTTTGATGCAATAATTTCCACTTTCCCATTTTCCTTGATAACTCCAAATCAATGTTTTGAGGTGGTTTTTGAAAAGTTCTAATAAAAATGAATGATATAAATTTATGTAAAAATATAGATTAAAATTATATATTCTCTATTGGTAAATGATAACTAGAATACATGTCAATACATCCTTTTTGGAATCCACCTAAGAAGTTGTGATGGAATAATCATTCCCTATATCACATTGTCATGGAGGTAGTTAGCTTTAGTTATCATCGACAAAAATTTTATTAGTTCATTTATTAAAATAATATCATTGTTCCTTTTTGTTGAAAAATTGAACAATAAGTTGAGGCTTGATTGGATATATCTTTTTTCAATCACATTAGTAGTTTTCTCCAATGAGCCTTCACTATAAAGGTCACCTTCCCTCACACACCTGATGAATTTCACAGTCCACTATAATAAATTTATATTATTATTATTACAACATATTTGAAAAGAGTGTGTTGGACTCTCTTATCCTTAGTAAAGTTATCCACTGCAGTCATGGTACCCATGAGATTCACTCTAACATCACACAACATATCTCTCAAAACTAGTTGTCAGAATGGTTCACCCGATGACCTCATGCGTGCCTCCTTGTATTATAGAGTCTTCTAACTAGAATTGGGGGTTTATGGTGCCATTATATAGATAAAATAATACCTATATCATAGATGATAACAAAATAAAAAAATATAAATAATCTGAGTATGCATGAATAAATATAAATCAAAAAATAATACCAGAAATGTCATAAAGGAATGTACAGTTATGAAACACCTAAAAATGGAATATAGGGCCAGTTGTAGATACAAACTAGAATAATATAAATAAAATAAAAGCTCCCTATAACATTTTTAATCCAAACCACATCCATTATTTTGAACTATAAGAGATATCATGCATGACTATGTGATGTCGAGAAGCAGTTACACATATGCCTTCCAGCAAGTGAGAGTCCAATAAGGTACAAATGTGAAATGGAACCCATGTAGGGTATGATAAAAAAACACAGTACAGAACCACCAATGCAGTTTTATAAAAGTAACAATATGTACTGATATATTTATGTTACAAGCTTATCTATATTAACGGACATATCAAAGTAAATAATTTATTGCAGATCTTAAGTTTGATGACCCTAATAAACCATACCTGGTCATATTTGATATTTCAGTTTCTATGAGTATGTAATGATTATCCTTACTCTTATGTAATAAGTGGAATTAAAGTACTTGGAGACCCCATGAAAACGTCATGACTGTGTAAACCCATTCACAAAACACTAAACTATTTTATCACTAACCTTTGAATCCTGATATCATAATAACTCTATGTATATGTCCCAAAATCTCCCTATATAATGATGTTATGGCTTCTGTGATACTTACCACCAAATTACAATTTTATTCCTTTACTCCAAGGATTCACCTCCCACGTTGAAATTCCTTTGATAATCTCTCTAATGGATAAATGACTATGAGGATTCATCCCATGAATGTATAATCATACTTAACAACTCTAGGGATACTGTCCCCCTGAAGTATTTTCATCTGATTTTTGATGTCATCATTACTGTTTGTATGAATTCGTGGGTAGTCCGATGAGATTACTCCACTATAGGATGCCATCCCTTGGGATTCCTATAATAATATCTATGAGGCCATAATCACTCTTGATAAGTATCCCATGATATTTTTATCAGACTCTTCTACACTATGGAAAACTTCCCCTAATAGGCATGTCAATCAGGCTCATAATAGTTTGAATTCTCCATCATACCAGAGCCCCAAATACTTAAAAGATCCAACCTTCTGATCATACATCATAAAATTTCAACACAAATATTACTCCACAATATGGAATCCAAAAATTATCCCTCATTTATACACATGTAAGAAGTACCTACTCATATTCTTTTTAAGGGTGCATCACAAAAATAAAAAATAAAGGCTGGAATAACACCCATGATTAGAATCTCTTTATACGTCCACTTGGGAACATAGGTGTGGTATGGGCTCAATGATAATGGATTATACCATATCACATCATCTGGTTGGGGTTAGTTTATACATGGGGAACCCATTAGGTTTATTTAGTCTCAACATAGGTGAGGTAGCCTTTCCTAGTCCTTGATATTTGTCACTCTCTCATTTCAATACCCAAAATAGTGGTAAAACACATCTTGGAACCTCATCAACTAGGTATCAAAACCATACAGGCAATTTTGGTACTTCCACATTGGAAAATGTCTAGTGAATAATCGTATACGATGTATGTCATCATATTTTGACGAGTTGAATCGTCTCACACAATGATGGTTTGGATCATCCGATAGATTATTTAACATGTCCTGGTCACGTCAAACCTGGGAGGTCCCTTATCATTTCATCACCTCATAAAGTCGTAATAACCAGTTTCCTACAATGGATTCCTATAAGGATTGAGTCCCCAATATATAATCTATGTTTCTCTAGAACATACGTCACCTCACCTGATTTTTGGAGGCCAATTGATATTTTGTAGTCTAAGACTTGGACATTGGTGCCCCAAGTGACAAGCTAGAGCACATGGGTTTTTTTGACCCTTAGGGAACATTAATTATGAACTAATATTTTTATTTATTTTAAAAAATCAATTTAATTTAAATAAAACACTTTAATAAACGTGTCTAGAAAGCTCTCAACTCACCTCACAAGTGTCTTGGAGTTTACCAAATTATAATGGTCTCAACATCAACAATTCATTACGAATGTTTTTTTTAATGTGATCATTGGTAATTCCTAACCCCTAGAGGATACCATTTAAATCAAAAATAATTAAATAAGAATAATAATTATTTATTAAAAATAAACTGGGGAATCATCATTAATATATTTCCTAATAATCCATCAGATTTATTGGACAAATATATATTTCTTATGAAAATGTGTAAGTCCACCTACCATTATTTTCATGTTTCCCAACATGACACCAAGAGATATAAGTAGATTAACATTCTTTTAAATACCATTCATCATAGTCTTGGACCATCTTGACCCATCAAAAATTCCCAATATCCCAAAAAAATACACGAATAAATAATTAAGTAATTTTTGAATTCAAATGAATTATTTCATTAAATACAAAATTTTCATCTTTTTTGTGAACATGTTGGGTAATTTGAACATGCTAAAACAATTTTCAAGAGGGTATGTTCACATTATTATGAAGATCTATATCTATGTTTCACAATGTCCTTAATTTATTCCATCGATAAAAAAACTATTAAAAATGTTTTATGGAAATCCCAATTAGGATAAAAAATGGAGGTATACATCACCAGATCAACACACAGTCATAAAAAAACTAAATATTAGGATACCCTCTTTCAAGAAATTATGGAATAAATAAATAAAAGTATATATATAAATATTAAATGGTGAAATAATAATTACAAATTATAAAAAATTGAAAAAAATAAGAAATGATTTGTAATTAACCATAATAAAGCATGGAGGCGGATGACCATACCCACTAATTTCGTCTGATCACACCAAATATCAACATTAATATTGTGGATCAGAGAGAGGGGGTTATCCAAATGATCTCTTCCAACATGAACCATTTTTTCTAATCACATAAGATGAACCCCCATGAAAACTATTCATCCTGTCTGTTGGGAATTCACAAAGTGAATGGGTTTTTGTAAACCTTTCTAGCTTCTTTTCATTCATGTATCTACTCTATTATTCTCCCAAATCTAGATTACATCCATAAAAAACTAATTAACATAAAAAACACATACATAATATATTGAAATTTTGGGAATCTCAATCTAATTCTTGGATTTCAATACAATCCATTCGACAATAGAGAAAATTTAAATTCCTTCTGAAATTTAAACCAGTTTATTTAGGGTACATATAATCTCTCCATCAAAAAAAAAACTTATCATCCTTTAGAAGAATTGGAGAGAATATACCATATGATATTTACCTCTATAGATCATATAACAACTATAAATTCATCTTGTTTTACCCCAGAATATAGAAGAAGCTTCCACTACATAGCTACTAACATGTGGCATGTTATTCCCCAAAACTCAATCCACCAGTCATAACCATTATTAATCCCAAAAAAAGTTATTACTAAAACCGTTATATTTGGAAACAACATTATTTCATTATCCATTTGATTATTTATTTAATGGTTCTCCCCATCATTTCTCATAACACAATCCCAACCTTTTCTATCTCATAGTGTTCCCCACTGTTGGAATCATTAATCAAAATAGGTTGCACGTGCTCCCACGATAAGATCATCCAAGATTCCATTTTTCCATGATAAAATAAAGTAAAAAAACATTCTAGATCTAGTTTTTAACTCATATCAGTGTCAAAGATGAAATAAACCTGTATCCATTTCATACTCAAAAGGAATCCACTTACATATAATTCCCCAGAAGGTCGTGGTTGAAACATGAGTAACCCATGTATACCAAAAATTATGTCCATGAACCCAGGTACAAACATTCATTTATTTTAAATGCACTTCTACAAAAAATAAATCACTAAAAAAAATCACATGTTCGACCTCCAAAAACATGTCATAAAATATTACATCACATGATTCAACATAATAAACTATTCAATGAAACATGGATTCAACCATTGAAGCATTTTAATGAACTAGTTATCCAACTGAACCATGTAACAAATTAGGTATCATCCTAAAAAAGCCTTCTGACTACTCTAAACTATTCCTATATCAATTTCATCACAACAAATCCATCCAATGTTTTTCCAAATTTGTAAACTATTGTTTTCATATACTTAAATAAATCAGACATAAAAATCACCAAAATTCACATAGAAAAATAATAATCCAATATCCCATCTAAAAATGCTTATTAAACCTATCACACGATGTTCATACTCTAATATCCTATGGTGGTTCTCCAGAAAATATGGAATTAAATACTCCGCATTGCAAGTGAAACCCCATGGAAGGCCCTTTATAATACCCAAATGTACTTTTTGTGGCTTACTATACAACCAATTATCCCTTTGTTTACTTGTGATGATGTTGAGATATTTGGAATGATCATCCCAAAATAGGTATTACAATATGATATCATCAATTTATAGAACTATAACCTGATATAAGTGCTTCAGTCCTCTATACCGAAAAGAAACTCGTCATCTTCCAACTACCCATTCACTCATCCAGATGACATCACACATATGTAATATGTTACTACCATCGTGAGCATTCACATGAGTCATGTAAATCCAAAATCACTCATGTTTATTACCATTAAACAAAAATATGGTATAAAATTTCTATTTAATGAAACTCGATGGTACTAACTATGCATCGATTTCTCATGAATAATAATATTAATTGTTGTGTAACCCATTTAATTGTTTATTATAAATGAAATAAAAAAAGAACTAACCTTATATATTCTAATTAATTGTTAATGGCCTATGGGTATCCCTCTTTAACATACCATTCATGTCTCAAAATACACATTATATTTTTTACCACCTACTCCATAGGCCCACCTCTTAGAGGGTCACCACCCATGGGGGATTTATCACGTTATCTTCCAAATGTTACAACATATCAATAAGTAAATATGTATATATTTGGTTTATCTAAATTTAAGTAGATCAATAAGAAATCTAATAACCCACAACAAGGGTGATCAACCACCAATCATTTTCAAATCATACTACTCTCTAGAGGACTGGGCCATACAACTGAACCCAAAACATCACATATGATGGATCCTCTATTTATAAAAAAATTTCTATATCAACATAATATGGTGACTACAAATCCTATTCCTGAGGAGAGACTCGTCATCTTCACCATTGAAAGTCTCAACTTAGATCTAGCTGTCCCTCAATTAAAAGGAATTTTAATAAAATTACACACTAGTAGTCCAACATTTTATGGGAATTATATGTAAAATGATTTGATTCATAATGTGCCACTCAGCTCTATTTTGCAATGGTAAGAATGAAATCACAGACTTCCTACTATGGTAATCATACATATATTTTTAATAAATCATGTCATTCAAACCAAATGTGCATCGCCCATGGAGAAATTCAAAGATAATTGTAATAATGTAAATCATAACTCCATTCCATTTCCCTAGTAACCAAAACATCATACTAGAAATTGTTTTGAACACACAACATTTTGACATCCATCATGGTATTTAGTGAATTCCTAAGTCTCTAGTTAATAGGTCCATATATCATAAAAAAAAGAATCATATAATACCATTGTGTAACACCCCCCATCCCACTCTAAACCAGTTATAGGAAAGGTTCACTACATTACCTCTCTTGTGCATCCTCTTGTTCTTGAGGATTTAAACTTGCATCAATTTTCAATGGTGGTACTATAGTGAGAATATAACCCCTATATCATAGTGAAAAATAAAATATTATAAAACCATATTCTATTGAAAAAATTAAATATTAATATTACATAAAAATAAATAAAATTTCATCAATAATACATGAGATAGGGTAATGGAAAATACACTCATGATAAAAAAACGAATCCTAGATGTTCTGTTACAGATACCATCTAGAATAAAATAAATAAATAACATAGTTTGATACAATCTGTATGGTAAACCATCAACATTCTAATAATATAATATAATATAACCTAATGCCACTTCAAAACATCTTCAAACATCCAATTAAGACTATGAAAAACTGACATGGTGATGTGGTGGCCGAGAAGGGTGTGAGTTCAAAACAATTCATGTAACCACCAATGTGGTCCCATATGAACCAACATATGATGTCATATGTACAGGAGACATGATCAACTGAAATGAAGTGAGTCTTGAAGAAAATAAATTTTTGGATTCCCTTATCTCTTTGACCCTATTAAAACATACCTACATTATATAAATTCTAGTGTCTCTCTGAGCATTTCATGGTTACCATGCCCACAGATTAACGTTTATGTCCAATGTCTATGTAAACACCATCAAATCCCTATGAATTTTGGAGTTAATCACTCTATAGACAAATTGTGGGCTACAAATCCATGACATCATAGTATCAACATTAAACTAGGAATGAGGCCCCCAATATCACTACATCTTTCTATCATGACTCCAATGATGCATCCCATTTAATTCTTATTAGATTCCTCAAATCATGAAATTCTATTTTTTGAAAAAGTCGAGTTATAAGATTTGTGATTCCATCACAACTCTAGGGATGCATCCTAAGGTAGTATAATAAGATTCATCAAATGCAGGGAAACCACCATCGGTAGTCATTTAATAATCTCTCTAAGGCCATCATGACTTCGTGTATGCATCCAACATCTATCTAATCAGATTCCATGATATCATGAATACCATCCCTAATCGTACTATGATATTCATTATGAAGAAAAAATAATTGAGAAGATGCATCCGCAATATTCCAATCAAATTCTATGAATCATGGGATACTTACACTCATTATTCAAGTTATATGAGCTCTTAATCTAAGGGATACTCTGTCATGTTCGAGCCCCAAATACATGATGGCTCTATCAAAAAGCTCTATCTCATTGGTAGATCTGACCATATCTAGCTCCAAAACATGGAATCCCATCTTTATTCTCTAAATCCTACCATGGAATCAAAACCTATTAAAATTATCATTATGGGATAATCCCAAAATGAAATATAAATATCTTGAAAAACTCCATTAATTTTCATATCAATCAATATACCCTTGGTCTCTCAAGTATTATATGGGTTCCTTGATGAAACATTATAAATTATCATGCCACCTGTTAAGTGTGAGTTTATCCATGGGGAACCCACTAGGTTAACTAAATATTAATATAAGGGAGAAATCCTCACTGGGACCTCAATCAATACCGAAATATAAGGAATGAAAACCACAGATGGGGAAAATGCATGACATTTCATTCCCTATAGGGTAGATGGACTTTTCTAGCTAGTGGGTCTTTCCACATAGGCAGCGAGGGAGAGATTGATAATTTATATCATATTCATTATGGGAACTTAGGAATAATCCCATTACCCAAATTTTTTCCTGGTAGGTTTACAGTTTTCTTAACGTGGCCTAGTCATATCAATCATGAGAGCGTTTGTTTTCTTGTCCTTACAAAAACACATCCAAACAACACGATATCCACATGGGGGTTCTCTAATGTTTCAAGAACCCATTCATGGTATAAGGTCATATAGGTCATACCTCATCTCACATGATGTCTCAATGTGTATTAATATGAAACATTTATAGCTTTGGAAATTAGTAGCTGAGGTGGACAACTAGAACATAGTGGTTGTTCATGTCCCAAAATGCTTATTAATTTTAATATAATTTAACCCTATAATAAAAATTCTACATTTTTCAAAAATAAATTAATTAAAAAAAGTAGGCCACAACAAATTAAAAACTTAAATCAGAATAGGTCTAGAGGATATGAATAGTATCATGGTTTTATCATCATACATTGTTGGACAATGCGTTAAAAAATCTCACAGGTGTTGTTCGTGGTCCCTTGTTCTAACCATTTAAATCATGAATTTTTAATTAAAGTTAAAAATTAATTTAAATAAATAATAAATGTAAAAGTGAATCAATAAAATTAATATAAATTTACTTGCATCATAAATAATAATTAAACATCACATGAAAATTATTTTAGACCACAAATAATTATGAAAAAATTCCCTGCTTGATGACACGGGACCACAATAGCTACAAAGGCCATCCATGAAAATACATCCTTGATGTTGATCATCTGTACTCATCTAAAAATATTAGGCACCTGAATCAGACCAATAATTAATAACTAATATAATATAGTAATCTATAATTTATTATTTCATTAAATATAATCATGTAATATTTCAAGTTTACTAAATTTGTCTTTCTTTCAAGATAATACCATAAAAAACTAGCATAATTTTACACTTGATTCACCAAAAGATTAGTGCTACAAAAAAATATTACACTGACTCAAAATAAAATAATGTGAATCTTTTGAAATTACCCTTACAAAAATATAAATGGATTCATTCCTTAATAAATTAATTAATTTATATGGTGGAAAATAACTAAGTATCCAATATTTATTAGTTATATGGAATATCTAATGAAAAATGGTGATTTCACTAATCTCCATATAAATAATTATTTTTACCTAAAAAATTTCCAAAAAATAATGAATGATGTAGAGGTACAATGAATTAGGGGGGAGGAGGATGATCATATCCATTTACACCATTCAATTCAACTGAATATCACCATAAATTGAGGTAATTAGAGGGAGGGAGTGATCTAATAAAAACATGTTCTACACATCCCGTTAGTCCTTAAGAAATAAGTGGACAAGCCGAATTTTATAATTAACAATGGTTGTAAAACAAATATCATTGTGTGAAATAGTATTTCATGCCATGAATTTTTGAGGTTATCCCATGGGGACAGTTTAAATATTATGAACTCCATTGGTGCACACCAAGTTCTCTATTGATTATTTGAATGGGATATCAATGATGTGAATTGGATTCTATAATATTTTTAACCACCCAACAGAATATTTCCATCTACAGTGTGTTAATAAACCTATATGAATTCCTCCAAATCTAAAAACATTTCCAAAAATACTATGTTTGTACATTGAAATTCTCTAAATTTCATTATGATCCATGGATATCAAAATGAACCATACACTAATAGAGGAAATTCAAATTCCTACTAATTTTTCAACTGGTTCAGATATCAGTTCATACATTAACATATCTATATTTCATAAACGAGGGAAAATTTTAACATTTCCTTATTTTTCTAAATTTTATAAAATGCCAATATTTCAGTAGACTATTCTATACCCACCTAATGAAATGATCAACATTATTTTTTAGAAAAATGATACACACGAAGATGTATAATTAAAGTCACGTGATGTTCCCATCAAATACCTTGATTGATAATTCATCCATTTTGATGAGTATAAAAAAATATCTCCCAATTTTTTGATAAGTAGTTCAATGAAAATTGTTTTTAAAAACCATTTTATATAATTAATTCAAATCCAACACATTAATTACTACCTCATCATTTATATTTTTTATCAACTTACACCATTGATTAGTTTATCCTTCAATATGATAAACATCTTGGAAGGCCATATATAACATAGGTAATTAATTGATGATGAGGATATTTTCTATAAACTTGATGCATTGTTCTAGGATTAAGGTATCATAAGATACACTAAATGTTGGAGACCTTTACCAAAAAAGTGCCTCAATTACTACTATGTCTCTAATAGGGGTATATGATTTTTCACCCTGATTAATGTTTCTATTGAAACCATGAGTTAATTGGGAATATATTTTCATAATTTTATCTACCAATGATCTTATAAGGTTTTCCATCTCATTTCTATAGCCCATACAGTTCTCATTACATTGGTTGCTGACTAGGTTCTTCCTATTGATAGGAATTGAAAAAATAAATGGAAAATTAGGGATGATAATTTTAAATCAACTAATCATATAAACTAGAACCAATGTAAATATATGGAAATAATCACAAAAAATATAAAATCCTTATCTTACGACTTTATGTGATTTAATCCATATTTTCCATGGTCTATTTCATAAAATATATAATTTTTACATTTTTTCAATTCATAAAGGTTTGTACAATGATTTTGAATTTATCAACGAATATCCCCCAATATAATAAACCTAGTTTTTGGTCAAGGACACTTTTTATTGAACTTGGTGGAGATTGATTGAAATCCAAATTCACTCTTTTAAGGGTTACTACACCAACGTACTACTCTTCTAGAGCCACATCCACTTATAATATCCGTAATGGGATTTTATTTATTAGAAATGATATAATCTATACTTTACCGTGATTTAGGGATGTATCCTACATTTTTTTCATCCCAATTTATTGAAAATAGTTTTTTAATAATGATCCCAAAAAATTACTATTATTTCAAATGATAACAAAAATGAAAACCCATATCATTAATATACCTTAATTCATCATTTATTAAATAATGGTACACATAATAAATCCTAGAAGATTTTATGGCCTGGTGTCCTTGGAAAATTATGTACATTGTTGGTCGATATGAATCCTACTTCCAACAAAAATAATTTAATGACTCCAAAAATATCCATTATATTGAATTGATCTCCCTAAACATCATAGGATTACCCACGAAGAAACATAAGAGAAGGGTGATCTACAAATCCCATTAATTGAATAATAAAAGAATAATAGAAAGGATGTAAAAAATGTGAGTCATGAGACAAATCAAAGTGAAATAAAATTACTATGAATTATAAACAAGATCAATTAAGAATGATATGAGATAAAAACATCAACACAATATTTTAATATGGGAGTAAAATAAAAAAATTCATCATAAAAAAAAGTCAAAACCAACCTCCATTTCGTCATAACATAGTGTTCTTAAGATATCCGCCCATTCACTCTTCATGGATTATCAAGAGATAAAAACGATAAAAAATGATTTTTGGGAAATATACTTTTATCCACAGTTGTCACATTCATATTATGTACACACACAGTCGTGACACATAGAACCTAAAACATATGTATACCTTTCACCACTTCTAATCCCATTATTAAGTAGTGTGGGTTAAAAAAATTACCACATAAATTATGGATAGTAACATCTAGTTAAATAACCTAGATTGGAAATGGGGATGTGTATTCACTATGGAAATTACTTTTAAGAAAAATCATAGGGTGATTTCAGTAGCATAACTGGTGTGGATAATGGTTTATAAAAGAGATAAAGAAGAATGAAAGGTAGTATCTCGTTACATGGGATTAATGTGGATAATAAATGGATTCATAATATAAAACTACCAAATATAATATTTTAAATAAAAAGGTCATAGTAAAAAAGAATGTAATTTGAATTAAAATAATATTAGAGTGTCCCTAACCATGATATATTAACAATTTATATAATGGTTATAATGAGACGTGATAGATGTTCAATGCATGATATTCATCGAATATCATCAATAATTCAAAACAATATTCATTTGTTCAGATTTTACATTTAATAATGATGTATATAAAAGTTTTATAACCTTTTATTTTTATAATTGTATCATATGAAATTGGTTATGTTGAAAAATGGTTAGATACTATATATAAAAAGATGCATTTACAACAAAATATAAATTATTTTATCTTAATAGTTATATAAATCAATCTCAAACATTTTATGATAATTATTATTATTGTGGAATGATTTTTTTTATTTTATCAATTTTTAATTATTTATCATCCAGTGAAATAATTTATTTCAATTCTATAAGATGATAGATTGATTATATATGGTTTAACTAATTGTAATATTAATGTTGAAATATTATAAAATATAATGGATGATGAAAGGACTACATTCATTTATGTATGCAGTAACATGAAAAATCATAAACTTTTAATACAACTATACCATAGAAAAACATGTATGTCATTTCAAATACTTTCATCATTTGTCCCCATACATTTTTGAAACATATTTTTATGATGTATATTCTCTCTAGAATAAATATATGTCATGGAATTTAATTGAACAAATTGAATATTAAACAAAAAACATTAATTCATACCCATAAAAATAGATTATTTTAGGAGGAAATTATGGGACAATATAATAATAATGAACATGGAAAAACTCATTGATATACAATCTGATATAGAAAAAAATGAAATAATTCATGTAAATCAATGTTAAACATTCCTTTTTATTCCACGATTACAATATTATTTTTTTGTTTCATAAAAAATGATCTAATATGTGATGTCCTGGGGCTGATAGAATTAGGGGCACTAATGAGTTTTTCTTACTATAAATGGATTATAATAGATGAAATTTTATTCAAAAAATATTTGGGTTACTGGAAAGGTGTGCAACATAATATAGGTTCTATCATGTGATGGTATTGATCTATTTTGTTAGATTCTTACTTCCCACAACATATTTCTACATTTCATTCCCATTTATAACATTTCTCCATGGATATAAATAAAAAACGATTTACATTCCTAATTAAACTAATATATATATATTCAGTTATATTCAATGTTATAGACCTACACTTGGAACCATAAATATGTGTATTTATGATGCTTCAAAATTCGGTTCTAAACACATATTATTCTTCTTCAAAGGAAATATTTTTTATTTCTATCATGCTAATTATGATTGAAAATTATTTCAATTCATACACATTAGTTATTGGATGTATGCTGAAGTGTAAACCATCATGTCGTAATTGTATAAATAATACATGATATAAATGTATTAAATAAAATTTTATTTTTAGTCTGATGGTACATATTTGATCCATTAATATTGATCATACATACCATAATAAACATATATTGTTTTAAAATACAATTATTATAATGAAGACACAAGATTATATTACATTAATGGTTGGGAATAATGAATGGAAACATAATATATTTTAATTCTAGAATGGATCGAGGAAATTTATAAATTCAAATAATGCTTCTGTTATATACAATTAAAATTCTAGGCAAAGTATTGTCATATTTTTTTTCTTATTATTCATTAAATTACATAAGTTATTGTTTAGATTTATTTTTCATTGATTTATTTTTTGAAATTTCTCATTAAGTATATAAAAATATTCAATGGGAATACCAAAGACAATATAAAATATCGTCATGATTTTGTGGATCATGGAATCAGATGAGAAATTTATACATAATATATCAAGCAAAATAACATGGTTTTTTCTATATGATACTTATGTGATTTAAGATTATAAAAAATTAATATGCACAGAGAATACCAATTTCCCTTATTGGTACACATGGAAAGTATTGAAATGTGTAAGGATACTGTAGTAAAAATAAAAAAAACTAAAGACTCATGACTATCATATCTGTGATAATGAATTAAATCCAATAGATATCAATCTAATTATCTCTTATTATGTAAGGGTGGCATTAAAGCTTTTGATTTATTTTATTTGGGATTATTGTGATAGAATTTTTTTCAATGTATTTATTGCAAAAAAACGTGTTTATTAACAATTAATTATGTCACTGTTTAAAAAAACCATTACTCCATTTTTTTAACATTCACGATACTCTTATTTATATTGACCACTCTATTTTACATAATGATTAAAATTATTTTGTATTCAGATATTAATGAGAATACGAAATACTCAGGGGTAATATATATAAGCATTTGATTATGTCATATCCCATTATTTTTTATTCAAATATTATTTTCCCTACACTTATGAAAAACTACAATATACATATATTTTATGTTATGGATGTGTTTTGGTGTATCCAACCAAATCTCCTTCCCTCTAATTGGTATTTCATCAACATTATTATTTTTGAGTTTCTTTATTAATAAATCATTTAATTAGTTTTAATATATTTAATAAATATTGTCAATTGTGATAACATTGTCTTTTTTATAATCATTTTCAGTTTATCTTATACTATATAGGAATTTATGTTATTTTAGAAACAATTATAGGGTTTGATTTAATTTAATTTAATCAATCTTAATGTGATTTCCCCTAATATTCAACTTTTTACATTAGGAGGTCACTGATGTTTGAGTTTTCGAGAATAGGATTGAAGATGATTTGGTGGGGTTAGAGTTGAATTATATGTTAATCTAGGATCATATAGGATTGATCTACTTGTATTACATTTTTAAGGTTGTTGTTTTTTGATATATGACTTGAGATTTAATGTTTTTGGGTGATGAGTTTTGGTGGATGTGTTAATTAAAGAATTTTTATAGAATGAGTGTGAGTTACGATACATAGGATTATGATATTGAGTTTCCCTTATCACTGACTCTTAATCGGTTATTATGGAACGAAGATGTAATTTGGTTAGGATACCTGTAGAGTATAGTCTTTTATATTTATTGATTTTTGGGTAGGTATGGGGTGGAGTGTGGGTCACATTATTTAATTACCAAATTTTTACAGGATCAATTTTTTTGTGGCATGGATTCTAAAAACATGTCGGAACCACGATTAACACTATGTAGCACATTGGAAATCACCATGTTTTTCGGTGATAAGCTACTCAATATGTTTAGTTATTCAGTGTTCTACCATGTTTTTTTAAATATATTCTTCTTAAAAATAACTAATTGTCCTCAATCCACACCTTTCATATGATTAATCTCTCAAATCCTTGGTGACTTAAGTGCAGTTTTTGGAGGACAATCACCATAATATTCAAAATAATTGACCCCTTATATTGAGTCATTGAAAACATAATTTTGGTGATTCTTAATTCCAACTTCATTTTCTCTGAATTTTTATTCAGGAGTGTGTTGGGTATAGTCTTCCTAGGTCCTAATATGGAAATATTTTGAAGGGTGATGACATTTTCTTGCATAAAAACATCCCAAGTGTGGTTATTATGGAATTATATTATCTTCTTCATCTATATACAATTCATTAATGATAAAAAATCTTTTATTTCTTGGGGATCCTTGTTCTATACTTATTTAGTAACATCTTTGATACAATAATGTTTTTTATTTCATATTGATGGAAATTAACAGATTGATATAACATGGTAATGAACCAAATATTTTTAAAGTTAAATAGGTATTTACACATTTGGGTTTATATGAATATTTATAAATTATTATGAAGTTATTACCACTTGAAAATAGTTATAGAAAAAACATTACTGTTGATCCCATGCTGTGATGTAGATTCAAGGAAATGTTAACCATTATTTTGATTATTTAATTAAATGAAAATTTCATAAAACATTAATAACATAGATATGCCAAATGTATTATTTATTTTATAAATAATAAATTTGGGTGGTAATTCCCTTTTTGTAGTTGGTTAAATGTAATTAATAAACTATTTAAATCCATAATTTAATTGGGGATCTTTTTGAGTTGATGGTCAATTATTTGTGTTGTTTGGGTGTGTATTTTTCTGTGCTTTTTTATACCTATTGAGGGACTCATCATTTATAGTGGTTATTAACACATCTAGGAAATAAGTAGAGGAATTGGGGATATGGTTAATTATAATGGGATGTTTGGAGGGTTGGATTATGGGTGTTGTATGATAGTTATAGTTCAATTATATTAGGAATATGAAATTGGATTTTTTTATGGAATGTAACAATGGTTTTTATGTCATGGATGGGTTTTTTATGTTCGCTAATTTTTTTACTAGTAACTATTGTATGAAAATTATAATGATAAAATAGTAATGGTATTATATGCAACTAAATATGTTTTCACTAGAATTTTTTTTTGTGGTAATTAGTTAATGAATTGGACGATATAATAGAAATGGTTCAATTATGTAAACAAGGTTTTTGTTTTGGGTTATCAATAAATATAGAAATGAAATGTTTAAAAATATGGAAAATATTGGTAAAAATTTAAATAATTATTTTTTAATCAATGTAATTTATGTGGAATTATGTGATCAGTTATTTTCCTGAATGTTTCATTTCATTATGTGGTGTTTGTAGGTGGTGGTTGATGTAACATTATGATTTATTAATGATGTAAGATATCCTAGTAAAATCATATGTGAACCAATAAGTCATGTTTTATGTGTTATCTACATCCTTTGTTTTTCAATGTCACATCTATTTTTACCCCACAAACATCATTAAATATTTACAGACCCCTTGATTTTCATAATATGTTTTCCCTAATGACTAGGATTGAGTGTTAGAGATGAATTATTTCCCCATCTTCCTCTGTCCTCCTTCGGTAGTAGAACATGAATATTGTACAATATTTATTTAGTTTTCCCACTAATTATGAAATATGTGGTGATGGATAATGATGGGATGATGTGATATAGGATGTGTTTCATGCATTTTATGAAGTATTGAAGGATGTTGTTGTCCTTAATGATTGGGATACCCCAGTACACTGGTTGTGCGATTATGGTATGACGTGTGAGGATAAAAATGATAATGAGACTAGAAAAGATTTAATTGGGCTATTAACTAATTCCATAATAGGTTGTTATGATCTTTATAGAGATAGATTATCTTGGGATCCAATAAATCCCATATAACAAATGAGAATGAGGTGATACATGGTGAACTGTATACATGGAAGGGATTGGTAAAAATAATAATATTGGGGGATTAAGAGAGGAAACTTAATGGGGATGTCGATGTAAGGATCCATGTATTATGATTATTTTTAACTATATTTATTATTTGTTTAATTAATTGGGGATCTGGAATTAGTTGGAATGCAATTTATAGGTTACAATTATGGTGAATGTTAGTTCTATTATTTATTCAGTGGATCATTAGTCTTATATTCTCAAATATTCAAAAGAGTCTTCGGGTGTGATCATACTAAGTATACATATGTCAGTTAGCCAATATTTATATATATATTGGTATTGATAATGTTTTCAGGGACCATAATAGTAATTGATCTCTTAAAGGATTGTGATTTTTTTGACTCACTTATTTAGAAATTATCGCGGTACAATTATTCTTTTAGATACATTTATTTATATTTCTTAAAATTCATATTGAGTTTTAGGTTGTTTTTATATTTATATAATGGGGTAGTTATTTAGTTTTTCATAATATTTATTGATCCCTATTCCAAATTGAGTTCAATTCATACCATATTATTATTTTATACCTTCTGTGAAAGTGACCAACCTAATATATACTAGGGGTTGGACAAGTGTAATGTTATTCTTTCCACTTTCATCCCAATAAGGGTACTAGTTGTTGGGTGATGGGTGTGATAGATGACTCATTTTATTTTATGTGGTCAGATACTATTTAATGACATTAGATGAATAAATATATTAATTTTGAAAAATAGTATCATTTTTAAATATTGGGAGTGATAATGAAAATAAAACGAATTAAATTACATTGATTTTAATGGTGAATAATTTAATTTGAATAATTGGTTAATTTGTTTTTAAAAAATATTAATAAAAAAAATTAAAATTGGAATTTGGGTTAGATAGATTATAATTTGAATGTAAAATATTTTCAATTAGTTATGGTATTCTCTTGATCATTTCACTAATATAGTTATATTGGTATGATTAATTAATTACTCTATAAAAACATATTTTTTGCATAAATCTTCTACATGGTGTCATCAATCATCCTAAAAATTAACCATAATTAGTTATGAGTCAATATAGTTTTGTATTGAATTTGGGATTAAAATTTTTATTTGTTTTGTTATGTTTGGAATGTAGTTTTATAGTAAATAACTAGAATTTTTTTAATAATTATTTCATTTGAATTCAATTATGTTATTTTGTTTTTTATTTATTAGGTAATAATCCTAAAATATACAATGAATTTTTCAGATGAAATTATATGAAAAAATAAATTGTTATATTATTTTAGATGAATTCTGTATTGATTTAAAAATTTTATGGTTATGAAAATATAGGATATGGAAATCATGAGTTGTTATAGTTTTAAGTAGTTTTAATTGTTTATTTCATTAATGAAAATTTTAATATTAATATCATGTATGAGTTTGTAAATTTTTTGTGTGTTGGATTGAAAAATTAAAATTATATAATGGATTTTAATTTAAAATAAATTTTTATGATTTTAAGAAGTTTGGATAATGAATTTGATTAATTTATGTGAATGTATTTTTATTCTCTATTTCTTATTAGAAGTTAATGTGAGTTCAATTGTTATGAATATGGTTTATCTATTTTGGAATTATTATTGTGTGTTTAAGGTAATTCCATGTTAGAAAAATTTTATTTAGTTATTTACCATGGAAATGATTACGTTAAACTATTAATGTGATGTCTAATGTATATTAATTATTCGAATCTTAGTATGGATTCATAATTAATAATTTATTTTTAGACCAAGGGTAATATTCCTACATAGATGGACGAGCTTGGGAAACATAAATAAGAGTTTTGTTTTACAAGGGATGACAAAAAATTATCATTTTAATGTATTTAATATGTATGTGTGTGTGTAGTAGTAGTTGTTGTAGTAGACAAAACTGGAAACATGATCTTGGATTTACCTGATATCATAGGAGAACATTCATTGATTGATTTCAATCATTTTTTCATATATTTAAAATCAATTCAACTTAATCTATTCCTATAATGACTAGATATGTAGTTTTTAATGATATAAAAATCATTATAATTGTGCATCATAGAGGTATGGATACTAGAAAAATTTAATAGTTTCCATAAAATTATATAAAATTTAGTGTACATTGATTTTAAAAATATATGTACCATCAACACATTTATAAAAATATATGTTTCCTCTAGATAACATTAAAAACATTTCTAATGTTTGAAGACTCTAGAACACAACTATGTACATTAAAAATATAGATAAATCCATATGATTAACATGAAATCAAGGAAAAATGGACCTAGTATAGTTTATGAACATTCAATGTTTTATCCCATTAATCTTACATATAGAGTCCCTAGACGGACAAAATATACAGTGTTTAATGATGTCCATATCTTTAGAAACATGAATCATGGGCTAAAACCATGAAAAAAATGGACGACTATTAAATAATTGGAAAGGGAAACTATATTTATTTCAGAAATATAGAACCCGGATCGATATCAATCATTGTTGTAGTTTTCCTGGGATGCATAAAAAGGGTTTTTTATATCTAATTCCCTAATGAAATTCCTGTATTATTCAAAATCATCAAAATAAAATTGGTGTGCCGTGAAATAATTGGAATACTATCCTTAAATTATATATATATTTTTTGAAATTTGGTATCAAATTAAATTTTTTTGTTAGCTCAAACTGACTAAAAATCAGTTTTTATAGATATCAATGTTTTTATAAATATTAGTTCGGGTTCGAAAACTAAAAAATTAAAATTAATTCTTTTTTGAAATCATATATCTTTATCCTATAATGATAAGTAAAATTTAGTAATGAAATCTATATATATTTGATTTTTTGTTTTTTAGATATTACTGAAAATTTTTTTTAGTGTTTTAAAACTCTATTAATATTTATGCGGAAGTCATAACCAAGTTAATGACCTCTTCATGATATAAAAAAAGTATTGCAGTATTAGAATATTTTAATTTTTATGAATAAAAAATCAGTCGCGAAAATTTTTATTGTGTTATGAATGATTATATTATTATATTTTTGATGATTTAATTATCCTTAAAAATGTGTGTAATGGGTAAAGAAATAAGAAAAATGTTAGTATTCTCCACAAATCTGTATCCAAATTACAATATATTTATTTATTTATTTTAGAAACGCACTCCATGTCAATACAAGTTATAATTTTATATTCATGATGCCAGATTTTTATTGATGATTTAGTTCTCAAAAATAATTGTGTAGTAGTCAAAACCTATAAAATGATATAAAAATGTTGATAAATAGTAACATAACATTATTGTAATTATTTTTGAAATTTTTTAAAATAACACACTTCATTCCAACATTTGGTGTTCTCCGAATGACTAAAAAATAAACTTTTACAAATATTAAAGTCATTAAAAAATAAATTTAGGTGGGAAATCCATTGAAAAAACCATATAATTCAATGAAATCATGAAATTGACAGTAAATTTATTTTTTAAAAATAATAACCAACAGAACAAAAATTACAGTAGCTGTTTCACATGTTGGTGGAAAAGAATTTTTATTATTTCAAAAAACTAAAAACATGTTCATTGTTTTCAAAACCAATAAAAATCCTAAAATTGATGTGAAATATTAGGAAAGTTATATTTGAATTATTATTGATTTTATGAATATAAGGCTTGTCAATTAGATATACATTGTGCACGGAACTGTTAAATAAGTAGTTTTTATGATATAAATTTAATTAACAACATGTGTTATAGGGAAATCCCAAAAAATAATCTATATCTCCATGAAATCATAGGGTACTAACTATAGTATTCTTCTGAAATATATGAATTGAAACTACATAAATACGATACATTATAGGCTCAAGAGGATGGAAAACATCGTTTTAGTGTTTTAAAACCCCATTAATCTTTCATGTAGCAAGATACACGAAGAAAAAAACTTCAGAATGATTTGAAATAATATTAAAATGTATATTAAATTGTTGTTGTCATTTATGGAAAGAGAAAATTTCATATACAAAAAGGTTCAAAAAATAACTAATATATAAACATTTAATAATGAACAAAAAAATTCACAAATATATATATATAAGAAACAAAAAAATATATATAGAATTTTATTTTAATTTTTTATGAATTAAATGCCTTATTTGGGATATATATACATTTATTTTTATATAAGATTATTGAAATTGTTTCATAGAATTTATCCTTTACTCTTTCTATCTAATGATATTGATTTTATACCCCATGATGGGAATCGAATTAACATCGTATTTATGTTTTTCGATGATACTATGCACTAACAATCATTTTAGTCATTATTATTATTTCTTTTTCAATATAAAATAATTTAATAATAATAAAATTATTAATATTAAAATTTATAGAAGTGTGATGCGTGACATTGATAAAATTTACAATCAAACATATTTTTTAATGTTAAATTTACATAAATGTTAGTTACAAGATTTGTTTAAAACATTTCATTTTTATAATTAACATAAATTACATTCAAATTTTCTTGTCAGTATGACTACTTTTGATGATATTGTAATAATATGAATTCTTCAAAACTAACCTTGATTTATATAATTTTTTATGAACATGCATATAAATGATGATGGTATTGAATTTCTTATCCTCCATTACATAAATAAGATTCGGTGGTTGGAATTATTTATGATTATAACTGGCTATGTTCCAAATCATTTTATCTATTAATGATTCTTATCCAATTTTTTATTAATATTTCATATTTTATACAGTACTTTGTTGAGGGAAATTCATGGTTAAACTCATTTTATATTTAGTGGGACATATGTAACACTAGATTATAGAACAAGAATTCATACTTCTTATAGGATTACCGATACTACTAATTCTACAAATTTTTTCCATTGTATTACTTCAATCACTATGACCTCATTATCTAAGGATTTCAATACATAATTTTTATTACTATATGATGAACGATCATTCTCCATATCAATTTCCATCAACAATGCCACATATTAAAAATGAACATGCTTATATAACTCAATATTATCAACACCCACAATCTTCTTTATAGGGAACTTCTCCCCCATACAACATACCACCATATCCATATACACAATCTTCTTTAAAAGGGTTTACTCAAGATTTTATATCTGTATCACTTCAGTATCAGGTAGCGATGTAAAATACTTGTTCCATTGTTAACATACCACCCCCATTTTACAATATACTTTCACTATTCATATTCCTAAAGAAAAAATACTGGAAAAAAATATATTTTATTTTTGGGTTTCAATTTTACAAATAAAAAAATTATTCATGGATAAATTCATATATATTATTTTTCTTCACCAACATAGTCTTTTTTTAGATTAGATTGATCATATTAAAATGTAGAGGATGATACCACACAATTATGTGGGAGTTATGGGTCATTAATATAACAATTATTGTTCAAAATAATGAATACATGCTTATAATTGTTTTGAACATTATTTAAATCCCAAACATCTTGTGTATACATTCAAAATTTAAGAGGTTCATTCCAATTTTAGAAAATTATTACAGAGTTGTTTGATACATAATAATGGAACATGCATGTTCTTTAATATGGTCGTTTAACTATAATAAACTTATATAACCATATATTAATTAGTAAATAATATTATTCAATGTTTTTTCCAATGTAGTTTTAATATATTATTTATTCAATTGAAAAAATTATAGTTCGAAGAGGTTTATATAGTTTAGTTAAATATGGAAACTATTCGTGTCACACTTATATGTTTGTTGGAAAGAATGAGTTTGTACATAACATTAGGAAAACCCAATTTTTGTTTTAATTCCACTATTTCAATATACATTTATGATCTTGTCTTTGAATAGTACCAAGTTTTAGGTAGTGGTTAAATTTTTATTAAATACTTTTCTTATTTGAAAAAGGGTTTAAATATATAATTTGATAATTTTAATTATGTAATAGAGGTTTTAAAACTTATTTATTGAAGTAAAAATTTTATCGAAATAAGAAAAATAATAGTTCTACAAAATACATGCATACACCCGGGAACAAATATATCCTAGAACATGAGTAAGAACATTCCATATATGATTTGTTTTATATTATATGATAGAAAATATTTATGTTTGTTGCCTTAATATTTTATTTTAAAATTTTCACTAAATGCACTTTCCACTAGTTTCTTTCCTTGAATTTATAAATTTTTTAATTGTATCAATCCAAAATTAGGATTACCAATAGCTACAAAAAATAGTTTACCATAATCCAATATAAAAATTTCTCTAATGCTAACATTTATAATAACCATACAACATTTTTAGTCTTACATAATTTATAAACCACATTGAATTATTCTCTATACGATATATTATCTTTTCATAAGAAATATATAAACTGGTAACATAAACAAAAGAACCATAAAACCATAAAAATAAATACATGGGAATAATCAAATATTAAAATATATATTAAGAGACTACCAATAACATAAAAAATAATTTCTTAACCTAAAACAATAACTATTAAATATATAATCATGTAATCCTACAACATTTATATATATCTATTTTCATCCTCAGACATAGAACACCCAAAATTATCAAATTTCAATCTAAAACAATTTAATATTAACATCAAAACATCAAAATATGTGAATATATAACTTATAAATTCTAATCAATGAACACATATACATGAAAACCAGAAACCAAATATATAAAATATTAATACCTAAAAATATAAAATAAATCTAAAATTTTGAAAATATATTATCCTAAAAATATGAAAAAAATATGAAACTTATTATTTCAAAAAACTAAAATATAGTATCCTAAAACCATCACCCAAAAACCATAAAACAATTTTATGAAATCAACATTTTATTTTAAAAAATATATAAAAAACATAAAAAAAGAGTAATCAAATTCATTTAACATGAAACCATTTTAAACATGATATAAATTTCATACACAAACATAAAAATATGTTTTATATTATTGTAATTAAAAGTGATTTTAATATAAAAATCATTATAACAATATCCTAAACATGATAAAAATTATACAATAAAATTACCATAAAACGTGGAAATAAATAAAATTAAGCCAAACCAAAATTGAATGAACATTAACTGAATAATACTATTTTATAAAATAGTAATTATATTTGAAATGAAAAAAATACTAAAATATTAGTCTATATAAATAAATAAATATTCTCCAATATAATCAAAAAAATGTAAATCCAAAAACATATTTGAAACATATTAATTTTATTTTTTATTCAAATAAATAGAAAAAAAACACAACATAAAAATACCTTAAAAAATTAAATTAAAATTATCAATATAAAATAGTAGAAATTAAAATTAATAAAATTACCACATAGAATAATAGGATATCCTAAACTAATACCACATTTCTATACTTAATAAATTCCTCATCAAATGGACCAATATTAAATGAGATTACACTAGGATAACATAAAACATCTTTAACAAATCTAAAATTATTTTCAATATATCTAAGAGAATACAAACCATACTCAAAGTCAACTACACAATTTTCATTTTATATATATATAAATAATATATCATCCTTTTTCTAATATGTTTATGTTTCCCATATAATGTGGTTTCTAGTTAAATGATACTATAACTGAATATTAATTTAATTTTTTGGGAATTATTATTATTTTGTGATATATATTATATTTTGTGTCAATTTTTTTTATCAAATTAGAATATAATATTTTATATAATTAGAATTTATGTTTGATATTATGTGGATAATTCGTATTTGAATCCTTTTGGTTTTTTATGCTATATTATAAAATTCATATTTATTTCTTTGCATTCCAAAAAAATGTAATTGAATATTAAGGGTCAACTTCCCCTCTCTACAATTTTCTATAACAAAGAAAAAATAATATTTGAAAAAATTTAATAGTGAAACTAATTAGAAAAAAGTATACATATATTAATTTATATAATTTTTATTAAATTCAATGAATTCCATAATTTTATCATTTTAATTGATGTGATATATTACTCGAATAAATCATTTTGGGACTTCGGAAAAAGAAATGATAAAAAATTATGGCCCAAGGGATCATTTTCATCCGGTATTAGGAGTTTATAGTCATTTTTGGGAATTTTGTGGGATAAAGAAAAAGATTAAACGAACTAAATACATTTTTAATATATCATTTCATGTAGTTTTGGTTCTGGCTATGCAATATATGATAATATATTTATCGAAACCATATAATAAAAAAATGCGAATGATATTCATAAATTCCAAGATTTAATAAATTAAAAAAACAAAAAAATTATATATGATGGGTCTTCTTCAATTTGACCAAAAATGTTTCAAGCATTTGATTCATATTAGATAGAAAAGAACTCTTTTTATTAGAGTTCCTCTACTCTTACTTATGATTTATTAGTGGATTTTGATGTTTATTCCATAAAGATGATGATTGTGTTGGTGAGATAGATGGTGATGATAAACTTCATATTTTTATATTATATAAGAAAGATGGTGTTGGTGTTGTATATTTTTTTTGTGAGGGTTTTTATGATAATTATATTGACAATAATTATTTAAATCAATTTTATTTAAAATTTATTACTATTTTATTGTACTATTTTTTGTATATATAGTTTTATTATTATATTAGTAGTGTTATTTTAACGATTTGTATGATTTTTAGGTCCACATCATTACCTTGTTTTTTTAAAATTATGGGTATGTAATTTCCACTACCCCAATATATAGATATAATTTATATGAATCCATGAATATTTATCATGGAAATATGAATATATCCATCGGTGAGTGCTAAGAAATAATTCTATAGATACGATATTTCCTATAGGTATTGATGTTTTAACTATTATAATATCATGTGTCTATAAATCTACAACCATGATTTCTTCCATTGGTAAATTCAATGATGCATTTCAATGAAAATGAGGACCATGGCTATAATGGACATGGAAATAATAAATATCCAATATTATATTTATATCCATGGTCTCTAATAATAGATATAGACTAATGTTATTGAATATTTGTGAATTATTGTAAACAATGTTTATATAATGATTCAAATAAAATTTTTTACAACAATTTTTTAATAAACCTAATTTCTCTGTTAGGATGCATTGATCATATATTATATACCATTGCGTATTACTATAAGTTGAAATATAGATAAGGAAAATGAAGAGAATCAGTCCATGTTTTTTGTAATATTATGTCCAATTGTATGAATCCAACTCCACGATGCATGTGATTATTATCATGAGGGTCATATTAAAACTATTCTTATAATTGTTACAATGCTAATATTATTTTTTTATAAAAAAATATTTTCCTTTTAAACTCAAAATCCAGCATAGTTTATAGTTTAATCATTTTAATATTATCCAAGTTAATAGTTATTAATAATAAATCATAAAAATCATTATCCACTAAACTAAAATGATTACTTTTTATAATATATCTATTATAAGTTACTGAATAATGAAAATATAGATCTAAAAATATTGGTTTTCTATTATTTTGAGATATCACAATATGGTATTAAAATAAATACTTTTACAGCTTCTAAAATCATCAAAACAAAGGATAATTTCATCAATAAGGCCTATTTCTCCCTCTATTCTTTTGAAACTCGATATTTTCAGCAACAACTAGGAAATCCAAATAACAGTAAATTAACTCAATATTTATATATTCGTCTATTATGTAATAAATAAAATCCTTGATCTCTATATATTAACTATTTTTTGTCATCTTAGTTAACTACCTTTGAATATATTAAAATATATTTGAGTCATCATTCATCGAAAGACACCCCAAATCCAAGAATTATCAATTTGTAAGGCTCTTGCAAATCATGGTTTTAATAAAAAAATATTTCTTCATGAAATGTTTTTCATTATCATATAGCTCCAAAATAGAAAATTGTGTATCATATCAAGAAAATTATTTTTTTGATATATACTGATATTCTAATTTTATAGTCTTTTATCTTCTAACATGTTAATGTTTGGTTATGAATTTTTCTCTACACCATTTGAATCATAAAAAAATATCTCTCCTAAAACCTAATTATTCATTGTTATCCATCTATTTCATCAACTTATATATGAACTCTAGTTTATTTTATCTCTATTTATGGATTGACTGATGATTGACATAAAATCAACCCTCTTACAATTCTAACATTCAATTAGCTAATCAAATGGACATAATTAAAAACTGATATTTAAAATTGATGATTCAATGGAAATAATGGGACCCCACCAATTAGATCACCTCACTTTTTCATCCTAATTTCTATCTTCTATAACTCTATTTTTTTTCTAATTTACTTACTTCACATCAGTCAATCTAATAAAATTCATTTCTTCTTCACATTTACTTCTAGATCTCAACATTTATTTTTGAATATTTATTTAAATATGTACTTACTATACATAAAATACTCTTTATTCTTCATATCATTTAATCATTTTTTAATTACATATAATACATTATATTTACGTCAAACAATGTTAATCCACATTACTGACTATGTAAAAAAATTATTTAGCAAAACCCTTCTAAATATATATTTTATCTCATTTATTCTCTCATCAAATACATACAGAGAATCATTAACTATCATTTCATAATCATTAATCATTAATCATTAATATGGAAACTCTCATTTGAAATTTTATATATAAATTTATCCATCTATAGTAATTAGGAATATCAAAAATCTATTGAAAGTTAACCTAGATAATATTTTTCAATAAAGAAGATAATTGTTCAATTATTTATAAGAATATTTCAACTCATAATTCTCATATGCTTTATAATGACACTTCTTTTATTTATATCTTTATGATAAATTTGGATTATTTTTTCCCACTCACATTTAAAATCCATGATTTTCAAATAAATACACTATAACTAGGTTAATAGGACATTTTTATATCTGAGTGAGAACCTCAATTTATCTTTAACACATTACGATTTATTTTCTATTATAAGAATAATATTGAATTATCTAGTAAATTTAATTTATCTCCAATGATAGTATCACAATAAAACCTCTCAAAATTTCTGAATCATCCCCTAAAATTTAAGCTCATCAATCATAACTCATCTTCAAATATTATAAATTCCTGAACCATCCAACTCCTTATCAATCTCAAGAATATTATTTTACAATACATTTAATCCAATTTTATAAGAGACATATTATCTAACAAACCATAGTATGTCTACTCCCATATGATTTTTTAGTCTATAATATGTTTTTGTTGAAAAATGAATCATATATATTTTTTATAATTATTCATATCAACATCCATGTATACTCCAAAAAATACTTCATGCATTTACATATAACTTTTTCCTCGGTATATCTATAAATTATAAAATTGTAATCTTCAAAAATATTCAAAATGAACATATTTAATGTTTCTCCTAGGATTTATTTTATTTCTTGAAAATACCACATCATTAAGGAATTCGAACTACAATATGTATAATAAATTATAATTATATCATCTTCCATAAGTGCATCCTTCAGATCGCACATCGTTCGATATTGTATCAACTATAACTTTATCTTCTAGATAAATAAAATTTTAAAAGATCACATATTAAAATCTGAAAAAAAGAATCATCCTTATTGAATGAAATTTGAGACACAATAATTTATAGTAGTATAAAACACTCTCAAAAACCATTAGGCCTTGACATTCATTGACACTTAATACAATCTCAACAATCATAATATATACACGCTTCACATAATTTTTTAGACAACATGTGTATAATCAACTAAATAAAATGAATTTACTTCTCATCAAAAATAGAATATAGTATATGTTGTCAAAAACAATTTGATATCCTCAGTAACCCATTTAGATTTATTATTATTAACCATTAAAATTCCAAATTCTATATTATTTTCCTACTTATTGATAATAAATTCAATGTGTTATTCATCTCTATATTATAAGATGATAGAGTGAGTGAAAGAGATTCTCATCTCCCATTCCATTCATTTGGGAAATTTCTTGTTCACTATATTATATTTTGTTCTATTTAATTTATACATTGAATTATTAAAAATATGGATAGAAAAACATTTATAAAGAAAAGAGCCTCTTATTAATAATGTCTATGTCAATTTGAGCCATGATTGATGTTGAAAAAAAGTGTGACTACCCTTGAAAAAAAATTCATAAGTGACTCACAAATTGACATCACATGAGGGAAAAACTCCCAAGGGATGTTGAAAATACTTTTAGCTAAAACGATTCCTACATACAAATAAAAAATTGGTTAAACTCCTTAAAACCCAAAATAACCATTCAATTCCTCCACCAATTTTTCAATATCATAAAATTGTATCTTTATCTTCTTTGAATTTATAACAGTTTCCTATATGAATATATGTTGATCATCAACACAACTAACTGATGAAAAATTTATTTATCAGAATTTTTTTCCAATTTCAAAATCAATCATATATTCAATTATATCACTATCGAGGATAATAAAATATAGAATAATAATATCTAGATCTTCAACCATTTGTGGTTCAAAATTTTATTCTTCTAATAAAATATATAATATATATAAAATCACTAATTTCTTAATTGTGGATCCTATATTGGTTTACTCTAAACAAATTACACAACATGAGAGATACCAATTTTAGTTCACCGTATAGGAAAACTGTAGAAACTAATGTAAAATATATCATGATGTCTATCTTCTTGTATCCTATATAATTCCACCACCGTCAATTTTCAATAGTGATAAATTATTATAAATATAATGGAATGTTGAAGAACATTATCTATCCTTTAATTAGACAAAAAATGATTCGTAATTGTTTTTAGAGAAATAAACACCAATTAATTCAACACGTTGGTAATTTCTCATGTTTTCCTCCTATTTTGTCTTCCTTGTCTAACCATATATGAACCGTATTCATTCCATTAACATATCATTATCATTGAAATTGTGTGTAATTTTATTTTAAATTTATATTTTTATGGAACTTGAGCTCTTTTATTCCATTCCTCTATATTCCCTACAACATCTAATTAATCTATCCGAACTACCATGAAAACATTAGAATCATTTTTAGAATTATAATATTTTGAATATTCATTTTCCAAATAACATTCAAAGAATATGTATTGGATGATTTTATCATCCCTTTATCCACCATATTCTTCAATCCTTGTATTTTATTTCAATCAACCATTAAATTTATTTTTGACCCTTGGTTTTTTCACATGTTATGAGAATATGATGAATATTTTCTTAAGTATTTTATAAAGGTGAATAGGCCCAAGAATGATTAAGTAATTTTTCATAAACCTGTAATATGAGCACAAAAACATGAAAATAAAAAGGCTAGTATTACACCCCCGATGTGGAACTTAAGGACTGGTTACCCCAAAGTGAGGAACCAGTGCTAGGTAACTATGATATCAACCATCTCATCCAACCTCCTTTGACTGGGTTCCATAATTTTTCAATAATCAACTCAATGGAGAGCCTCATTTGATCGAATAGTAAAATGAATGAAGCCTCTATGCTCTGGTCATGTAGATTCCTCCCCCAAGTCATAAAAAAAATCTATTAGGTAGTTCTCTAACACTAGAGAAAAATGGAAATTAAGGTGATAACAAGATCAATGTTCCTCAAGTGTCCAAAACATTGGACACCTGTGTGAGGACCCATTCACCCTAATTTTTCAAACACTAGCATGAAGGACTCCACGCTAACATGGTAAAAATGAGAGACCCATACTTTTATACATGAGGAGTCCCTTGGAACCTAGATAAATACATCACCCAATTATTTCTTCCTAGTTTTTCCATGTCCCATTGCACCACCGGCTCAAATTGGCCCACCATCCAATATGAAGCACAGCTTGCTTCTATTAGTTCCTACATGAGGCACATCTTTCACCCAAAAACATTACCTACAAGAGATGGCTTATATACCCTCTTTCAAGCCATCAATTGTTCGGATCCCCTTCCTTTTGATTCATCATCTGAGGGGGAAAATGGAATCCTACACTAAAGGCTCCTGAATTGTTTGACCATGGAAAGACGCACCCCAGTGTATCTACCATTCAAAAATGAATTCCTTTAGTAAATGGTGTCTCAAACTTGTCCTACCTATTGGGTAGGGCCATCTCATGGCATTATGATATGCATCCATTTTGTCATGAGGACCCCAGTCCTGGGTCCAGTGTTAGGTATCTACTGGTTCAATATAATAATAATGATACCATGTTCATTCCTAGTCATTTCATGGTCCACTGAGCTTTAGTTCATTACATTTAGGGATATGATCATGTGTTCCTTACAATTTATTGTAATATGGTCTTATAAAAATCTCTTACATTTGAACCAATAACTAGATAATCCCTACTAGTGTAATCCCCAAACCTTTCATTATGGGATGTATGCTGATATGCAGTTAGATGTGAATATCCAATATAAAATGACTGTAGTATATGGGAATTTTAAATCCCTTTCTTCTTATCTCATAGCCCATTCCACTTCCACAAGGGGATGAAGGATCATACAGGTTTTCAGATCATACACTTCCTCTTGCTTCTCACATATGATCATGCCTCATGTGGCATTATTTGTTAGTTACGATTATGACACCCTCATGGTTAGATGAAGGCCTTGATAGAGAATGGTTTCCCAAATCATCCTCTTACATTAATCTTGAGGGCCTCTATAGGTGTGAGTCTCCAAATCCATGTATCTGATCAAAATAGAATCCACCTATATGATTTAAGTTCTGAAATCACTCCTTGATCTTTAAATGGGACATATTTTCAATGATGTAAATGAAAGAGAATCCCCATATGTTGTAAACCCAAAATTAACCCTCTCAATGGGCCCTATTATATGTGATTAAAACCTTTAGGGATAAACTCTATATAAGGGTCATCACAACTAAACTACATGGGATTTGATTCCAATCGAAATGGGATATATAAGATGCCTCTTTGATGACCAAACCCAATACTCCCAATCCACCCTAACACTATCTAGGCCATATTCCTAGTGGTTTAATGACCATAATGGGACTCCATATCCCCTTTAGGTCCTCTAAGACACCTTCATATATGTCCCACACAATGATCATTCTAGTCACCTTCCTCCTTGAAATTGTTTCCTCAAGATGTTAAACTGCATAGTTTAGTCCACGTCACATGACCATAAAAGGATTAATGTGTCCCATGAAGTTGAACCAGACAATGTGGGTTTTGATTCCATTCGCGATGATACATATGAAATCCATATTATGGGTCTCATCTTGATATCAAAAAAACTTCCATGTTCCTAGATGATGATACAGTTATGGGAACCCCAGAATATGGCTTAAAACAAGAAAAATTATAATAAATGAATAAGGAATCTATTATTTGTTCAAAAAAGGGTACCATTTTTAGAGAAACTTGAATATATACTTATATATAAACTGATATATTACCTAAGATACATAAAATTGATTCCAAATTCCATGCATGCAAAAAATTTATAATTATCTCAAGTTTGAGATTCATCGTATCTGGGAATTAACTAATGATTCATGAACATATAATAAATATCTAAGATAGTAATATTGTAGAAAATAATTCCCATAAAATTGGTGTAATGAGACAGACCTCCCATCTTCTTGACCAATAAATGTTCTTAAGAATCCTTGGACAAGTTACCCAATGAGTGCGTGACATTGGAAATTAGGTCCATGACTCATCATGGATTTGAAGACCATTTGGTGTTTCTGATTCCATGAATAACACTATTTTAATATATAGTAGAAGGGATGTGGGTGTGTGGTTTTGATATGAAGTTTGTCTCCAAAACCTCAAACAATTTCATCGTTTTCCTATATGGAATTCTGGTAATAAATAAAAATGATTAACCAAACATGAATCCTAAACCAAGATTAATGTTTGAGCCACCTATTAGGCCGCATTCGATCTCAAAAATAAAGAGGGAAAAAGGAAATAAAATCTGCATGTGGTCATTTATTCAGATGATTCTTTGATGTGGTTATCTTTTTTTTGAAAAATATTTTAATAAATATCAACAAGATATATATTCAATATATATGACGTTACGCCATATCTCACATATATATTCCAGGGATAACATTCAGGTTATGACCAATTCAAAGAGAAGGGCACCGTAACCCACCTAGCATAATCAATTATGGGTCACAGATGAACCAGTTTAGAATTTCATCAAAAATGGAACCCTTCCGACCTTGGAGGTTGCTCAGATGTCACATTAGCTCTCAAGGCCTCTTTACTCATCCCCCAGCGATGATCGAAAATCTATAATCTAATAATTCCAATCACTATATGTAATTATTTTATATGTCTATCCTAGGAAAACAACATTCATATTCTCTTTTAACATAGGGGGGGGAGACCGAGAGGCCAGAAGGGAAATATATCAGATGAAGTATGGATCTTTTCAAATGGATCCCTCTAGTATTTTCCACATCCAACACCACAAAATAGTGAATTCTTAATATGATGATATTGTTGTCCTCGGGATTCTTTCCCCAGTCTTCCAAACTAAAGAACATAAGAATGGACCTTCAAGGTCAGTAACATATCAATAGTGAAAAATGTCCCCCCATTATCCCCTTCGAAGAATATTTCCCATAAAATTTGGTTGAAAAATAAAAGTAGGCTAACACACCTTAAAACACAAAATTAGATTTTCAGCATACTCTTTTGGAAACATCCCACAAATCCCACAAAAAAAGTCATTAACAAACCATGTGCAGGAACCATCACCTTCAAACAGACACCAATACACATAGAACACTATTTTCGAAATAGGCAAAGAGGTAAAACAATAAAAACATACATTAAACTATAACATACTCACCCACCTACACACGTTCATCATTCCTTCCATTAGAAATATCTGGAAGCATCCATAGAAATGTGTTAGAATGACACTATGTGAATAAGCGGTGGACCCATATCTCTTCCCCTAAACCTCTATACATTCAGTAGTTTACTATTGGGAAATGTAAGACAAGAGAAGTCACACACATATGTTTTAACCAAGGAATGGGCATATATCCTTGTTCCTATAATATAAGTCCCCATGCATACCATTGAAACTAAGACATGGTTGGTAAAAACTCTTACATACATCATAATGTCCTTCCAGGATATCATAACAATGACAAAAGTAGAATAGGGGAATATGCAAAAATCCATCCCTAAAAAATGTGTGATTCATTAAAATGTCACTCATGAGTAAAAACACACATCTTCCCCCATATAGGACGGTCATGAGATAATCCCTTGGGATATATAATGATAATCAGATCAGGTCTATACTCCCATTCTAATAGAGGTAATCAGCCCATTCCTTTTACCACTCCAAGTTCAATACATACCCTTTCCATAATTGCATAATCTAATCAAAATATTCTATTAGATCCATAAAAGATATCCAAACATGATTTTATACCAGGAAACAACATTCCCTAGCAAGTGTTCCCAATCCCACGTAAGAAGGAATCCAAAAAAAGACTCTCCATATATACTAGAAAATAAAGAGTTGATCTATGGGCCCACATAAATTAATGATTTAGTTCATTAATTACTCATATTTTTATCAGTGTAATCTCATGATACTACTCTCATGTTACCAAATTACGTTAATAGTAAGAGTAATTCTATTGGTCCTTCTTGGAAAATTAACAATGGGGGATTTCTTCATGTATATATTCTGATCATTCATGAGTGTTCATCCCTCACTGAGAATCATGAATGCCCTTCACATGGACATATGATTAAACCACACTATGTTTCTTACCTTGTATTCCATCCAAAAATTCTTACCTAGGGTATATATAGAAAGAACTATCCTTTCAATCATACATTAATCCATAATGGTAGTCCTTATGATAATGACATTCATAATGAAAATTTCCTCTATTGTAGTGCTTCACATCATCAAGAAGGACCTCCCCTAGTAAATTTAATGATTTAATATTTTCTTACCATGATGGAAAAATAAAAATGAGGCTATTCATGTATTATATTTTTTTCATTAATAAGTGATATCATTTCTTAAATGATAGATAACGCAATGAGACAATAAGTCTCTAGACCACCCCTGGACCACCTTCCTTCCAACATAATAATAGATGTCACCACAAATATTGTCTTTTACGATAAAAAAGAAGGATTATTTCAACATTTGTTGAACTAGGATGAGAAGACTCTAGTGAACGAATAACAATACACATTGAACATGAGAAGATAAATCGATAAACATGACATGTCAGACTTGTTTTAGCCTTAAATACTTCTTATATCAGTACTCCAAATTAATATCGTATGGTTGTGTGCACGAAATCCACCTCATCATATGAAACTGTCTTCATAAATTGATAGAAAATCCATTACCCTATGATGACTATCAATATCACATCAATTTAATATAAGGGATACCCCAAAAAATTGTATTAGGGAAACACCCAGATGCATGACATCCAAAATTGGGGGAAAACAAGGATCCCATCATCATGAATGTCTTCTAATGATAAATGAATTGTTCTAGGTGATAAATGTGCCACATATAGTGTTCATATTAGATGATGTGGGTGAATATGGGGAATTGAATTTCATTATTCTCCCCATTTAGTAACTTCTTCTAAAGAAGAAATTATGCAACATTATATATTCCGACTAACATTGAAAAACATTCTGTATTCACAACTCATAGTATTATAAAAAAAATAGTTTCAACCAACACTCCAAGATGCCATGAAAAATAGGTGTATCCATTTAAATACATTCTCAATGATAATATAAAAATATCAAGAAAGGCACTCGATTTAGGGATTGAAATGGTAATAAAGTGAACATGTTATATATATCAATGATTTCATTAGATGCTAGTGGTTTGGGTTTAAAGCAAGATATTTTCCCATATTATATTCAAACTAAAATGTGTATAATAATGATGGAATCGGTGATAACAAGAACCCTGAAAATCCATTAGAAACACCTTCTTTTGTAGGTGGGTTATTTTTAACACAACCTTTGATGTTATAAATCCTTAGAAATTGATATTTGGAGGTGGAAGGGGAAGTACCCTATCCCTTAGGAATGTGGGATTTTTATAACTCAATATCCCACTCCTTATTAGATGTAATACTCACCTCGATTTAGGGGATTGAGGTATAACAAATCCTTAGAGTGAATCTCATACCATGATCTGGTATCCTCCTTGGAAACATAATCAATAACAAATTATGGAAATCACATTCATATCATCACCCCTAAATTGGATCTAATGGAACTAGATAATAGTAGGAAAATACCTCATGGATAGTGAAAATAGAGGGAGCCTCATAGAGAGATTCGTGAAGAACATTCAATGTGTTATCGATCCAGTAATTTCATTAACACCACCCTTGTAGATCATGAAGAACATGAGGCCAATATGGAGGAGCTGTAATAGAAAGTATAATATCATAATGCAATATAAACCAAAAAAAATTAAGGAGGTATACATACCTGTAACAAGAGACTTTCAAAAAATATAGGAATTCCCCCAACCTCTATATAAATAAATCTTTAATAAGAATCCAATAAAAAAGGATAAAGGTATGATTTCACCTCACCATCTGGCTGAATTGGATGAACCCCTTACACTTGGTAAAATATATTTTTTTTAAAGTGTATGATAAGAATGATATGGATTACCCAAAAATGAAATACAATGATGTATAATTCCTAATGTATATGTTTCTTAATAGGTCCCTCAACTCGCGTTACCAACCAGAGTACCTAAAAAATGAGGGTTCACTACAACAACTGATGCGGAAAAAACATCATCTCAATGTGGTTCACCCAAAACAAATATATCTAGATCCAAAATTAGTATATTGGGGGTTCCCTATATTTGGAATACTATCAGAATCCATCCTGGAACATCCTTACTGACCATCCCATATAAGTTACCCAGAAATGATATTAGTAGGGCTACCATAGTTGGCCTTACCTACTACAACTGCTATTCAAGATCTTGCTCTGTAAGACACACCTTGCAGTCTCTTCAATGTAATTAAGTCACTAATAGATTCATGGGAAGCTATTAAGGAATGAGTTATGCTTGTATATCCAAAAAAAGTGTCCTTACCCTTGTTGGAAAGATGGTCTTCTATGCATGAATTGGAGTATGGTTTGTGTTTGTTGTCAATCATCAGTGGAAGGTCAAAATGTGTACTAGCAAAGTGATCATACAGTTCAAGCAGACAACAGTATTGAAGGTCCCACCGTTTCCTAGAGTTTTCCAAATTTTTGGGCCTGAAAATCGACAAATGGAGAAATGTATTTTTGGAAAAGAGACTTGTGCGCCGTGTACTTCAAGGAGAGGAAACTTGCATGCAATATGTTTTCCAAGATCAGAACATGGAAAAATGGAGAAGCGATAAGGGCCACACATGTTTTGTGCTGGTCGCGCATGTGACCTGCGCGCCAAGAAAGGACTTGCACATCGATGCCTAGAAGGTTTGGAAACATTCACGTCGGTTGTTCTTCATGATCAAAACATCACAATATGGAAAAGGAAAGTAGGTCACACAAGTATTGGTCTGTTCTTTCAAGTGAGTAGTGCGACAGAGGCTAGGGCGATTGGATCTGTGCTCCGGGACTTGCGCGCTATGAGGACATTTGCGTGCCACCGTGCAGGGGGGCCATTTTTCCTATAAATAGAAGACCACCCCTCGTCATTTAGAATGAAGTTCAAGATTTATATATTTTTCATGCTCTCGTCGCGCAAGTGGTAGTTGGGTCGCGCAAGTAGATTTTGCGCGCCGGTTGTTGGCTATGCGACCAAGGAAATTTGGGGGTTAAAGGTGCAGAGTCACGCATGTTTGGAGTTGAAGGAGGCAGTGTCACACAAGTTTGTTGGTGTCACCTGCGTGCCGATTTTGTACCGCGCAAGTGACGTGCACGCCATTCTTGAAACTTGCATGCCGGTCTTGGAGAAGTGTGCCAGGTGAGGTTATTGTGCGCTGGTCGTTTTGGAGCTACACGAAAACTAGATAATTTCCTAATACATTCGGTGCAAAATGGTATTACTATACGAGTGAAAGTTGGACTTGAACAGAGAATCTACATTCAACAGAGGACTCATTATTTTGTAATGATGAAGAGACCATCACATCTATAAACTGAGTGTGACTTCACTAAGGGTAGTGAGCCAGGGGGAGTCAACAGGAGTGACCCGAGAGAAGCAGTGAGCTATTCCTAAACCTTCGTAAAGGTAGCGAACCTAGGACATAGTAAATGTTCCTGAACCATTGTAATCCAAAAATAGGGAAGATTAGTGGAATTTGGTACGATCAACAACTAGTGGGCGTATGCTCTTTGGGCATAGCCCGTATCGCTGAACCAAGTAAAAATTGTTTTGTCATCTCTTTGCATGTGAATGTTTCATTGCTGATAATATTCATCAATCAGGTTTAACTAGTTCCTACCAACGTGGGAACAAGATCCTTGTTTTTAAAATAAAAAGTTGACACCCTGATTCACCCCTCCGCTCTCAGGGTGTCCCGAGGTCCTACAACCCCAAAATGGGTTGATCCAAATCCATCCCCTATGATCATGGGGAAAAACATTTCAAATTTTCAAAGGATTAGGAGACCTAGAGAATCATTTTAAAAATTTTCTATACCTATGGGATCCTTCTATAGTGACTCTTGAACAATAAGAAGGAATGAAACATAGGTTCATTGAGAAAACACTATTGGGTCCATCCTTTGTGTGGTATAACCACTTTCTTGCCCAGTCAATTATAGGGTGGGAAGTTCTCAATCATAAGTTTATATTCCAATTTATTCCAACAATAGTGAATTAAATAGTACATGGCCTCTCCAACATAAAAAAAATAGGATAGTGAGTTTTTATCAGGTTTTATTTTGGGGTTAAATGGGTTTAAATACTCCATAATCCATCAAATTTGTCATGAAAACTTTTTTCCAGCATTATATATAATCATCATAGAATTTTGTGTACACCAATAATCCCAATAAAAAATAATGTTGGATTTTAGGATATCATCGAAATTCGTCAAATAATTGGAGAATCCATAACATAAACCAAGGGTACGCCCTGAGTATTTCAATCAGCTCATAGAAATTGACCAGGGAAAGTAGATGCTACCATTTTTACAAATATACCATCCTAGCCCCACTCAGTATCTATAGATCACACTATATCTTGTGGTACCCCCTCACGAGGGTCAGTGACAATGCCAAACTCATTAAGAATGGAAAAGGGATTATGGGAAGAACCATATTAATGATATGATGATTAAGGTTTTTTCTTTTTGAAATGACCATGTTTCTGGATATTTCTTATCAACATAGGAGAATAACATGAGAATGTTTCCAAACCCCAAGAATCTATGCCAGGATATTGATGAATATCTCTTCAAATATTTCCGCTTCCATTGAGTATTGAGGAGAACTTTTATAGAATGTATTTTATGAAATAAATCTGGAAATTGGTGAATTTGCAAACTATAAGATATGAAATCTAGTTTCATAATTTTCTTATGTTTCTACCACCAATAAAAATATTGAGAATGAATGGTAGGAAGTTAACATTAAGGGTAAGTAAGTTTTTATTGATAGGATAGTCAAAAATATGATCAATTGGACTCATTATATCCTTTAATCTTAGTTTATATTGCCCATTGTGCCCATACTTCTTCCACAATGGCACAACCAATTCCATTAGTGACATATTCCTTCAAAATACAATCATCCAAGAAACAACATGGTCAAAATCATGGTAAGAATGAATAATAATTATAATCTATACCAAGGTTAATGATGTCTTTGAATATCTTAGACATCATGCCTTACATAATATAAAAGAAGATGTCACCCCAAAAAATGACACCACAAGAGTAAAACATCCAAAATAGTGTCCTTACAAGACAATAAGTTTTTCATTAGTTCCATTATTGTTATTCACATAATGGATCCATTCTTAGATGGTGAGTGAGGACATGATCCTAAAATTCATATATGATTTTTTCAATTAGGGGACGATTCCTATAAAGAAGAGGATATATATAAAGGAACAATATTTATAAAAGTAAATAACTAGGAAACATCCATTATCTGACCATCTACACGGTCAAAACTCATTAGATATCCCTCTAATGGGATCAACATGAGTTATAATGTTCCAACACATAATAACATTCTCAAATATTCCATTTTCTACCATATATTGATAGCGTGTTTGGTATGGTGGGAGGTTTTACTGTAAAAGATTGACATATAGTTTTTTCCACCTAATGATGTGAATGGTAAGAGTTTGGATGTTTTTAGAATATCTATATAAATAATAAACATTATTAAATACATGATGGAAACATGTGGAGTCAATTTTATTATAGAATGAACCCAAATAGGTTAAATGAATTTTGATGGAAAATCCAAAATTCCAACATGGAAGGGAATGGAAACAACCATGATTAATAAATTCATGTTAGCAGATATTCTCATATCTCAATGGACGGAAATTTTTCCTAACTCCTTCAGATTATTATAAATCTATACACATAATGATATTGAATGTCATGCCATCATTTCAGGCCTAAAACTAGAAAATAATTTACTAGTATTTCACATGATGATAAATTGTAATTCAAACATTATAATAAAGTTGATCTATATTGATAATGACAATAGAAAAGAATAATTAATCCACTGCATGACTATGTCTTAAGAAAAATGGAAGAGTTCCCCTTGGAACTAACATGGTCTCATGAACCATGATAATATAATTTTTAGGTAGATTAATTGAACATTAATTCAATGTCATTAGAAGATCAAACCTAGGAAAAAAATTCTTCAACATTTGGCTTTACCAAATGGTCTCTCATTTTTCTCATGTTATCAATGAAGTGGTCAAGGAGGTCTACTAATTTCCTAAATCAAATGGAAACGTTACTAGTTGGATGATTCCTATAATGGAATACATTAAATATTGTCTTTCCTCATCAGATAGAGAAAAAAATTAAAATATGATGGTAAGATGCCGACTATAATCTTTCTGATAGCCCAAACCACTGGTGGGTCATCTATAATTAAATCTTTGATGGAGTCCTTTTTAGAGGTATTGATGATGAATAGACTACTACTATCATTAATTAAGTACACATTGAAGCCTATAGTTCCCACTAGTCAGGATATTGAATTTTCAATCATATCTGAATGGTTAGATACATTTTTCCTTTATTGGCGCAAAACTGCAAAAAAGTTTCTAGGATGCTTCATTCCTTCAAACTGCCTGCTGAAAACATCCATCAACCCCATGAGTTACTGCAGGAATCCAAATTCACATTGATATTTTATGTATGGTGGATGGATATTGTATAAGCCTATACTTATCCTACTAATACATAATTCAAATAAATCATAACTGATATTAGCATCTTTTCCAAATTGGAAGAGGAAATACCATCAATGATGTCTGAAAAAATGTGTTATTAGCTTCATGAAAACAAATATTTTTAATCATTCTGGTGCCACTTCTACCATATTTTTTGTTAAAGAAACGAATTTTTGTTCTTTTTAGATGGAGAAGGTATATATGTAATATAATATCAAGTACAACTAGTCTTTCGACTACCATGTAGTGGATAATTGATATATAGAGGCCTTCCACATGACCTTGTTAAAAATTATCCAAATGGGGGTAAATAAAGATTAAATTTATTATATTAGAAATAATATGCATTGCTTATGCTCTTACCAAACCTCCACTGGTACCTACACATGGGAAACACAATATTCTATTTTTTACGGGAAAATATCATTCCTTAAAATTGAGGTCTATTTACTATCACTCTATATATCTATCTATGATCAAAATTGCATATATGAAAACTTCTAAAAAATACGGGATGATATAGAATGTATCATTGAAAAAATATTTCACACATTCTATCTATTGGAGGTCCATAAAAATTGGATAGAATGGGATTTTAATAAGATTTTATTCCAATGTTATTTCATTATATTAGAACTAATATTGGCCCTTAATTCTCCATTTATATTAAATAGGAAGCATCCAAATATTTAGAAAATGTAGGAGGGTCCTATTCCATTAATGAGGTCAACTATAACAGATCATATCCCTTGATCTAGATTGAATATAATTTCATTATGACCCCTACCAATTCGAGGATTCTCAAAAAAGACTTAATGTGACAAAAGAGAAACATATCTCAGCTGCTCGATGTTAAAATCCATAGCCAGTCATTGTCAGAAGACCTTAAAAATCATGAAACATTTTCCACATACCTTGGCGATAGACTTCATGAGACTAGATGTCCTTCCTATATGAAATTGAATTCCATTGTTTCATGATCTTGTACGAATATCCATAAAAGGAAATCCATTTCAACCTAATCGAACATCATAAAACTATCACAAATTATAGTCTAAGGAAGACGACATTAATCTTCATATCTAACATCTAGTTACATGATATTAATCCACATGATTTTTTGTTTTCTCCATGATGTGAAACATTATTGATTACATATTTATTTTAGGATGTAAAAATTCACAAAGATTCTTTATGGGTTTGAGTGGATCATATCCCTTAGTATTAGTACCAGACCAAACATCTATTAAAGATCTACATGTTGATTTATTTCATATATCGTAGGATATATAGTGAAGCGTATTTTTCTTATCCTTGGTCAAGAAAAGAATTGAAATTTTTTCGTTAACTCCCTATCTATGATTAAAGATTAGATATGTATCCTATCCACATATTGACATGTCACAATTATTTCTGTAACATGATAAGTAATAAAGATAGGGATTCAAATAAAGGGCCAAGACACGATAAAATCTAATTACCCATATCCTTAATTTCTATTATCTTGTTGTAGTAGAAGAAACCATGGCCAATCATTATTTCTCACCAATATAAAATATCATGATGGAATTGAAGTTCTATTAATGGATCCCCCACATGACCATGGAATATCAAATCCCATCATGGTTACTATGGGTCTATTTGCAAGAATAGAAAATTAAAACCATATGTCTTTTACGAATGAAATTAAACATCATTTTTTACTCTCAAACTACTTGTGGAATGATTATTAAACCAAAAAGATACATAGTAATGGTTGGGACCTATACCTTGGTCTAGCCACACTGTCCCTTCTTCACATCTTTCACCTATGTCTTCAATAAATGACTTTAAATTTCAATGTTCCTAAACAACTATGTGTTTTTTATTCTCCTTTCAGTGAGTTATGTAGTGATATAGAGACCTCATTTCTTCATCCCAGTGATCAGGTAATGAATAATTCACCATATCATACAAAAATAGGAATTATCTATTTCGGGAATATTAATTTCAGTTTCCTAATGTAGGGTTACTTTATGGAAAAATTACTTCCCTCATATAAGTATGATCAATCTAAGAGATTGTGATCATTATGTTAAATTCCATTCCAAATTATATTTTATTCATTGACATTTTACTTTCACATGTGACACTCATAATAATATGAAAGTTTATATTTCAATAATATTTCTCCAGCTATTGGTTGTAGAATTTCTAAAATCTAATGAATCCTTTTTTGGCTATATAGTAACACACAAATGTTGTATTTGCATATTTCACCCACCAAAAGATCTTCTTAACTATATAATTCACCTATATGACTATTTATGAATACAAAATATTTGGATTTGAATAAATTCATCCAAAAATGTGTTTTTTCAGCCAATAGATCATTCCCCCTCAGGGTAAGCCTCCTCAATCAACGCATGCCTTGAAGACATCATTTCGTAACTAAACATTCTACCATGGTCAATGGTCAGACCGCATATTCTAGTTTAATGTCACAAATATGGTTTCAATAACCCCCAATCTCTTTTTTACCACTTCCTCCATCATCTCTCAAGTGTTTCGGAATAATCATTGTACTATTGGCCCCAAATTTACTCATAATCTCGATAATACTATGGTTCTAGTAGTATGACCTAGAACAACAAAAAATATATCATCCTTATCACATAATGGTATAATTAATGATATGTCCTGATATCATGACTTTAAACTACCATGTTTTACATAACTATGTATTTCTTGATTCACATTCAAATGATATATACAGTGATGTATGAACACCATGGTTTGGGCCTAAACTGAACTGAAAAAGGAAACCCCCTTATTTTCTTTTTTTTGCGATATATCTACATAGGAATGATTTTTCACCCAATATTTTATAATTTTTACATTAAATAATAATTATATTTTCTTTTACATTCGTTGCATAAACCAAACTCTTTGTTTATGTAAATTTGAATATCCAAAAACATCCTTCAGCCACAGGTAACAAAATATCATAATTCCCTAGAACTCCTCTTTTTGACTAGGCAGTAACATACCCCGTTGGGTTTTTCATATGTCTCCCTTAAACAGGGCTTTTTAAAAATAGGATTCCTCTATTTTCTTAATGAATTAACATTCCCCTATTTAATTTTCATAATATCTAACACTAAATAGGTTTTCTTATTAGTGTTTTATTCATTATCAAGATATTCCTCTACTATCCTCATAATCTATTTTCACCATATCACTCTTCAAATCTAGAGACACCATATTATAACTCACAACCATTCCCCATTGTACATGAAAATGATCACATGACATTAAATTGAATGATGCCTTAACACTTTTCAAAGTGGGGACCCCCTGATGTTAGTAATTTAATAGAATGTACCTTCCCTCACAAAATCTAGATTCATAAATGATCAATTTCAAAATCATGGATTATTCCAATTAATATTCACTATTTGTTTTCAGAAACCTTTCCTTCTAAAACCTTAATTCGTGGTATTGAGAAATCATGATCTTCACAAACATGTCTACCATTCGTAGAAAAATATTATAATCCCTGAGTATACATTTGTTTGATTATTCTATAATATAACCTAGTTCTATTATTACATGTATCCATCCAAATTTAATGATATGTCAGCCAGAGGATACCACAATTTTATTATTTCGTGATACTCCATACTTTTCTTTTCATGATATCAGTTAAAAAAATGTTTTTTCATCCATAAAAATATTCCTCTTCATGGAAGAAATCATAAATTTCCATAGTACTAGATGATATAATTATAAAACTATCATTATATACTTATTATTTGACACTTATTCAAATAAATTTATCGTATAATGTTTTAAATTTATAAATCACAAAATTTTGACTCAAAATTTGCATTTCGTGATCTAAAAAATGTCATGACATTCTTTGTTATTACACCTTTTTTGGGTCATCATTTCAAAAATCAAGGTCAAATATTTTCTACCTAAATTAATAGTCACATTAAAATGGATTTTATGAAAGTAATATGACTACAAAAATAGACACACTACTCACCAGGATGAAAACCTGCAATAGGATCCATAGATAAATGTCAAGTCTCTGATTGCCAGGCCTTTGGTTGGCGTGATTTGCGCATGTATTTGGAAACGAAAATTTATAATGAACAAAAATTATTTGGATGAAAACCCACAAAGGGACTCAAATGAAAAATCCAATACCTACATGTTAAGCCTTTATCATATTGTACATAAGCAAAAATTATGTCTACCACATAAAAGATACAAAAATTTGTACTATTTTCAAAATGTCCATAGGAGTTGTCAAACTATAATAACTATTCCACATGAAATAGGAATGAATTGGATATCTTCCTTACCAAAATCATCACAATTTTAATTCAAATGAAATCAAAAATGATCATTTTTTGTGTTATATTATGATTATAATAAGAATAAGAATAAATGAATATGTGACTAGAAACAAATTTAGTTTTCAATATTGAATAAAAAATTTAAAGGAACATCCACATGTTGGAGCCTCTACAAAAAATATTATAAACTATATTTAAAAGAGTATTTGATATATTGGATTGTGGCGCAATTTCTATGCAATGTCATCCAAAACATGGCCAATTCATTGGATGTAACATCCTTTTCATTTGGGTGTTTCGCTGGCTCCACAATAATATTTTATTTTCTTTTTACTAATGCCCCTTTTGGGGAACAATAGGGTTTAACCATATCTTCCATCATTGCATAAATTTATTCTTGAACATGTATAAATTTGAAATATTTCTCATATAGATGACACTGGTATTCCTCATCTTAATTGTAATGATCAAGCATAGATTTATAAAAATTTTACATTATATCATCAAATATGTCTAATAATTTTTTTTAACCCATTGTGACCTTTAATCCTCTACCCCTTTCTAGATGATTGACTTTACGACATGTTGTATCATGCTATAATAAAACCAGACATAGCCTATAAAGGAAAACAAGGTTCTATGTTATCGATGTCTTGATGGTATGTATTCAAGAGACATAATTGAATCTATCTTCTTGATATATCACCATATGATATAGAATGTTGTGGGAAAAGAATCAGGTGTCTCTATGTATGAATCAGAGCTGATCAAGGAGGGATGGATGCATTCTGGGATTAATTCACTCATCATGTCACCTTATTTAGATCATTCTATGAAATCTGATGTTTCGCCTACTAGTTTTGATTGAACTCACATAGAATCCCCAAATTCATGCTTATCCATTGAATTCAATGAATCTAAATAACTAGTGACACCCCGCATCAGTAGTCGTGGGCTATCAAAAAGTGGAAATAGTGAATGATCCAAGTAATCTGAATGCACTTGCCTATTTTTTGATCAAATTTTAGGATTAATTCCCCCAGTAATCTCGGCCTTATAATTCTTTTTAAGAACATATTGTGAGGAAAACTCCCATTGAATTTTGTCAAGGACTGGGATAGATATCCCTTGAGGATATCCCGTATTCTGATTTCCAACATTCACACCCTTAGTATCATGTGTATGACATAATTGGAAGCCTCAATCATGAATTACATTATTAAATTTCTCTACATACAATGATGTATACATTAATACATGGTTTAATAAATCAACTGAATAAAGACTAACAATGTATGAAAATAAAATATAGAAAAAACACTTGTCTGTCCAATTCCCTAAAAAAGTACCAAAATTCCTCCATGGATGATGGAATATTAATATGACTTAACTTATCCCTAATAACTACTATGTCATAAAACATTTTAAAAATAATCTGAAAATTCTCATCATTTGTGGTATCCCAGACGCATGGATCATGACCATAATTGGATCCTCAATTGATTCTCTCTACAGACTCCTAGGTATAAACAACATCTTGGAGCTCTATATGTCTAGTATATCTACCGACACTATTATCATAACATTTACTATCTCTTTCAAATCTATATGTAGTAGATACGAGGTCAGTGGTGGTTATCGATGGTTTCTATAGTGTATGTTTTAGATTTAAAATATCAATTTGAAGAAATTCATTGACTAGCATATAGAACTACATGATATTAATTATCCATTACGATCACATTCAACCCTATATTCCACAATTTGCGTACACATGGTTACTCTCATGAAACTTAATCCATATGATGGATTGATTCATCAGCATGAGTCTATGAATACCATAATCTTACTCCCACAATCCTAGAAGGAAAAATTCCAGATCCCACAAAGTATGAATGAAATATATATTTTGTAAATGGTAAGAAAGATAAAAAATATTATGTCATGAATGTAATATGATCACATTATTGAAATAATACTTCGGTAAATATTCTAGTTCAAATTTCCTACCTTCTATCAGTTCTCCCTCTATTGAGACAAAGAGGGACCCATATTAGACTGTGTATTAGTAAGAACTTAAGGTGGTAGGTGATAATCTCCTCTATCCATTTTCCCAAAAAATTGTCTTATGTCCAATGTAGTTTTCTGATGGTTTGGTATAGTCAAACACTAATCCAATGGAGGTTCCCATGGTCCCATATTTTGGATACATGATCACCTCTTCTATTGGTCCATATTACTTCCCTCCATGATTCTAATAGTTTCCCTAAAATTTAGTAACGGTGGATGGAAGAGAAAATGGAGGAGTTAGAAGAGAGAGTTAAATCATAAGGGTTAATAAATTCATCCCAATCATCTATAGTGTCAATAGATAAGATGCCTCATCATTTCCTCGATTCAAATGCCAGATACTCGGTTAATCTTTAGGATATCATCACCCGTTGTGAATATAGAAATATATCATTACATGTAATATTATAAAAATGTATTAAAATTACTATTGATGTTAATATTAGAGGGTGGTCAGATATACCAATTATTTGGGATTCCTACACTATATCTATTAAATTCCCACATGTCACTAATATCAAGAGATATGCCCCTTCCATGCATGAATTGCATGGAGTCACACATAATCTGGTGTTAATGTGGCTAATTGTGAGGAAGGCCTAAAATACATTGATGCTGAAGCCTTTTTTGCCTCCCTTATCTCATAGAGGACTGGGTGACTTGGACCAGAGTTTCCACTTTGTGATGGACACCGGTTTTCCATGGTGTATAAGATGTGGTTTTATAAATCCTGGATATTTCAGTGGACTTTTCCTGAGATGGCCTTCAATTCATCAGAGATCCAACATCATTAAATTTGTTTTGTACCTTTCGATAGTGAATTACATGACTAGAAGTTGTCATGGACATGACTCGAGGAATTATAACAGTTAATAAATCTTATGGTTATGAAAAATTCCTTTCACTTATATACCCAGACTCCAATCTGATAAATTCACCCAATAGAGATATCTTGATTTATTTTTGGGAAACCACAATTGAAATCATGATCCCAATTTTCAAGGCCACCATCAATTATTTCTAATGAAAAACATGAATGGGGATAATGAAACATGAATATTGTATTCAATTTAATTGGAGGTTATTTTGATATAGAGATTATTCCTCAGAGATGATCTCACTACGAATAAAATCCACAAATACATTATCATTCAATGCTATCATATACTTTATATAATCACCTTTAGCAATCCCAAAATTATTTAATGTTTTAGTTGGTGGATCATCATATTTGTTAAAATTGATTTATAAAAATATGTTCATAAATCATTGCACTTCATCAACCTTCTAGATTCAATGATGAATCCAAGAAAAATCGTAATGAAATTTCTAAAACAGGAATTTATGGAATTTAACTCCACTTATCAAATTGTAAAAACTAATGTGCAGATAAATCTAACCACCAAAACACATGAAATGGCCCTAATTTTCAAAATAGGTTCTTATTATTTTATACAAGATGAAAAACAATAAGATCCTCCTAAGGGCAGGGGAATCCAACCATATATGACTTTTTATGCTAGTTTGGATAGTAAAAAATTACATGGTCTCAAGCCAGTATTTGATTTATGGAATGGTAGTCATTAGATACTTGACAATAATTCATGGAATATGACTAGAGGGGTCGTCGCCTAAACATCATGATTGATCTGTTAACATCAATGGGTACACTACTCATTCTCTAGTGTATATCAATTCCTTACAAGAATGCTCTAATTCTAAATATGTGGAATCTTATAGTGTTCTAAATTGTTGTAAATTATCTTTGTAGCTAGAGGAAAGCCTTCATCCACACCTCAGGATGAATGTCACCCCTTGGGTGGGGCCCCATTATTAATATATTATGACACCTTAAAAACATCATGGGCTAATGGTTGTGTCCTTTTAGTATCATCCCATGTCATCTTTTTTCAGATAAATAAGTTATAAATATATGTAGGATAAGGTCTCTAGAAATATTAAAGACATCGCATAATGTAACGGATAAATTGACATGTAAGAAATAGAATGAATTTTTATGAGGACTCCATCATATCAACATGCCATAAATAATACTTGAGTTCTTTTAACACATTTTATCCCTCCCAAACAGACTTATAAATGATAATATATTTAAATCCATCATAAATTCTTCACATTTTTGGTGTACATTTTACACTGAAATAAACTCTTTCCTAACTCCCCCACCTAAATGGAAGCCCGTAGAAACCATCCAACCATGGGACTATTATTTTTGTAAAGAACATATGGTTGAATTGTGATATTGTGGCATCAAATTTGGGGTATGAGACTTCATATATGTAGTATAAAAACTATGTTCCATGAAACATGAAGATGTATCTATCCCTTCCATGATGAATACACTCATAGATGAGATTTTTCTTCATGTAAAATTTCCTTCTTCCATGAAAAAATACATCAAAAAATATATCTGAGGCTTGGGATGATATCATCCTTCAGAAGTAAATGATTGTGTAAGGGATGATATTCACTTATCAAATAATCATGTTGTTATATCATCTTGTTCTATAATAAATATAGGATAGTAGATTCATACATGTCATAATAATCATCCACAATATATCAGATCATATCTGAAATGTGTGAAAAATATCATTCCTGATAATAAATTGTTGAATCCATTGAAATAAAGCATGAATACATTGACATTTTTCACTAAGGTGAAAATATTTATTTTAGAAAATTAAAGAATGTTGATAATGGAATGTCACTCTTGGCGACCATTTGACCAGGTCCCTCATGCAGGATCTTTGACCATATGACTATCAAAAAATACCCAGTATGGTGTTTTCGTTCATGGTATATATTCATGTGGTTATACCATATATGTTCATGAAGAATTATATCATAACACCCATAGAAATGACATGTGTGGAAAATATAGGTGGAAAATATATACGATTAGTTAAATTTCATGAATGTATATGGATGATAAAAATAATGTTTATAGTTATTTTTAGATCCCACTGGAAAGAAAATCAAACCCACACACCAAAATATAATTGTATACTTTTGTACTTGACTTGTGCATGAGGCCCATACGACGATATTGATCCACTTTCAGAAACATTCATCCCTCTATAATAGGAATATACCCTTTTATTTAAATCAGATCCAATCCTAAGAAGTTTCTTTTTTGACAATAAGTTTTTTCATGATGGGATTACTATATTATAATGGGTATTCTATGTATTTTATAGAGGTTAATATATTCAATAAGGATTAATGAAATTCTCATTAAAGTGGTCTTCATGAACAACAACATCACACTAAAAAAGTTCACACATGACCCCGCAAAGTGGAAATGAATAACCATCCACCATTGCATGGGATACCTCTACTAGGTATATATTCATTAGAGATGCTCATCATATTTCCTTGGACAAGGGTCCCATATGTTCTTATAAACAAGTCATTACTTCTCTGTATATGTAATAGTTGAAAAATAGGAGAATCCCCTAGGCTTTGGTCTGGTAGCCCCTTCTACCAGGCCATCAGAAATTACTCTCATAGTTATCCAAAACCCAAGAGAAGCATAAATTAAAGGTTATAATGAGATCAATGGAATTCTAGGTTACGAAACACAATACAGACTCATAAGGACCCCTTACCATTGAGTTTAAAATAACTGGAGAATCCTCTAGGCTTTGGTCTGGTAGCCCCTTCTACCAGGCCATCAGAAATTACTCTCACAGTTATCCAAAACCCAAGAGAAGCATAAATTAATGGTTATAATGAGATCTATGGAATTCTAGGTTATGAAACACAATACAGACTCAATGGAGGCTTGTTTCTCAGGTTTTCTATTTCCCTTGTAACCGCTAGCTCTTAAAAGCATACCCTCTGTAAGAAGCTTCTCCATATCCTATGAAGTTCTTTCTATGCCAACTCTTGATTCAAAAAACTTGACCTGCATAAGACCCCATCTATTACATATTTCAAGACGAAATGGGAGTGGATCCCCTTCTTTTGGATCTCTCATATGAGGGGGACCAAATTGTGTCTCCACTAACACCTTATATCTGATAAGTCCATTGTAAGAGGCTCACTCACATATATCCTCTTCTAATATGAATTCATTCTATCAGAGGTGTCCCACACATGTCTTACATGATGGGTACACTCTACTGTAGGAATATGGTTATGAATACCCCCACTGAAAGGGACCCCAACCTTGAGGATGTGTTAAGGATCAATTGGTCTTGGATACTATAGTTAGTATAATTTAATTTCTGATTCATCTTGAGGAAATGGGACTGCCAATTTTAGGAGATGAAGTAGGGGATAAAACATTCCATTAACTATGAGGTGAACTACCTTTTCCTCCTCTCTTCCCCAAGAACCAGTCACCAGGGAATCCCTCTTGGAGTAATCCAATTACCTTTTTATATCTATTGTATCAAGATGGGTAGTGAAACATGAATATATATGAGACAATGAGATGAGTATATGGGTATGTAGAAGCACTTTATTATTATCATATATCCATAAAGTATTCCATTGTTAGAAGAAAGATCATGTGGGTTTCCATGTATTCCACTTCTTATGGATTCTCTGATCTGGACAAGAATCAAATGGGATTCATGTTTAGATGAATTTTTGAAACATTCATGGTGAGATGCATGTCTCTGCGGGGAATATTTTCCCAGATATTCCAATCTCTTTTTATTAGAGGACCTCCTTAGGTATGGGTCCTCAAATCCATTCATTAAACCAAAACAAAATCCTCTTATATGATGTATGTCCCGAGAACCACCTTTTTTATTCAGAGGGGCCATATTCACAATGAAGAAATTGAAATGGGATCATACCATATGGTATAATCCCCAATTCAGTCATCTCAATGGGTTTTATATCTTATGAGAAATCTCATCATAAGGCCTTTATCGGCGTTGGTCCTCACATCCAAACTACATGTGATTTTATTCCCTTCCAAATGGGATACATAAGAAGCCTATATAATGTCGAAACCCAAAACCCCAAATCAACCCAAACACTCTCTTCTACATGTTCCCAATAGGGCCAGTTCTATCATGGGTTCCCATATCCCTTCTTGTTCAACTCGACCACCTCTTTTTTGTGTCATGGACAAAAATTTGGCGAGGAACATTCCGTATATACATCCTTGCCGCATGATGTAAAACATTATGGTTTTTTAATCACCACATTACCTTAAAATGTATGGAGTGTCCCATTAATTGTCACTATACTATGTGGGTTTACATTCATTTGAAAATGATTTGTAAGAATCTAATGTTATGGTACGAATATTGATAGTAAAACTACATCCATCTCCCTGAATGATGATTCACTTCAAAGTATGAAATTACATGGCTTAAAACCAACATCATAACAATAGTAGATAACAGAATATCTAATGCATCATAAAGAGTACCATTTATAGAGAATCATGGATACTTATAGATATATACATTGATTAAAAACCTTGGATATTTAACGATGATTCCAAATTAAATAAATCTTAATAAATTATTGTTAACTCTAGGGTGACCTCCAACATACATAATAATTAATGAAGGATTCTCAAACTTATCTAAAATATAATAAATAGTGTTCTAGAGTAGGAAATAATTCACCCTCGATGTGTGAGATGAGACCAAAATACTATCATTTTTAGTAATGTATGTTTATAAATATCATTGGCCATGTTCCCCAATAAGTTCAAGGTCTTGGAATGTAGGTCCATTAGGCATCAGATATATGGGAAACAATGGGTGTTTTCAGTTCCCTGAATAAAGCCCGTTGGAAACCACCCGAATTGTATGTGGGTGTATTTTTTTTAATGTTATACCACCAACAACAAAAGACACTATCTAAGCCCCACAGAGAAGTCTGTTACAAACATGTATACATATCCTTTTTCTATCTTGTACTACTATACATAACTTCCATTAATTTACCTTGCATTATTAACTTCAATGAAGTTCACTTCTTCTTCAACGATGTTTTACTGTAAATGAATCAACTTATTACTCTCGTGTATTGTTTCATATAGTTGTATTATCTTTCTTTATTACAAAATAATTTCTATTTTCGATAAAAAAATGGTTCATGATTTTACCTTTTATCCTGTAGTAGAATTATCTCAACATCTCTTTGACATCATTTATTATATAGTTTGTTGGGGTATTTTACATTGTATAAAAAATGGTAAACATACCAAGGAAGCATATCAATATCCCACCATTAAATTTTCTATAAATTTCTATTGGATTAACTTACAATTAAATTTTAATCATTGTTGGTTAAGGAAAATCATGTTGAAGCACTCCGAGATCTAAAATTATAGTTTGTATTGAAATATAATGTGGTTGATAACATTATTCACCAGTAACACTTAACCACAACGAGCTATAGAATAATATCTAATCCATAAAATGATGATGTGTAATTTTTGGAAAAAGTAGAGTTAACTAAATTATGAAATGCTTTTGAAATAAAATTAATGTTCACTATTAATATTATTCCATTGATCAAATTCAATTACTTCATAAAAATAAGTAAACAATTAAATTAGGATTTAATATTTATCCTTTATAATAATAAAATTTTATGCATTTTAGTTTAATATAATCAATATGTTATGGATGATATTGATTTTTTATTCGAATAATATTTTAATGATAATCTAATTATTGATGGAAATGAAATGAGAATAAGAATACAAATTTTTTGAAAATTTATTTTCAAATATAAATATTATTCATGATATTTTATGACATTTGTTTAATATTTAAAATTAAATTTTGATAAATATCCTGAATTTTTTGTTTTTTAATTAAAATATTAGATTGAGATGATTTTTTCTTATTCTTCATAAAAAATTTATTTTTATATGAATTCTTAAAAATTATGTTTTTTATAATATAACAGAATTTACAGATATAACCAAATTATTTTATATAATAAATTTCTATAAAACACATCCAGCAATAAAAAAAATTTGGACTAAAAATATGAATTAAAAATACACTTTTGGATTTATTAATCCTATGTTTAACAATTTTTAATATTAATAAATACTTATTAATAAAAGAAACTACATTTTTTAATTTATTTAAAATAGATATGATTTTGGAAAAAATTAGCAATTGATTTATCTTAGGGACATACAAACAATTTATTTATATAATAATCTTATTTATATTACCATTATATAAAACATTTTTAATTTTTTGTAAATTATTTTTTGAAAAAAAAACAATTTCTTATAAGAGGTTTTTACAATTGAACTATTATAAATGTACTAATTATTTTTTATTTTACACTGAAATTTTATATGATAAATTAGATATAATATTTAGAATAATTATTTATACAATATTTTGTATTTTCAATTTTATATTTATCTGTTAATAATAAATTTCTTTGTTATAAATTAATTATCATGGTAAAAATAATGGAAAAGTAGAAATTCTATGAATAATGTCTTATGAAATGTTTTAATGTTGTTTAAAAATAAAAAGTGGAGGCATTATTGACTATATATCACAAAAGACATTATTTATCCAACTTTTTCTCCCTTTTACACTTGAATAATTTTATTTTTTCATTTTTTTGCAATGGGTGCTACCAAAATTACTTTTATCTATACAAATGAAAAGGGTTCACTTCCACCACTTTATGATAAAGATATACCTTAGAATATTCAACATAAAAATATTATAAAATGATAATTATAGACTACTATATCATGTTAAAAATATTATTCTCTCAGTTTCATATCTATTGGGATATGTTTCTATGGATATTTCCAAGATAAATTTTATTTTCTCATTGTGTGTCTTTCTTAATTAATAATTATTTCTTCTTGAAATTTCTCGTATAAAAAACATTAAAAATGATAATATAATTAAAATAGTGTTATTAATATACCATTATTTTATAATAATAATAATGGATGAATAATTATTTAATCTTTTCCATAAATAAATTGAATCAAATTAACTTGAATATTTCAAATATATAGACTACCACCTCCATCAATGAATGATATCCATTTTATATAACCACATATCCAGGATATTTAGATGATTTGTTTTTATGAATCTATTTTATTAAAATGTAAAAATTAGGATTATATAATGATAATTAATCATATACCTTCCTTACAATAAATTTTAGTAAAATTTAAATATTATTCATGCATACATGTTGACTATAGTCTCAACTAATTGAGAACATCAATTTTCATCACAACCCTAAATGGATAGATATAAAAATAAGGTTAATGAATTTAAAATATATTGATAAAAAATTTATGATTTTCTAAATTTTATAATACCATTATAAAAAACATGTTGTTACTCATAAAACCATAATACCAAATTTCATTTGGAATAATTTTACAACCAATTTTAACATTGTAATAATGATTATATCATCAAAGATTATGGAATGTTATATAAATCTTATATAATGTATAATTATGTATATAATATTTTTAATATATATTAAAAGTAATTATTTATATAGAATTTAGTTATTGATATACTAATATTAGTCACTAAACACTTCAAAACTAATTTATAAGAATTTACATTTTCAAAACCCAATCCTTTCTCAATCACTAAATTAAATTAGTTAATTATGAAATATTGAAACACCATAATGATGTTATGCTGGTTAATATATATATTATTTTAATTTTTTAATAAAAATGTACCATCCACATGATTTTATAGCTCATATGAAAAAAATTTAGATATTCTAGTGCATATTGATGAAAATAAACTATACTAGACTATTATATTAGTAATAAATTATTATAAATGAATTGTATAATTTAAAATATAAATTAATATTATTATAGAAAAATTACTAATATAGGTATTATTATTTTTATTGAGTTTAGTTAATGTTTTGTTAATAAAGAATATAATTGAAGGGCTATTTTATATTACACAAAACCCTACTATAGAATGTAAAAATCATATCCTAAACTATTAAAAAATTCACAATCTAATGAGATATCATTTTTGATTATATAGAAATTTATAATTCATAAATTTAATACTATTTATTTTTTAAAACAAAATATCATTTTATAATTTCTTATATTGATATTATATATAGAGAAATTTAAGTATTTATATAAGGAAATTTATTTTCACATGAATAGTGAAATATTATGTTTTTATTAATTATATGATTTTTATTCTAATAATGTATAATTATGAATTTAAAATTTATAAAAACATTTTATTTATAAAATAATCATTTTATATTATTAATTACACATTTTAATATTTTGAATATCATTTACAAAACAATGATTGAAATTTTACAACTCATGAAATATTTTTCAAAAAAAAATTAATATATAAGATAGTAATAATATTAAAATTAATTCTCTTCACATATTAATATTATATTATAAAAAAATTTATTTAATATTTAGTGTATTTTTTTATATATAAATTATTGATCAATAAATTTTTTGGCACAATGACAATGTAACCATATTTAAAAACTTGTTATCATGATAAAAGATATAATGGTAAAAGTAAAAATCTGTTATTTATTGTGATTAATATATGATAAAAACGTTTATAAGTTATCATTTTATGAATTTTATATGTTATATCATCCTATACTCAAGTTGTTTTATATTTTCTGAGCGAGAGTTCATTTTTAACACATTATCTCTTTATATTAAGGTGGAATATTTAAAAAAATTCCATTCTCATTCTTCATAAAAGGGGATTCCCCTACCAATTAAAAATAAATATATGAATTTTTTAATCTACAAAATCAATCATATTTAAGTCCCAATGAATATGAACACAATATAATAATTTTTTTCTATATGATATTATCCTAATCCAAAAAGTCTCCAAGCAAGTTCAAATATTTTCGTAGACATCTTTTATTTCTATAAGAAAATTCGAAATTTTATTCTTAATATTATATGATAAATTATTTATTTATAGTAAAATAATTATTTTCAACATTTTTGAATAAGTAATTTCCACCTTTCCAATTTAATAATATAAACCACTAAATGTATGATTTGGAGACTAATAACTCTATGATGCTACTTGTATTATTTTCCCTCACCATCATACATATATGTATATAAAGAAGATTTTAAAAAAGTAATATTATTCATATGATATCATTAATGTTATGTAATGAAAAATATAGAAAATTGTAAATTATATGATTAGTAAATGATACTCTTTCATTAAATTATTCAAAAAAAAGTTTACTCATAGGATAATTTTTGAATTCAAAATATGTTATATTCTCATATGCATTAATTATTCTTCTTATTAAATCATAATTTAGATATATCACACTAATAAACAAAATATAAAATTTATTTTATTCAAGTATTATGATATTACAAAAGTTCCACATCATTATAACTTATTACATCAGGTTATGTCAATGATTGGCTGGGTTGAAAACCTCCTTTATGAAAACCTTGAATTTATATCATGAATGACTTTTTGAAAAAAATTTATTGTATCATATAATATACTTTCTATAAATTTATTCATTTTTTTGGGATGTTATATCAGTATTTAAATCATTAATTAATAAAACACCATTAGGTCGATATAAAATTTAGTAACCATCTTGTTATCGAATTCACATTCAAGGATAATAATAAAACAGAAATTAATAGAATTTAAATCATCGTAAATATTTATAAATAAGGCACAAAACTAAATTTAATGAATTCTAAATTAATAACTTTATAATAATAATGAATAAATTCACCACAATTCTGAAATTAGTATAAACGATCAAAACTGTAAACATTGGATGTGGAAAATAGGACTAATTCATATATATAATGTCTATTTATAAAGAATAAAAATGAAAATGGATATAAATATGGATAAAAATTACATTATTAAGATAGTAATGTTTTTCATATAAGATTTTAATGTACATTTGTTGATGTGAGAACAATATGCAAGGTTTTTCCATCTCAAAATTTTATATTAGGGATATGATTCATATTATGAAACTAATTTCAATAATATTGAGTATATAATATATATTTTACATTTTCTATCAAGAAATTTATATATTCATGGTATTTAATTATTTATTTTATCTAGTATCTTTCAATGGTTTTCATTAAATTTCTGCTCAAACCAAAACTAAGGTTTTTAATAGGAAATTCAATTATTTCAGACTCCTGATATAGTTACCAAATATTTTATTTGGTGTGGTGCATTAATTTAAATGGATTTCATGTTACTATATTACACAAGAAGGTTATAGTATTTACATGTCCGTATTTTTATTACTTTATCATATTTTTTTGAATCAAAAGTTACAAGTACCATTGTATAACTCAATCCTTTCCATGTTTTCAGAATCCATCAAATGTTTTTGTAATGAAAAATGGGAATTATATCAAATAATATAAATGAATTACTAGATAATTGAAATTTTATATAGTTATAATAAGAATTAAATTTTGTGAAATCGGCAAGATAACTGGTGGTTTTGGGTTGAATCAATCATCACCCCGAGGGTTGATGAGTAAGAATAGGACTACACACCTATCCACACTTACTAGGGGTATATGATTTAGAATACTACCAATATATTTATGAACCATAATGAATTATTTTTTCTTCCATTAACTTAGTATCCAACCATTGGAATCTATTTATCCTACTTATTATCTTCCATGGATGCCCCAAGACAATAAATTCTCACCGAACATTGAATTTCAATTAAAATATTATATTATCCTAATTTGATAATACCCATAAGCCTCTAAGTTTATTAATGGATGTTCTCCTCAACATCCAAAATATTCTTTTGAATGAGGAAGTATTAGATTTTCATATTTCTATTTATATAGATATCAATTTTCTTTATTTATCCAATCGTTGCATAGATGATGGTATAAAAATTATTAATGAAATTTAGGATGAATGCTATGCTCTTAATTAAGTGAGAGCATAGGAACTAAATTACATATCCCCTTGATATATTATCATGTCTTATTGGAGAAACGATCCTAGTTTTTTGTACATAACATTTCCTTATCAGTATAGTGTAATGGAAAATAGTCTTGATATAATGTTTTTATATTTTACATATATATTCCATTATTTAGAGATCATTGATTATTGTTTTCCATGTTTTCATTAGTTGTTATCATTATAGAATTACATTAGTTTCAATATATAATGGATTCATGTGGATTATTTATTCCCTCTATTTCACTTAATCCATGATTATGTTCTGACAAATTACATGTTATTATACTATTTACTGAGAATGTGATCTTAACAATATTCATTTAAATTTCTGAAATAAACATTGATAAGAACAATGTGAAATTTTGGCTGATATGATAGAAGAGTTAATAATGTTCATGTAGCGTGTTTATCTTATGCCATATGTTTTGAAATTTTATTAATGTAGTTATATAAAACTCTATGAATAAAAAACTAACATATCCTTTGGGTAATCTTTTATTTTTTTACCAATAATTTAATATAATTATCGAATTTGTGTATATGAGATCATGAATGGCACATTTGGTATTATATGGTTTTTATTGAGAACATGAGAAACTTGATTTATTATAACCTTATTAGATAAAAAATACTCTGAAAACCCTAATGATTTATAGGAAATGACAAAGTAATTAAAAAATAGGAATCGTAAATTAAAATTCAATATCATGAGATGATTATATAAATGAAAAGATAGAGTGATGTCAACTAACTAAGTAATACGAAAAATATCCCAACCCATAAAATATAGTGATTTTCTCATTGAATATATCAATGAATATGTATTCGAGGCTAATAAAATCATAATTATATTAAGGAATTTGAAATTGATTATGAGAAACAACAAAAAATATATAGGGTGAACTATTGATCATAAATTTGGTTTATCTTTATTAGTCCACTTCTTGTGAAAAAAAAATCTTTATTATTTAGTGGACTACTAGTACATTGGTAAATGATCAATGGATCATGTTACTAAATAATATTTTTCCCACATTGGGATATAGGTAGACGTAATAACTCTTCATAGTAGTCTATAATTTGAAGTGAGATGTGGAACAATGTTGATTACTAATTCAAGACGCTAAGTAGGATGATGAGACTATGTGAGTTTAATAATTAACATTTTTTATGTATTCAATAAAAAACATTCCCTTTGAGAAATGAGTTGAAATTTAAATGTAGTTCCACATAATTTGAAAAAATGAGAAGAAAATGTTTTCTGAATACAAAGCTATATATAAAAATTTATATTCTCACATTGCATATTATTCACACTCACTAGAAGAAAATTAATAATTTCATTGTGGGTTAAATACATTTCTTCAAAAGGTGTCAGTATCTTAATCCTTTTAATTTCATGATGTTATAGTATCAGGTGTTATTAAGATAGAAAAACATTTCTCAATGATATATATATTTATGGGAATATTGTTAAGAATAGTTAAGAGATGAATCATAGGATGAAGAATGGTGAAAATGTGATGTAATGAAGGATGTGATGTCCCAAATGAGAAAACTATGGAAGGAAACAACATAGAAGTTACATGAAAGTAGAAAGAGATGTTTTCCATGATTTTTTAAAAAAATAATTGATTTATTTGAATGAAAAAAATCAATTTTAATTGATACCTAATTATTTAAAAGGAAAAAGGACATTATTTGAACTAATTCTTAATCTAAAAATGTAATTTACTATAAAAACGAATTAGTGAATAAGGCCAAGAATACAAGGTCAACACAACTAAATTAACCATTTCAAGGGATGTTCTTTTGTGTATATTTATTACAGCCATAACATTATATAATGTTTATTTGATTTATGATATTCACAGTCTTTTATATCTTAAATTTTTTCAAAAAACATAATATACTTCAATTTAAACCAAGAAATGAAGTTATAAATTATGACATTATGTGGTAATATTATTAAAAAATTATTTTCCATGATTTTTCAATTATTATACGTGGGAATACAGTATTTTAAAACAACGTTGAAATACCTATGGTTGAATTCCATATGATATTTTTGTTTGGATTGGATTTAAAGGTATAGTTAAAAATTTATTACAAAGAGAAAGAATTTATGATTCATGAAGGTGAGGTGGAATGTCTTAAAATTGGAGGGGAATCGTTATCATATAAATTTCTTCGAGATCTTCGTCTAATAGTTTGGCTTAATTAAATTATGGGAATATTGGAAAATAAATCCTGGTCTATATGAAAAGTATATATCAAAATAATATAGGATGTAACTATGTTATAAAAATTCATTAGAGGGTTTTAAGAATAATTACATTTTCATCAATAATAACTCGAAGTTGATTTATCCCTCGAACTCATTCCAGACCAAACACCTTTTTCTAAATATCCTTATAAAATTAAATTATTCGAGTTGGGGGAGTTATTGATACAATATTATCTATTTTGAAAATGTGATTTATACACCCTATTGTTTCACTATTAGTTTCCCCAATATTTGTCATGAAAATGAATGTAGGGTATATGAGATTATTCATTGATTCTAGGGGTATATAGTCAATTACAATTAATGAGATGTTTCTTTTACCATGAATTGATGAATTACATGTCCTACTCCAAGTATCATAATAAATATCAATTATCAATATTCACTTTTATTATAAATAGTTAGGGTTGATAAATGATGATATATAAAATATGACAATTCTAACAATGTATTAAGAGTAAGATTTAACAATAATTCTATTTTTTTATTAATTCACCTTATATATCTATGGATCTAATTAATAGAGTATTAAAGAATTATCATGATTTCATTATGCTGGTATTCAGTTATAATATCTTTATATACTCTAAGATAATGGAGGAGCATGAGAGTCATTTGAAATCAATTGTGGAGGCCCAATAAAGATAAGTATTATATGGGAAATATAATTAGTTTCAGAATATATCTCAATGATGTTTCTATTTTATGACATATTTTCTCCATGTATATAATATATTTAGTAAATTCAATGAAAATTGTATCAAAATAATGGCCTACACCAAAGAAAATAAAATATATATGATGATTTCTTTATTTATGACGACACTATCATATGACTTTTTTTATTCTTTGTTTTACAACCCATTAACAGAGTTTACAATTAATATGTTTATATAAAATATGTTATGAGGTTAAGGGGAAAATCATATACCTAAATAGGTAAATGATTAGTGAATGATTTTTATCATTACCAATCAGGTAATAAATTATTTGTTATGTCTACTAATGAGTTGAGGAAGTGGAATTGTTTTATCCATATGTATTATGATATTGAGATTTGATATGAATCAATGAAATTTAAAATCCATGAAAAAATATATGTAATTGATTAACGTAACATGGAATCTATACAATTTTATTGAAAATATAGAGGGTATAACTATATAGGAAATTGAAAAATATATACATATAAAAAAATTTCATGAATTATAAATTTTCATATATGTATCTCAAATGAGGAACAATAGTATATTTAAACAAATAAAGGAAATCTATTATTAGATTCACTACAACATTCTTATAGAAAACATGGTGGTTGATGAATTGAGTGGGAAAGAAAATATAGTTATGATCGTGACAAGGATTAATAAGGATAATATTTTTAGAGATCTTGTAAAGGAGGATATGATGATTTGTGGAAATAGGATACATCATTCATTTTTTATAAAGTGTTTAAACCATCGTTGAGATTTCCCAAAATGTTCGAATGGACATAAAAATGAAGAATGAAGTATTGAATGATTGAAATTGGCATAATTCAATTATAATGATAGATTATTAATGTTAAGAAAGTGGTTATAAGTTTTACCAAAATTATATATAGAGAGGTGTCTCCTAGTTGAATAAAGAGCTCAAAATTCATTATACATCATAGAAGCAAAAAAATTTATAATAACATAAGAGAAAACTTCTTTTGGTATTCATTGAAGTGTCAAATTGTGGACTATTTTCCTAGATGCTTTATATTCCATTATGTAAAGGGAAAAAATTAAAACAATCAAATGGAGACCTGAAATATATATCAATACCTATATAGATGTAGTACAATATGATAATGTACATTTCTTGTGTACTCTCAAAGACTCAAAGGAGAAGTGAGTATATATAGGTCACCATTGATTATATTACGAAGTTTTATTATGTTATAAAGTAAGATAAGATATTCCCCTTAAGCACTATACTTGAAATATATCAATGAAATGGAAAGGTACCATTGGGAACCTATATTTTTGTATCTAATCACCTCCATTGGTTAACATAGATATTCTGGAATTTTAATTACTAATAACTAGATAATAAGATACATCTATCATCTATTGGGTTTCTTGAAAGGACAGTCTTTGAATTTGAAAACATACTGAGATCATGTTTTCTTGACATCCGATTATTATGGGATCATTAACTACCTATTCTATAATTTTTATTCGATAAAATTTTTATTTGAACTTCTATAAGGGAATATATAATGAATTTAATGGGAATATGTTTCATACTCTATCATATTAAGATGAAGTTTGAAAAATAATCACAGATATCCAAATTCATAGGAAGGAGATGGAAACTAATTGAAGACTATAAAATATCATATTAAAGAAAAAAATGAAAAATAAATGTAATATTGTGATAACCAATGGAAACAAACGAAATTTCAGTTTGGTGGTCACAACTTTTTTAATGATTGAACATGTAAAGGTGTTGATAGATTTGGTAAAAACATTATGTTATGTACTTGGTACCTAGGGAAATTTGATATATAAGAATAGAGTGGATAATTTGGTTGCTGATTAGTTGGCTCAAACATTACAATGTACCCAACATCATCCTTGTTTAATTATTATGATAATACATGATTCGAATGGCCTTTCATCATAGTTAATATTGTTGGGGCCTTAAATTTATTTTAATAAAGAACCTATCCACATTCTCGACATTGGAAGTAATGTGTTTTAGAATTAGAATACTCTATTGTTTAAAGTCCTTTCAAGGGATATGAAACAAGAATTTGAAACCTAGGAGATGGAACAATCCATGGGGAAGTTATAATAAAATATATTCAAAATTTAAAAAAATCCCAAAATTATGAGGAAAACCTTATTTAATCATGTAAAATGTAACATCTAGTATCCTAATATTCTAGTTATATATTTCAGAAAAAGAGTCCACATACGCTTCTGGGATGCGCAAAATGAAGTTTCTGGTTTTCCTCAACATCATTGGCCTTCATATGATTCCTTTGATAGGTCCATATTTAGCAGTTATTGTCTACATGAATGACAGTTGGTTAGACATCATGAGAAAATGGACTTCCTGATAATATTTTCTTTAGAGGTTGAGTTGATTCTCCCTAGTTTTAGAGATCCTTATTTCTTTAATGGGTATAACATCTACCTAATTTGATGGTCTTATTATTTTCACATAAAATTAGATATTCATTCCATTGTGGTGTTGGAATTTTTTATGGAACTACCATATATATTCCAAAATCATTCAATCCACAATATTCAAAGAAATATGGATGGATATTACTTACGTTATAATAGTAGAAAAAATATAAATTTATCACCTAATATTCAGACATGTCATTATTATGGTCTATTTTTAAAAGTTACTGGTAAAATATATTTTTGTAGAATATGTGGATGAATCTTGGTGTAATAATGTTGTGGTTTTTGAGGCATAGACTGATTACTAGTTATCTTTTAATCGTTTTAGAATACTGTTTCATATTTCCATTACCTTCATAGAAATTGTAAATGGGTAACTTTATCTCACGAAAGGCATTTGGGACAATGGGTACTACAGACCTCATAGTGAACATGATTGATAAAATAAAGGATATTCCCAATCATAGATAGTCATTAATATTTAATTCTAAACCAATGGTGGTGGACATCATTGGTTGTATATAATGAGATTTAGATAATTGTAGGATGACAGTGCCTGACCCATCTATCTTAGGAAGGTCCTAGAAGGTACTAAAATATTATTCTATATAATTAGGATCCAACATATGAAAGTCATTATCCCATTAAGAGTATGTTTTTATAGTTATCAACCCCACATGAGAGGCAGCGATTCATATAGTTTGTGTAAGAGGATAATCGAGCAGCATGGCATTAGATAATATCATATAGTCACCACAATTTTTTTACTTGGTGGTTGGGAGAATCTAAGGAATAGGATGAGTCCATGGAATTATAGTATTCCTCTTTTTCAATGTTATCATTTTGTAGGTCAATTTTATGAATGACCAATGTAGGATGTAGTCTACACTTGAGAAAATTCCCCATACACAGTTATGGACATCGGGGGACAATAATTTATCAATTGAGGCATGAGGACTCCAGTAGCATAGGGGAACAACAAATTCCACGATATTTTCTCGTAGAAAATTTATGATGAAGATATCTATATTCAATTTTCTTCTTTCTGTGTTGAGGGAACTCTTGAAAGACGAATTTTCAGTCTAAGGAAGAAGAAGGGATAAAATGAGAACCATTATGTGTGGGGCTTCATTATGATTAACGGGAAGAAATCTAATGATCAATAAGACTACTCCCATATTTTTAAGATGGTAGAAAAATGTTATTATAGATAGGTAAATATGATGTACTATGAAACAATTACCCATAAAAAATAAAAATATAATATTTCAGATCAATAAAGTATAAGGAAAAAGGCCACAAGCAGTGGGTCTAAATAATAAGAACATTATAGTGTTGTGGAATGTTGGATGGGAAAAATGAAAATATTCTATATATAATTCACCGTTATTTGAAAGGGATGGATTAAGAGACCATCTAGATCAATTCTCTAAAGTTTTATGTAGAAAAAATATTAGAATGGATTCATTGAGTGTTTGTTAATGAGGATCCAATGGAATGAAATAACATAAAATAGTATTTTGGATGTATATTCAATGAAAAGAAGATAAATGTTGTGGAATACATCCAAACATTGGAGAATCTGGCCAATAACATTCAAGACCTAATCAAATATGATATAGATAAAAAAGTACATACAATTCAATGGTGGTTATATAAGGTTAGTGATCCTAATTATTTCATTCACATTTTTAATAATTTATAGATTTCATAAAATGCTTTGGGACCCATTTCGTTGAAACCGTATATTTTCCTTCATTTAACATAAATGTTATTTTTTATATAATAATTTTATATTGATCTATTTAGCAAAATATATAAAGGTAAATGTAACTAATAATGTTCTAAAGTGTTTGAGACATGGGAAAAATCAATATTTTATTAGTTGAGATATTTTTTATATTATCACACTCTATAATGAATTATTATCAATTATATAGACAATGAGATGTTTATTATGTTATACATTTATTTTAAGATGAAATATATACACAAAATCCATTCGAACAAAATGAAAAAGGGGACCCTCTTTAAAATATTTAACACCTCTTGAAAACTATGTATCCTAAGGAAATTATTCACTCATTTCGTACCCTATAATCCTCTTTAACTCCCATATGCTTCTTATCATGTGATAATAACCTCACCCCAAATATTCCATGGAATCTTCTTAGAGATTAACTATGTTCTTAACGTATATTCCATAATTTATATAATAGTGTTTCATTGTATCCTTACACATCATATATATTTTTCCCAATCTTATTTATTTCTTTTTTATTTCAAGTATATTTCATTTTTTATATTGTTCGAAAAATAAAAAAATAAAATCACAAATTTCCCTAAATAAACAGAAAATGTTCATTAATGTGACATGTGTATTACCGCCCCCATGATGCAGTATACTTGATATTCCATCACTACATTACAATTTTGAATCTAATGATGGTGTAATGAACCTCTAATTCCCATTGGCTTTATAGTACAACGAGTGATTACTGGGCCTTTAGAAACATCCCCACAGTACCAAAAGCTAGAAATAAATTCTGAAGGGTTTCAAAGTAAGTGGGTGATGATTTAACATTTATGAAATAAACCAATTAACCAAAAAACAATAACCAAACCATTCACTAAATGATTTAGGAACAAAGGAAAAACAACACAACAACTTCATGTATCTCAAAAACCATATCAAAGTGTGCAACAGAGGAACACCATAAAAGTATCAATGTAATCATCAGATAAAAAACTAAAGAATATCATGACAGCACAATACTCTATGCTCCACAATCTCCAAGATCCATAATCACCATATAACCCATGTATCACAAGGTAGTGCAAAAAATGAGTGAAACGTTACCTTTTCCCCTATCTAGGAATATACTATATTAACAAGAAAAATGATAGAAAGTAGGGGAGAGTATAAAACTCATTAATTTTTCCACAATGACATCCCTACACATGACACTAGGATATAATTGTTAGTACATTATATAAAATAGTTTACATAATATTTTTTTACCAAAATAGCTTATAACCAAATATAAACGTATTCGAAAACCAATTATAACCAAGTGAAAAAATGGTAATGATACAAATTATCAACAAGTTAATTACAGAAAATAACTAATCAAAGAATATAAACAAAATATGATTATTATTTTGGAATACCCATTCCATAGTTCACAACACACCCACACATGCATGCTTCGTATGATAGTTTCATACTCATGACTAGTGTCCGGTCCAATCACTTTGTGTCCTACTGACACCCACCCCTAATCCAGGGACACGTACCATATACCCCAATGGTACTCGAACATTATTCATTACCCTTTATTCATAAACTCATAGAAACCCATGTATTCCAAATATTACTACTTACAAAATAAACCCCTTCTATAAAACAATACTTTTATTGAAAACCAATGAACCACTAATTTCAATGAAATATTTCATTTTAGTAAAACATTTTTATTTATTGAAAACATAAATTCCAATTCATGTGCCAACAATAAAGAAAAATCCCAAATTTAAAATCCATATTTCATATCCATGAACTAAAGAACTCATTCAAACATCCCAATTTTGTAGATTTTACAAACAGTCACTCATGAAGGTTTCCAACATGTTTTCGATAACAAAATCACAAAAAATTTAGCATAATAAATTTAATTTGGAAGAATTAATTTCAGTTCTACTAAGAAGATTCAAGATTGAATCCACCTACCTCGATGGTTTTGACAATACTCAACAATGGATGATGACCGCTCACAAAAACTGGGTTGATTCATCAAGAAAACGGCTTTAGATCCTTTCGCATATCAACAACAAAGCCAAATATCAACATATTTTGAAAACAAATACAAAGATCTACCCATAAAGAGCATAGATCATAGAAATAAGATGAGTGGAGATGTTTACCTAATATAACACTTACTCAGAGAGACGTAGCACACACACAATGAATATTAAAATCTAATCGGATCGATCTAGAAGAAAGAGTGACTCTGAATATCACCTAGGGAGATTTTAGTTTTGAGATAAATGTGGTCTGGAAATAAAAGACCATGTGGAACTACCAAATGAATGACTTTCAAATGGGTGTGGGTAGGCTCACAATGTGTACCCCGTGGTCACGACATAAAGGACATACTGGACAAGTATGTCGAAAAACATATCCCCTCGGGTTAAAAAACAATATTTAAACATTACACTATATGTACCTCAGGTACACAATGTCTACCTCAGGTACACTATGGGTACCAGCTCACCGCATGACCCTCTCATCTCAACATGAATTCATCCCAAAGTACAAGGTGTGTACTTCAGGTACACTGTAGGTACATCAGGTACACAACCAAAAACATGCATTAAACCCTTGAAAACTACTTTTTAGGATTCATAATCAAAATGGGTTATATAAAAGGGAAATATTACCAGATCCAAGTAACATGATGCTACAAATAAGAAACTGGGTGTACTAAATTCTGCCAACCATTGTTCTTTCCATCCCTATAATGTTGGAAAACCTCCTTGTCCTGAAAGAGTTCTGGCCATTTCTCATTCATTTTCTTCTCGCGTTCCCAAGTCTCTCCCAGAATATGACCATGATTCCATAAAACCCACACAAGACTGATGCTTTTTCCATCAATGAATTTATCTTTCGTATACACAATCTGTACTGATATTTTTATCAATAAATCATCCAGCTCTAGGTTGACTTGATCCCATATAATCACATAGTCTAGATCAGGCTAATACATTTTCAAATTGGATACATAGAACACATTATGCACCGAACTGAACTGCAGTGGTAATTTTAGGTGATATTCCACCTCTCTAACCCATTTCCATATCTAAAAATGGACTATGTATCTTAGAGATAACTTTCCTTAATTCCCAAAATGATCATGTTGAATCCTTGGTGATATCCTCAAGAATACATGATCACCCACAGTGAACGACAATAGTCTTCGAGGGTGATATGCACAATATTTCTGATGACTGTGAGCCGATTCAATCCTCTTTCTAATTAACTGGATCTTCATCACTATTTCTTAGACAAGGCTCATACCAACTAGTGAAGTCTCACCCATTTTCACCCAACACAGTGTAGAACTACAAGGACACCCATACAATGCTTCAAACATCACCATATGTATTTAGGCCTGATAGTTGTTATTGTATTAGAACACCTCCAATGGTATATGCTCTCATGAACCACCAAAATCTTTTATTCAATCCCAGAACACGTCTTCTAACACCTATATTGTTCCGTCAAAATGGCTGTCTATCTGAGGATGACACATCGTGATAACCATCAACCGACTCCGAAGAGATTTTTGTATGGATTTCCAGAAACTTGTTGTGAACCTTGGATCTCTATCTGACATGATTGAAACTTGTATGCAAGGACTCTTTAACTTTTATTGGATATAAATTTTGGATAGATCTTCCACTGTATGAGTTTCACAAATAGGGATGAAATGGGATGGCATGTTAAGCCAATCCACTATCACCCATATGGCATCATGCTTCCAAACCATTCATGGGATACCTGTAACAAAATCCATCGCTATGTTTTCCAATTTCCACATTGGGATAGGTAAAGACTACAACATACCCAATGGTCTCTAATACTCTACCATAACTTCCTAACAAGTTAAGAACATAGAAATGAACTCATCCACCTTCCTTTTCATGACTCTCCCCCAAAACTCAGCCTCCAATTCCATATAAATCTTATATCTTCCTAGATGTAAAACCCATATCAAATAGTGGTAATCATGAAAGAGTTGTTCCTAACATGATATATGGACAACCATTTTATCTCTAAAACAGAAACTAAACTTCCATCATGTTTCCATCCCTCAATGGTCTATCCACCATAGAATTTTGAGTTAATAACCAGACATTCGTTATTAGATGTTTGTGCCTCTATGACCATATTTACTAGATCTTGATCAAGTATAGAAGAAATGAAAACAGAAACATCACCTCGTTACTCACATTCCACATGCATTTTGGCTAGGACCAATATCAACTGCCATTCCTACGAAGCATCTTTCTCCAATTGAGAATATGAATTTATGCTAAATGCAACTGCAACTGAATTACCTTTTCCTATTTTCACACAATTTCAAATTCAAACATCTTCAAATACTCCATCCCTCCCCTTTGCCTCATATTAAAATATCGATGTGAGAAAACTTGTTTGAAGCTTGTATGATCTGTAAACACAATGAATTTCTCACCAAAGAGATAATGTCTCTATGTTTTCAAAGCATGGAAGACTGTAGCTAACTATAAATTGTGTGTTGGGTAAAAATTATCATGAACCGTAACCTGCCTTGAACCATGAGAAACCACATGGTATCCTTTCATGAGAACACAAACCAACCCTTATACTAAAGCATCATAGTACACCACATAATCCTTTCCAAATTCTGAAAATATCACGATAGGTTCCAATGTAAGATGGACTTTTTCTTCCAATAAAGACAGGTGTAATTCCACTGTCTATTGGAATGGATCATTCATCTTTGATAGAGCTATCATTAACAAGTCTAGTCATGAGAAATTGTGCAAAAAGTTCCAATAGTAACCAGCTAGACATGGATAGAATCGAATCTCAAAGAAATTCATCAATGGTTTCCTTGAGATAAGAGCTTCTGTCATTTCAGGATCAATAAAAACTCCATTCTTATTGATTACATGGAAACGTATATGTACTACCTGTATCCAAAAATCACTCATTGATAATTTGGAATACAAAAGGTGATCTGGAAAGTTTTTAACACTATTGTTAGTTATTCCTCATGGTCGGCCATTGTCTATGAAAGCCCCAAGATTTCATCCACAAACACCACAAAAAATTGATTGTAGATATCGCTGGAATATATGATTCATCAAGGCTATGAAAATTTCTAGAGCATTATTCAGACAAAAAGGCATGACTACAAATTTTTAGTTTCCATATATGCTTCTAAAAGCTCTCTTTGGAATATCTTTCTTCCAAACTCACAATTGGTGATATCATAATCACAATTGAATCATGGATAGCAACTAATCTCTCCTAATTTATAGAAAATATTATTAATTCATGGAAGTGGGAACCAATTTATTATCATGACTTGGTTATTCTTATAATAATCAACACATATCCAAATAGTATCATCTTCATTCTTCACGAACAAGACTGTTTCTTCACATAGAGAGTTATATGGATGAATAAAACCATTACATTACAACTCCTCCAGCTACAATTTCAATTCATATAACTCTTTTGGTATCATCCTATATTACGGAAGGGAAATATGACTGGTCCGTGGAAGGAGAGAAATCATAAACTCTACTTCCATTAGAGGTGGTAACCATGAAATGTTTCTGGGAAATACATTTGGAAATTGATCCCAAACGTCTAGGAAACTATCTTAATTGATCTCTTCCATTTATTCCAAAATCAGTGATTCTAACTAATAATAGATCATTCCCACTATTGGTGCCAATACTCTATTTTAAAATTTCTTTATCATCCTATCTCTTCTAAAGAGTTTATCACTACCATCATCAGTAAAGAAACTAATAGTCTATTCATAGAAGGTGATGAGAGCCTTATAAGTTGACAACCAATCTATATAGAGAATTAAAACTTTGAAATCTATTTATAACACTAATAATTTCAATTTCATATTAGATCCATCAAATGTTATAGAACATTCTCTTCAAATAATGGATTGATATTCAATTTCCCAGAGAGGAGTTTGCAGTTTTGAAACAGAAGTCATCATTTCCAAACATATTCATAGATAATACATAGCACAAGAAGAAATGAAACAATCTGATGCACTAGTATCGAAGAGAATGTGAAAAAGGGTATAATTCCAAAAAAATTATCCTCTAATCCTAGATGGTCTAGCCTGTTCAAGGATAATAATCTGCTCAGCTCCATACAATTGCTTCGTCTCTGAATGTTTCTCCTTGTGGCCTTACTATGATTTACCTGGTTGAGGAGTCATGGTATTTTTAAAATCACAATGGCTTGCATTACTCTACTGATGATACAGATTCTTCTATCCTCTAACATTATAAGCATATATTTCCTATGACACCAGAGAAGTGTCTTGAGTACCTGACCTTGGAGCACTACAACAATACTGATGAAGATGCCCCATCTTCATGCAGTTATGTCATACTCTACATTGTTCTATACATGGTATCATTATATAGTTAAACAAAACACAATGAAAAAAACATGATTTTCTCTTGTATAGTGGATGAATGTTCACCGATCCAGCTTTTTGATTTGGGTTTCCAGTTCCACCTTGGAAATAGGTGCCCATTTTCCACTTTCTCCCAGCGTTTGAGTTCCTACTATTCCTGGTAGGCATACTCATACCTCCACCCCTAGAAACTATGATATCATGTACAACAACTATTTCACTATTTATCATCTCTGTATAATCAATAATATAGAGTACCACAATCTTCGATCAAATCTCCTGCCCCCTAGCCCTGATTCATAAATGTGTGCCTTCAAGGATACACTTACCACATATTTTGGTGAAAAGCCCACAAAAATCATGAATTTACACGCATATTCCATTAGAGGTAGATTATACAACTTCAGACTAAATAATTCATTCATCTTAGGGAACTTTAATATGTGGGGATTGAATTTATTTTTGAACACTTCTTCATAATCCTCCATTATATGGCCTTCATCCAATTTATCCTATACTGCTAAATCCCACCACTGGAATGCATGATCCTCATGAATATAAGTCTCCACCATGAATTTGAGCATCAATGGGGTGTCGATGTAGTTGATTATATGATTCTTCCTATTCAGATACACCTCTACTTTTTCGGGTTTAACAACACACCAGAAGATAGGTGGATTCTGCATCATGAACATGATAGTTTGATCCACATGCCTGGGATCATTCCTCTGGTTCCCCGAATCCACAGCGTGAAAATCCTTGACAATCCTCTAAACTAGATCTTTGTTCACCCATGTTTTAGGTCCTACCACATTCTCCATAGCTTCTTCAGGTTGGTTTCGTTGATGCCTACCAGGTTCCATTTTCTAAACCAAAAAAAACCCGGCAATCTCACTCTCTAGCAACAGATGGCTTAGCATTTTAAATTCTATCACAAAAACTATCACAACATTGTTTTCAAAAAAAAAACATTTCCCATGTTTAACCATTTTGAAAAACATTCATCTTGCTTTTTAAAAATTAATCCATTTTCAAACTTCCTTATGCATTTCCTTTCTCAAAATCAATCATTTAAAAAAATTCCATAATTGTTTCAAAAATCATTACTTTCTCACAACATGAATCATTACTCAAAATTATGTATGCAAACCAAGTGGGATTTTGTTCCTATAAAATACATGCCATTTTCATCTCATTGTATAAACCCATGGAAATGAGGATTCAAAATCCAAAATGTATCTCCACACACTTCTGTACCCAACTCCATGGTAACTTAATGTTCAGCCTAATATGTTTAGCTATTTCCATTTATGATATACATTTCTTATTCCCAAAATCAGACTCCATTCTAAGATTTCAACCCAAGGAGAAGGAAATTTATAATTCTAACTCTAAGACAAATAACATTGATGAATACTTGTTAGGCAAGGATCAAAAAGGCTGATACCCTTTATAATGACCCGCTAATTCTCATTGGCATTAGATTATAATGATTCATTAATTGAAATTCAGCGACGTCCACAAGGCTCCAAAGGCAAGAAATAAATGCTGAATGGTTTGAAACTATGTTGGGGATTATTAATCATTTATGAAATAAATAGATAAAATAACAAACCATAACCAAACCATTCACTAAATGATGCATGAATAAAATAAATACAACTCAACAATTTCACAAATCTCAAAACCACATCAAAGTGTGCAAAATCATAAGACCAAAGAAGTACCAAAGTAAACTATGGATAAAAAACTAAAGACTATAAAAATACCATAATAATCAATGATATACAAGCTTCAATCTCCATAATCACCGAACACCCCAAGTATCATGAGGTGGTGATAAAAACGTGTGAAATGTTACCTTTTCATCAGTCCTAGAAGATAATATCTGCAAAAGAACAAAAGTTCCCAAGAATGGGTGAGTATAAAACATAATATGTTTTACCCAATGACTCACCTAATCACCCAACTAGGATAGAACATTTAACTCATTATATAAATCAATTTATATAATATAATGTATAAAAAGTAATCTACCAAAAAAATTTAAAACCATATATAAACATGTTAGAAAACAAATTATAAACAAGTGAAGACAAAAGTAAGTGAATACAATTTTCAGAATATTATTTTCTATAACATAACTACTCAAATATTATAAAAAAAATTATGACTATTATTTAGGCATACTCATTCCATAGTTCACAACACACCCACACTAGCATGCCTTGTTCGATAGTTCCATACTCATCTGCACTCTCTTGTCCAATAAGTTTTTTCCCACTAACATCCCTTGATCCAGGGCCATGTACCTTATACCCCTATGGTATTAGTCCCCTATTCAGGCCCTATTAAGCATGAAATCATATAAACACAATGTATGCTAATTATTTCATTGAACAAAATAAACTACTTTAATAAAACAAAACTTTCATTGAAAACTAATCTATAGACAATTTCAGAGAAATGTTTCATTTCAATAAAACATTCCATATTATGTAAAACATATAATCCAATTCGTGTTGAAACAATCTAGAAAAATACCAACATTAAAATCAATATTTTAAATCAAAAAACCAAAGAACTCATTCAAAACCCCCAATTTTGTTGATTTCACAAACCGTCACTCAAGACGGTTTCCAATATATGATTAGACAACAAAATAACAATAAATTTATTAAAAGACATTAAATTTTAATGAATTAATTTCTATTATTCATATAGGAGTAGAGAGTAGGGACACCTCCCCCTATGGTTTTGACGATTCCCAATAATGGAGGATGAATGCTACTAAAAACTGGGTAGATTCTTCAATGAAACGGCCTTAGATCCCTTCTCCTATCAACAAAAAAAATCAAACTCTCATATTATTTAGAAAACACCAACCTAGATCCACCCATAACAATTATATATCATAGTACCAAAAGGATAAGATAAGTATATCTAATATAACACTTACTTGGAGAGACATACAAAAGATGCATCAAATATCAAAAGAAAATCGGATTGATCCAGAAGAAGGAGTACCTTTGAATATCACATCAGGATACTCTATGGTCGAGAGCGTGGAGGTTTGGAAATAATAGACAGAGTGAATCTACCAAATGGGTGACATTAAATTGGGCTCGGGCCATCTCATGACATGTACCCCCTGGTCATGATGTGATGTCCATGCTGTACATGTACGCCGAAAAACCATTCGCCTCTAGTTAAACTACAATGATAAAACATTACATGATGTGTACCATAGGTACCCGATGTGTACCTTCTCACTGTGTCACTGCCACTCCACAACTTGAATTCGTCCTCAACTACAGGACAAGTACTTGAGGTACATGGCGTTTACTTCAGGAACATGATGTGTACATCAGATACATGACCTAAAACATGAAGTAAACCCTGGAAAACTACTTTTAAAGATTCTTAATAAAAAAGTTACTATAAAAAGGGAATCCAAACTGATCCATGTAACATGATGCTACAAACCTAAAACCGAGGGTACTACATTTGGTTTTAAAGGATAATTATTATTTCTATTATATGATTTTTTTTCTTGAATGAAAAATTAGAGAACCTATTATTGATATGATAAACCATTGGCCATCTTTAAATTAGTTCTTTCAAACAAGTTTACATAAATGATCATTTTTTATAAAAATTATATAAAATTTTAATTTCCATGAAATATTCTTATAAATATTTTTTTGTTATTAATTTTACATGAATAAAAATAAGAGAATTATTATTATTTTTTAACAATGATATCATAGAAATACCATATCATAATCAATCATCAAATCAGTATATATTCATGTTTGGGTCAGTTTATCCACCTAAATGAAAAATAATAAGAATTTATGTCACGAATGAAAGAGGGAAAACAAGTAATAGAATAATTTACTATAAATGTGTCAATAATGATTTTTGTATTCCAAGAGTTGTTATATAAATATTTAATTCATTAATAAAAACACTATTCAAATAGAAAGAATTACTGAAACAAGTTTTTTTATTGATTTAATCTACAAGGATTAATAATAAAATTCTCATTAAAGGATGTGAAACATCATAAATAATTAAAATTATTCTATAAATGTTAATTTCATTGAATAATAATAATAAAGAAATTGTGATAAATAATGATTATATAAATCTCTATTATAATTAATGTACAAAAGATAAAATCTATTGATACGTGATGAGGAAAATAAAAAGAATTCATAATGAAAATGACTTTTTATAAAGAATGTATAATGAAAATAAATTTTTTTACTTTTATAAATTATGTTCTAGATATATCATTGATGGGCATACATGATGCTAATATACAATCCTAGCATTTGGGAATAGATGAAATTGTTTTCTATCTATCATTCCCCACTTTTGGACATGTTTATTAATATAAATGTAATTTTCATTATGTGGCGTATACACTATATATTTGATATTTTACATCATAATATTACTTTATTAATGATGTATAATTATTAATTTGAATTCTTATATTCCCATTGTTTTTTTATTATTTTGGATCCCAGACCATAATTTGTGGTTTCTCCTACAAATTTGTTTCTTTTGAACTCATGACATATTAAATAAATATAATTTATTTTGTGATTATTATGTTATAATAAATTCCCCCATATTAATAACAATGTATTGTGTATTTACAAGTATGTATTTTTCTCCATATTTAATATTCATTTGATTAATGAGTTACCAATGAAGATTTAAAACTCAATCTTTTCCATTATAGAAAACCCATCTTATATTTTACTAAATAAAATGTTTTTATTTTTTTCTAGGAAATTACTGTTGAGTCAATAAGGTTTTCCTTATGACTTTTCCATTCCTTCTTTATTTGAAAATCATAAACACCTTATCTTTAAGAAAATCGATTTTATAAGGAAAATTGCTTTTATAAGGAAAATCACTTTTGTAAGACAAATTATCTGTATCATATTTTCATCCATATTTTTCTTAAGTATAAGATTCGGATTCATTTTTATATTCTCAGAATTTTTTGAAACTTTGATATGAAGTATTCTGTTTTAGGATCTGAATTATGGATAAGAACTGTAAAAAAGTTTCACTCCGAAATCCAGAATGAGAACTGTGATATAGTTTCATTCCGAATTCTGGATATGAACTCTGATTAAGTTCTACTCCAGATTCAGGATACGAATCCTTATAAAGTTCGATAACGAATTCCCATTACGAATTCAGAATGAGAATTCGTCATCAGAATTCATAGTGAGAATTCCTCATCAGAATTCATAATGAGAATTCGTTATCAGAATTCGTAATGAGAATTCATCATTAGAATTTGTAATGGGAATTTGTTATTGAAATTCATAAGGATTCGTATCCTGAATCTCGAGTAGAACTTAATGAGAGTTTGTATCCGGAATTTGGAATGAAACTTTATCACAGTTCTCATTCTAAATTTCTGAGTGAAACTTTATTACAGTTGTTACCCAGAATTCGGATCCTAAAATAGAATACTTCATATCAAAGTTTCAAACTCTTCCGAGAATATAGAAATGAATCCTAATCTTATACTTAATAAAAATATGGATGAAAATATGATAAGGGTAATTTTTCTTTCAAAAGCGAATTTCCTTATAAAAGCAATTTTCTTTATAAAAGCGATTTTCTTAAAGATAAGGTGTTTGTGATTTTCAAAACAAGAAGGAATGGAAAAGTCATAAGGAAAACCTTATTGAATCAACAATCTCCTCCTTTTTGGAAAGCACAAACATCCTTACGAAAACGAAATTCTAAGAAGAAAGAAAAACATTAAGGCATATCTTCCTTTTCATTAAGGATATTGATGAATACGACTAACTCCCCCTTAGGATTTGAAACTCTAAGGATCGTAATCTAGATTTCTAGAATGACATTTCATTATGAATAAGAAAGTATTCTTTAATGAAAAACTCCCACTTAGATAAACTCTATTGGAGTTTGTTTTCTTTCCCACCCTTTGTTAATATTCTTTTTCCCTTTCATTAGAATTCTTTTCCTTCACCCCCTTTTTGATTTTCAAACAGAATTTGAGGGAATGGAAAATATAACAAAGTACCTGAAAAATTAATAGTAACAACAAAAGAAACGAGCTAGCACACATTTTCATTAAGATTGAAAAGCTCAATAACAAAGAAATTTAGATACAACAAAAGATCAGATCTGTCTATTTTGGATCTTTTTCCTTCTCCATGAGACCCTTAAAAATAGTTTTTATCTTCTTTAGGTCTTTATGATTTTCCTAAGCTTGCTTCTCTAACAAAACAATTCTTTCATTTTGGGCTTCAATCTTTTCTTCCTGGGTTTGAATATTTTCTTCCTGAGCTTTAATCTTTTCTTCCTGAGCCTTCAATTTATCTTCAAACTCAATCCAATGATCCCTTTCAAACTTCCAGTTTTGAGAAACAGAATTCAGCTTCTCATTCAGATCTCTGACTGCTTGAATATGGAAGTTCTTTTCTTCTGTCATCTTTTCTTCAAAGGATGAAGTAAGCTCATTTATCGTCATGTCTTCTGTCTCAAAAGAATCCTTCACATTATGTTGGAATTCATCTAAGATTCTCATCTCTTCTACAGTTTTCCTCAACCAATTTTTCATCCCCTTGCAAGATCTTCTATGGGCTTCATAGAAGATGAATAAATTTTGAACTGAGCCTCAATCTCAATGCATTTTTCCATAACCATAGATATGGAGTCTGTTTTCTGATTCAAATCCTGTTGGAGCATCTGGCATCTTGAATCAATACATGAGAAAGTTGGAATAGTACCTACCAACTTCTTTAAAGACTGAACAACAAATTCATGCCCCAGCGAAGATGACTCCGAATCCGAGACTTTTCTTGGAGAAACTTCTTCTTCAAAATGCACAACCTTCTTCATAGAAGAGTCACCAACATCCCTTCTCTTTATAACAACAGAGCTCAGGGTATCAAAAAAAAGCTGCTTTCCCTTGTCCTTTTTCGGAATAGTTTGTTGTTCCAGAGTCTTCTGTTCACTATCAGAAACTTGAACAACATTGTCTTCATCATCAGCAGATTTTTGAGCACCATCCTCTACATTCTCCATTTGAGAAACATCATCTAGAAGTTGTTCTTCCTCTGCATGATAGGATACTTCTTGTTCTCCTTCCTGGTCATCCTTCCCTAGAGTTACTAACATCAATGATTCAGCTTCTGATGTTCGGAGCGATTAATGTTCCCAAGGTGTTCCCTTATAATCATATACTTGCTTCAACACATCTCCAGTTTCACCACTTCCTTCAGCAACAACTTCTTCTTCTTCCACTTGATCAATCTGCTCTATTTCCTCAACAGGGTTAGCTACTGTCTCTTCCGGAGTAACAAAGTTTCTTCCTGGAGTCTCAGGTAGAGATTCCAGAGAAAAAGATCTCAGAATAGGAATGTTTTCTGAAACCATCTCATTGAACTTAAACAATGCCCGAACTACCTCCACTTCATACATCTTCTTCATAAGCTTCTTTTATTTCACTTGTTTTTCTAGATCATCCACAGTTCTTTCCTTCAAGGCCTTAGCCTCCGCAGGATCCAGGCCAAACTGAGGCTCCCCTTGCACTCTCTTCTCTTTGATCTCCCTCCATTTAGAAACTACCTAATCTGGGTAAGCTTTCTTCTTCTTTGGTTTTGGAGGTGCGGAATGAACTTCCATAGACTTGGGATTCTCTTTTTCTACTTCAAATTCTTTAAACTTTCTCTTCCTCACTGGCTTAGAGGATTCTGGGTCAGCAACTTTCAGAGCTGCTTCTTCTTGAGCAGGTAAATCAATAAACTGACCAGTCTTCTTGTCGAAGACTACATCCATCCTTTTGAGTGTACCATCACTCACCAGCATAATTTTTCAAACTCTTGTCTTAGACTTGCATGCCTCCTTGAAAGAATCAAGCCACTGAACTATCAACTTTGAGAGGATTGCTGGATACATTATGATCTGAGCTCTCAAATTCCCTTTCTTAACATTCTCAAGAGTAATGAGAATGTGCTTCATCAGGTTAAACTTCCTCAGATTTATCAGAAAATCTAGGATGTAGATCTCACTCTTCTTCAAACTATCTTTGTCACCCATTATCAGTATGATTAGACCTTGTACCCATAATTCTAGAATCAGAATATTTGTAGATAGAGAAGCAATCTTTGGAGCCTTATCATCTGACAGTCCTAGATTCTCCAAATCCTTTTCCTTGTTGAAGCTTCCCTTAGAATCCGGCAAAACATGAGAGATGAACTCAGCTTCTCCTTCATAGGTCAGCCCTACCAAGCTAGCTACCTTTACACACTAAAGTTTATAAGTCTTTCCATAAGACTTAAACGAAAACTTCTCCCTGTCATTTTCCATAAAGAAGGAAACTATCTCATCGAATTCTATAAGTAAATATGAATAAACTTCATCTTGATTTCCTGGCTTAGAAACAGCAATATCTTCCCATTCGTAGAGCTTAATATTCTTGGATATGATAGAATCATATTTGTTGAAGAAATCAGGATGAACTAACCATTCTCTATATACTAACCACTTCGAAATCGGATTAGAGGAAGACATGTCTTGAGAAGATACTTCCACAGACATTCGGATCTGAAGACCTCTGAGAAGTTCGGAACGAAGACAGATGAAGTTCGGAACAGATTTAAAACGGAGAGGCAGAGCTTCGAGACGTTGGAGCTTGAAAACAGATGTGGGACAACCATTTGGGGTCCCCTTTATATAGGCAACGAGAAAACGGTTCAACTTACTCATTTGATCGAATAGTTGTGACAACCTGAGATCATATTTGATGGTCGAAAACCAATTCTCAAGAAAACTTGAATATGATCTTTTGAGGTTTTTATTAAAACAAAGAATTACGAAAACAATAATCCAAAAAAAATATAAGAAAATGCCAGCAAGTAAAGTATGATTACGAAAACATGAGTAAGGAAATCATACCATTCGGATTATCTTAGGAAGATTATTCATAATTGGTAACATTCTTAAGAAAACTACGAAAAAAATTTTACTATGAAGAAACAAAGTTCGCAAAACTCACTACGAATAACAAACACAGTACGGAAAACTCAGTACGAAAATTTCATTACAAAATTTGAAAACGAAAAACTCATTATGAAAGATTCGATACGAAAACCCCGTTATGAAAATACCAGTATGAAAATTTCCATTCCCGAAGTTTTCAATACGAAAATTTCCATTCCAGAAGTTTTCCATATGAAAATATCCATTCTGGAAAATTTTAGTTCAGGAAATTCCTATTCCGGAATTTTAGTTCCAAAAAGTTTGAAAACAAATTTTGAAAAATTTAGTTACTCTAACAATCAAATGTACTCCCCCTATGAAAAGGAGTTTATTACTGTAAGGAGACTATTTTAACAGAAAGTTAATAAAGAAGGATTACCTTACAGTTATCATTCCTAACTTCTTTTTAATGTATTCAAATCTATCAGAAGGCAATGATTTTGTGAAAATATCAGCATGTTGATCTGGTGTTCCAATAAACTGAAGAATAATATCTCTTTTTAGTGTGTGATCCCTAAGAAAGTGAATCCTAATATCTATGTGTTTTGCATGAGAGTGATGTGCATGGTTCTTACTAAGGGAAATGGCACTTGTGATATCACACAAAATTTGAGTTTTAGTAAAACTGAAGCCATAGTCTACGAGTGTGTGTTGCATCCACAACACATGAGAACAACAACTTCCAGCTGCTATATATTCAGCTTTAGTAGTGGAGAGTGCTATAGAATATTGCTTCTTTCAAGACCAAGAAACTAATGAATCTCCTAAGAAATGACAATTTCTGGATGTACTTTTTATATCTATTCTACATCCACCAAAGTCAGCATCAGAAAAGCTTTTTAGAACAATATCATTTCCAGAAGTATAAAATAATCCTAAATCCATGGTTCCCTTAAGGTAGCGAAACATTCTTTTTACTGCCCTTAAGTGATATTCCTTAGGATTGGATTGGTATCTTGCACATAATCATACTGAAAACATTAAGTCTGGTCGACTAGCTATTATGTAAAGTAGACTTCCTATCATACCTCTAAAAGATGTTTGATCTACTGGTTTCCCAGCTTCATCAAGATCTAAAGAGTTTGAGGTACCAATGGGAGTACTTATACTCTTAGTGTTGTCATAACCATACTTTTTAAGAAGATCTTTAATATACTTATGTTGAGATATATAGATTCCTTCTGGTTTTTGAGAAATTTGAAAACCAAGTAAAAAAGTTAACTCACCCATCATACTCATTTCAAACTCAGATTTCATTAGACTTGCAAAAGAATCGGTCAAAGATTGCTGAGTTGAACCAAATATGATGTCATCAACATAAATTTAAACAATCAAAAAAAATTTCTTATCTTTATTTTTGAAAATGGTTGGATCTTCATTTCCCTTAACATAGTTATTTTGAAGCAAAAATCCAGTGAGTCTATCATAACATGCTCGTGGGGCTTGTTTAAGGCCATACAGAGCTTTGGTAAGTCTAAAAAAATAATCAGGATGTTTTGTATCTTCAAAGCCAGGAGGTTGTTCAACAAAAACTTCCTCTTGAACATAACCGTTAAGAAAAGAAAATTTCACATCCATTTGAAAAAGTTTAAAATTAAAGAATGCTGCAAAGGCAAGTAGAATACTGATAGATTCAAGTCTTGCTAATGGAGAATAGGTTTCTTCATAGTCTATTCCCTCTTGCTGATTATATCCTTTAGCAACAAGTCTAGCTTAATTTCTTACTATGACTCCATTTTCATCACATTTTTTCTGAAGACCCACTTTACTCCAATAACAGAAGATTCCTTAGGTTTTTCAACCAAAGACCAGACTTTATTCCTTTCGAATTCATTTAGTTCATCTTGCATGGCTTTGATCCAATCATCTTCTCCTAAAGCTTCATCAGTACTTTTAGGTTCTAATTGGGAAATAAATGCTAGATGTTCTACTTCATTTCTTAAAGAACTTCTTGTCCTTACAAGTTGATTTACATCACCAATGATACTATCACTAGGATGATTCCTAAGAAATCCCTAATTTGGGTTTTCAAAAGCCTATTCATCAACATAGGGTAGAAAGTCTTCTGGGGTAAATGATTCAAGAATATCTTCTTGAACATTATCCTTATCAGAAGATTCTTCTATTAAAGGTTGACAATCAGTTTTTGAAAACACATCCAAGGATGTAGGCTGGGATGGTTTAAAAACAAAAGGATCAGACTCATCAAATTTTACATGTACTATTTCTTCAACAGTACAAGTATTTTTATTAAAAACTATATAAGCCTTAGAAGTTGTGGAATAACCTAAGAAAATTCTTTCATCAGATTTTGGTGCAAATTTATGTAATTTATTTTTAGTATTCAAAATTAATACTTTGCAACTAAAAACCTTGAAGTAGGATAGTCTTGGGTTTCTACCATTCCATAACTCATAAGGTGTTTTATTAAGAAAAGGTCTAATCAAAACTCGATTTATAGAATATCAAGCAGTACCTACAGCTTCATCCCAGAAATGTCTAGCAATAGAATATTCACTCAATATGGTTCTAGTTATCTCTTGAAGAATTATATTTCTTCTCTCGACTACACCATTCTGCTGAGGAGTTCTAGGTGCTGAGAAATTGTGAGTAATACCTTTTTTACTACAAAAAATTTCAAAATCAGAATTTTGAAATTCTCCTCCATGATCAGTATGAATAGTTTTGAAAGGAAGGTTTTTCTCATTTTTAACTTTATCTCTAAAACTTTTGAAATAATAAAAAGCTTTAGACTTCTTTGCTAGAAAATAGACCCAAGTAAATCTAGTGCAATCATCAACTAGAACAAACACATAGTATTTGCCTCCAATACTTCCAGTTTGTGTAGGACCAAAAATATCCATGTGCACTAAGTGTAATGCATCAGTTGTTGAGACTTCACTGATTTATTTAAAACTAGATTTATGTTTCTTTCCATATTGACAAGGATCACAAACTTTAGAAGAATCAAATCTAAGCTCTATTAGATCCTCAACTAGTTTCTTCTTAGAGAGTTTACATAAGTTTCTAAGGTTACAATGTCCTAGTCTTCTATGCCATAACCATGAATGATTTTCCATTGCACCTAAGAAAGGTAAATCTTGGCTCCTAAGGACTTCTAAATTTATGGTGTAAACATTCTCTTGCCTATTGGCTGAGAGAATAAATTCTTCCTTGGAATTGTGAACTAAGCATTTATCATTCCTAAAATTCACAAGGTAACCTTCATCACATAACTGACTTATGCTAATGAGGTTGTGCTTAAGACCTTTAACAAAAATAATATTTGAAATCAAGGTTTTACCAAGAAAAACAATATTACCAATACCGACAATCTCTCCCTTAGAACTGTCTCCGAAAGTTACCTTTCCTCTTTTCGTTTTGATAATCTTTTCAAAATAGATTTTGTTACCAGTCATATGCCGGGAACATTCACTATCCATGTACCATGTATTGTTGCTGATACTCTCTTTATTTTCCTGAAATCTAGAAGAGAATTAAACTTTCGGAATCCAAACTTGTTTGGATCCGATATTACCAGATAACAAAATTTTAGGAACCCACATCTTCATTGAGAAATTAGCTTTATGAAAACATAAGTATTGGGTTTTGTTTATGGAACAATTCATTGCCCAATGACCACCACATTAACACTTGGTACAAAATGGGGCACTTTGAGGAACAAAATAATTGTTACTAAAAATTGGTTTTGCATGGGTATAACCAAATCCGGATTTATTTATTAAAAGTCGTATTTTGGAATACATTTTATCAAAATTTTTCTTACCATGGGTAAAGTTTGATAAACACTTATTTAAGGAAAAAATTTCGGACTTGAGTTTTATAACAAAGTTTTTATCCTCAAAATCATTAGTTTCAGAACTAGAGCTAGGCTCGAAAACATTTTTCTTAGAAATTACTTTTTCTAATTCTTTAGAAAGTTTGTTCTTCTCAGAACTTACTTCCTCAAGATTTTTTGAAATAATTTCGAAATCAGCATTTTCCTTATTAAGATCTTTAGAAATATCTGATATCTCTTTTGTACGAATAGAATTCCTTGAGTTTGCCTTATTAAGTTTCTTATTGAGTTTGGAATTCTCAATTTCATGAAGTTCAACAAACCTAGAGACTTCTTCATAAGTAGGTAAAGTATTTTCTTTATCAGAAGAAGATTCTTCATCAGAAGAGTTATAATATTTACTATCATTTGAATTTAAAGAAACATTGGTCAATGATTCATCGTTTCGTACCTTATCCATAAAACAATATTTGTCAATAGGTAGTCTGGCTATAAGACCAAGATTCTTCTATCCCGAAGATTCGTAATCAGAAGATTCATCTGAAGAGTCACCACCACTGGCACTCCAGGTATCATTAGATTTCAGAACATTCTTAGCTTTGGCATTATAATACTCTTTTCTGTTCATGTCTGAATGCTTTTCTTTCCTTTCTTTCTTTTTGAGTAATGTACAATCTGGTCTAATATGTCCAGCTCTCTTGCATTCATAACAAGTAACTTCTCCATCTTTCCCTTCTTTCCTTTCCTTTTTCTTATACTTGGATTGGAAATTTCTCTGGCCATCTATCTTGTTCATCCTTCGAGAAAGATTTGCTAACTCACTTTCTGAGATTTCACTCTCACTAGATTCGGATTGGAAAATAACTTTCTTAGACTTTGATCTGGTTACTCTCTCAGGAGTCTTAGCTTTCATCTGATTTGATGTTGTTGTAAAAGCAACAGTACCATTCCCATTCTTATTTTTGATGTTGTCAGCATCTCTCTTCATTCTGGTTTTATGTTGGATAAGAGTTCCAAATAACTCATCAAGAGAAATTTGAGTGACCTTCTTGTTCTCGTCTATAGCAGTTCTTTTGGATTCCCATTCATTAGGCATGATATCAATTATCTTATCCACAAGGGATTCATCATCTAAACCTTTTTCTCCCATAGATTGTAGGCTATTGACGATAGTCCTAAATCTCTGTTGAACTTTACAAATTGGTTCACCATACGGAATGTTGAAGCCATGATATTCATCTCTAATCATAGCACTCCCAGTCTCAATCACTTTAGATGTTACAAAGTGTGTAACCTCTAACTTCTTCCAGATACAATTAGCTGCTTCACAAGAAGAAATTTGGCTATATATATTTCTAGTCATTGAACACATTAGAGTATTGCGTACCTTATAATTGATTTGATACTCTTTCTTTTCTTGGTTAGTGAAAGTTCTAACTTCCTTATCAGGAATTTTATAATCACCAGTAAGCATAACAAAGTTGTTCACTGCAGTATTGAAAACAAAAGTCTTCATTCGATCTCTCCAGTACTCAAAGTCATTACCATCAAAGATTAGTGGTCTTGTAGGATTTATATTATCAATAGAACCAACATTGATTCCTGCCATACATAAAAACCTTCGGTACACAAACTTGTTAGTAGAAAAGA